>CM042691.1:348858263-349458263 GCA_023614405.1 Avena insularis
CCTGGATAATGTAGCATAGTAATAATAAGAAGAAGAAGACATAGAAGAAGAAGATCGCAGGAGGAGCCACGATCTGCAACATGCAGCGCCACTTGCCATCGTCGCTTTTAGGGTCCACGGCCGCCCTGTAATATGTAGCATAGTAATAATAATAATAAGAAGTAGACATAGAAGAAGAAAACAAAGAAGAAGAAGAAGAAGAAGAAGAACAAGACTGTACCGGGAGCAGCAGGAGCCCCAACCTGCTGGAACATTCAGCGCCATTGCTAGGAGAGATTGGGTCTCTGTGCAAGGGGGGGACTAAGCAGCTGGTTGAGCAGTAAGTCCAAGGCGGCGATTTTTCTCCATTCTCTCCGCGCGCACTTTCGATCTGCTCTGCCTCTCCTCCGGGGAGGCATGGTAATGCATATGGAGGAAGGTGGGGGCAGGAGGAAGAAGAAAGTGATGTGTGGGGGAGAATGGTCAAAGAGTCCAGTCCGTGGGACAGTCTTATTCAAGACCATAGTTTACGCCGGTGCTATCTCAACCTACATCCACCGTTCATTTGTTAATCGATGGCCTATGTCGCTTCCTTCTCAAAGAAGCATGACTGGCAGAACCAGAGAATAAAACCCCAAAGTCCACACGATAGGACTCGATTGGACTGGCTTTAATGAGATGGACGGTTCAGCGGGGGCTTCGACGCGCACCGCCTAATTTCCCGTGGATAGGGGTGGGACTACGAGGGATGAAGTAATTACGGGTTGCACGTCCAGCATGCATGCGTGCTCAAGGGGTTGTCACGACACGCGCAACTGCTGTACGGAGACAACATGACGGAACGTTCAACTCCACGTCGGCAGTCACGCACTGGACACTTCCTGACGCTGCCACACGACACATTTTATGTTTTGTTACGTGATAACACTCCCAGTACGTAGATATTTTACTATGTAGCACAATTTTTATGTGACTACACTATGAGATGCTCCTGGCACCCCAGGATCGGCACCCAACTCTACATACCCGCCATCGCGCATTTCCGAACAACTTCCTCGCGCAGCATGGAACCGTGTCGTTGTAGTGGCAGATCCTTGCCGGTGGCTGACCATCCTGCGTCACATGCTCGTCGCGGCATCATTCGTGCCTGCCGGTACCAATCTGAGACACCACGACATGTCCAGCCGTGCCTGGATCCATCGACATCGGTGCTCGAGGACACCGCGACGTCAAAGCTTGTCGTACCCGCCACACCCGAGAAGTGCGTTGCACCGGCAGAGACGAAGGAGCGCCTAGCAGCAGCCAAGACGGGGGAGCGCAGGAGGAAAGCATGCGATACCACCATCAAGAAGGGAAGGAGGAATAGAGGAGCCAGCAACAAGGACGACTCCGACTCGGGCAACGAGGAGGCGTTCATGGAGTAGTTGGAGGAAGAAGCGGAGGAGAGTGACGTCGACCTGTGGGACTACGAGGAGGAGGAATCCGAGGAGGAGAGGGCGCGTATATACGAGGAGGGAGCTGCCGACGAGTCATCGGAGGACACCGCCGCCGCCACCAACGACAAGGACGACGACGAGTAATGTTCTGTTGTTAGTATTGTTATTACATATTTAACTGCCACGTCCTGCATTTTAATTGTTGTAACTACCATGTCGTGTGTAATAATATTAGGATGTTGCTACTATAATAATTTCATGTGGCCGTTGGATCAAAGAGGATCAACGGTTGGCTGGCACGATCCGCGTGGCAACTTTCTGACCAATTAGGACATGCTGGTTTCTACGTGAGCTATAGTACACTACTAGGAAAAGGGTTGTTCGTGGCGCACCTGGAAAGCCCATCCGTGGCGCACTACTGGTGCACCACCATCCCTGCGCTACGGCTAAAACATAGCCATAGCGCACTGCCTGGTGCGCTACGGTTACCTGGACACATCTGTAGCGCACTTGCCAGTGTGCCACGGCTAGAAAGGATAGTGCGCTACGGGTATGTTGCCTGTGGCGCACATGGCAGTGCGCCACTAATTGCTGGCATGTGCGCTTTAGTTGTAGTGTGCCACTAACATCATGCCATGTGCGCCACGGGCATCTTTTTTGTTTTTTTAATTTCTGAGCTAGATGATATACAATACAGATTATATACAATATTATAGGCAGATATACACACAGAGATATAAGATGTATAGTTATATATATGAATACACAATTCGCAAAACAAGATTGAAACTAATACATATAGATAAGTCTCATACATGAATACATATTATAAGTTACATTGTTCGGATCACGTTACAAAGTAGTTGGTGACATGTGAATACATGTGTCTCGAACAAGTTAGAGCTCGGAAGCTCGCCTAGACATCTAAACTAGCTAGAAACAAGCGCGGGATAAACAACCAAAGACGATAAGCATCACCGCGACGAAGGTGTAGGTCTTCATCCGGTTCCTCGTCCTAACTCCTTGTAGATAGCGCGTGTATATAGCTTCCGCCTTGGCCATAGTGTTGTACCCTTTGTATCTATTGTCATTGAAATGGTGCACCTATCTCCGGCAGTCTTCCCAATCATCGTAGACTCTGGGAACCCGTCCCTTGTGCACGACGTACCACATCATCTACAAGTTGGCAATAATATTAACCGGTGATTGAAAAAACATGTATAATGAAATTCGCATATGAAGATACATTTATAGAAAGTACTCCCAACTCAAAAAGAACAAAGTAACTCAAAAAGCATGCCTCGTATATAACTAGGTTGTTGGACACATGAATATGCTATGATGGAACTGTATGCCAAGTAGGATGCACAACACCTGGACTTGTGCATAGCATAAGGCGTACAATCCCGTTGCATCACATTCACATATATAGTGTGCCACGACATTTCAATCATCGGCATTCTCGAAAAGGACCAAAGTAACTCAAAAATAATGCCTCATATATAACTAGGTCGTTGGACATAGGAATATGCTATGATGGAACTGTAAGCCAAGTAGGATGCACAACATTTGGACGTGTGCATAGCACAAGGCTTACAATCCCGTCATAGCACATTCACATATATAGTGTGCCACGACATTTCAATCATCGGCATTATTCTCGAAAAAGACCAAAGTAACTCAAAAATAATGCCTCATATATATATATATACATAGGTCGTTGGACACATGAATATGCTACGATGGAACAGTAACCCAAGTAGAATTCACAACACCTGCACTTGTGCATATCACAAGGCTCACTGTCCCGTCGTAGCACATTCACATATATATAGTGTTCCACGACTTTTCAATCATCAGCATTCTCGAAAAAAGGCCAAAGTAAGCAAAGGACCAAAGAGTAAGCAAAAAAACCAAGCATTGATTCATATATAATAATAATAAGCAAAAGAATTAAGCGATGGTTCATAAACCTAATAAGATAAGTAGTTGCATGTACACTTGTCCACACACACAAAGGTCATCTATAGTTTGGAACTACAACTAGGCCAACATCAAGCCTTCTGGCTCGGCTCAGGGAATGGGAGGACGCCTTGTCTCGTCATGAAATTTCTATAGTCACCATGTATCTCTAGGAGATCTTCTATGTCACGGTTATTCGGGAGATTTCCTCCGTAGAAGATCTCCCCCGAAGTCATGACATCACGAAAGATAATTGCCCCAAACTGCTGCTGGATGCGATACATCTCTTGTCTAATATCTAAATCACTGATATTGGCCTTGGCTTCGGCCCACTGTTTGAGATGATCTGGTAGTGTAGAATTCTGCTAGTCTAGTAGGAACGCCCTCATGTGATGGAGTGCATAGTCGGCTTCCTTCTTACTGCCTTCGAGATGCTTCACGCAGGGGAACTCCATTACGTGGTTGAAGATGTGTCTTCCAAACTTGACCTTCTTACGCACGAAGGTGGTGCCTTCCGTCGAGGTATAGCCATGAGAGCATCATCCAGAACTTCCTTGATCTTGTCGTAGTTTTTCTTCTTTTCTAGACTCCCCGAGTCGAAATACGTGGGTGCGAATGGTTCGGAGATAAGGAGATGAGTGTGCAGTGTTCATCCCTGGGCAAAAAAATTCAAATGGAATGTGATGGAAAAAGAATGATGATAATACAATAAAGCCAATCAATGGTGGCAAGTGAATAATGACTTACTCGGGAAAGCAAGGCACGAGAATGTACTCCTTTGTCTTGTTCGCCACGAAGATTCTTTTTAGGTACGAGGCCAGGAAAGGTCGTTCAATGGCGCTTCCCAAGCAGCTGTCACGCATGTAGTAGGGGTCCACTATAGCGACGCCCGGTGTGTTCTCTCTAATGATCTGCATGGCCAGGCTGAGAGAAAACAGGCGGACCATGGTATAGTGTAGCGGGTACAGGTGGAACATACTGAAGATGTCATCAAACCGCAGGAAGAACAGATTCGCGAGGGAATTATCGACAAAGCCCAAGCCTGGTGGCACCTTAACCACGAATACCGAGTGTGAGGGATCTTTCTCCGCCAGAAGGCGTCTCTCTACTATCAGCACACCGTCATGCATACTCTTTAGTTCTGAACTGGTGAGCCTCCGCAAATTCTTAGGTAGCATGGGCTCACCCGCCACATGAATCCTCCACATAATACCCTCGGGTCTTGGTGGCCTGTCCCGAAACCTGATCGGATTCACAGTTGACGCCACCGGCTGGCTCGAGCTGCTAGATTTTCTTTTCCTGGCCTTTTTTCCTTTTGGAGAGCGGGCAGGCACCGCAATCTGAGCATCGGCCGCCCTATGTAGTGTGTCAGGGCTTAGAATAAAGGGCCGGTTGGTTGTATCAGCTGGATCGGTGAAGGCGCAAGCTGGAGGCGTCTCCTGTGAGCCAAACAGATGTTTGGTGATAGTGGGTTTCTCTGTGGGCCACCAGCTGGGTCTTTGTTGCTAAACTGAGTGTTGAAGAACTGATCGTCGAAGTCTTCGTCGTCCTTAGCCGGATCCTGCGCCATGTGCATATCATCGACATGATCATCCGACCCACCGCATGGAGGTGACAGCGAGGGTGGTAAGGGGGCCTTGCCACCGCTTGTCGCTGGCATGACAGGCAGTGCTGTTGTCTGTGGCGTGATGGCCCCTGTCGTACCCAAACGAATCATGCTCTTTGGCCATTGCAAGAATAAGTCGAAGAAACTTCTGAGGACATCCGACTCTTCTTCATCCGCTCCTGGGGGTTGAATGGGGGGTTCCAGGTCATCGCAACCCCTTAGCACCCGACTAATTTCAACCCTGTGCACGCTATCTGGCATCGGCCTTGAGTGTAACATGCGCTGCAAGGGTTGAACGATGGTACCCTTGGCAACATCTCTCAGCTCGTTGTTCACGTAGCATAAGAGAGTGCAAGGAACATCCGTCTATGGAAAACCTGTATGGCGTCAGAGATATGCCATAAGAGTAATAGATGGCATGAAAGGCGGTAAAGCAATTTGTTTACCGTGTAAGAGACGGATGGGCTGCTTGATGGCATGGTGCCGGCCGCCGGTGTATTCTCCCTACCGGGTGCTAGGAGCTCCGGTGCCGCCGTGACGATTGCATGGGAGTCACCAACATGTCTGGCGCCACGATGATGGCAGGGGGAGTCACCAACACTTCTGGCGCCATGGTGCTAGCGGGCAGAGTCACAAACACATAATTTTCCTGGTTCATCGGCGCCGCGTTGTTCGAGTGGCTGCTGACCATGATTGGAATCGGGCACGGCCGTTGTCGACCACCCGCACTCCTGTTTGCTATTGACTCCATCAAGGTAGGCAGGATGGACGTGAGGGTGATTGCCAGGTTGTCTTGGATGATCTGTGGAATCCGCGCCACTTCTTCCTTAAGTTCTTGAACCTCGCGGTTTTCCTCCTCGCTCCTTCCCGACAGCTCCACACACGTCCTTGACGGTGCACCAAAATGATCCACCCAATTCTTACCCCCGAGGTCGGCTAGACGGCTAGCCAACGACGGCTTGTTCGTAACCGGCATGATTTTCTTGGCCCAGTTCATTGCCCTATTAAAAGGGTTATCCTACCGGGTGGCCGCGTCGACCCCTGGGATGAGGAACCCTGGGATCCATGACTAGCAATTTCCTCCTCCTACAGAAGAAGTAACTGTGAAACGTTTAGAAACTCGACTTCATCGATTACAATGCAATCGAGTTGATCTGTGGTAATTAAATTACTTACCACAATTTCCTCGAATTCCTTCACCGCAGGATCCGTGTTGAGTTGTTTGGTTTTTGGGTCCACATGGTAACGGGCCCTGATGAAGTTTCGAAGCTGCCCCTTTTCGAATTTCGCAAAGGGGTTAGCTATCCCCTTAGCTCTATACTCGTCATCGTCCTTATCCCATTTGGCCTCCGCGGTTCTGTATCCACCAGATCCGAGATGGTGGTGACCTATATTCATCTCCTGCAGCACCTTTCCCCGATTACTCGAGGCCAGGGCTTTTTCTGATTTGCACCTCTCCTTGAACTCCCGGTACTAATCTTCGATGATCTGTGGGTCAATCTTCTGGATCTCCTCGAGACTTTTGCCTTCTTTACAGATCTTCTTCTTTATCCGGGTTCTCCAGCTAGCCAGGGCGGTGCTCATCTTTGTGAGGGCAGATTTGTTAACTTCATTCCCATGATAATTTTTGTTCCGATACTCAGTGGGGAACTTCTATCTTGCGTGAGTCTTCTCGAAGAGGAGTGTGCGGAAGTGGCCATTATCTTTATGCCAGAGATTCTCAGTGTTGATTGAGATGGTGGTCCGAATGATAGCCTCCACTTGCCCACCATACCCACTGACAACAAGGTTGGGCTCACTTCGGTAATTTCCTCTTTGACTGTGCCGACCATGTTCGGGCGTCGTTCCTTCGGCTTCTTCTTCTTAGGAGGATTGCTACCACTCCCTATGCCCTTGCCGCCACCAGTGGTTTCATCATCCTCTATTCCTTTGGCTTCTTCCTTCGCGTCTTCCATCTCATCGTCCTCGCTCTCCGAAGGATGGTATTCTTCATCATTTTCTAGCCGCTGGGCCGCCTCCCAGAATGTCAATTGTTTATTCGAAGGTTTGACTTCTCTTTAGCGCTGACGTGCTTAGAACAGCCAGCCTTGTCATTGTCACACAAGTTTGCACTAATAAAAAGCAAATAATTGGTTAGTAATAAAGTGCACGGAAAAATCCGGCATGACCTTTGCTAATGTTCTTAAACTAGGAGTGCCCGATTTCTGCCGAAACGGAAGTTAATCAATATTTCGGCAAAAATCGGGACTCATTTCATACAAGAATCTGCATACAGATCATACACCTCCATCATGTTCTTGCAATTCAAAATTGATATGTAGCATAGGAGATTCACAACAGTAAAAAAACA
Source organism: Avena insularis (assembly GCA_023614405.1). NCBI lineage: Eukaryota > Viridiplantae > Streptophyta > Magnoliopsida > Poales > Poaceae > Avena > Avena insularis. The sequence continues at coordinate 348,865,597 of CM042691.1, forward strand.
ATGTATACATAACTTTGCACAGGAGATTCACAACAACTTTGTACAGCAGTATACACAGCAATGTCCTAGAGCTACAACAATAACAGAAACACCACTGATATGTCCTAGAACAGAATATGAGCTTGAGCTTGTACAAGTTAAATTGGCCAGCAACTAGTATAAATTAAATTGTGCTACTGCTAACTACTAACTGCTAACCTACTACTTACCTACAACATCTAACTGACTATACCAGAATAAGAATACAATCTCTCCCAAAGATTTCCCTATTTGGTACTGATTCTCCTACAGATGGACAGATTGAAGAATGTTATTTTGAACAGGACATATTACCCTACATTTACATAGTGGTATTCATGCAGCATCAGACCTCCAAGCACACCTCCTATACTTGACACAACCAAGGAATAAGAACAACTGACTGCACCAGATTAGAGGAGACAGTCCTCAGTTCAGACTTGGATATCTACTCTATAGTTTCATGTTCCAAGCTACTTGTCAATCTTATATCATATTTGGATATCTACTCTGTTCAAAAAATAATATTTGGATATCTACTCTATAGTTCAGACTGAGTGTAAATAGACCCAAGTTTAAGAGTTATAGGAGTTAATATGTTGATTCATGAGCAGCAGCATAGTCCATATCTTTGATTTCTAACAATTTCAAACAGTAACAAATTGACATGTTAGCATGTATACTTCTAACAATAACAAAAATGTTCCTTAAATAATATCAGTTTCCACTAAAATCATTCAAATGCTAACAACAACCTGAAAACAAAGTTTCACAATTCTAACAGTATAGAGAGAAGGTTCACAATTCGAGCTAGCACCAAGGATTTGGAATATCCTAAGCTAGGGAACTACAGCAGTAAAAAAACTAACCTAATGGAACTAGAAACTACTATATGCTAAGCTAGGGAATATCCCAAGGCAACTACTCTATCATCAGTGTTCATTCACCCACATAACACCATGACAACTAATCTCTCTCAAGGAACAAGACCACTGGAACAACACTCCATTCACTTAATTTGCTAACATTCACCCACTCTACCATGCGCATGCACACATGCAAACTAACCATCTCGGTCATGCACCTAATACTAAAATGCAGAACTAGCTCTCCATAACACCATGACAAGATTAATTTGCTAACACAGTGTTCTATCATTAGTGTTCTATCATCAGTGTTCTATCATCTATCATCAGTGTTCAGTCTTCTAACCCTAGCTTCTTGTCTCCTGTAGAGTGAGGGAAGAGAGGGAGAGAGGGGAGGGGTGACACTAGCTAACCTCTGAGACAAGGACGGCGATGGCGGGCGGACGACGATAGGCGAACGATGGCGGCCTCCTCCTCCTCGGACGCGCGCGGACCTCCTCCTCCTCCTCGGACACGGGCGGGCCTCCTCCTCCTCGGACGCGGGCGGAATTCCTTCTCCATGGCCTCCTCCTCGAGCGGCGGCTGCTGGTGGGGATGGCGAGGTGGCAGATCGAGCGCGGCGGCGGCAGGGGGGATCGGGCTCGGGCCGAGATGGGGATGAGATGGGTGAGAGAGGGACGTGCCCGCGCACACGTGTGGATAAAACCCAGATAGGCGTAGCGCACTCTGGCATAGTGTGCTACGGACATCTGTAGGGCACTCCGGGCTAGTGCTCTACGCCTATCGCCTTCTAACGACTGTATAAGATTACTGCAACCCCACTCTCTAATAGCTACACTACCCTATCCCACTGGTTCCCCCTTAGCTCTATTCTAAACCTATGAGCACCCACGCTCGAATCCTGGTGCCCACCTTTTTTGTTTTTATTTTAAAATACTTTTAAATGTTCCAAAAAATGCCCATAAATGGTGATATATGCCATAAAAGTTTTGTTTTGATTTTAAAAATACTTTTAAATATTCTAAAAATGCCCAAAAGTGATAATATATGTCATAAAAGTGGTAAAAATATGATTTAAAGTATAACTAAATTAAATAATAATTTGTCCATGAATATTACAATCTTTTTTTACCATAATAATTTGTCCATGAATATTACAATCTTTTTTGAGCTAGCGTTTTACAATCTTTTTCCCTTCTTTGTCGCGGTTGAATAATTTAGCCCCGACACTTTAATGTTTCTTCTTTTGAACGGGCTACATTTTTTGGGTAGGGTTGTCATTTTTCTTCTTGTGATGTATGTTGCTGCATCGTAGTCGTCGTTATCTTGAATCTTTGGATCGCCGTACTGGTCGAAGTCTTGCTTGTTGGCGACTCCATCCATTCCGATGATGTTTATCTCTCCTCACGACAACACAGCTAGGCTTTGTCAGGTTGGTAATGAAAAAAATTGGTCCACTTTGCTAGCTAGTACCCACGGTTCATTTTTCACGTCCACGTTTGCACCGACAGCCTTGGATTTGGCTGCTTCGGGTATAACCATGGTTGTGAAATACCAGTCTTCTCTTTCGGCGCTCTTTTCCCATCTGACACGGAACATTGGCACCTTTTCTCCACAGTAGTCGAGCTCCCAGATCTCCTTGATCCTTCCGTAGAATCTTTCCTTCATGTTGTCATCGGTGTAGAATTCCGACATTATGCTTAAGTTCTGATAATCACACTTGTTGTCCTTTTCCTCCATGTAGAATGTGTAGCCGTTCACATCATACGCATGATAGGTCACCAGGTTTTGCATGGGTCTCTGCAACAAGGTGAATATGATCTTTTCTGTGTCAGAAGAATGCGATCGCGGGGGATTGTCAAGGAGCATCTGTCTAAACCAACGCATGAAATATTAGTTGTGCTCTTTGATTATTTCTCCCTACGTCCTCTTTATGCCCCGGTCATTGTATTTTTTCTCGATTAACCTTTTGTGCTTTTGTACCCAAGTATCGACCAGTTCTAAATGTTGTAGCGCGATGAGATTTGCTCGATCAAAGTCTACGCGTCGACAATCGAAGTCTGCATGCAGTACGCGACGACCCTCTCGGTGACCAGATCTGTCGAGCTTGCCAAGCTGCATGTTGACGGGAAGATCGACATGGTTCTCAATGTCTAGATAATTCGTGCAGAAACAGATGCACTCTTCGGCCAGAAAGCCCTTGGCTATGCTTCCATATGGACGGGACATGTTGCGAACGTATCCTTTGAATGGTTCGTTCATCATTTCGAACGCCATCATGATGAGAAGGAACATCAGCCCGAGTTGGACGATTTCCTCCATGACATGGACCAGCAGATGCACCATAATGTCGAAGAATGCGGCGGGAAGTAGACCTCAAGCTCGCATAGTATCACCATGATCTCCTCCTGTAGCCTCCCTACCTGATTCACGCCAATCGAATTTCTAGAGATGACGTCGAAAAACTTGCAGAGGCCAAACAACGTTTCACGGATGTTCTCGTCCATTATCCCTCTTAGTGCAACCGGAAGTACCTGCGTCATTAGCCTGGCACAGTCGTGAGACTTCATGCCACTAAACCTCTGCTTCACCTTGTCTAGGTATCTGTTTATCTTGCCCACGTAGCCGTAAGGAAATTTGACTCCTGGAAGGCACTTGAAAAACTGTTTGATCTCATCCTGGCTTAGAGTGAAGCAAGAAGGAGGGCAGTAATATTCGTTCTTCTTGACCTTTTTACCCTTCCGACGACCTTGTGTCGCCTCTGACTCATGATCATCGTCATCTTCCCAATCATTAGGAGTAGTGCATCCTCCGTGAAGCTCCTTCCGGATGCCCATGAATATCAGGTCGTGCCTTGCTTTCGGACCATCTTTCGTCCTATCTGGCATGTTGATTATGGTGGCGACTAGACTCTCGCACATGTTTTTCGTGATATGCATGATGTCAAGGCTATGAGGCGTGCGAAGAAACTTCTAGTATGGCAACTCCCAGAAAACAGACCTTGTTTTCCATACCTTCAGCAGTGGCTTGTCTTGATGCCTCTTTCACTTCTTTCCAGTCTTAAGACAATCTTTCCAGTTTTTCATCAATTCTTCCACTTCTTCGCTGCTCCTCTGCTCTGGGATTCCTCGGGTCTTGGATTTGCCATCGAACAGATCTCCATGTTTTCTCCATGGATCATTCTTGCCGAGCCACCTCTGGTGCGCCATGAACACGGTTTTCGAAGACCCTGGATCTTTCTCTAGTTGGAGATAGCTTGTGTTATCCATGCACCTAACGCATGCGGAGAATCCTTGGATAACCTGCCCCGAGATATACCCGCAACCTAGAAAGTCTTTCACCGTAGTGACCAACGTGGCTCTCATAGTGAAATAATCTTGTGCGACGGCGTCGTAAGTATTGGCTCCAGATTCCCATAACGTGGCTAGATCCTCTTTCAACAGCCCGAGATACAGATTGATGTCAGTACCAGGTTGTTTCGGCCCGTGAATTAGCATACTCATTTGTATGTACTTCTTCATGCATATCCATGGAGGTAGGTTGTACATCGATACAAACACGGGACAAGTGTTGTGCGTGCTGCTCTGGCTACCGAACGAATTGAGTCCATCGGTGCTTGCACCAAGCCTGATGTTCCTCGAATCTCCATCGAATTCTGGGAATTTGAGGTCCAATGCTTTCCACTGGCTAGCATCTGAAGGGTGCGTCAGCAGCTCGTCCTTTTCGGGGTCATTGTCATCTCCTGGCTTCTTCCTTTCCGCATGCCATCGCATGAGCTTCACTTCCTTAGGGTCCGCGAAATAGCACTGCAGATGAGGAGTGATAGGAAAGTACCATACCACTTTTCGAAGTGCTTTCTTCCCTTTCTTGTATCGAGTCACGTCGCACATCGAACATGTGGTTTTCTCCGCGTCCTCGCCCCGATAAATTATGCAATCATTGATGCATACGTGGTATCTAACATGCGGTAGATCGAGAGGACAGACGATTTTCTTGGTGTCCTCGATTCTAGTTGGACACGTGTTCCCCTCCGGGAGACGATCGTGCCAGAATGCCATCATATCATCGAAGCTTGCGTTGCTCAATTTGTGTTTTGCCTTCATCTCCACAGCTTTGGGAGTTACATTCAACCAGGTATCATCGGGACTGCATCCTTCATACAATGGAGTAACCGCGTCTTTCTCAAGTTGCGCAAGCTTGGCTTTCTCTCTAGCGGAAACCCTGGCGTTACTCGTATGCTTGAGAATCAACTCTTGCACATAAGTGTCCCGCACCCAGCCTGATGTTGTTCCATCATCGTCTGCTCCTCCGGCATCTAGATCATCATCATCATCCCGGTCTGCTTCCGCACCTTCACCATCTCTAGGAGACTCTTCATCATCTCTCCCGTCCTCATCGTGATGATCATCGTCATGTTTCCCACCTTCACCGTATCCATCGTCTTTGTCATCGCTTATCCAACGAGTGTATCCATCCATGACACCATGGTGGAGCAGGTGCGCCTGCAGATGCCCAGAATCTGGGTCGATCAACCGGTTGAGTTTGCATATTCTGCATGGACATCTTATCTCCGTCTTGTTATTTCGTATCATGTCGACCGTCGCTCATTTCAAAAATCTAGGCACAATGTCTTCGCTCATTATGCGGACCATGGTTTCCTGCGCGGTGTATACGGTACAATTAGAAGTTTATTAGAACCACATAATGAATGCATGCATGCAATGGTCAATAGAAAATTTTGGCATGACCTATCCTAAAATAAGGACCTTTGCAAAATGCCAAAGTCTTGCCAAAATGGAAATTAATCAACATTTTGGAAAAACAAATGGCAACTCATTCACACACAAACACAAGAGAGAGACCGATCCATACACATGAACACATCATCCTCTCCATGCACACATGCATGAGCATCAATCCTATCCATATACACACACATGAGCATCGATCCTCTCCATACACACATTAGAATCGATCCTCTACATACATATGAGCATATCATCCATATACACATGAACACATCCTTACATGGACAACTTACCGAGATTAGAGACCAATCGAGAAGATGGAAAGGAGAGGTGCGCGCGAGATAGACCGAGAGGATGGCGTGTCCGAAAGGAGAGCTTCCTCTATTATGTATGTAGCATCCAAGGTAAGTTCTACAGGCTAAAAATGGTGAATGACTGGAGAAATTAAGGTGGGAAGGAGGAGGATCCTGACTAGATCTAAGGAGGAAGAAGGAGGGGAAAGTGAAGTGTGGGTGTGGTAGTTGATAGTCACATGTGAAAAATGGAGCTGCGAAAAAAATGGTCGACACATCCGTGGCGCACATGGCCCTAGTGCTCCACAGGGACTAATGACAACTGTGGCACACATGCCAGGAGTGCGCCACGGATGTGTTGGCCCATTTACAGAGCAGAGGGGCCTTAAATTAGGCGTAGCGCACGCCCCTCATGTGCTCCGCGGCTAACCCTAACAACCGTAGCGCACATACCCCATGTGCGCTACGGGTATGTGGCATGCGGCCAGCAGGCCCTGGACCACACATATCTGTGGCGCACTATCACCACGTGCGCCACGTTTGTTTTAGTTACTAGTAGGACACTGACCCACGCCTGTTTTACCCATGGGGCACTTCAACCACATGAGACACGGATGTGTGGATTACCTATAGCCCTTTTCCTAGTAGTGGTAAGGGATTTTCTGAGTATTCGTGACTAGCATAGAGGGAAAATCTGAGTAAACATGGCTTCCAACCCTAGACCCCCCTCGTTGCCCAGAAAATGGAACCACTCCATTGATTGAGCCTAAACCCGGCACCTAGCTCCCTCTCGGCATCACAAGCGACTTCTCCAACTAGAGATTTCGTGGTGCTTTGGAGAAATCTCGACTTTCCATTTTCTGAACTCGAAAAACCGGCATTTTCCCAAAGGTGCAATATTATGGCGCGCCCATGGGACCGAGGCAATTTCCATGCATGTTGTACCATGGTGCATGGCCATTCCCGGGAGGCGGGTATTTATCTCGTGGTGCAGGCATGTACTGTATTTTTTCGGAGTTACGGCCCGGTAAATGCGGTTTCTCACTTTATGTACCCTATAAGACACTCTCAATTCTCGGGGAAAATGGTTTGGGGTGCCCCATGGGGTACCTAGGCTAGATGCATGTCTGGGTCCAAGATTGCACCGACCATCGGTTGCCGCGGTCGCCGGCGGGTTTTGCCGTTTTCTTGGGCAGCACCAAACAAAATCTAAAAAAACTAAAAAAACGTGAAAACGGCTCCTAGAGCCCTTGCATGTGACCTACTGCCCTCATAAACTCATAGGCAGGGCATACCAGGTCATTTGGCACCCAAGGCACCACCAGGATGTCTATCGAGTGTGAGTAAACATGGCTTCCAACCCTAGATCCCCCCCTCGCTGCCTAGAACATGGAACCACTCCATGGATTGAGCCCAAACCCGGCACCTAGCTCCCTCTTGGCATCGCAAGCGACTTCTCCAGCTAGAGATTTCATGGTGCTTTGGATAAATCTCGACTTTCCATTTTCTGAACCCGAAAAACCGGCGTTTTGCCAAAGGAGGTGCAAGATTAGGGCGCGCCCATGGGCCCGAGGCAATTTCCATGCATGCTACACCATGGTGCATGGCCATTCCCGGGAGGTGGGTATTTATCTCGTGGTGTAGGCATGTACTATATTTTTTCTGAGTTATGGCTCGGTAAATGCGGTTTCTAACTGTATGTACCCTATAGGACACTCTCAATTTTCGGGAAGAACGGTTTGGGGTGCCCCATGGGGTACCTATGCTGGATGCATGGCTGGGTCCAAGATTACACCGACCGTCGTGTTGCCGCGGCCACCGGCGGGTTTCGATGTTTTCTTGGGAAGCACCAAACAAAATCTAAAAAAGATTTAAAAAACGTGAAAACCTCTCCTGGAGCCCTTGCATGTGACCCACTGCACTTATCAAATCATAGGCAGGGCATACAGGTCATTTGGCACACAAGGAACCACCAGGATGTCTATCGAGTGTGAGTAAACATGGCCTCCAACTCTAGATCCCCCCTCGCTGCACAGAACATGTAACCACTCCATGGATTGAGCCCAAACCCGGCACCTAGCTCCCTCTCGGCATCTCAAGCGACTTCTCCAACTAGAGATTTCGTGGTGCTTTGGAGAAATATCGACTTTCCATTTTCTGAACCCGAAAAACCGGCGTTTTCCCAAAGGAGGTGCAAGATTAGGGTGTGCCCATGTTCCCAAGGAAATTTCCACACATGCTACACCATGGTGCATGGCCATTCCCGGGAGGTGGGTATTTATCTCGTGGTGCAGGCATGTACTGTATTTTTTCCGAGTTACGGCCTGGTAAATGCGGTTTCTAACTATATGTACCCTATAAGACACTCTCAGTTTTTAGGGAAAAATGGTTTGGGGTGTCCCATGGGGTACCTATGCTGGATGCATGTCTGGGTCCAATATTGCACGGACCGTCGCGTTGCCGTGGGCGCCGGCAGGTTTCGCCGTTTTCTTGGGCAGCACCAAACAAAATCGAAAAATATAAAAAAATGTGAAAACGGCTCCTAGAGCCCTTGCATGTGACCCACTGCCCTCATAAAATCATAGGCAGGGCGTACCAAGTCGTTTGGCACCCAAGGCACCACCAGGATGTCTATTGAGTGTGAGTAAACATGGCTTCCAACCCTAGATCCTCCCCTCGCTACCCATAACATGGAACCACTCCATGGATTGAGCCCAAAACCGGCACCTAGCTCCCTCTCGGCATCGCAAGCGACTTCTACAACTAGAGATTTCGTGGTGCTTTGGAGAAATCTCGACTTTCCATTTTCTAAAACCGAAAAATCGGCATTGTCCCAAAGGAGGTGCAAGATTAGGGCCTGCTAGAAGCCCCCCCATGGGGCCAGGTTGATTCTGCGTCCCAATTGTTAGGCACCGTTGGATTAGGGAGCATAGACGATAAGGATCATCTTTTGCAATAGCGATCCGCGAGTAGGCATTTCTGCGTCCCTATTGGCCCTGGCAACCACCAGTGGGCCTACCTCCTTGACTTTATAAACACGACCATGTGGACGAAGCTCAAACCCCGTTCGTTCCCTACAACTCGCGTCAGCACAAACGTCGAATCCTACCTAAAGAAACGACGCCTCGCCATGGAAAGGCCCCGTCTCAGCTTGCACAAGGTCGAGTTGTTCGCCTAGTACGACATAATCGCGCCGCCGCTTGCGAGGCTACAAACTGGCTACGATCTCAGCTATGCCAGGGTGCCCGCGGCGCCGCTCCTGCACGACATCCTGGTGTCGAGGCAAATTGAGGAGCGTCTCCGCCAGCTGCCGGAGCGGAAGAGGGCAATGGACCGAAACATGCGCACCAGCGCGTACTGTCCAAGGTGCTTCAAGAAGGAGCAGGAGGCGGTGATTTGGATTTGTAGAGCTCGCCATTCGGATATCCACCCGGATTTGCGCAACCCCGAAGGGAGGCAACGCATCTGGGCAGTGCCTGGGCGTACGCCCTCCACCGTTATCGACGCTGCGGGCCGTGCAGCACTCGTGAAAACGAATGCCGCCAGTCTCGTCCTCATCGATCCTGACTCGGAAGAGGTGGAGTGATGTCTACGCACTTCTATTCTTGTAGAAAGTTGTTGGGCCTCCAAGTGCAGAGGTTTGTAGAACCGTAGCAAGTTTCCCTTAAGTGGATCACCCAAGGTTTATCAAACTTAGGGAGGAAGTGGTCAAAGGTATTCCCTCTCAAGCAACCCTGCAATCAAGATACAAGAAGTCTCTTGTGTCCCCAACACACCCAATACACTAGTCAGGTGTATAGGTGCACTAGTTCGGCGAAGAGATAGTGAAATACAAGTGGTAACGGTGCCAGAAAATAGCTTCTGACTTGTTGTTGACGTGGGAGAACGTGTGTGAGTGCGAGAAAAGAGCTTGACGGTGAGGTAAAGACTAAAGCAAGCAAACATGCAACAGATCTAGATGCAAACGGTGTTGCAATGTTTATAAACAAGGCCTAGGGATCATACTTTCACTCGTGAACACTCTCTCATATAAATATCCTCTCTTCATGATACTACTCTTAACTACTCTCTGGTTGGACACTCGAATCCACGGTAGGGCCTTCCCCAATCTAGATAACCCCGCACTGTCACCTTGAGTTCTAGATGGTTCCAACAAACACCACAATTTCATAGATACATCCAACTCCAAATATAACTCATAACAAATATTCAATCTAGCCAAAGTGCTACACACGGTATGCACGCTATCACTTTCACACACGTGGGAAAAGCATAGATCTATTAAATCACAAATAGTATTTATGTAGACTCAAACCTAAGTGCCACCATGGCGTGCACGCTGTCACTTTCACACACATGGGGAGAGCAGAGATCTATTGAAGCACTTGAGTAGCAAGGTAGATCTACTTGACTACAAAGCTCATGACCACAAGATCATGCATAGAGAGAGAGATGAACACATAGCTATCGGTAGAGCCCTTAGCCTCGAGGAAGAAATACTCCCTCCTCATCATGGGAATCAGCAACGGTGATGAAGATGGCGATGGAGATCGATGGAGATAGCTCTGGGGGCACTTCCCCGTCCCGGCAGGGTGCCAGAACAGAGACTTTCTGTCCCCCGAATCTCCCTTTCGGTGGCGGCGGCGCAATAGAGGTTTTCGTGGATTTCTTTTGGATTTTCTAGGGTTTTTGGGTCGGAGGCTTCTTATAAGCGCAGGAATCAAGGTCGGTGGGGGTCCATGGGGCCCACACCCCCTATGGGCACCTCGAGGGCTTGCCCGTGCCTAGGGGGTGTGCGGACACCCTGTGGCCCCCCTCCGGCTCTGCTTCGTGGTTCCCTGTTGCTCTGGGAAAATAATGACTTTGGCTTTTGTCCCGTCCAATTCCGAGAATATTGATTTTCTCCCTTTCTGGAACCAAAAACAGAAGAAAACAGGCAGCTGGCACTGTGGCATCTTGTTAATAGGTTAGTTCCAGAAAAGATATAAAAACACCTCAAAGTGTAGAAAAAGCAAAGCAAAGCAAAGTAGATACAAAACAAGCATGGAGCATGAAAAATTATAGATACGTTTCCGACGTATCAAACATCCCCAAGCTTAACTCCTGCTCGTCCTCTAGTAGGTAAGTGATAAAAGAATAATTTTTGAGGTGACATGCACCTTCACAATAAATATCAAACCATTTGCAAGCATCGAAAGCTGGGATCAAAGAACTCTAAACCTATGCATGAAAGATGGAGTTCTAACAATAGGACATAGTAACTATGCATGCAACATGAAAGGCTACAAACAAAGATCATGAATAACATGCATTGAAAAATGTTTGTTTGTTTCACATACAGAAAACATAGCATAGTGGCAATCAGCTTGTTCCTCATAGAGTAGCAAATAGATGCATAGAACACCTTCAAAGCTCACAAGGGTGACTAGAAACAAATAGCACACGAACAAGTAATATCACAATATGCATCAATCAATAAGTTTTGGGATGCTGCACACAGAATGGAAACTATGCTCTCTTAATGGTGCCTAAAGGTAGAAGGTAGAGACTCAATAATGGTGGAAGAAAGGCCTTTTTGTAAAGGAAGCAGGGATTTCAAGTTTCAGAAAGAGCTTCAAAAATTATCGTCTAGGCCAGCTTCGCCAAGCAGCCGTCGGTGTAGAATTGCCCTCGGCATATCCTATGCTACGCCGACGGCTGCCCTCGGCGTAGCTATTTTTTATTTTATGTCGTTAAACTTTGAAAAATCATAAATAAATCATTCTAATTCGTAAAAATACAAATAATATATCAAAATTTGCAGAAAAATAAGACCTATCTATCTACACTCAAATATTACACATTTATAAATAAAAATTAAGTAAAACATAAAACATTATATATAGTTTAAAACGGGCATAAAAAATTCAAAAATGATTGAAACAATGCGAAACCTTCACGTGGTGTTATATTATGTGACATAGTTAGAAGTAAAAATATCAAACTTGATATATTGCTTATGTATCAAAGAAACCTTCACAAAATGAACAATCTCATTCGAGGTTTCTTGGCTTTCGGGTCAAATGACCAATGTTATGGCTAGAATCAAGGCATAGTTTGTGATAATGTGCCCATATTGTGCATACATGTGCATCATAGGATGGCGAACAATGTTGCAGGAGGAAGTTTTCCTTTTCGTCACACCAAAAAGGCATTTTCCATTTTCCGAGCATAAAAAATAGACGGTTTTATGAAGCAACCACCAAATGGCTAATTCAAAATACTATCACCACATTTTACAAAAATAATAGAGCACCTTATATGGACAAAGTCATAACAGGGGGATCCGAAACCTTTCCGTCCACCTTAGGTAAAAAAGACAAATTCCTGCCGAATCGGTAGGAAGTGGGTCAGATATGAACTACAGGTACATGATCCGATGCTCATGTTTTTTTACAAAAATCATTTTTAGGTTCACAATATGCTATTTTATCAAAGATCCAATGCAAGTTTAGCGAGGCTCGGGCTCGAGCTAAGAATCTTCATGCCCGTCATTCGACAAAGTTTGACGATAGTTTAAAACGGGCATAAAAAATTCAAAAACAATCAAAACAATGTGAAACCTTCGCGTGGTGTCATATTATGTGACATAGTTATAAGTAAAAATATTAAACTTGATATATTGATTATGTCTCAAAAAAACCTTCACAAAATGACCTATCTCATTCGAGGTTTCTTGGCTTTCGGGTCAAATAACCAATGTTATGGCTAGAATCAAGGCATAGTTTGTGATAATGTGCCCATATTGTGCATACACATGCATTATGGGATGGAGAACAATGTTGCAGGAGGAAGTTTTCCTTTTTCTCGCACCAAAAAGGCATTTTCCATTTTCCGAGCATAAAAAACGGACGGTTTTGTGAAGCAGCCACCAAATGGCTAATTTAAAATGCTACCACCACATTTTACAAAAATACTATACCACCTTATATGGACAAAGTCCCAACAGGGGGATCCGAAACCTTTCCGTCCACCTTTGGTGAAAAAGACAAATTCCTGCCGAATCGGTAGGAAGTGGGTCAGATATGAACTACAGGTACATGATCCGATGCTCATGTTTTTTTACAAAAATCATTTTTAGGTTCACAATATGCTATTTTATAAAATATCCAATGCAATTTTAGCGAGGCTCGGCCCCGAGCTAAGAATCTTCATGCCTGTCGTTCGACAAAGTTTGACGATAGTTTAAAGCGGGCATAAAAAATTCAAAAACAATCGAAACAATGCGAAACCTTCGCGTGGTGTCATATTATGTGACACAGTTATAAGTAAAAATATTAAACTTGATATATTGATTATGTCTCAAAAAACCTTCACAAAATGACCTATCTCATTCGTGGTTTCTTGGCTTTTGGGTCAAATGACTAATGTTATGGCTAGAATCAAGGGATAGTTTGTGATAATGTGACCATATTGTGCATACACATGCATCATGGGATGGCGAACAATGTTACAGGAGGAAGTTTTGAAGGGAATATGCCCTGAGAGGCAATAATAAAATGTTTATTATGTGTATTCCAAGTATATGATAGATGTTTATATTGCATGCTATAATTTTATTAATACGGAAACGTTAATACATGTGTGTTTAATAAACAAATAGAAAGTTCCTAGTTATGCCTCTCTCATAAACTAGTTCGTTGATTAACAAGATGATCACGGTTTCCTGATCATAGACATTGGATGTTGTTAATAACGAGATCACAACATTAGTGTAATGGTGTGATGAACATTCATCCGAAGTATAGCATTACGATCAAAGTCATTGAGTTTATATTGCTATAAACAAACTACGAAGTAGTCCTAATCCTCAGACCATGAGATCATGCCAATCACTAACACCGGAAGAGTTTCTTGTTGACATCAAATGTCACTCCGTAACTGGGTGATTATAAAGATGGCTTCAAAGCTACTAAAGTGTTATGTTGAGAATCATGGATCAAGAGTGGAATTTGTTCATCCCGATGACGGATAGATATGCTCTGGGCCCTCTCGGTGATATCACATTGGTTAGTTTGCAAGCAAGTGATTGGATCACTAGAATGTTATATCACGGAAACAAGAAAAGAGTGCATGTCAGTAACAAGATCAAACTAGGTATGGAGATACCGATGATCGAATCTCGGACATGTAATATATCGTGAAACAAAGGGATTAAGATACAAGCGTAAAAGGTTCCGACGATCACAGGAAAAGTCATCGTTGAATGTGTGGGAGTCGTATGGATCTCGGTCCGCTACTGATTATTGATCGGAGAAGGGTCTCGATCATGTCCGCATTATTCGCGAACCGTATGGTGACACACTTAAGGGACACTGGCATCCAGTTGGAGCAAATGTTTCATGCCGAAAGAATAAACAAGCGCAGGAATTTATTTCACTAGATACCGAAACAGGTTTTCGGGTGAAATTGCATAAAGTGGTTATGCATGTGAAATGGAATTCTAGCAATGGGTTATTTTTGAATGTTTGTCATTAAAGTAATTGACAAAATTCTGAATAAAAATAAAAGAGTTTTATTTAATGAGAGTTTGCATTAAATTTGGTGGAAATTTAATGGGAATTTGAGTGGACTTTTGAGTGGAGGGAATTTAAAGGAATTTTGTGAGTGGAGTGTCCACCCACATGAAGAGGGGAGGGCAAGAGGGCAGCCCCCATGCGCCGGCCACCCCCTTGGGGTTCCCCCCTCCTCCTATAAAAGGAGCCCCCCTCCTCACTTGTCTCTCACACCTCCTCGTGAAGGATCTCTCTCCCCCTCTAGAATTTATTCCCCATGGTCTCGGACTAGCGAGATACATCTTCCCGGTGGCTATTCGGCAAGAAAGGGTTGTGCTTCCGCTGCATCGCTGGAGCGAGGAGGCGGAGGTTGCCCGGTGTCTTGTACGTGTGTGCGAGCACGGATGCGCTGCTGCTTTGCGGCGCTAGGACTTCCTCTCGATCTTAAGATCGGCAAGAGATCGTCTACATCAACCACAAGTTGAACTCGTTAAGCTTTGTCGGTCTTCAAGGGTATGTTCTCTACGGATATACATCCGCCCGTTGTTTGTATCTAGTAGATAGATCTTGGTACATAGTTCCCATCGTAGGAAAATTTTTGTTTTCTATCTGCGAACCCTACGGGTATCGAGCGGATCTATGCGTAGATGCTTTACACGGGTAGTACACATATGAGTATGTGGGCGATGATGATCATGTTGTTGCTCCTTTGTTGTAATTTTGGATATTGGTGGCATAGTGGGATGAAGCGGCCCGGACAAACTTTACATGTCCTCGCACATGAGACCTGTTCCACGCTTGACATGCAACTAGTTTGCATAAGTGGCTAGCGGGTGTCTGTCTCTCCTACTATAGTCAATATCTATTTTGCAACGAGTTGTCAACAATTTGGTTATCCTCGTTGTGGTTCATGTTCGTAGGTAAGAACGGTTCTATCTCGAAAGCCCTAAGCCACGTAAAACTTGCAATCCATAAATTAGAGGCGTCTAGTTTAGATTGTTGCTGGGCTAGTGTTATGATATGGTGATGTTGTAAGTAGAAGTATGAGATGATACTCTTACAACATACATAACGTGTAATCTCCATAGACCTTGGACTTAGACATATAGGTATGATAGTGATCATACCACGGTGCACATGATAGAGATCATATGCGGGAACCATATCATTTCACTAATAAACATGTGATGTTTGATAGCATCTTATATTGCTTGTTTAGCGCTTTGTTAGCATAATAATATGATCCCTATTTTAAATATCAAGATAAGAATGTGTTCTTCCTTTAGTATGCACCGATTATGTTTTCGTCGCTCCAAGACATCACGTGATGATCGGGTGTTCTTGGATCCACGACCATATTTCGGGTGTAAAACAGTTACACATGCGAATACTAAGGTTCTAACTTGGCGATCCTAGCATGTACAGACATGGCCTCGGAATACGGACCGAAAGGTTAAGCGTGAGTCATATAGTTGATATGATGCCCATTTGATGCTCGCCTTTGAAGCTACACCGACTCACGTGATGATCGGACTTGGTGTAGTGGATTTGGTTCATGTAATCACCAAAAAGGCACGAGGGATGTTGTTTTTGAGTGGGAGTTCATTCGTAATATGGATTAGTTGAACTCAATCTATCATACACTTAGTCTAAACTTTACAAATTCTGTTGTAGATGGCACCACCTGCTTTTAATTTCAATGTGTTCATGGAGAAAGAGAAACTTGCAACGAACAGTAGAAACTTTACCGAATGGGCCATGAATTTGAGGATTCTCCTCTCTGCTGCACAAAAGCAATATGTGCTAGAAGCGCCGTTAGGCCCCCCACCTTTAGATGATGCCCCTGACGAGGAGAATAATGTCTATCAGACTCGTCAGGAGGACCACAACTTAGTTCATTGCGGCATATTGTATGGGCTAGAGCTGGAACTTCGAAAGCGTTTCGAAAATGGCAATGCTTTTGATACAATGGGTGAGTTGAAAACGATTTTCGACACACATGCTGCTGTAGAGAGCTACAACGCTTCAGAAAAGTTCTTTATCTGCATGATGGAAGAGCACAGCTCCGTTAGTGAGCATGTACTCAAGATGTCGGGTTACGCCGATAAGCTTGTGTCCTTGGGAATATCGATTCCCATTGACTTAGGCATCCATCGTGTTCTGTAGTCTCTGCCACCTAGCTATAAGAGCTTCGTGATGAACTATAATATGCAAGGCATGAAGAAGTCTCTCCCGAGCTTACACAATGCTTAAAACTGCAGAAGTGGAGATCAAAAAGGAACATCAAGTGTTGATGATCAATAGGAACACTGGTTTCAAGAAAGACAAGAAGGAAAAACGGAAGGGAAGTAAGGGCGGCAAGCCTGTTGCCGTGCCTGAAAAGAAACCCCGAGTTGGACATAAGTCTGATACCGAGTGCTACTATTGTAAGGGGAACCCTTTGGAAGCGAATCGCCCCAAGAATTTGGCAGACAAGAAAGCCGGCAAGGCAAACAAAGGTATATATGATATACATGTTATTGATGTGTACTTGACTAGTGCTCGCAGTAGCACCTGGGTATTTGATACCGGTTCAGTTGCTAATATTTGTAACTCGAATCAGGGGCTGCGGAACAAGCGACCGCTAGCAAGGGGTGAGGTAAAGATGCGTGTCGGCAATGGATCAAGCGTTGATGTGATAGCCGTCGGAACGCTGCCTCTCCACTTGTTGTCGGGATTAGTTATAAACTTGAATAATTCTTATCTGGTGCCTGCACTAAGCATGAACATTGTATCTGGATCGTGTTTGATGCGAAGTGGTTATTCATTTAAATCCGAGAACAATGGTTGTTCCATTTATATGAATGAAATCTTTTATGGTCATGCACCGATGATGAATGGTTTATTTCTTTTGGATCTCGATAATAATGTTACACATATTCATAATGTTGATTCTAAAAGGATTAAACTAAATGATGATATATCCGCATATATGTGGCACTGCTGTCTAGGTCATATTGGCGTTAAACGCATGAAGAAGCTCCATTCGGATGGACTTTTGGAATCACTTGATTATGAATCATTTGATACATGTGAGCCATACCTTATGGGCAAGATGACTAGAACGCCGTTTTCCGGTTCAATGGAACGGGCGACAAATTTATTGGAAATCATACATTCTGATGTATGCGGTCCAATGAGTGTGTCGGCGCGTGGTGGATATCGTTATTTTGTTACTTTCATAGATGATTTGAGTAGATACGGTTATATCTACTTGATGAAACTCAAGTCTGAAACCTTTGAAAAGTTCAAGGAATTTCAGAATGAAGTGGAAAATCATCGTAATAGAAAGATCAAATTTCTACGGTCCGACCGTGGAGGTGAGTATCTAAGTTACGAGTTTAGCACTCACATGAAAGAGTGTGGAATTGTTTGACAACTCACACCTTCCGGAACACCACAACGAAATGGTGTGTCGGAACGTCGTAATCGTACTTTGTTAGATATGGTTCGATCTATGATGTCTCTGACGGACTTGCCGTTGTCATTTTGGGGCTATGCACTAGAAACTGCTGCATTCACTTTAAATCGGGCACCATCTAAATCCGTTGAAAAGACACCGTATGAATTGTGGTTTGGAAACAAACCTAAGCTGTCATTTCTTAAAGTTTGGGGATGCGATGTTTATGTGAAGAAACTTCAACCGGATAAACTCGAACACAAAGCGGAAAAATGCGTCTTCATAGGATACCCTAAGGAAACTATTGGGTATTCCTTCTATCACAGATCCGAGGGCAAGGTTTTTGTTGCCAAGAATGGATCCTTTCTAGAGAAAGAGTTTCTCGCGAAAGGTGTGAGTAGTCAGAAGGTAGAACTCGAAGAGGTTATGGAACCTTCTCTTCAAAGTATGGCGAGTAGCGCAGCGCCGGAAGTTGTTCCGGAGATGGATCCACCTGTTGAAGAGGGAACTAATGATAATGATCATGAAACTCCAAAAGAGAGTACTACCGAACCTCGCAGGTCAAGCAGGACGCGTGCAGCTCCCGAGCTGTACGGAAATCCTGTCATGAATTTCATGGTTGATGAAAATGATGACCCTGCGACGTATGAAGAAGCGATGATGAGCCCAGATTCCAACAAATGGTTAGAAGCCATGAAATCCGAGATGCAATCCATGTATGAAAATCAAGTTTGGAACTTGGTGGACTTACCTCACGACCGAAAGGCCGTGGAGAACAAATGGATTTTCAAAAGGAAACTGCTGATGGTAATATAACCGTCTATAAAGCTCGACTTGTCGCAAAGGGGTTTCGACAAATTCAAGGAGTTGACTACGATGAGACATTCTCTCCCGTAGCGATGCTAAAGTTAGTTAGGATTATGTTAGCAATTGCTGCATATTTCGATTATGAGATATGGCAGATGGATGTCAAAAGCATGTTTCTCAATGGTAATATTGAAGAAGAGTTGTATATGATACAACCAAAGGGTTTTGTCGATCCTAAGGATGCTAATAAGGTGTGCAAGCTTCAGCGATCCATCTATGGATTGAAGCAAGCATCACGAAGTTGGAATCTCCGCTTTGATGAGGTAATCAAAGAGTTTGGATTTGTCCAAACTTATGGAGAATCTTGTATTTACAAGAAAGTGAGTGGGAGCAATGTGGCATTTCTGATATTATATGTGGATGACATATTATTGATCAGAAATGATATAGATCTTTTAAACAGTGTTAAAAGTTATCTAAACAGCAAATTTTCAATGAAGGACCTAGGTGAAGCGTCATACATATTAGGCATAAAGATCTATAGAGATAGATCTAGGCGCCTAATAGGGCTATCGCAAAGTACATACCTTGATAAGATTTTAAAGAAGTTTAAAATGGAAGATAGTAAGAAGGGGTTCTTACCTATGACACAAGGCACGACATTGAGTAAGACTCAAAGTCCGGCTTCGGCGGAAGAAAGAGAGATAATGGACAAGGTCCCCTATGCTTCAGCCATAGGCTCTATAATGTACGCCATGCTATGTACAAGACCGGATGTGGCACATGCTATTAGTTTGACTAGTAGGTACCAATCGGATCCAGGTTCAGAACACTGGAAAGCGGTCAAGAATATCCTTAAGTACTTGCGAAGAACTAAGGATATGTTTCTTGTATACGGAGGTGAAGAAGAGCTCGTCGCTAAGTGTTATGTCGACGCTAGCTTTGACACCGATCCGGATGACTCTAAGTCTCAATCCGGATACGTATTTCTCATGAATGGCGGAGCGGTTAGTTGGAGGAGCTCCAAACAACCTGTGGTGGCGGGATCAACAACGGAGGCCGAATATGTTGCTGCTTTAGAAGCGGCTCAGGAAGCAGTTTGGATGAAGGAGTTCATATCCGAACTAGGTGTGGTTGCAAATGCGTTGGACCCAATGGTGATCTATTGTGACAACAATGGTGCCATTGCCAATGCCAAAGAGCCAAGGTCTCACAAGCATTCCAAGCATATTAAGCGCCGGTTTCACTCTATCCGCGAGCATGTCAAGGATGGAGATACAAAGATTTGTAAAGTGCATACGGATCTCAATGTAGCAGATCCGTTGACTAAAACTCTCCCTAGAGCAAAACATGATCTACACCAGAACTCCATGGGTGTTAGATACATCACAATGTAACTAGATTATTGTCTCTAGTGCAAGTGGGAGATTGAAGGGAATATGCCCTGAGAGGCAATAATAAAATGTTTATTATGTGTATTTCAAGTATATGATAGATGTTTATTTTGCATGCTATAATTGTATTAATACGAAAACATTAATACATGTGTGTTTAATAAACAAATAGAAAGTTCCTAGTTATGCCTCTCTCATAAACTAGTTCGTTGATTAACAAGATGATTACGGTTTCCTGGTCATCGACATTGGGTGTTGTTAATAACGAGATCACAACATTAGTGTAATGGTGTGATGAACATTCATCCGAATTATAGCATTACGATCAAAGTCATTGAGTTTATATTGCTATAAACAAACTACGAAGTAGTCCTAATCCTTAGACCATGAGATCATGCCAATCACTAACACCGGAAGAGTTTCTTGTTGACATCAAACGTCACTCTGTAACTGGGTGATTATAAAGATGGCTTCAAAGCTACTAAAGTGTTATGTTGAGAATCATGGATCAAGAGTGGAATTTGTTTATCCCGATGACGGATAGATATGCTCTAGGCCCTCTCGGTGATATCACATTGGTTAGCTTGCAAGCAAGTGATTTGATCACTAGAATGTTATATCACGGAAACAAGAAAAGAGTGCATGTCAGTAACGAGATCAAACTAGGTATGGAGATACCGATGATCGAATCTCGGACACGTAATATATCGTGAAACAAAGGGATTAAGATACAAGCGTAAAAGGTTCCGACGATCATAGGAAAAGTCATCGTTGAATGTGTGGGAGTCAGTATGGATCTCCAGGTCCCGCTACTAATTATTGATCGGAGAAGGGTCTCGATCATGTCCGCATTATTCGCGAACCGTAGGGTTAAACACTTAAGGGACACTGGCATCCAGTTGGAGCAAATGTTTCATGCCGAAAGAATAAACAAGCGCAGGAATTTATTTCACTAGATACCGAAACAGGTTTTCGGGTGAAATTGCATAAAGTGGTTATGCATGTGAAATGGAATTCTAGCAAGGGGTTATTTGTGAATGTTTGTCATTAAAGTAATTGACAAAATTCTGAATAAAAATAAAAGAGTTTTATTTAATGAGAGTTTGCATTGAATTTGGTGGAAATTTAATGGGAATTTGAGTGGACTTTTGAGTGGAGGGAATTTAAAGGAATTTGTGAGTGAAGTGTCCACCCACATGAAGAGGGGAGGGCAAGGGGGCAGCCCCCATGCGCCGGCCACCCCCTTGGGGTTCCCCCCCTCTCCTCCTATATAAGGAGCCCCCCTCCTCACTTGTCTCTCACACCTCCTCATGAAGGATCTCTCTCCCCCTCTAGAATTTATTCCCCATGGTCTCGGACTAGCGAGATACATGTTCCCGGTGGCTATTCGGCAAGAAAGGGTTGTGCTTCCGCTGCATCGCTGGAGCGAGGAGGCGGAGGTTGCCCGGTGTCTTGTACGTGTGTGCGAGCATGGATGCGCTGCTGCTTTGCGGCACTAGGACTTCCTCTCGATCTTGAGATTGGCAAGAGATCGTCTACATCAACCACGAGGTGAACTCGTTAAGCTTTGTCGGTCTTCAAGGGTATGTTCTCTACGGATATACATACGCCCGTTGTTTGTATCTAGTAGATAGATCTTGGTACATAGTTCCCATCGTAGGAAATTTTTTGTTTTCTATGCTGCGAACCCTACAAGTTTACCCTTTCGTCGTACCAAAAAGCCATTTCCCATTTTCCGAGCACAAAAAACGGATGATTTTGTGAAGCAACCACCAAATGGCTAATTTAAAATGCTACCACCACATTTTACAAAAATACTATACCACCTTATATGGACAATGTCCCAAAAGGGGGATCCGAAACCTTTCCGTCCACCTCCGGTGAAAAAGACAAATTCCTGCCAATCGGCAGGAAGTGGGTCAGATATGAACTACATGTACATGATCCGATGCTCATGTTTTTTTAGAAAAATCATTTTTAGGTTCACAATATGCTATTTTATCAAAGATCCAATGCAAGTTTAGCGAGGCTCGGCCCCGAGCTAAGAATTTTCATGCCCGCCGTTCGACAAATTTTGACGATAGTTTAAAACGGGCATAAAAAAAATTCAAAAACGATCGAAACAATGTGAAACCTTCGCGTGGTGTCATATTATATGACGTAGTTATAAGTAAAAATATTAAACTTGATATATTGATTATGAATCAAAAAACCTTCACAAAATGACCTATCTCATTCGAGGTTTCTTGGCTTTCGGGTCAAATGACCAATGTTATGGCTAGAATCAAGGCATAGTTTGTGATAATGTGCCCATATTGTGCATACACATGCATCATGGGATGGCGAACAATGTTGCAGGAGGAAGTTTTCCTTTTCGTCGTACCAAAAAACCATTTCCCATTTTCCGAGCACAAAAAACGGACGATTTTGTGAAGCAACCACCAAATGGCTAATTTAACATTCTACCACCACATTTTACAAAAATATTATACCACCTTATATGGACAATGTCCCAAAAGGGGGATCCGAAACCTTTCCATCCACCTCTGGTGAAAAAGACAAATTCCTGCTGAATCGGTAGGAAGTGGGTCAGATATGAACTACATGTACATGATCTGATGCTCATGTTTTTTTAGAAAAATCATTTTTAGGTTCACAATATGCTATTTTATCAAACATCCAACGCAAGTTTAGCGAGGCTCGGCCCCGAGCTAAGAATTTTTATGCCCGCCGTTCGACAAAGTTTGACGATAGTTTAGAACGGGCATAAAAAATTCAAAAACGATCGAAACCATGCGAAACATTCGCGTGGTGTCATATTATGTGACATAGTTACAATTAAAAATATTAATCTTGATATATTGATTATGTATCAAAAAAAGGGGGATCCGAAACCTTTCCGTCCACCTCTGGTGAAAAAGACAAATTCCTGACGAATCGGTAGGAAGTGGGTCAGATATGAACTACATGTACATGATCCGATGCTCATGTTTATTAGAAAAATCATTTTTAGGTTTACAATATGCTATTTTATCAAAGATTCAATGCAAGTTTTCCTTTTCATCGCACCAAAAAGCCATTTTTCATTATCCGAGCGCAAAAAGGGAATTTTCTAAAGCAACCTCCAAACAGATAATTAAAAAACGGAGGGTTTGTGATTAGTTGATATGCATATCATATTTGGATTCCTCTCATTTTTCTGATCAATTTAGACATATTATTTGTTAAATTCCGATTTACAGATTTAAAGATATTAATTATTCCATATTAAATAGAAAAATACAAAAAAGTAAAATTATTATATTTTTATTTGAATTCAATAATATTTTTACTTATTAATTAATGTTTACTTAAATAATTGTTTGCAATTTTAAAAAATACAAACATGTGACATGTTGATATAAGATTTAATAGGATTGATATCATAGTATTGACAATAATGTATGAATTACTTTGCGGAAACAGATTCTGAAGGAACCAAGAAGTTAAACGTGCTGGAGCTGGAGTAGTATTAGGATGGGTGATCGGCCGGGAAGTTCGACCAAGACTGCAATTTAATTAAATATTAAGTGTAATTAGTGTTAAAAATGTTCAAAGTGAGAGATTAACGAGTCAAACAATTCAAAGATTAAAAAATTGAGAAAAAAAATAAAATAAAAAATTATAAAAAAAATTTGAATTTTTTTTTGCAACCTGTTGACAAGCTATGCCGACGGCCGACGGTATTTTGATAAGCCGACGGCCTCTATGTGCTCCGCCGAGGGAGCCCTTTGCCGAGGAGGCTACACCGAGGGCAGCCGTCGGCGTACCATACGCCGAGGGCATTTTAGCCTACGCCGACGGCTTTTTGACCTCGGCGTAGCGCGGGTGTCCTGTAGTGAATAGATTTGTATGAAAATAAATGTGAAGCCTATTGAGAAATGAGTTTTTCCGGCTGACTGAGACAATACTATTTTTTTTTGTACTAGAGCAACAAATTGTTACTACATTGTGATTTGAAACGAATTTTAGATATTTTATAAAATTCAACTGAGACCTTATAAGCATAGGGGTGCTTGAAAGTAAACTAGCATGCCAAACTTTACCCTTCCAAACAGAAACATATATCCGCAATTTTAGGCCATGTTGTCTCTAGGCTACTCAAAACAAAGGCACAAAACCCGTCTTATTTATGAAGGTTAAATTTGAAACAACTAAAAAGATGCAAAGTAATCAAAGTGACAAACAGTGTAACAAAGAAGCTCTACATCTATCAATCTTCTACATAGGTGTTGTTGTTGTTGTTTTCTTTCTGGAATCATCTCGTGCTAATAGAAAAAACCCTAAGTACGTATTGTAATTAATTAACCCATACAAAGTGTTTTGTCAAACACATAAAAAATATCTAGCAAATCATGCAAACCCTGTACTTCTTTAGATCCAATAAAAGTGCAAGGATTCATCTTTTTAGCTAGCCACAAATTTCTATCTATATAAATTTTCATGTACTTACCACTATGGTTGGAAACTGAATAAACAAACAATATATAAAAATTTAATATTTTTCAATCATCATATATTCATAGGTAGCCATGAACCGAACATGCCTAGGCTTCTAGAACATATAAATCCTCCATGTGAATAAAACCATCCGCGATCGAGTCATAGCATCATACCATAAGTTCATGGTACTCCACCGTTTAATAACATCCCATCCGAGGAATATGACATATGTACTCTTGTAGCCAGTGACCAGCAAATATGGGGGAATTCTAGAACATGAAAACCTTAACACGGTGAAGAGAACAACATGGAATAACCCGCTGACATGACAAACATGTAAGACAGTTTATTGCAAAGCGTCTAAACCCGACATAAACTCTAGCGAGAACATGTCGAGTTAGTATCTAGCTATAGCCACATACTTTTGACCCATAAAATTCAATTCAAGTACGTATCTTGCAAACTGAAGAAACACAAGATATGTGCTAAAATTTTCCCCTCCTGGCTAATATATCAGTGACTATGGATCAAACATGCCTATATTTCTAGAACCAATCAATTACTTGTGAAGAAAACCATGTGGATAGAGAGAGTAACTAGCGGCATAACGGCGAACGATAAATTGATATTTCTCTACGAATTGCAAACTAAGTAATTGCCTCATGGACACAACATGACCACCAAACATATATATGATGAGGGAAAAGCTAGCTAGAACATATAGAAATCATCATATTGCAGAAAGGACCACATGGAATAATTAACCTGCATACACACGACGTATAGGCGTACCTTAGTGAGCCCAGTGATTGGGCTGAATCCATCACAAAGCTCCTGACGTACCCTGAATGTTGCTGGGATAAGGTTGGAACAGCTCCGATGTTCCATTGGCGATGTCAATGATCTCCAACTCGAACTGGTCACGCTGGCTGTTAGGTTTGGCGCAGTAGACGGAGTTGGTCCTGAATCCGGAGACGCTTGCAGCTTCGCCATAGCCGGCAGCACTGTAACTGGTCAAGGTGGTGGAGATGAAAAATGTTCAACCACGGGTGTTGTTGACCTTGGTCCACTTTGGCTTGGCAGTGCACTCTTGTTACATTCTATCTGTTTCCCTTTGTTTGTGTATTTACCATAATCACTTTCCCTGAAACAAGGAGGGTTCCCTTAAGCGGGGGCGAGGAACCCAGATGGACCAGAATTTGACGTCCTCATGGCCCGACGGGATCACCTTGCACATGCACTCTCAGAGCTCCTGTGGATGAGTGCTCTACTGTGGATCTTCTGAAGAATCTTAGGACATGTAAAACAAGGTGGCTCCGCCATGGCCCTCTGTTATTAAGGTTTTGAAGAACGAATTGAAATGGTTGGTGGTTCCCGGCCAAGAGGGGTGTTGGGATCACGCCATGGATAGGGAGGGACTCAACAGGTACAGATCCAAGAGCTAGCTTGCATAACTCTTGGTAGTGGATCGGTGGAATACATTAGTGCACGCCTTTTCCTTGCTAGGAGGATCGTGCTGGAGCACTTGACCGGATAACAAGCTTTTCATGCTCGACTAGTGGCATGTGGCCAGAGTTTTGCCGAGCTTCTCTGGTTGTGGTTAAAATTAATCACATTTGGTTCTACGTTCATGATTGGACGTGCTATTTGATCTTCGGGATACTAATAGTTATTTACACCCACCATGTTTTTTTACAATCATGAAATTCTTATGTCAAGTAAATTTTTCCTATCATCAAAAGTGAAGAACAACATAATACAATATAGAGATGAGGAATTTTTTTGTTTGTGTAAGAAACAAAAATAATATGTAAAATATTTATCTTTTTTACACTGTAACGACTCATACACATTGCATTTTTATGTCAATTTGTTTTATATTTTTAGAAGTTCTTAGACATACCACGAGGTTATTCAAGGTTATGGAAACATTCGGAACGTAACCTGACTATCTTAAGTGGTCCGGAAAGATCCCTAGAGTCGGACGCCAAGGAGGAAGTAGAAACCTGGTCTAGGTAGGAATCGCGGGATAGTGCACTCTTGTTATATTCTATCTGTCTCCCTTTGTTTGTGTATTTACCATAGGCATTTTACCAAAAATAAGTAGGGTTCCCTTATGCAGGGGAGAAGAACCAACTTGTCCCATCAATTTGCCGATATCGTGATTATTATCTAAGTGTATCTCCATTTTTAATATGTTTGGTTTCTTTGCCGGGTGTATTTTATTTCTTTGCCAAGCGTATTTTTTCTGAAGGAAGATCAACGTTGAGGGGGGAAACTCTCAGCATAGCCCGGATAACCCTCGGGCCTGCTCAACGCCGAGGGTGACCTTCGGCATTAAGCCCTCGGCTTAGGTGATCCACGGCACAGCTTGATACCATCGGCGTTGGTTTTTCCCTCGGCGTAGAAGCTTGTGCCAATGGTTTATGGCGCCCCTCGGCACAACTCGACCGTCGGCCCAGGAAGTAAATGGCACGGAGAAGACGACGCCTAGGAGCAACACCGAGAGGGAAACTGTTAGCGTAGGTGGCCACGTGGATCATGCTGGAGGGCTGGGGTGTCGAAGCAACGCTGAGGGGGAAATACTTGGTGTTGGTGGAGCTACGCTGTGGGGGTTACCCTCGGCGTTGGTGGCCACATGAATAATTTTGTTTTTCAAAGTTTCAAAATATTTAAATTGTTTGAACGATTAATTGCATAGGAATCATTTTTAACTCTAAGCACGTTTAATCTCATGTAAAATTTCACACGCAATGGTATAGTGCCCACTAGGTAACCCTTCTTTAGACTACTCTAGTCCTAGCATGTTTAACTTCTTCGTTTCTTTTATATGAGCTTCCGAGTTATCACCGTATACCTTGTTGATAATACTATACTATCAATCCTATTAACACTTAGGTCATGATGTCACATGCCTTTATTTTTTGAATTTCAAATAATTATACAATAATTAAACAAAAATGATATATTGCTATAAAATAAAAGTATTATGTGATATATTACTAGAAACTAAAAGTATTGTGCGCTCTGTCTCCACCGAAACACCAATCTGTCAGGCCCCTGCGGTCTATGCCATGTAGATCGTTCTATATATATGATATATTAGTAGAAAATAGAAGTACCGGTGAATATATTACTAGAAACTAAGAGTATTATGCAACCAAAAAATAAAATGCAAACATATTTAATTCACACATAAAATCAACGGTCTGAGATAATGGGAAAAGAACAATGCCGAGGGGAATACCCTCGGCGTAGGTGCAGCAATACCGAGAGGAGTACCCTCGGCGTAGGTGGAGAAATGCCGAGGGGATTCCCCTCGGCGTAGGTACTGCTATGTTCACAGGTGCATGCTTATGCAATGCCGAAGGTCACCCCCTCGGCTTTGTTATGTGCCGTTAACTTTCTGTACACAGAGATACGCCGACGGTAAACCCCTCGTCATTACCATATGTCGTGAACTGTCCATCCAGCGGTCGTCCCCAGTGCACGAACGTGACGCGTCCTCAGCCTGTGCCGACGGTGCCCCTCGGTGTTTCTCTATCTCTGCCGAGGGTGTTTCTACGTTGACGGTCCCCCTTAGCGTTGCTCGTCATGCCAACGGGTTTTTTGTGGTTGTGGGCACTACGCGAGCTATGCCGAGGGTCCCAACATTTTCCCCTTGGCGTTGAAATCCCTGTCGGCATCTACCTTTGTTCTCGTAGTGTTACCTACTTGCCAAGTGTTTGTTTACCGGGTTTTTCATGAAGGTCGCATTCTCGATGCGCGCAGCTGTTTAAAGGGTGATGGCGCCTAACGACTCGATGCCAAATAACAACATCGGCACCGGCCCGATATACTTGGCAAAAGATAGCTTGCCGCACTAGGCCTTGCGATGGACCTAAACTTAACGTCCTCGTGGCATGACGGGACCACCTTGCATATGCACTCCAGGAGATCCTATGGATGAGTGCTCCAGTTTGTATCCTTACAAAGAATCTTATGACATGTGAAATGAGGTAGGGCCAACATGGCCGTCGTGGACTGATATTTCAAAGAACGAAAAGGAAATGGTTGGTGGTTCCCGGCCAACAGGAGCGTTGGGATCACGATATTGATGGGGAGGGACTCGGGAGATGCGGTGATCGATCGGTGCAGATCCAGGAGCTAAATTGCATAACTCTTGGCAGTGGATGGGAGGAACGCATTAATGCACTCCTTGTCCTTGTTGGGAGGATCTTGCTGGAGCACTCGACCGGCTAGAAAGCATTTCATGCTCGACTAGTGGCATGCGGCCAGATTTTGGCCAAGCTTCTCTGCTCGACAATCGAAACTAGTGGTGGTTAATGTTAATCACATTTGGTTCTATTTTTATGATTGAACGCGCTATATGATCTCTGGATTAATAATAGCTTTTTACACCCACCATGTTTTTTACAATCCTAAATGATTTTAATGTCAAGTAAATTTTATGTTACATCAAAAGTGAAGCACGACATAATAAGATATAGACATGAAAAAAATTATTTACTTAAAAAACAAAAAAAAGATGTAAAATAGGTTTTTTTACACTTTAAAGACTCATATACATTTTTTTAATGACGATTTTTTTTATTTTTTTAGAAGTTCTTAGACGTACCATTCAAGATTCTGGAAGCATTTGGAACGTCCTTGTCTTTCTTAAGAGTGAGACGCCAAGGAGGAAGTAGAAACATGGGCTAGGTAGGAATCGCGGGGTAGTGCACTCTTGTTACATTCTGTCTGTCTCCCTTTTTCTGTGTATGTAACATAATCATTTCCTTTGTTTGCGTATGTAACATAATCATTTGGCCTGAAACAAGTAGGATTACCTTATGCGGGGCGAGGAACCCACATTTCCAAGCAATTTGCCCATATCGTGATTATGTTCCAAGTGTATTCTCCATTTTAATATGTCTTTTTTCCTTGCCGAGTGTATTTTACTTCTTTGCTTGAGTGTATTTTATTTTTTGTCGTGTCTTACCTACTTGCCAAGTGTTTGTTTACCGGGTTCCTCATAAAGGTCATATTCTCGATGTCTGATGCCGTGTAAAAGGTGATGGCGACCCCTAACGACTCGAGGCCAAATCACATAATGGGCACATGCCCCGATATACTTGGCGAACGACAGCGTGGCGCACTAGGCCATGCAGATGGACCAGAACTTGACGTCCTCGTGGAACGACGGGATCACCTTGTGTATGCACTTCAGGAGCTCCTATGAATGAGTGCTCCCATCTGAATCCTTATGAAGAATCTTAGGACATGTAAAATGAGTTGGCGTCACCAACCCCCACCGCCGACACACATAGTGCACCACTGAACGCACGGGCACACACAGGCACGGGACGCAACCCCGCACACACACCCAACACGCACAACCCGCAATGCACTCACACGCGTGATACACACACCACACCACACCACACCACACCACACTACATCCCACCCCACGCACGCACACCACATGCCTCCTGCCCCGCACGCCAACAACCCGCAGCCCGAGCGACTCCTCCTTTCTTCTACTGCATCAAGCCCCGCCACCGACTGTCCCCTACTGTTGCTATTCCTCCCACGATGGCCTCCAACCTTGCCACCTCCTCATCGCGAGGCCCTTCTCTTCTTCGCGTTCGGGATCCCCATCCCGTGAGTCGGCTTCCTCCTGTAGTGCCGCCGCCTCCTAGTCCCTGCCGTCGATGATGCCTCCCCCCTCCCAGCGCCTCCATGTCAACCTCCAAGGCCGCGCCCCGCATCCTACGGTGCCGCCCCGTGACACCGGCCTCTCCCTTGGGCTCTCCCTCCTCTCCATCCGCCCAGCACGCGCCAATGCAGCGGTTCCCTGCTCCTCCGCCCTGGCTGCATCCTTCTCATCCGGCGCATCTCCACCTCTGTGCACTACAGGCCCGCGCCTGCCCAGGTGTCGTTGAACGTTGTCGCGACAAGGTCCTTGCCCCGGTCCCTATTCGGCGACGCCTTCCTTCCTGGCCTGAGCACGCCGCTCCGCGTGTAACTCTTCAAGCTCCGGCATAAGCCCGTTTAGTCTTGGATGGTGTCTCCAACCAGGACTAAAGGGGACTCCAACCGTGACTAAAAATGGGTGAAGACACTATGTAGTGAGTGGAGACACTATACCAGTGAGTGGCGACACTATTTCGGTGGGTGGAGACACTATGATAGGGGTGAGTGTCGACATTATATCGTGAGTGTCGACACTATGTTGTGTTGCTTAATCTATAAATAAGCTTCCTTGTGAAATATCAACTGCAAGGAAGATCGTGTGTGAGAGCAGGGACACCCCTACGGCGGAGCTTCTCGAAGATGTCTTAGGACCCCGTCCTCATACATCTTCGAGGATCTCGCCATAGAGGCACTCCCTAATATGTGAAATTTGTTAGCTCCACCAGTGTATTGGTCTAGCTAGCGAAGTTATAAACTGGAAGATGGTGTGCGAGAGCAGGGACACCACTACGGCGGAGCTTCTCGAAGATGTCTTAGGATCCCGTCCTTGGACATCTTTGAGGAGCTCGCCATATAGAGGCACTCCGTAATATGTGAAATTTCTTAGCTCCCCGACGTGTTTATGTTTTTGGGTCTTCCTTGTTGCAACAGCCAATGATTGAAATGCTAGGGCGCAACTATATATGTGTGACTTCATTTCGGATGTGATCCTGGGGGCGGTGTGAGCGACCATTGTGATATGCACAAGGACATATATTGGGCATCCTACTAGGCTCGCTCACGCCGTCCCTGTGATTTTTGTGTCCAACATAAGTATGAGGCCCTATAATACTTGATCTTTATAGTTTTGCTTTTGTTTGTTACAATGGCTTTTGTGAATTAACCCTATTTTTATTACAATTTGTGAGTTTGCTAAAGGAAGGTAGAAAAACAAGAACATTTTGTTGCTGGACGGTGGCATGATGCATCTGTGAATCAAATAAATTTCGAGACTGTGTGCCAAACCAAGATGATGAACTTATGTATATCTCTTTGCTTCTATGAATCAAGTGAATTTCAAAACTAGCTATATGTGCCAAATCAAATATAGATAGAATCCATATTGAAAAAGATATTTAGCTTGGATTTCATTACATTAATACAAGATATATAGAATCCACATCTCATATTAATTATTGCAAAAATTACTACCAAACTAATAAACCCACAAATCCCTCCATTTCTACAGCATTAAATGAGATAAACTAGCAATGAAAGATAAAAGGATGAAGTTGCTAACATTTTAGAACCCTTCGATAGATGTGGAGCCGACAAATCTTGAGAAAAAATGGCATGAACTCGAGCTTGAGGGAAGAAAATAGAGGGAGACGCCACGAGCATCTTGAAATGGTAGAGGAGGAAGAAGATATATAGTAGGGACAGTAGTTCCGGTTTGTTACATGAACCGGGACTAATGTCCATACGGTAGTACATATCGAGCACCGGACCCTTCAATCCCGGTTTGTTAACACGAACCGGGACTAAAGGTCCCCTTCAAACCAGGACTAGTGGCGGCCGGGCCCTGCGATCGTTTCTACCTGTTGGAACCGGGGAATTAGTCCCGGTTTATCGCAGAACCGGGACTAATTGTCTGGACCAAAGGCCTGATTTCAACTAGTGTGTAGATTTTAATGAATTTGCAAACAAAAAAAATCTAGATATATATTCTTCACAAACCTAAAACATCTTATATTTCTAAACGGAGGGAGTAAACAGGACTGTGATATACTATTTGCTCCTTGACGTAGATCAAGTAAAGCAGGCTGAGAGATCTTATAGTGTACAGATGTAGCACACATGGCTCACTGTGATATAGTATTTGCTTTCTATCTTTGTTAGCAAACATTTTCTACAAAGCTCATGTCTCGGGATAAAAGCTTCACATTCTAACACTATTGAACTAGACGACTTTGCTAACTCTTAACTTTGAGAACAAGTAAATACACTATTAAATCATCACAACACGGTAAATAGATCTGTATCAAAATAAATGTGAAGCCTATTGAGAAATGAGTTTTTCCGGCTGACTGAGACAATACTATTTTTTTGTACAAGAGCAACAAATTGTTACTACATTGTGATTTGAAACGAATTTTAGATATTTTATAAAAACCAACTGAGACCTTATAAGCATAGGTGTGCTTGAAAAGTAAACAAGCATGCCAAACTTTACCCTTCCAAACAGAAACATATATCCGCAATTTTAGGCCATGTTGTCTCAGGGCTACTCAAAACAAAGGCACAAAACCGTCTTATTTATGAAGGTTAAATTGGAAACAACTAAAAAGATGCACAGTAATCAAAGTGACAAACTACATCTATCAATCTTCTACATAGGTGTTGTTGTTGTTGTTGTTGTTGTTGTTGTTTTCTTTCTGGAATCATCTCGTGCTAATAGAAAAAACCCTAAGTACGTATTGTAATTAATTAACCCATACAAAGTGTTTTGTCAAACACATAAAAAATATCTAGCAAATCATGCAAACCCTGTACTTCTATAGATCCAATAAAAGTGCAAGGATTCATCTTTTTAGCTAGCCACAAATTTCTATCTATATAAATTCTCATGTACTTACCACTATGGTTGGAAACTGAATAAACAAACAATATATAAAAATTTAATATTTGTCGATCATCATATATTCATAGGTAGCCATGAACTGAACATGCCTAGGCTTCTAGAACCTATAAATCCTCCATGTGAATAAAACCATCCACGATCGAGTCATAGCATCATACCATAAGTTCATGGTACTCCACCGTTTCATAACATCCCATCCGAGGAATATGGCATATGTACTCAGGCAGCCAGTGACCACCAATATATGGGGGAATTCTAGAACATGAAAACCTTAACACGGTGAAGAGAACAACATGGAATGACCCGCTGACATGTCAAACATGTAAGACAGTTTCTTGCAAAGCGTCTGAACCCGACATAAACTCTAGCGAGAACATATCGATTTAGTATCTAGCTATAGCCACATACTTTTGACCCATAAAATTCAATTCAAGTACGAGTATCTGGAAAACTGAAGAAACACAAGATATGTGCTAAAGTTTTCCCATCCTAGCTAATATATCAGTGACTATGGATCAAACATGCCTATATTTCTAGAACCAATCAATTACTTGTGAAGAAAACAATGTGGATAGAGAGAGTAACTAGCAGCATAACGGCGAACGATAAATTGATATTTCTTTATGAATTGCAAACTAAGTAATTGCCTCGTGGGCACAACATGACCACGAAACATATATATGATGAGGGAAAAGCTAGCTAGAACATATAGAAATCATCATATTGCAGAAAATACCACATGGAATAATTAACCTGCATACACACGTATAGGCGTACCTTAGTGAGCCTAGTGATTAGGCTGAATCCAGCAGAGAGCTCCTGATGTACCCTGAATGTTACTCAGATAAGGTTGGAACAGATCCGATGTTCCATTGGCGATGTCAATGATCTCCAACTCGAGCTGGTCATGTTGGCTGTTAGGTTTTCTCGCAGTAGATGGAGTGGGTCCTAAATCCGGAGACGCTTGTAGCTTTGCCATAGCTGGCAGCACTGTAACTAGTCAAGGTGGTGGAGATGAAAAATGTTCAACCACGGGTGTTGTTGACATTGGTCCACTTTGGCTTGGCAGTGCACTCTTGTTACATTCTATCTGTTTTCCTTTGTTTGTGTATTTACTATAATCACTTTGCCTGAAACAAGGAGGGTTCCCTTAAGCGGGGGCGAGAAACCCAGAAATACCAGAACTTGACGTCCTCTTGGCGCGACGGGATCACCTTGCTCATGTACTCTCATAGCTCCTATGGATGTGTGCTCCACGGTGGATCCTTCTGAAGAATCTTAGGACATGTAAAACAAGGTGGCTCCACAATGGCCCTCTGTTATTGATGTTTTGAAGAACGGATTGGAAATGGTTGGTGGTTCCCGGCCAAGAGGAGCGTTGGGATCACGCCATGGATAGGGAGGGACTCAACAGGTACAGATCCAAGAGCTAGCTTGCATAACTCTTGGTAGTGGATCGTTGGAATGCATTAGTGCACTCCTTTTCCTTGCTAGGAGGATGGTGTTGGAGCACTCGACCCGATAACAAGCTTTTCATGCTCGACTAGTGGCATGTGGCCAGAGTTTGGCCGAGCTTCTCTGTTCGTCAATCGAAATTAGTTGTGGTTAAACTTAATCATATTTGGTTCTATGTTCATGATTGGATGTGCTATTTGATCTTCGGGGTACTAATAGTTATTTACACACACCATGTTTTTTTACAATCATGAATGATTCTTATGTCAAGTAAATTTTGCATTTCATCAAAAGTGAAGCACAACATAATACTATATAGAGATGAGGAAATTTTTTGTTTGTGTAAGAAACAAAAATAAGATGTAAAATATTTATGTTTTTACACTGTAACGACTCATACACATTGCGTTTTTATGTCAATTTATTTTATATTCTTAGAAGTTCTTAGACATACCAGGAGGTTATTCAAGGTTCTGGAAACATTCGGAACGTACCCTGATTATCCTAAGTGGTCCGGAAAAATCCCTAGAGTCGGACGCCAAGGAGGAAGTAGAAACCCTGGTCTAGGTAGGAATCACCGGATAGTGCACTCTTGTTATATTCTATCTGTCTACCTTTATTTATTTGTGTATTTACCATAAGCATTTTACCAAAAATAAGTAGGTCTCCATTATGCAGGGGAGAAGAACCAACTTGTCCGATCAATTTGCCATGATTATTTTCTAAGTGTATTCTCCATTTTAATGTGTCTGGTTTCTTTGCCGGGTGTATTTTATTTCTTTGGCAAGCGTATTTTTTTCTGTATCTTAATTCACTACGGGAAGGAAGATCAACGCTGAGGGGGAAACGCTCAGCATAGCCTGGATAACCCTCGGGCCTGCTCAACACCGAGGGTGACCTTCCGCACTAAGCCCTCGGCTTAGGTGGTGCTCGGCACAGCTTGATACCATCAGCGTTGGATTTGCCCTCGGCGTAGAGGCTTGTGCCGATGGTTTATGCTGCCCCTCGGCGCAGCCCGGCCATTGGCCCAGGAAGTTAATGATATGGAGAAGGCGGCGCCTAGGAGCAACGCCGAGAGGGAAACTCTCGGCGTAGGTGGCCACGTGGAGCATGCTAGAGGGATGGGGGTAGGAGCAACGCCGAGGGGGAAATGCTTGGCGTTGGCGGAGCTACGCTGAGGGGGTTACCCTCGGCGTTGGTGGCCACATGGATAATTTTGTTTTTCAAAAAATTCAAAATATTTGTATTTTTTGAACGATTAATTGCACAGGAATCATTTTTAACTCTAAGCACGTTTAATCTCAGGTAAAATTGCACACTCAATGTTATAGTGCCCACTAGGTCACCCGTCGTTAGACTACTCTAGTCCTAGCATGCATAACTTTTTCATTCCTTTCATATGAGCTTCCGAGTTATCACCATATACCTTGTTGATAATACTATACTATCAATCCTATTAACCCTTAGGTCATGATGTCACATGCCTTTATTTTTTGAATTTCAAATAATTATACAATAAGTAAACAAAAATGATATATTGCTAGAAACTAAAAGCATTATGTGATATATTACTAGAAACTAAAAGTATTGTGCGGTCTGTCTCCACCGAAACACCAGTCTACGGGCCCCGGCGGTCTATGTCATGTAGCTCGTTCTATATATGTGATATATTAGTAGAAACTAAAAGTACTGATGAATATATTACTATAAACTAAGTGTACTATACAACCACAAAAATCAAATGCAAACATATTTAATTCACACATAAAATCAACTGTCTAAAATAATGGGAAAAGAACAATGTCGAGGGGAATACCCTCGGCGTAGGTGCAGCAATGCCGAGGGGAGTATCCTTGGCATAGGTGGAGCAATGTCGAGGGGATTCCCCTCGGCGCAGGTACTGGTATGTTCACAGGTGCATGCTTTGCTAACTCTTAACTTTGAGAACAGGTAAATACACTATTAAATCATCACAACACGGTAAATAGATCTGTAGGAAGATAAATGTGAAGCCTATTGAGAAATGAGTTTTTCCAGCTGACGGAGACAATACTATTTTTTTGTACTAGAGCAACAAATTATTCCTACATTGTGATTTGAAACGAAGTTCAGATATTTTATAAAAACCAACTGAGACCTTATAAGCATAGGGGTGCTTGAAAAGTAAACTAGCATGATAAACTTTACCCTTCCAAACAGAAACATATATCCGCAATTTTAGGCCATGTTGTCTCAGGGCTACTCAAAACAAAGGCACAAAACCTATCTTATTTATGAAGGTTAAATTTGAAAGAACTAAAAAGATGCACAATAATCAAAGTGACAAACAGTGTAACAAAGAAGCTCTACATCTATCAATCTTCTACATAGGTGTTGTTGTTTTCTTTCTGGAGTCATCTCGTGCTAATAGAAAAACACTAAGTACGTACTTTAATTAATTAACCCATACAAAGTGTTTTGTCAAACACATAAAAAATATCTAGCGAATCATGCAAACCCTGTACTTCTATAGATCCAATGAAAATGCATGTATTCATCTTTTTAGCTAGCCACAAATTTCTATCTATATAAATTCTCATGTACTTACCACTATGGTTGGAAACTGAATAAACAAACAATATATAAAAAATTAATATTTGTCGATCATCATATATTCATAGGTATCCATGAACCGAACATGCCTAGGCTTCTAGAACCTATAAATCCTCCATGTGAATAAAACCATCCGCAATCGAGTCATAGCATCATACCATAAGTTCATGGTACTCCACCATTTCATAACATCCCATCCGAGGAATATGGCATATGTACTCAGGTAGCCAGTGACCACCAAATATGGGGGAATTCTAGAACATGAAAACCTTAACATGGTGAATAGAACAACATGGAATGACCCGCTGACATGTCAAACATGTAAGACAGTTTCTTGCAAAGCGTCCGAACCCGACATAAACTCTAGCGAGAACATGTCGATTTAGTATCTAGCTATAGCCACATACTTTTGACCCATAAAATTCAATTCAAGTACGAGTATCTGGAATACTAAAGAAACACAAGATATCTGCGAAAATTATCCCATCCTAGCTAATATATCAGTGACTATGGATCAAACATGCCTATATTTCTAGAACCAATCAATTACTTGTGAAGAAAACAATGTGGATAGAGAGAGTAACTAGCAGCATAACGGCGAACGATAAATTGATATTTCTCTATGAATTGCAAACTAAGTAATTGCCTCATGGGCACAACATGACCACGAAACATATATATGATGAGGGAAAAGCTAGCTAGAACATATAGAAATCATCATATTGCAGAAAGGACCACATGGAATAATTAACCTGCATACACACGTATAGGCGTACCTTAGTGAGCCTAGTGATTAGGCTGAATCCAGCAGAGAGCTCCTGATGTACCCTGAATGTTACTAGGATAAGGTTGGAACAGCTCCGATGTTCCATTGGCGATGTCAATGGTCTCCAACTCGAACTGGTCACGTTGGCTGCTGGCACTGGTGGAAACGGGGCTATAGGTCCCGGTTGGTACGGGGCTTTAGTCCCGGTTGCCTAACCGGGACGGGGCAATCGGCACTAAAGCCCTAACCTTTAGTCCCGGTTGCCCCACCAACCGGGACAAAAGGGTGCACACGTAGCAGCGGTAGAGGGCGAGGGTGGTGGGGCATTAGTCCCGGTTCGTAACACGAACCGGGACTAATAACCTTCTACCGCGGCAGAGATTTGGCCCATTTCTCTGCCGCGGCAGAGAATTCATTTTGGCACACTTTGTTGCCGCGGCAGCATTTTCGCCACTTTTTGGGCCGCGGCAGAGAATTCATTTAGGTTGTTTTATTGTTTATTTAGTGATTTGCACTTATCAATGAAGGAACCTTATATTACATCATGAATATCATGAAAATATTACATTGAATACACGGATCGAGTTCATGCACTAAATGCAAAAGTTGCTATTCGATGCTACCGGCCAATTCCTTCAAAGTTCCTATTTTTACAATCCCTATTGTCTATACACAGCCGAATAGTATTCCCCTTTTGGGTCTAGGACTTCTGCATCCAATAATCCCGCCAATTCCTCCTGAATTGCTCGTACGCGATCCTTTGGCAGAAGACCGTCCCGTAGACATTCGATCTGATTTAAAAAAGGAGTCAGCCTATATGAATGAAACTAAACACAATTTGATTGTAACTAAAACTATAGAAATTGTTTACGTATGTGGAGTTGCTCTAAATTTCTGCCCTTCTCATCGCACGTCTGCCGGATGAACTCGCAAACATAGTATCCACATAGATTGTTACCTGGTCCCTGCGTCAGGCACTTTACGAGAACAGAGTTCAATCAAAATAATAATCAAGCATGATAATAACTGTATCAAAACTAGAATCAAAGAGATGCGCGGATATAGCTAGTGGTGCTTACATTTAGTGGTTGAAATGTAAGCTCCTCTTTCCAAACACCCCTAGCCTTATTGGTGAACCGTTTCCAAGCGCTGCCCGGCGTAGAAAACAAATAAAATAAGTTATTAAGTACTTGATATCATAAAATTCACGAACATTGCCGATATAGTGTCGTAATGATTAGAATTACCGCTGGAGAAGTATCTGCATGTCCTTCCACGTCTCAAGGGGTTTATGTTTCGAGTCCATGACTAGTACACGCCTTTTGTCAAGTTGAATGATTAACAGAATATAGTGGAAGCTGCAAATGCATAACTAATCAATTATATACTTAACATCGAGTAAGCGAAATAGAAAGTGTATACAAGACAATAACACTCACTCGAAGTTGTAAGGAAATAGTATTTCCCTTTTGGTTTCTTGAAACCTTAATGCGCGTACTATATTATCCTCCGTATCCTCGGGGCTTATTTTGAGATTAGCTTCATGAACCCAATATGGGTCAATGAAGCCAATGTAATAGATTTGTCCTCTACTGCATTCGAGAATCTTCATTCTGCATATTACAGTATGATTATATACATGCAATAAACAAAATAATATAGCTGGAGACTAAATTAATTACAGAATTAGTACTTACAGACAATAGGCACTGATGATCGATTTGTCCAAGGCGTCTTGATTGAATAATTGAAATAGTTCATCAAATTCAATGGATATCATGTCATCTTTTTCTTTCCCATGATGCTTTTTTGTAACCCTCAGCACTATCCAGTTAGCCCCGGCCCTTGTGGCATGCATGTACCAGTTATGCAATCTTCGCATTTTTGTTGGAAGATTGTTTACCTCCTCAGGTTTGACGAGAGGTTTGCCGTACTGGTATTTGTATGCTACTTCACTCACGGGGAAGAACTCTAACTGGGATAAGTACTGGGCAATGCTCATACCTTGAGCAGCGGCAGCTCCGTGACAGTAACTACCTCTAGATCATACTGCTCATCGGCCCCATATTTGCTCGACCCCACATTGATTTGGGAAATCACCTTGAGAGGGGCGCAAGTCTGTTTTGCTTGTCCTCCGAGCTGGGCAACAGATTTCTCGCTTGCATCAGTACTGCTCTTCGAGGCTTTTTGTGCCGCATGTGACTTGAGAATAGAACGCTCATAGTCTGATGACAGCTTTGGCTCGGGTTGATGAAGAGTCTTTAGCATTTTCAACACTTTGGCTTTTTCTTCTTTGGTGCTGGGGAACTCTGGCTCTTTCGGCCGCCTCAGCTTAGCGAAAAACGCTGTCGTTTCCGCATCAACGATCACATGATCTCCTCTTGACAGTCATAAGCTCTCTTGGGAGGAACCTTTGGTACTTTTGGAAGAGGCTCTTGTTTACGTTCGGCGATCACCACGACGCCTGATGGCGATCGCTTCGCTTTTTATCTGGCGCGGCGATGGCTCAGGCGATGGCTGCGCTGGAGATTGGTGAGGCGACGTAGCTGGGTGAGGCGACAAAAACGGTTGCCGCGGCGGCGACGACCTCGCTGGAGACGGGTGACGCGGCGGCGAAGATGGCCTTGGCGTGTGATTTTGAAGCACGATACATTCCTTCGGCCATAGAATGGTGACGTTTTTTGCGTCTCCCAGTACAGTCACATCCCCTTCACCTGCAGGGTAGTGAAGATCCAAAACCTCAAAGGTGGGCATGATTTCATCCACGCCGACAACAGCGTAGCCCTCTGGAACCGGACGACAGTGGTAAGTTGGTGTGGGTCCAATTGGTAAGGCATAGCCGACCGCCACCTTCATTGATATGTTCACAACTTTGACATGTAGCTTGAAGTGTGTCATCTCTGTGATATCATCCACTGGGTAGCCAACAGGAGCCATCATCGGTGCATCATCGTCATCGCCATTGTCATCACCCGGGACCTCGGTGGAAGCCACACTACTTTTTCGATTATTCGATAGGCCGGTAGCATCGAATGCAGTGTGCTGCTGAGATGGGCCGGTAGTACTTTGCTCTTTAAGTGCGTTAATTTCATCTTGTTGTTGCTTTAATCGTTCTTCAATTAAACGCATTCGCTCTTTCTGACTATTTGCTTCAACTTCCTCCCTGTCCTTTCTCCTCTGACGGCTTCTATCGGGATATTTCTTCCTCTCTTTGGGAAACCTAGTCCTCCATGGTTGGGAGCCTCTTGTGCCTCGTGTTCGTCCATCATGTTCCTTATTTCCAAGGGAGAGTCTGAGCTCATCATTCTCTCTATCGGGAATGAAGTCCCCATCTTTAACAGCCTTTACTGCTTTTCTCATCCTCTCGATTGGCAAGGGGTCTTCTTTATGTCGTATGTTATATATACACCTCCCTTCCGAGTCCAACGTGCCCCATGCCCGTAAAACCAATTCCTTGCACGTTCTACCCAATCGTCTATCTCTGGGTGATCTTTTTGTACGCAGTTCATTCTCAAGTTTCTCCCACTTAGGAATGCCACCTCAGAGCCACCTTGCCCCATAGTATGGTGATACTTCTTGTTAGCAGCATTCAGCTTATTCGCTTTGACATTTTCTTAGCTTTTTCTGATTTCTTGTATTCCACAAACTCAGCCCAGAATGGTTTTATCTTCTCAAACTGAATATTCTTGAAATCGGGAGTCTTCTCTTTCACGACATAGTCAAGGTGCAATCTTTTCTTCCAGTTGGTGAAACACTGGGCCATCTTCTTCAAAGCCCACTCCCTGACCTTAGCCTCCATGGCTCTCCCATGTTGTAAGGCGTCCTCAACTGGATCCTCCGCATTTGTATCCAGCTCTATCTTCGGTAGTTTGAAAGTAACCATGAGCCTCTTCCATAGTAAATCTTTGGCGTGGTTAGGGACAAATAAACATGTTCCCTCTTCATCCGCATTAGCAGGCCTATTCCAATTTCTAATGGTGATCGGGATTAAGTCCCTAACGATTACTCCGCATTGTGCCACAAATTTGGTTGCGACAACTTCGGGAGCCGTCGGTTTGCCGTCTTCAGTGACATCTTCGATCCTGAACCTCTCATGGTCTTGCAACTTTTTGGTTGGGCCTCGTCTGGCCTTTTCAGTTGATTCCTTCGATCCAGAGGGCTAAAA
The DNA here is from genome assembly GCA_023614405.1 of Avena insularis. Taxonomy (NCBI): domain Eukaryota; kingdom Viridiplantae; phylum Streptophyta; class Magnoliopsida; order Poales; family Poaceae; genus Avena; species Avena insularis. The sequence continues at coordinate 348,907,731 of CM042691.1, forward strand.
AAAGAAAGATCGTCGTTACTATTTCTATATAGATAGCAGATGATTAATTAATGAATTAATTATATTACATGCACCTCGCCGGAGCGGTCGTCTTCTCGATTACACAAGGCATCGCCTTCTCCCTCGCGGAAGGCAACACCTTCAACCTCAAACAAGTCGTCTATTCCGGTAAAAAGAGGATCACCCTCACCGGAGTTGTTCAGAAACGTTGATACGTCTAAATTATCTTCCCCACGGATCACACCTTGGATCAACTCTTCCTTTTCTTCGTCTCTGACGTGTGCGTCCATATTTTCTGCATAGGTGGAAAACCGAATAAGTCAAAGAGGCTAAAGGAGAAAGTTAGGTACGGTGTTGAGAGATATAAACCCTAATTCAGAGAAACCCTAATATATACATACACAATAATAAAAATGAAGAGAAACCCTAAACCCTAAACCTAGCTACAGTCGCGGCGGCGGCAGCGACACAGGGCGTCGACCGGAAGGAGACCAGCGGGATGTCGGACGCGACGGTGTACCTGCTGCTCGACCACTTCGCGCCCAGCTAGCTAGCCTGCGTGCCTGCCCACACCTAGCAAACAATGACTCTGTATGTACCCTAAATTTCTTCCCATTGTTCAGATGTGTCAGGCACGTAACAACTTTTGGAATATTTTTAAGCCATTTCGGCATAGATTAATTACAGAAATCAACATTACATAAGCAAACAATAGCATATCTAAACACATACAGCCAAACACGCACATCTAGTAGATCTATAAATCTAGCAACGTCTAGTGCAAACAAAGTGAATAATATCACATAAACTTCATCGCAGGAGAACCATGTTCATTATTGTTGTCGCTCATGGTGTGGTCGACGACGCTAGTTGCCAGATCCCAGACGGTCGTGCATGCGGTCGCCGGAGGCAGTGGCGGGCTCAGGAATTTCACAATGGGTATTCATAGTAAAAAATGAAGGAAAAAATAACAATAAATGGTGCAAGACTAGCACTTGATCTTGCGATCAATTGGGTTGTAAACATTTGTCCTAACGAACTACTCCTATGCATACTGGTGCTAAAATTTTAATCAGTTTTCTATACAAACATACTAAAATATAAGACGATTCTCTAGTCCATGTAAACCAAGATACTTGAGGCGATTGAGAGGACCCGACTCTTCCAAACTACACCAATCACCCTCTACATGGGCAGGAAGGTAATATATCGGTGGGCGACGGCGGAGATGAGATTCAAATTTTGAATCTTGCCGCCGGCGGTCTCTGCCCGTGGTGGCCGGTGCACCGGCGGGCGCCCCCCTCATCTCGCACTCCCCATGGCGCCACCCCTCTCCCCGGCCCGGAGCCCCTGTCGCTTCGATGGAAGGCGTCGTCCTCCTCCGTCTTTGCCGGCTGCCGACCGGGCTGGACACCGGCCACCCTCCTCCTCTGACCTGCAAAAGGGAGGCTCGTCCTCCTCCGTCTTTGCCGACTGCCGGCCCATGCAGCAGCACCTATACTAGCAGCAGCCGCCGCCGCCCACCAGCAGCAGCAGAGGGAGGGGGAGGACAGAGGCAGGGGGCGTACCTGACGCGCGGCGGTGGGGGAAGGGCGCGGGCGGCGCGGTCGTCGGCGGGAAGAGACGCGGGCGGCGGTCGTCGGGAGGCCGGCGGCGGCGTCGTCTGGGAGCGCGGCGGGCGGCGTCGGGAGCGTGGCGGCGGAGGCGGCGGGCAGCATGGCGGCGTCGTGGATGAAACAGAGAAGCAGAGAAGAAGAAGAGAAGTTATATAAAGGGGAGGGATTATACGTCCCGGTTGGTGGTTCCAACCGGGACTAAAAGGGCATACGTCCCGGTTGGAGCCACCAACCGGGACGTATACTCCAATTTTCAGCAGCTGAAGGGGCGCGCGCGCAGGGGGATCTTTAGTCCCGGTTGGTGGCTCCAACTAGGACGTATTCCCCTGTTTTCAAAAAATTTCAGGTATTTTCTCTCTGTTCCCGCCTTATTTTTTATTTTGGGGTTTAAATTTGTAATGTTTTTTAAATGATAATTACTTTGGAATTTAGAAAAACTTTAATCATAAAAAGTGTTTGAATTTGAATAACTAATTTGAAACCATTTTCTGTTTTGAAAAATAATTAATGTAACCATTTAAACTATGAACCATTTAAAATTAATAATGAAATAACTTATATTTTTTAAATATTCATTTGGAATTTAGAAAAACTTTAAACATAAAAAGTTTATGGATTTGAATAAATAATCCAAAACCATTTTCTATTTTTAAAAAATAATTAATCTAACCATTTAAAATTAAAATTGAATTAACTTATATTTTTTAAATATTAATTTGGAATTTAGAAAAACTTTAAACGTAAAAAGTGTTTGGATTTGAATAAATAATTCAAAACCATTTCCTATTTTTAAAAAATAATTAATGTAGCAATTTAAAATTAAAAATGAATTAACTTATATTTTTTAAATATTAATTTGGAATTTAGAAAAACTTTAAACATAAAAAGTGTTTGGATTTGAATAAATAATTCAAAACCATTTTTTGTTTTAAAAAATAGTTAATGTAACCATTTACAATTAAAAATGAATTAACTTATAAGTAATTCAAAACCATTTTCTGTTTTTAATGGGCGGAAAAAAGAGGACGGAGAATAATGGGCGGAAAAAAGAGGACGAAAAATAATGGGCGGAAAGAAAATTTGATTAGGATAGAACTGGAATTAAAGTACATAACACAACTAACACAAAGTTACATAGAAGAACTGAAAATTAAGATACATGGCCAGATTAAGCGATAATTGACCGAACTTGTTTTGCAATGTTGGAATAATTCAGTCATGCTCCTTCCTTCACCTGTAATACTCGGCAGACATTTGTCCTTTTTACCCGGGATGGACGAAAAGGTTTGAGATGTACCGGTTGGGAGATAGTCCATGTAAGGTGGTCTAGTATTTTAGGAAAATGGGACGATAGCATTCTGAAACGGCATTTTGGTGGTTACTTCACAAAGACCTGCTTTTTGCGCTTTCGAAAATGGAAAATGGCTTTTCCGTGCGACAAAAAGGAAAACTTCCTCCTGCAACATTGTTCTCCATACTAATGTCCACACACATGCATAATATGGGCACAACATCACAAACTATGCCGTGATTCAGCACATAACATCGGTCATTTGGACCGAAAGCCATGAAACCTCGAACATGATAGGTCATTTTGTGAAGGTTTTTTCGAAACATGGTCAATATACCAAGTCTGATATTTTTCCTTTCAACTATGTAACATTATATGACACCACGCGAAGGATTTTCATTGTTCGGATTTGTTTTGAATTTATTATGCCCGTTTTGAATTATCTGAATTTCTAACTATGGTCGAAACGGTGTGCATGAAGATAGGGGACGAGCATCGTTAGAACTTGCATTGGATCTCTGAATAAACCACATATTGCGAGTCTAAAAATGATTTTTTCAAAAAATCACGGGCGATAGATCATGTACCTGTAGTACAAACCGGACTCACTTCCTGCCGATTCGGCAGACATTTGTCCTTTTTACCCGGGATGGACGAAAAGGTTTGAGATGTACCGGTTGGGAGATAGTCCATGTAAGGTGGTCTAGTATTTTAGGAAAATGGGACGATAGCATTCTGAAACGGCATTTTGGTAGTTACTTCACAAAACGACCCGTTTTTTGCGCTCGGAAAATGGAAAAGGGCTTTTCCGTGCGACAAAAAGGAAAACTTCCTCATGCAACATTGTTCTCCATACCAATGTCCACACACATGAATAATATGGGCACAATATCACAAACTATGCCATGATTCAGCACATAACATCGGTCATTTGGACCGAAAGCCATGAAACCTCGAACATGATAGGTCATTTTGTGAAGGTTTTTTCGAAACATGGTCAATATACCAAGTCTGGTATTTTTCCTTTCAACTATGTAACATAATATGACACCACGCGAAGGATTTTCATTGTTCGGATTTTTTTTGAATTTATTATGCCCGTTTTGAATTATCTGAATTTCTAACTATGGTCGAACCGGTGTGCATGAAGATAGGGGACGAGCATCGTTAGAACTTGCATTGGATCTCTGAAGAAACCACATATTGCGAGTCTAAAAATGATTTTTTTCAAAAAATCACGGGCGATAGATCTTGTACCTGTAGTACAAACCGGACCCACTTCCTACCGTTTCGGCAGACATTTGTCCTTTTTACTCGGGATAGACGAAAAGGTTTGAGATGTACCGGTTGGGAGATAGTCCATGTAAGGTGGTCTAGTATTTTAGGAAAATGGGACGGTAGCATTCTGAAACGGCATTTTGGTGGTTACTTCACAAAACGACCCTTTTTTGCGCTCGGAAAATGGAAAAGGGCTTTTCCGTGCGACAAAAAGGAAAACTTCCTCCTGCAACATTGTTCTCCATACCAATGTCCACACACATGCATAATATGGGCACAACATCACAAACTATGCCGTGATTCAGCACATAACTTCCTGCCGATTCGGCAGACATTTGTCCTTTTTACCCGGGATGGACGATTTCGGCAGGCTGGGCCAGGCAGCACTAATGATAGGGGTGAGTGTCGACATTATGTCGTGCGGCGTGTACCTTGTCCCGGATGGTGTCACCAACCGGGACTAAAGATCAACCTGTAGTCCCGGTTGGAGACACCAACCGGGACAAAACACGAGTCAGCACTAATGATAGGGGTGAGTGTCGACATTATTTCGTAAGTGTCGACACTATGCCGAGCTGCTTGTACTATAAATAGGCATCCTTGCGAGTCCAGTCCTCCAGCCAGTTTTCGAGAGCAGGGACACCACTGCGGCCAGTTTCAGGGAGATGCCGACGGAGCCCAGTCCTCCGGCATCTCCGAGAAACTGGTCATAGAGGCACTCCCTAATATGTGAAATTAGTTAGCTCCGAGGCGTATTTATCTAGTTAGAGAAGTTACAAGCTGAAAGATGGGTTTTAGAGCGAGGACACCATCTGCCAGTTCGAGGAGATGCCGACGGAGCCCAGTCCTCCGGCATCTCCGAGAAACTGGTCATAGAGGCACTCCCTAATATGTGAAATTAGTTAGCTCCGAGGCGTATTGATCTAGTTAGAGAAGTTACAAGCTGCAAGATGGTTTTCGAGAGCAGGGACACCACTACGACCAGTTTCAGGGAGATGCCGCCGGATCCCAGTCCTCCGGCATCTCCAAGAAACTGGTCATAGAGGCACTCCCGGTCCAGCCACAAAACGGGACTAACACTCAAGACATTTATTAATATTAAAAACAGAGACTACAAAACCGGGACTAAAGGCCACAAACCGCGAAAGATATCCTTCGGTCAAGCCACAAACCGCGAAAGACATGAACTAGAGTTACATAATATGAGCATGAACTTCTTGGCATATGTCATTCCTTATGATCGCTTCAGACGTAACCATGGAGCATCTTCTTTACTTAACGGAATGCTTGGGTCAGTTTTCCTTTGTGAAGGCGGAATTTCATCAAACTTATTATAATCTTGACATGTCATCTTGTCCTCGATTCCCTCGATGTTTGTTTTCCATGAAAGAAGTTTGTGAGGCTTTTGATCATGATATTTTGTATTTGTTTACATATTTTTTCTTTTTTCGGTCTGGAGGACATGTCCTTCACATAGAAAACCTGAGACACATCATTGGCTAGGACGAATGGTTCATCTCTATAACCAAGATTATTGAGATCCACTGTTGTCATTCTGTACAACTGGTCTATCTTTACCCCTTCCCCATTCAGGTTGACCCATTTGCAGCGAAACAAAGGGACCTTAAAAGAGACTCCATAGTCTAGTTCCCATATCTCCTCTATGTAACCATAATATGTGTCCTTTTGTCCATTCTCGTCTATTGCATCAAAGCGGACACCACTATTTTGGTTGGTGCTCTTTTTATCTTGGGCGATCGTGTAGAATGTATTCCCATTTATTTCGTACCCTTGGAAATTCAATATGAGAAGATGGTGACGCGGCCAACAAGTATAGCTGATCTCCAACAGTGGTATCATTCAAGAGATGTGTCCGCATCCAACCACCAAAAGACTTCATGTGTTCATCTGTAATCCATGATTCAGGCTTCCCCGGGTTTTTGGAGCGTACAATATTCTTGTGTTCCTCGATATACGGAGCTGCCAAGGTGGAATTATGTAGAACTGTGTACTGTGCTTTAGTGAAAGAATCCTCGTCCCTACATATCATTGATTTCTTTCCCAGCGTGCCTTTTCCACTTAGTCTTCCCTCATGCCACGAGTCAGAAACATCAATCGGCTTAAGGTCAGGAATAAAGTCAACACAAAACTCAATGACCTCCTCTGTTCCATATCCCTTGGAGATGCTTCCTTCTGGTCTAGCACGGTTATGAACATATTTTTTTAAGAATCCCATGAACCTCTCAAAGGGGAACATATTGTGCAGAAATATCGGACCGAGAATGGCAATCTCTTCCACTAGATGAACCAGGAGATGCGTCATAATATTGAAGAAGGATGGTGGGACCACCAATTCAAAACTAACAAGCCATTGTACCACATCCTTCTGTAACCTTGTCAGAATATCTGGATTGATTACCTTCTGAGATATTGCATTCAGGAATGAACACAGCTTCACAATGGGTACTCGAACATTTTTTGGTAGAAGCCCCCTCAATGCAATCGGAAGCAACTGCGTCATAATCACGTGACAGTCATGAGACTTCAGGTTTTGGAAAATTTTCTCTGCCATATTTATTATCCCGTTTATATTAGATGAGAAGCCCGACGGCACCTTGATACTGTAAAGGACTTCAAAAAAGATTTCCTTCTCTGCTTTGGTAAGAGCATAGCTGGCACGACTTAAGTGACACCCTTTATCCGTCTTGTTATGTGTATGCATGTTCTTTGGGTCTTTCATAATTTGTTGGTCCTCCCGTGCTTCAGGTGTATCTTTTGTCTTCCCATACACGCCTAGGTATCCTAGCAGATTCACGCAGAGATTCTTCGTCACGTGCATCACGTCGATTGAAGAGCGGACACGCAGGACTTTCCAATATGGCAGCTCCCAAAATATAGATTTATTCTTCCACATGGGTGCGTGTCCTGTAGCGACGTCGTTCGGAACTGATTGACCGCCGGGACCCTTTCCAAAGATTACTTCTATGTCCTTGACCATACCAAATACATCATCACCAGCAGGGAGTTTAGGCTTCTTCCGGTGATCTGCCTCACCTTTGAAATGCTTGCCTTTATTTCTTACGGGATGATTGGTCGGAAGAAATCGTCGATTCGCCAGGTACACAACCTTCTTGCATTTATGCTAATATGTACCTTCGATCTTATCTAAACAGTGGGTGCATGCCTTATATCCCTTGTTTGTCTGTCCTGAAAGGTTACTAAGAGCAGGCCAATCATTGATGGTTACGAATAACAATCCTCGTAGATCAAATGGCTCCTGTTTGTTCTCATCCCACGCACGTACACCTGGTTTGCCCCACAACTGTAAGAGTTCTTCAACTAATGGCATAAGGTACACATCAATGTTGTTGCCCGGTTGCTTTGGGCCTTGGATGAGCACTGACATCATAATAAACTTACGCTTCATGCACAACCAAGGAGGCAGGTGGTAGATACATAGAGTCACGGGCCAGGTGCTGTGACTGCAGCTCTGCTCCCCAAAAGAATTCATGCCATCCGTACTTAGACCAAACCATAAGTTCCTTGCGTCACCTGCAAAGTCTGGGAAGTCTCTCTCGATTTTTCTCCACTGTGACCCATCAGCAGGGTGTCTCAACTTCCCGTCTTTCTTACGGTCTTCTTTGTGCCATCGCAACAACCTGGCATGCTTTTTGTTTCTGAACATGCGTTTCAACCTTGGTATTATAGGAGCATACCACATAACCTTACCAGGAACCCTCTTCCGGAGGGCTCTCCCTCAACATCACCGGGGTCATCTCGTCGATCTTATACCGCAACGCATTGCATACCGGGCATTTATCTAAATTCTCATACTCCTTACATGCGGTAGAGGATGCGATCATTAATGCATGCATGTATCTTTGCACATCTAATCCTAGAGGACAGAGAGTCTTCTTTGCTTCAGAGGTACTCTCGGGAAGTTCGTTATGTTTTGGAAACTTGGCTTCATTTTTTTGAGCATGTTTTCTAATGAGGAGTGAGTTAGACCAGACCCTGCCTTCCATCGAAACAATTCCAGTGTGGTACCGATCTTTGTGCTGCCATCTTCACAATTTGGGTACAACAATTTCTTGTGATCTTCTAACATGCCCTCTAACTTCAACTTCTCATTTTCTGTTTCATAGTCTCGCTTTGCATCAGAAATGACCCTACCAAGTTCATCAGCCGGCTCATCTGATGCCTGTTCTTCAGCTCTTTCCTCTCCATTGTCTTCCATTGCAGTATCACCGTATTCAGGAAACATATGACGATAGTTGTTATCATCATCTTCTTCTTCACCATCTTCCATCATAACCCCTCTTTCCCCGTGCTTGGTCCAGCAATTATAGTTGGGCATGAAACCTTTCATAATCAGGTGGCCGCGAATGATTTTCGAGGAAGAGTACTCCTTGTTGTTCCGACATTGAACACATGGACAACGTATAAATCCATTCTCTTTGTTTGCCGTAGCCACATCGATAAATTTATCCACGCCTTTGATATACCCGGCTGGCTACCGGTCACCGTACATCCATTCCCGACCGTTCATCTACATCATATAAGTAAGTTTATCAAAAAACAGGACATCATAAATAGTGAAATAACCAATTCACACCGACACATGAATTGTATCAATGACCTAGAAAAGATAAGATTGCTAACCTCGATCGAGGGAAATAAAGAGGAGAAAGCTCAAGTGCGTCTCGGACACCTTCTATATTTTTGTTCTATGAGAAATTCAACGGGATTATTCACTCAAACATTTCATAAAACACCTTCAATGCATGCATACAAGAGAAAAAACTAGCACACCCCTCACACCTTCCACCATTCGAAAAAACAGAGTGGAGGCAGAGGGGGCTGGGGCGTTGCATTTATAGAGGGCAGGAGAATACGTCCCGGTTGGAGCCAGCAACCGGGACTAAAGGTGCGTTCCACGCCACGTGCCTGTGGCCAAATCTTTAGTCCTGGTTGGTGGCTCCAACCGGGACGTATTCCCCCTTACCAACCGGGACGCATGCCCCCTGGCCCTGTGCCCGCTCCAACCGGGACGCGTGCCATCATTAGTCCCGGTTGGTGGCGCAAACGGGACTAATGCTCTGAGGGGGCGCGAACGGATGGCCCTTTTTCCTCTAGTGTAGGTTTGGCACAGTATATGGAGTTGGTCCTGAATCCGGAGACGCTTGCAGCTTCGCCATAGCCGGCAGCACTGTAACTAGTCAAGGTGGTGGAGATGAAAAATGTTCAACCACGGGTGTTGTTGACCTTGGTCCACTTTGGCTTGGCAGTGCACTCTTGTTACATTCTATCTGTTTTCCTTTGCTTGTGTATTTACCATAATCACTTTCCCTGAAACAAGGAGGGTTCCCTTAAGCGGGGGCGAGGATCCCAGAAGGACCAGAACTTGACGTCTTCTTGGCGCGACGGGATCACCTTGCTCATGTACTCTCATAGCTCCTATGGATGTGTGTTCCACGGTGGATCCTTCTGAAGAATCTTAGGACATGTAAAACAAGGTGGCTCCGCCATGGCCCTCTGTTATTGATGTTTTGAAGAATGAATTGGAAATGGTTGGTGGTTCGCGGCCAAGAGGGTGTTGGGATCACGCCATGGATAGGGAGGGACTCAACTGGTACGGATCCAAGAGCTAGCTTGCATACCTCTTGGTAGTGGATCGGTGGAATGCATTAGTGCACTCCTTTTCCTTGCTAGGAGGATGGTGTTGGAGCACTCGACCCGATAACAAGCTTTTCATGCTCGACTAGTGGCATGTGGCCAGATTTTGGCCGAGCTTCTCTGGTCGTCAATGGAAATTAGTTGTGGTTAAACATAATCACATTTGGTTCTATGTTCATGATTGGATGTGCTATTTGATCTTCGGGATACTAATAGTTATTTACACACACCATGTTTTTTTTTACAATCATGAAAGATTCTTATGTCAAGTAAATTTTTCCTTTCATCAAAAGTGAAGCACAACATAATACTATATAGAGATGAGGAATTTTTTTGTTTGTGTAAGAAACAAAAATAAGATGTAAAATATTTATCTTTTTACACTGTAACGACTCATATACATTGCGTTTTTATGTCAATTTGTTTTATATTTTTAGAAGTTCTTAGACATACCAGGAGGTTATTCAAGGCTCTGGAAACATTCGGAACGTACCCTGACTATCCTAAGTGGTCCGGAAAAATCCCTAGAGTCGGACGCCAAGGAGGAAGTAGAAACCTAGCACTACAGGAGAAGCTGAATACGCCGACGGCCGGGTCCCGTCGGCGTAGGCCCTAAATGCCGTCGGCGTAGGATGGCCCGACGGCTGCCGTTGGCGTATGGCCGTCGGCGTACAGCCCCGTAGGCGTAGCCTCTTCTCCCGTCGGCGTAGAAAAGTCGTCGGCGTATATAGCTTGCCGTCGGCGTAGACCATATAGGGCCCACCTAGATGACTAACGGCCGTTTGGCTACACCGACGGCTTTACCGTCGGCCTAGATTTCAATTTTTTTTTCCAACTTTTTTTTTTCAAATTTTTTTCAAAAATTTTTTTCAAAATTTTTTTTCAAAATTTTTAACATTTTTGTATTGTTTAACTTGTTAATCTCACATGGACATTTTTAATTCTAAGTATACTTAGTCTCAAGTCAAATTGTACAATTAGTCAAACTTCCCAAACTGTCACCCATCCTAATACTACTCCAGCCCCAGCACGCTTAACTTCTTCGTTCCTTCCACATGAGCTTCCGACAAACAAACTAAAACATGTTGTGAATATTATCATATCAAACCTATTAACCATTACACTATAATGTTAGACATATTTGTTTTTTTACATTCCATACAATTTTTTGAGTAAACAACAATAAATAAGTAATAATAATCTTGAATTCAAATAAAAATAAAATAAATTTTATTTATTTTGCTTTTTTTATTTAAATTTGAATAATTCATATCTATAAATCCGTAAATCACAATTCGACAAATAATATATCCAAATCGATCAGAAAAATGAGAGGAATCCAAATATGACATCCCTATCATCTATTTAATTATATATCATAAATTTTAAATATTAGACCAACTGAAACTATATCAAGATTCATGAAACACCCCGTTTTTGGCACTCGAAAAATAAAAAATGGCTTTTTGGTGCGACGAAAAGGAAAAAATCCTCCTGCAACATTGTTCGCCATCCCATGATATACACGAGTGCATAATATGGGCACATTAGCGCAAACTATATCTTGATTCTAACAATAACATTGGTCATTTGACCTGAAATCCAGAAAATCTCGATTGAGATAGGTCATTTTGTGAAGGATTTTTTGAGACACGATCAATATATCAAGTTTTATATTTTTCCATGCAACTATGTCACATAATATGACACCACGCGAAGTTTTTGCATTGTTTCGATCGTTTTTGAATTTTTATGCCCGTTTCAAACTATCGTCAAACTTTCTAAATCGAGGGGCATGAAAATTCTTAGCTCGGGGATGAGCCTCACTAAACTTGCATTAGATATCTGATGAAATAGCATATTTTGAACCTAAAAATGATTTTTGCAAAAAATCATGAGCATCATATCATGTACATGTAGTTCAAATCTAACTCATTTCCTACTGATTCGGCAGGAATTTGTCTTTTTCACAAGAGGTGAATGGAAAGATTTGAGATACCCCGGTTGGGAAATTGTCCATTCAATATGGTCTAGTATTTTTTTTAAATGTGGTATTATCATTTTGAAACTTTCATTTGGTGGTTGCTTCACAAAAACACCCCGTTTTTTGCACTTGGAAAATGAAAAATGGATTTTCGGTGCGACGAAAAGGAAAACTTCCTCCTGCAACATTGTTCACCATACCATGATACACATGTGTGCACAATATGGACACATTATCACAAACTATACCGCGATTATAGCAATAACATTGGTCATTTGACCTGAAATCCAGAAAACCTCGATTGAGATAGGCCATTTTGTGAAGATTTTTTAAGACTCAATGAATATACCAAGTCTGGTATTTTTCCATGGAACTATGTCATATAATATGACACCACGCGAAGGTTTTGCATTGTTTCGATCGTTTTTTAATTTTTTATCCACATTTCAAACTATCATCAAACTTCCTAAATCGAGGGGCATGATGAATCTTAGCTCGGGGACGAGTCTCACTAAACTTGCATTAGATCTATGATGAAATGGCATATTGTGAACCTAAAAATGATTTTTACAAAAAATCATGAGCAATATATCATGTACCTGTAGTTCAAATCTAACTCATTTCCTACCGATTTAGTAGGAATTTATCTTTTTCACGAGAGGTGAACAGAAAGGTTTGAGATTTCTAGGTTGGGAAATTGTCCATTCAATATGGTCTAATATTTTTGAAAAATATGGTATTATCATTTTGAAACTTTCTTTTGGTGGTTGCTTTACAAAACAGCCCTTTTTTGCACTTGGAAAATGAAAAATATGTTATACGAAAGTATTTGTATTTTTATGTATTTTTTTGAATAAAAATATATAATATTTGAGTTTATATAGATATATCTTATTTTTCTGCAAATTTTGATATATTATATGTATATTTCTGAATTTAAATGATTTAGTTATGATTTTTCTAAGATTAATGTGGCAAAAAAAGAAAAATAGCTACGCCGACCGTCGGCGTAGACTTGATGCCGTTGCTCTGCCGTTAGCCCAATGGGCTACGCCGACGGTCATATTTACGCCGACGGCGGACGTCGGCCTATTTATTCTACGCCGACGGTAAAACTGGTCAAACGACGGTTGTTTGAATTCACGTATTTGGCCTCGACATTTGCGTCGGGCGTGGCGTATAAAAAGGTCGTAGGCCTATTTAGTTATTCCCGTAGTGTAGTCTAGGTAGGAATCACCGGATTGTGCACTCTTGTTATATTCTATCTGTCTCCCTTTATTTATTTGTGTATTTACCATAAGCATTTTACCAAAAATAAGTAGGGTTACCTTATGCAGGGGCGAAGAACCAACTTGTCCCATCAATTTGCCATGATTATTTTCTAAGTGTATTCTCCATTTTTAATGTGTCTGGTTTCTTTGCCGGGTGTATTCTATTTCTTTGCCAAGCGTATTTTTTCTGTATCTTAACGAGAAGGAAGATCAACGCTGAGGGGGAAACGCTCAGCATAGCCCGGATAACCCTCGGGCCTGCTCAACGCCGAGGGTGACATTCCGCACTAAGCCCTCGGCTTAGGTGGTGCTCGGCAGAGCTTGATACCATCAGCGTTGGATTTGCCCTCGGCGTAGAGGCTTGTGTCGATGGTTTATGCCGCCCCTCGGCGCAGCCCGGCCATCGGCCTAGGAAGTTAATGGCATGGAGAAAACGGCGCGTAGGAGCAACACCGAGAGGGAAACTCTCGGCGTAGGTAGCCACGTGGAGCATGCTGGAGGGCTGGGAGGGTAGGAGCAACGCCGAGGAGGGAATGCTCGGGATTGGTGGAGCTACGCTGAGGGGGTTACCCCCGGCGTTGGTGGCCACATGGATAATTTTGTTTTTCAAAAATTTCAAAATATTTGTATTGTTTGAAGGATTAATTGCACATGAATCATTTTTAACTCTAAGCACGTTTAATCTCATGTAAAATTGCACAGTCAATCTTATAGTGCCCACTAGGTCACCCGTCGTTAGACTACTTTGTCCTAGCATGCTTAACTTCTTCGTTCCTTTCATATGAGCTTCCGAGTTATCACTATATACCTTGTTGATAATACAATACTATCAATCCTATTAACCCTTAGGTCACGATGTCACATGACTTTATTTTTTTAATTTCAAATAATTATACAATAAGTAAACAAAAATGATATATTGCTAGAAACTAAAAGCATTATGTGATATATTACTAGAAACTAAAAGTATTGTGCGGCCTGTCTCCACCGAAACACTAGTCTACGGGCCCCGGCGGTCTATGTCATGTAGCTCGTTCTATATATGTGATATATTAGTAGAAACTAAAAGTACTGGTGAATATATTACTAGAAACTAAGAGTATTATGCATCCAAAAAATAAAATGCAAACATATTTAATTCACATATAAAATCAACGGTCTAAAATAATGGGAAAAGAACAATGCCGAGGGGAATACCCTCGGCATAGGTGCAGCAATGCCGAGGGGAGTACCCTCAGCGTAGGTGGAGCAATGTCGAGGGGATACCCCTCGGCGTAGGTACTGCTATGTTCACATGTGCATGCTTGTGGCAACGCTGACGGTCACCCCCTCGGCTTTGCTATGTGCCATTAACTTTCTGTACACAGAGCTACGCCAACGGTAAACCCCTCGGCATTGCCATATGTCGTCAACTGTCCATCCAGTGGTCGTACCTAGCGCACGAACGTGACGCGTGCTCAGCCTGTGCCGACGGTAGCCCTCAGTGTTGCTCTATCTATGCGGACGGTGTTTCTACGCTGACGGTCCGCCTCAGCGTTGCTCGTCTATGTCGATGGTTTTGGTATGCCGACGGGTGTTTGTGGCCGTGGGCACTACGCGAGCTATACCGAGGGCCCCAACATTTTCCCCTCGGCGTTGTAATCCCTCTCGGCATCTACCTTTGTTCTCTTAGTGTTATCTACTTGCCAAGTGTTTGTTTACCAGGTTCCTCATGAAGGTCGCATTCTCGATGCGCGCAGCCGTTTAAAGGGTGATGGCGCCTAACGACTCGACACCAAATAACAACATCGTCACCGGCCCGATATACTTGTCGAAAGACACCTTGCCGCACTAGCCCTTGCAGGTGGACCTAAATTTTGATATCTGCTAGTCAAACTAAAAACATATACAATGTCGGGTCTAGTACATAGCATGGCATACATTAGAGATCCTATTGTTGAGGCATAGGGAGTCTTACTCATCCTTTCTCTATCTTCTGCCGTTGCTGGACTTTGAGTTTTACTCAATGTCGTATTGGGCAACATGGGTAAGAACCCTTTCTTGCTATCTTCCATTTCAAACCTCTTTAGAACTTTGTCCAAATATGTACTTTGTGACAATGATATTAGGCGTCTCGATCTATCTTTATAAATCTTTATGCCTAATATGTAAGCTGCTTCGCCAAGATCTTTCATTGAAAAACTATTATTCAAATAATCCTTGACACTATTAAGAAGGCTACATCATTCCCAATCAGAAATATGTCATCTACATATAATATTAAGAATGTTATAGATCTCCCACTCACTTTCTTGTAAATACAAGCTTCTCCATAAGTTTGTATAAAACCAAAGCTTTTGATTACCTTATCAAAACGTTGATTCCAACTTTGGGATGCTTGCTTCAATCCATATATGGACCGTTGAAGTTTGCACACCTTGTTAGCATCTTTAGGATCGACAAAACCTTTGGGTTGCATCATATACAACTCTACATCAATGTCTCCATTGACGAACGCCGTTTTGACATCCATCTGCCATATCTCATAATCATAATATGCAGCGATTGCTAACATAATCCTTACAGACTTTAGCTTTGCTACTGGTGAGAAAGTCTCATCGTAGTCAACTCCTTGAATTTTTCCAAACCCTTTTGCGACAAGTCGAGATTTATAGACAGTAACATTACCATCAGTATTTGTTTTCTTCTTGAAAATCCATTTGTTCTCGACAGCCTTCCGGCCATCTGGTAAGTTCACCAAAGTCCATACTTGGTTTTCGTACATGGATCCAATCTCGGATTTCATGGCTTCTTGCCATTTATTGGAATCTGGGCTCATCATCGCTTCCTCATATGTCGCATGGTCATCGGTGTTTTCCACCAACATGACACTCATAACGGGATCATACCAATCAGGAGTGGTACGAGTTCTTGTTGACCTGCGAGGCTCTGTTGCAACTTCAACCATAGTTTCATGATCATCATCATTAGCTTCCTCTCTTATTGGTGTAGGCGCCACAGGAACTACTTCCGGTGTTGCTCTACTCGCAAGTTGGAGAGAAGGTTCAACAACCTCGTCGAGTTCTACTTTCCTTCCAGTCACTTCTTTCGAGAGAAAGTCCTTCTCTAGAAAGGATCCATTCTTAGCAACGAAGATTTTGCCCTCGGATCTATGATAGAAGGTATACCCAATAGTTTCCTTCGGGTATCCTATGAAGACGCATTTCTCCGCTTTGGGTTCAAGCTTGTCGGGCTGTAACTTCTTTACATAAGCTTCGCAACCCCAAACTTTAAGGAACGACAATTTAGGTTTCTTCCCAAACCATAATTCATACGGTGTCGTTTCAACGGATTTTGATGGTGCCCTATTTAAAGTGAATGCGGCTGTTTCTAATGCATAACCCCAAAACGATAGCGGTAAATCTGTAAGTGACATCATAGAACGAACCATATCTAAGAGAGTTCGATTACGACGTTCAGACACACCATTACGTTGTGGTGTTCCCGGCGGTGTCAATTGTGAAAGTATTCCACATTTCTTCAAATGCTTGCCAAACTTGTAAGTTAGATATTCACCTCCACGATCAGATCATAGAAATTTAATCTTCTTCTTACGTTGATTCTCTACCTCACTTCGAAATTCCTTAAACTTCTCGAAAGTTTCGGACTTATGTTTCATGAAATAGATATACCCATATCTACTCAAGTCATCCGTGAAGGTAAGAACATAACGATAACCACCGCGCGATGCTACACTCATTGGACCACACACATCGGTATGTATGATTTCCAATAAGTCTGTAGCTCGCTCCATCATACCAGAAAATGGAGTCTTATTCATTTTACCCATTAGACATGCTTCGCATCTTTAAAGTGATTCGAAATCAAGTGATTCAAGAAGTCCAACGGAATGGAGTTTCTTCATACGCTTCACTCCAATGTGACCAAGACGACAGTGCCACATATATGTCGTGTTATCGCTTAATTTCAAACGTTTAGCCTCAATGTTATTAATGTGTGTATTACTACAATCGAGATTCAATAAGAATAGACTATCTATCAAAGGTGCATGTGCATAAAACATATTACTCATATAAATCGAACAACCATTATTCTCGGACTTAAACAAGTAACCGTCTCGCAATAAACATGATCCAGATATAATGTTCATGCTCAACGCAGGCACCAAATAACAATTATTTAAGTAACAAACTAATCCTGATGGTAGATGAAGAGGTAGCGTGCAGACCGCGATCACATCAACCTTTGATCCATTTCCAACGTGCATCGTCACCTCGTTCTTCGCTAGCTTCCGTTTATTCTGCAGCACCTGTTTCGAGTTACAAATATGAGCAACCGAACCAGTATCAAATACCCAGGCACAACTACGAGTACTAGTGAGATACACATCAATAACATGTATATCGGATATACCTTTCTTCTTGATGTTGCCGTTCTTCAAATCCGCCAAGTACTTTGGGCAATTCCGCTTCTAGTGACCCTCTCCCTTGCAGTAAAAGCACTCAGTATCAGGCTTAGGCCCAGCCTTGGTCTTCTTCGTCAGCGCGGCAACTTTCTTACCGCCCTTCTTGAAGTTTCCCTTTTTCTTAGACTGGCCTTGCTTCTTGAATTTGGTGGTCTTATTGACCAACAACACTTGATGCTCTTTCTTGATCTCCACTTCTGCAGATTTCAACATGGAGAAGAGTTCTGGCAATGTCTTGTCCATGTTTTGCATATTGTAGTTCATCAAAAAGTTCTTGTAACTTGGTGGTAGTGATTGGAGGACACGGTGAATCCCCAAAGAATTATGAATCACTATACCCAAACTTTGGAGTTTGTTTGCGTGCCCAGACATCTTAAGCACATGCTCACTGACGGAGCTGCCCTCTTCCATCTTGCAGTTAAAGAACTTTTCAGAAGCCTCATAACTCTCAACTGCCGCGTGAGCCTCAAATATCATTTTGAGTTCACGGACAATATCATGTGGGTCATGGTTCTCAAACCTTTTCTGAAGCTCCGATTCCAAACCATACAAGATAGCACACTGAACTATGGAGTACTGATTCTTCCGAGTGAGGTAAACATTATTTACTTCATCGGTAGCAGTAGTTGCAGGAGGGTCACCCAGCGGTGCATCCAGCACATAGGTCAAATTACCAGCATTGTGGACAATCCTCAAATTGCGGAACCAATCCGCGAAGTTTCTTCCATTGTTTTTCAACTTTTCTTTCTCTAGGAACGCATTAAAATTGATGGTAGGGGCCGCCATTGATCTACAATATATTTGCAATAGTTTAGATTAAGTTTATGACAAATTGAGTTCTAATTAATAGTTAAAATAATCTAGGTGAACTCCCACTCAAAACAATATCCCTCACATTGTTTTAGTGATCACACAAACCAAATCCACCACATCAAAACCGATCATCACGAGAGTTGGCGTAGCTTCAATGGCGAACAATCAACATGTTCATCATATCTACTATATGACTCATGCTTTACCTTTTGGTGATCCGTGTTCCGAGACCATGTCTGTACATGCTAGGCTCGTCAAGATCAAACCTTAGCTTCCGCATGAGCAAATCTGGCTTGCTCACGTTGTATACACTCGCAGAATCTAACACACCCGATCATGACGTGGTGCTTCGAAACAACGAGCTTTAGCAACGGTCCTTACTTAGGATGAACACTTTAAAACTTGAAATTCTGTGCTTGAGGGATCATCTTATAATGCTACCATCATGAACATCACATGCAATTCATAATATGTGATATGATATGGCCTTTCTTCTTGCGCTTCCGATCTTCATTTTCAAGCACAATCATGATCTCCATCATCACCGGTATGGCGTCAAGGTCAATGGCGCCGTTTCATGGTTGTCATCCACCCGCTTCAACTATTACAACTACTTTGAATAGAAACGCAGGCCTTAACGGAATTTAAAGACAACCATATGGCTCCTGTCGGTTGCCAACTTACAATAAGGAACATTGCATCCATCAAATATAATCAAATCATGGCCATATCACATCACAGCACACCCCTGCAAAACAAAGTTAGACGCCTCTATTTTGTTTGCATATTTTACGTGGTTTGGGGATTTCAATAAGTGTCGTTCTAACTTACGAACAAGAACCACAACGTTGATGCTTGAACTATCAAGTGCCCGTTGTAAATTGGATCTATACTATGATGGGAGAGACAGGCACCCGCAAAGCCACTTATGCAATACAAGTTGCATGTTGAGCGTGGATCAAGTCTCATGAACGATGTCATGTAAGGTTAGCCCGGGCCTCTTCATCCCATCATACCGCAAGATGCAAAGTACAAAAAAGCAATTGATAATAAAAGCACCACCGCCCATAATGACCATTGTGTTCTACTCGTGCAACAGATCTACATATAGACACGGCTCTGATACCACTGTAGGGGTTCGTAGCATGGTAAACAAAAAATTTATACCGCATGCACACAAACAAGCCAAGATCTATCTACTAGATTGTAGCAATGAGTCGATAGAGGAACTCACCCTTGAAGATTCCAAAGCGGTTAACGAGAGCAGATTCTCGTGGGTGATGTAGTCGTACACTTGCCGATCTCAAGATCGCGTAGACGATCCTTCCGGTGCTGCGTTCCGGCAGCGCTTCCGCAGTCGGTTGGGAGGAGGGAGTCCTCCAACTCCTCCTCCTTGGCCGGCGGGTGGAGGGAGAGGACTTCCTCCCCAAGTAGGTTTCCTACTCTCCCTCCACCAAGCAAACTTGAGATTTGACGTTTTCAAATTAGCGTTTGACTTTCAAACTTTGATTTGATTTCTCTCTTTATTTTGCCCAGACAAGTGACCTAGTACATGATGCAACCATTCCATATTGTCATGACACATCCATGTACCCTTACCCTCCGGAGTGTCGTACCTTCCGGACCCTTCAAGAACATTCCTGGTGAAAACACCGAAATCATTCCCAAACTCCGAAACAGGACTTTCCTTATATGAGTCTTATTTTCCGGACCATTCTGGATCTCCTCGTGATATCCCGGATCCCATACGAGACTCCGAACAACAGTCGGTCTCTTACTCATCATTCCATAACTACTCAACAACATCAAATCCTTAAGTGTGTCTCCCTATGGTTCGTGAATTATGCGGACATGATCGAGACACTTCTCCGATTAATAACCAATAGAGGAATCTGGAAATTCATATGGCTCCCACATATTTCTACGATTACTTTGCGATCGAATGAACCACTTACATACGATACCAATTTCCCTTTGTCTCACGATAGTTTACTTATCCGAGGTTTTGATCGTTGGTATCTCTGCATACCTAGTTCAACCTCGTTACCGATAAGTACTCTTTTCTCGTTCCCGTGGTATGTGATCCCTTGTGAGCCAGTCACATGCTTGCAAGCTAATTGGATGACATTACACCGAGAGGGCCCAGAGTATATCTATCCGTCATACGGACGGACAAATCCCACTCTTGATCCATGTGTCTCAACCCATACTTTCCGAACACTCAATGCCATCTTTATAGCCATCCAGTTACGGTGTGGTGTTTGATGTCATCAAAGCATCCTTCCGGTGATGGTGATTAGCATGATATCATGGTCGAAGGAATTAGGTTATTATGTATCAGAAAGCTTATAGCAATTGAACTATTAAAATGACTTGATCTTTATGCTACGCTTATCTATAGGAGTATGTCCATCATACCATTCTCCTAATGATATGATCTTGTTGTTAACAACATCTCAATATTCATGAGCAGGAAACCATGATCATCTATTAACCAACGAGCTAGTATTATAAAGAGGATTTACTAGGGACTCGATTTTAGTTTATAAATCACACAAGTATTAATGTTTCCTGTTAATACTGTTATAGCATGAATGTAAACATTTATCATAAACACAAAGATATAATAATAACTACATTTATTATTGCCTCTAGGGCATATCTCCAACACACGCACGGTACACACACCACACCACATGACGTCCGATCCAACACACCCACACCACATGCCTCCTGCCCCACACGCCAACAACCCGCAGCCCGAGCGACTCCTTCTACTGCATCAATCTCCGCCACCGGCTGTCCTCGGCCCCCCTACTGTTGCCCTTCCTCGCCACCATGGCTTCCAGCCTCGCCGCCTCCTCGTCGCAGCCGCCTCCCAGTCCCCGCCGTCGATGGTGCCTCCCTCCTCCCAGCGCCTCCCTATCGACCTCCAAGGTCGTGCCCCGCCTCCTACGGCATCGCCCCGTGACACCGGCCACTCCCTTTGCCTCTTCCTCCTCTCCGGCCACCCAGTACACGCCATCGCCGTGATTCCATGCCCCTCCACCCTGGCTGCGTCTTTCTCATCCGGCGCATCTCCACCTCTGTGCACTACAGGCACGCGCGTGCCCAGGTTCCATTGAACGTAGTTGCAAGCTCGACCTTGCCCCGGTCCCTGTTCGGCGACACCTTCCTTCCTGGCCTGAGCACGCCGCTCCGCACATACGTATCCGATCTCCGGCATGAGCCCGTTTAGTCCTGGATGGTGTCTCCAACCAGGACTAAAGGGGACTCCAACTAGGACTAAAAAAATGGGTGAAGACACTATGTAGTGAGTGGCGACACTATGCCAATGAATGGCGACACAATTTCGGTGGGTGGAGACACTATGACAGGGGTGAGTGTCGACACTATGTTGTGTTGCTTAATCTGTAAATAGGCTTCCTTGTGAAATATCAACTGCAAGGAAGATCGTGTGTGAGAGCATGAACACCACTACGGCGGAGCTTCTCGAAGATGTCTTAGGACCCCGTCCTCATAAATCTTCGACGAACTCGCCATAGAGGAACTCCCTAATATGTGAAATTTGTTAGCTCCACCAGCGTATTGGTCTCTCTGGCAAAGTTATAAACTGCAAGATGGTATGCGAGAGCAGCGACACCACTACGGTGGAGCTTCTCGAAGATGTCTTCAGATCCCGTCCTCAGACATCTTTGAGGAGCTCTCCATATAGAGGCACTCCCTATTATGTGAAATTTGTTAGCTCCCCGATGTGTTTATGTTTTTGGGTCTTCCTTGTTGCCACGGCCAATGATTAAAATGCTAGGGTGCAACTATATATGTGTGCCTTCATTTCGGATGTGATCCTGGGGGTGGTGTGAGCGACCCTTATGTTATGCACAAGGACATATATTGGGCATCCTACTAGGCTCACTCACGCCATCCCTGTGATTTTTGTGTCCAACATAAGTATGAGGCCCTATAATACTTGATCTTTATAGTTTTGCTTTTTTTGTTACAATGTCTTTTGTGAATTAACCCTATTTTTATTACAATTAGTGAGTTTGCTAAAGACAAGTAGAAGAAGAAGAACATTTTGTTGCTGGACGGTGGCATGATGCATCTGTGAATCAAATATATTTCAAGACTATGTGCCAAACCAAGATGATGAACTTATGTATATCTCTTTGCTTCTATTAATCAAATGAATTTCGAAACTAATTATATGTGCCAAATCAAATATAGATAGAATCCATATTGAAAAAGATATTTAGCTTGGATTTCATTACATTAATACAAGATATATAGAATCCATATCTTATATTAATTATTGCAAAAATTACTACCAAACTAATAAACCCACAAATCCCTCCATTTCTATAGCATAAAATGAGATAAACTAGCAATTAAAGAAAAAAGAATGAATTTGATAACCTTTTAGAATCCTTGGATAGATGTGGAGCCAAAAAAACATGACAAATCTTAAGAAAAAATGGCATGAACTCGAGCTTCAGGGAAGAAAACAGAGGGAGACGCCACGAGCAGCTTGAAATGGCTCGAGCAGAGGAGGAAGAAGATATATAGTAGGAACAGTAGTTCCGGTTTGTTACATGAACCGGGACTAAATAGGGACTAATGTCCATACGGCCGGCCCTATCCAGTGCCAGAACCTTTAGTCCCAGTTTGTTACACGAAACGGGACTAAAGGTCCCCTTCGAACCGGGACTAGTGGCGTCCAGGCCCTGCGGTCGTTTCAAGCCGTTGGGTTCGGGGAATTAGTCCCGGTTTGTAGCAGAACCGGGACTAATTGTCTGGACCAAAGGCCTGATTTCAACTAGTGTGTGTAGATTCAAATGAATTTATAGACTAAAAATGTCTAGATACATTTTCTTCACAAACCTAAAACATCTTATACTTTTTAAACGGGAGGAGTAAACAGAACTATGATATACTCTTCGCTCCTTGACGTAGATCAAGTAAAGCAGGCTGAGAGATCTTATACTATATAGATGTAGCACACATGGCATTGCCGCATGCCATGCTTTCTATCTTTGTTAGCAAACATTTTCTACAAAGCTCATGTCTCGGGATCAAAGCTTTGCTAACTCTTAACTTTGAGAACAAGTAAATACACTATTAAATCATCACAACACGGTAAATAGATCTGTATGAAAATAAATGTGAAGCCTATTGAGAAATGAGTTTTTCCGGCTGACTGAGACAATACTATTTTTTTGTACTAGAGCATCAAATTGTTACTACATTGTGATTTGAAACGAATTTTAGAAATTTTATAAAAATCAACTGAGACCTTATAAGTATAGGGGTGCTTGAAAGTAAACTAGCATGCCAAACTTTACCCTTCCAAACAGAAACATATATCCGCAATTTTAGGCCATGTTGTCTCTGGGCTACTCAAAACAAAGGCACAAAACCCGTCTTATTTATGAAGGTTAAATTTGAAACAACTAAAAAGATGCACAGTAATCAAAGTGACAAATAGTGTAACAAAGAAGCTCTACATCTATCAATCTTCTACATAGGTGTTGTTATTGTTGTTGTTGTTGTTGTTGTTGTTGTTGTTGTTGTTGTTGTTGTTGTTTTCTTCTTTCTGGAATCATCTCGTGCTAATAGAAAAAACCCTAAGTACGTATTGTAATTAATTAACCCATACAAAGTGTTTTGTCAAACACATAAAAAATATCTAGCAAACCCGACATAAACTCTAGCGAGAACATGTCGAGTTAGTATCTAGCTATAGCCACATACTTTTGACCCATAAAATTCAATTCAAATACGTATCTTGCAAACTGAAGAAACACAAGATATGTGCTAAAATTTTCCCATCCTGGCTAATATATCAGTGACTATGGATCAAACATGCGTATATTTCTAGAACCAATCAATTACTTGTGAAGAAAACCATGTGGATAGAGAGAGTAACTAGCAGCATAACAGCGAACGATAAATTGATATTTCTCTACGAATTGCAAACTAAGTAATTGCCTCATGGACACAACATGACCACCAAACATATATATGATGAGGGAAAAGCTAGCTAGAACATATAGAAATCATCATATTGCAGAAAGGACCACATGAAATAATTAACCTGCATACACACGACATATAGGCGTACCTTAGTGAGCCCAGTGATTGGGCTGAATCCATCACAAAGCTCCTGATGTACCCTGAATGTTGCTAGGATAAGGTTGGAACAGCTCCGATGTTCCATTGGCGATGTCAATGATCTCCAACTCGAACTGGTCACCCTAGCTGTTAGGTTTGGCGCAGTAGACGGAGTTGGTCCTAAATCCGGAGACGCTTGCAGCTTCGCCATAGCCGGCAGCACTGTAACTGGTCAAGGTGGTGGAGATGAAAAATGTTCAACCACGGGTGTTGTTGACCTTGGTCCACTTTGGCTTGGCAGTGCACTCTTGTTACATTCTATCTGTTTCCCTTTGTTTGTGTATTTACCATAATCACTTTCCCTGAAACAAGGAGGGTTCCCTTAAGCGGGGGCGAGGAACCCAGATGGACCAGAACCTGACGTCCTCATGGCCCGACGGGATCACCTTGCACATGCACTCTCAGAGCTTCTATGGATGAGTGCTCTACTATGGATCTTCTGAAGAATCTTAGGACATGTAAAACAAGGTGGCTCCGCCATGGCCCTCTGTTATTAAGGTTTTGAAGAACGAATTGAAATGGTTGGTGGTTCCCGGCCAAGAGGGGCGTTGGGATCACGCCATGGATAGGGAGGGACTCAACAGGTACAGATACAAGAGCTAGCTTGCATAACTCTTAGTAGTGGATCGGTGGAATACATTATTGCACGCCTTTTCCTTGCTAGGAGGATCGTGTTGGAGCACTTGACCGGATAACAAGCTTTTCATGCTCGACTAGTGGCATGTGGCCAGAGTTTTGCCGAGCTTCTCTGGTTGTCGATCAAAATTAGTTGTGGTTAAAGTTAATCACATTTGGTTCTACGTTTATGATTGGACGTTCTATTTGATCTTCGGGATACTAATAGTTATTTACACCCACCATGTTTTTTTACAATCATGAAATTCTTATGTCAAGTAAATTTTGCCTTTCATCAAAAGTGAAGAACAACATAATACAATATAGAGATGAGGAATTTTTTTGTTTGTGTAAGAAACAAAAATAATATGTAAAATATTTATCTTTTTTACACTGTAAGGACTCATACACATTGCATTTTTATGTCAATTTGTTTTATATTTTTAGAAGTTCTTAGACATACCAGGAGGTTATTCAAGGTTATGGAAACATTCGGAACGTACCTGACTATCTTAAGTGGTCCGGAAATATCCCTAGAGTCGGACGCCAAGGAGGAAGTAGAAACCTGGTCTAGGTAGGAATCGCGGGATAGTGCACTCTTGTTATATTCTATCTGTCTCCCTTTGTTTGTGTATTTACCATAGGAATTTTACCAAAAAATAAGTAGGGTTCCCTTATGCAGGGGAGAAGAACCAACTTGTCCCATCAATTTGCCGATATCGTGATTATTATCTAAGTGTATCTCCATTTTTAATATGTTTGGTTTCTTTGCCGGGTGTATTTTATTTCTTTGCCAAGCGTATTTTTTCTGAAGGAAGATCAACGCTGAGGGGGGAAACTCTTCGTTAGACTAATCTAGTCCTAGCATGTTTAACTTTTTCGTTCCTTTTATATGAGCTTCCGAGTTATCACCGTATACCTTGTTGATAATACTATACTATCAATCCTATTAACCCTTAGGTCATGATGTCACATGCCTTTATTTTTTGAATTTCAAATAATTATACAATAATTAAACAAAAATGATATATTGCTAGAAAATAAAAGTATTATGTGATATATTACTAGAAACTAAAAGTATTGTGCGCTCTGTCTCCACCGAAACACCAATCTGCAGGCCCATGTGGTCTATGCCATGTAGCTCGTTCTATATATATATGATATATTAGTAGAAAATAAAAGTACCGGTGAATATATTACTAGAAACTAAGAGTATTATGCAACCAAAAAATAAAATGCAAACATATTTAATTCACACATAAAATCAACGGTCTGAGATAATGGGAAAAGAACAATGTCGAGGGGAATACCCTCGGCGTAGGTGCAGCAATACCGAGAGGAGTACCCTCGGCGTAGGTGGAGAAATGCCGAGGGGATTCCCCTCGGCGTAGGTGCTGCTATGTTCACAGGTGCATGCTTGTGGCAATGCCGAAGGTCACCCCCTCGGCTTTGCTATGTGCCGTTAACTTTCTGTACACAGAGATACGCCGACGGTAAACACCTCGACATTACCATATGTCGTGAACTGTCCATCCAGCGGTCGTCCCCAACGCACGAACGTGACGCGTCCTCAGCCTGTGCCGACGGTGCCCCTCGGTGTTTCTCTATCTCTGCCGAGGGTGTTTCTACGTTGACGGTCCCCCTTAGCGTTGCTCGTCATGCCAACGGGTTTTTTGTGGTTGTGGGCACTACGCGAGTTATCCCGAGGGACCCAACATTTTCCCCTCGGCGTTGAAATCCCTGTCGGCATCTACCTTTGTTCTCGTAGTGTTACCTACTTGCCAAGTGTTTGTTTACCGGGTTTTTCATGAAGGTCGCATTCTCGACGCGAGCAGCTGTTTAAAGGGTGATGGCGCCTAACGACTCGATGCCAAATAACAACATCGGCACCGGCCCGATATACTTGGCAAAAGATAGCTTGCCGCACTAGGCCTTGCGATGGACCTAAACTTAACGTCCTCGTGGCACGACGGGACCACCTTGCATATGCACTCCAGGAGATCCTATGGATGAGTGCTCCAGTTTGTATACTTACAAAGAATCTTATGACATGTGAAATGAGGTAGGGCCAACATGGCCGTCGTGGACTGATATTTCAAAGAACGAAAAGGAAATGGTTGGTGGTTCCCGGCCAACAGGAGCGTTGGGATCACGCTATTGATGGGGAGGGACTCGAGAGATGTTGTGATCGATCGGTGTAGATCCAGGAGCTAAATTGCATAACTCTTGGCAGTGGATGGGAGGAACGCATTAATGCACTCCTTGTCCTTGTTGGGAGGCACTAGTGGAAAAAGGGCCATCCGTTCGCGACCCCTCAGAGCATTAGTCCCGGTTGCGCCACCAACCGGGACTAATGCTGGCACGCGTCCCGGTTGGAGCGGGCACGGGGCCAGGGGGCATGCGTCCTGGTTGGTAAGGGGGAATACGTCCCGGTTGGAGCCACCAACCGGGACTAAAGGTTTGGCCACAGCCACGTGGCGTGGCACGCACCTTTAGTCCCGGTTGCTGGCTCCAACCGGGACGTATTCTCCTGCCCTCTATAAATGCAACGCCCCAGCCCCCTCTGCCTCCACTCTGTTTTTTCGAATGGTGGAAGGTGTGAGGGGTGTGCTAGTTTTTTCTCTTCTATGCATGCATTGAAGGTGTTTGATGAAATGTTTGAGTGAATAATCCCGTTGAATTTCTCATAGAACAAAAATATAGAAGGTGTCCGAGACGCACTTGAGCTTTCTCCTCTTTATTTCCCTCGATCGAGGTTAGCAATCTTATCTTTTCTAGGTCATTGATACAATTCATGTGTCGGTGTGAATTGGTTATTTCACTATTTATGATGTCCTGTTTTTTGATAAACTTACTTATATGATGCAGATGAACGGTCGGGAATGGATGTACGGTGACCGGCGCGTAGCCGGGTATATCAAAGGCGTGGATAAATTTATCGATGTGGCTACGACAAACAAAGAGAATGGATTTATACGTTGTCCATGTGTTCAATATCGGAACAACAAGGAGTACTCTTCCTCAAAAATCATTCGCGGCCACCTGATTATGAAAGGTTTCATGCCCAACTATAATTGCTGGACCAAGCACGGGGAAAGAGGGGTTATGATGGAAGATGGTGAAGAAGAAGATGATGATAACAACTATCATCATATGTTTCCTGAATACAGTGATACTGCAATGGAAGACAATGGAGAGGAAAGAGGTGAAGAACGGGCATCAGATGAGCCGGCTGATGAACTTGGTAGGGTCATTTCTGATGAAAAGCAAGACTGTGAAACAGAAAATGAGAAGTTGAAGTTAGAGGGCATGTTAGAATATCACAAGAAATTGTTGTACCCAAATTGTGAAGATGGCAACACAAAGATCGTTACCACACTGGAATTGTTGCGATGGAAGGCAGAGTGTGGTCTAACTGACTCCTCATTTGAAAAGATGCTGAAAATAATGAAGCCGAAGTTTTCAAAACATAACGAACTTCCCGAGAGTACCTACGAAGCAAAGAAGACTCTCTGTCCTCTGGGATTAGATGTGCAAAAGATACATGCATGCATTAATGATCATCCTCTACATGTAAGGAGTATGAGAATTTAGATAAATGCCCGGTATGCAATGCGTTGAGGTATAAGATCGACGAGATGACCACAGTGATGTTGAGGAGAGCCCCTGGAAGAGGGTTCCTGCTAAGGTTATGTGGTATGCTCCTATAATACCAAGGTTGAAACGCATGTTCAGAAACAAAGAGCATGCCAGGTTGTTGCGATGGCACAAAGAAGACCGTAAGAAAGACGGGAAGTTGAGACACCCTGGTGATGGGTCACAGTGGAGAAAAATCGAGAGAGACTTCCCAGACTTTGCAGGTGACGCAAGGAACTTTTGGTTTGGTCTAAGTACGGATGGCATGAATCCTTTTGGGGAGCAGAGCTACAGTCACAGCACCTGGCCCGTGACTCTATGTATCTACAACCTGCCTCCTTGGTTGTGCATGAAGCGTAAGTTCATTATGATGCCAGTGCTCATCCAAGGCCCGAAGCAACAGAAACGACATTGATGTGTACCTTAGGCCATTAGTTGAAGAACTCTTACAGTTGTGGGGCAAACCAGGTGTACGTGCGTGGGATGAGAACAAACAGGAGCCATTTGATCTACGAGGGTTGTTATTCGTAACCATCAATGATTGGCCTGCTCTTAGAAACCTTTCAGAACAGACAAACAAGGGATATAAGGCATGCACCCACTGTTTAGATAAGACCGAAGGTACATATTTGCATAAATGCAAGAAGGTTGTGTACCTGGCGAATCGACGATTTCTTCCGACCAATCATCCCGTAAGAAAGAAAGGCAAGCATTTCAAAGGTGAGGCAGATCACCGAAAGAAGCCTGAACTCCTGCGGTGATGATGTATTTGGTATGGTCAAGGACATAGAAGTAATCTTTGGAAAGGGTCCCGACGGTCAATCAGTTCCGAACGACGTCGCTACAGGACACGCACCCATGTGGAAGAAGAAATCTATATTTTGGGAGCTGCCATATTGGAAAGTCCTGCGTGTCCGCTCTTCAATCGACGTGATGCACGTGACAAAGAATCTCTGCGTGAACCTGCTAGGATTCCTAGGCGTGTATGGGAAGACAAAAGATACACCTGAAGCACGGGAGGACCAACAAATTATGAAAGACCCAAAGAACATGCATACACATAACAAGACGGATAAAGGGCGTCACTTAAGTCGTGCCAGCTATGCTCTTACCAAAGCAGAGAAGGAAATCATTTTTGAAGTCCTTTACAGTATCAAGGTGCCGTCGGGCTTCTCATCTAATATAAAGGGGATAATAAATATGGCAGAGAAAAAGTTCCAAAACCTGAAGTCTCATGGTATCACGTGATTATGACGCAGTTGCTTCCGATTGCATTGAGGGGGCTTCTACCGGAAAATGTTCGAGTACCCATTGTGAAGCTGTGTTCATTCCTGAATGCAATATCTCAGAAGGTAATCAATCCAGATATTCTACCAAGGTTACAGAAGAATGTGGTACAATGTCTTGTTAGTTTTGAATTGGTGTTCCCACCATCCTTCTCCAATATTATGACACATCTCCTGGTTCATCTAGTGGAAGAGATTGCCATTCTCGGTCCGGTATTTCTGCACAATATGTTCCCCTTTGAGAGGTTCATGGGAGTCTTAAACAAATATGTTCATAACCGTGCTAGACCAGAAGGAAGCATCTCCAAGGGATATGGAACAGAGGAGGTCATTGAGTTTTGTGTTGACTTTATTCCTGACCTTAAGCCGATTGATGTTTCTGACTCGCGGCATGAGGGAAGACTAAGTGGAAAAGGCACGCTGGGAAAGAAATCAATGATATGTAGGGACGGGGATTCTTTCACTAAAGCACACTACACAGTTCTACATAATTCCACCTTGGCAGCTCCGTATATCGAGGAACACAAGAATATTGTACGCTCCAAAAACCCGGGGAAGCCTGAATCATGGATTACAGATGAACACATGAAGTCTTTTGGTGGTTGGATGCGGACACATCTCTTGAATGACACCACAGTTGGAGATCAGCTATACTTGTTGGCCGCATCACCATCTTCTACTGTATTGAATTTCCAAGGGTACGAAATAAATGGGAATACATTCTACACGATCGCCCAAGATAAAAAGAGCACCAACCAAAATAGTGGTGTCCGCTTTGATGCAATAGACGAGAATGGACAAAAGGACACATAGTATGGTTACATAGAGGAGATATGGGAACTAGACTATGGAGTCTCTTTTAAGGTCCCTTTGTTTCGCTGCAAATGGGTCAACCTGAATGGGGAAGGGGTAAAGATAGACCAGTTATGCGGAATGACAACAAGTGGATCTCAACAATCTTGGTTATAGAGATGAACCATTCGTCCTAGCCAATGATGTGTCTCGGGTTTTCTATGTGAAGGACATGTCCTCCGTGAAAAAAGAAAAAATATGCAAACGAATACATCATATGATGAGCCAAAGCGTCACATAGTTCTTTCAGGGAAAAGAAACATCGTGGGAATCGAGGACAAGAGAGACATGTCAGAACATTATAATAAGTTTGATGAAATTCCGCCCTTCACAGTGAAAACTGACCCAAGCATTCCGTTAAGTAAGGAAGATGCTCCATGGTTACGTCTGAAGCGATCATAAGGAAGGACATATGCCAAGAAGTTCATGCTCATATTATGTAACTCTAGTTCATGTCTTTCGCGGTTTGTGGCTTAACCGAAGGATATCTTTCGCGGTTTGTGGCCTTTAGTCCCGGTTTTGTAGTCTCTGTTTTTAATATTAATAAATGTCTTGAGTGTTAGTCCCGTTTTGTGGCTGGACCAGGAGTGCCTCTATGACCAGTTTCTTGGAGATGCCGGAGGACTGGGATCCGGCGGCATTTCCCTGAAACTGGTCGTAGTGGTGTCCCTGCTCTCGAAAACCATCTTGCAGCTTGTAACTTCTCTAACTAGATCAATACGCCTCGGAGCTAACTAATTTCACATATTAGGGAGTGCCTCTATGACCAGTTTCTCGGAGATGCCGGAGGACTGGGCTCTGTCGGCATCTCCCTGAAATTGGCCGCAGTGGTGTCCCTGCTCTCGAAAACCATCTTGCAGCTTGTAACTTCTCTAACTAGATCAATACGCCTCGGAGCTAACTAATTTCACATATTAGGGAGTGCCTCTATGACCAGTTTCTCGGAGATGCCGGAGGCCCAGGCTCCGTCGGCATCTCCACAGAAACTGCCGCAGTGGTGTCCCTGCTCTCGAAAACCATCTTGCAGCTTGTAACTTCTCTAACTAGATCAATACGCCTCGGAGCTAACTAATTTCACATATTAGGGAGTGCCTCTATGACCAGTTTCTCGGAGATGCCGGAGGATTGGGCTCCGTCGTCATCTCCCTGAAACTGGCCGCAGTGGTGTCCCTGCTCTCGAAAACCATCTTGCAGCTTGTAACTTCTCTAACTAGATCAATATTCCTCGGAGCTAACTAATTTCACATATTAGGGAGTGCCTCTATGACCAGTTTCTCGGAGATGCCGGAGGACTGGGCTCCATCGGCATCTCCCTGAAACTGGCCGCAGTGGTGTCCCTGCTCTCGAAAACTGGCTGGAGGACTGGACTCGCAAGGATGCCTATTTATATTACAAGCAGCTCGGCATAGTGTCGACACTTACGAAATCGGCAGGAATCGTCCATCCCGGGTAAAAAGGACAAATGTCTGCCGAATCGCCAGGAAGTTATGTGCTGAATCACGGCATAGTTTGTGATGTTGTGCCCATATTATGCATGTGTGTGTACGCGCCATTTTTCATCTTTAGTCCCGGTTGGTGACACCATCCGGGACAAGGTACACTCCGCACGACATAATGTCGACACGCCATTTTTCCCGCCATTTTTCTTCCCGCCAGTTCTTTACTATATATATATGTAGGGTTGGCCTCCATTGTCATTGCACATCTCTAGACTCATATCTGCAACCTCATCACTCGTTCCCATGGCTTCCACCGTAGCACAAACTCCTGGAGGCGAGGCGCTGGCCTCAAACTACCCCCGCCATGGCTCTTGTGTCCCTCGCATTTGGATCTTGGCGCCGGAGGCGTGCCGGTTTCTCCTGTCCCTCGAGGTGTGGCGTGTCGGATGGCCATCACGAACCACTACTACTTCGAGCTCACGCCGGAGCAGCGGAGGAATCCCAGATGGCATCCCGACTATTTCCCGACTTGGGAAGCCTTCTTCGTGGATCGACGTGAGAGGGCACTCGCCAGGCACGAGGAGGAGGGCCCACCTCCTCCGAACTTCAACGAGGCCGGCCGTCGGCTGTGGTGGCGCGGCCGGACTCTCCAGAGCGTCATGGCCTACGACACGGCCGCCGACTCTAGCCCCCGCCTGCGCTACCCTCAAGTCCAGCCCACTCGTACTAAACCTTCAAGGTTCAACTACGGCGACCCCGACGACGATAGCGACGACGGCCTCGGCGAGTACGACGACTACAGTGGCGACTATTACAGGTGTAGGCAGGAGCATGACTGAATTATTCCAACATTGCAAAACAAGTTCGGCCGATTGTGGCTTAATCTGGCCATGTATCTTAATTTTCAGTTCTTCTATGTAACTTTGTGTTAGTTGTGTTATGTACTTTAATTCCAGTTCTATCCTAATCAAATTTTCTTTCCGCCCATTATTTTCCGTCCTCTTTTTTCCGCCCATTAAAAACAAAAAATGGTTTTGAATTACTTATAAGTTAATTCATTTTTAATTGTAAATGGTTCATATTTTAAATGGTTACATTAATTATTTTTTAAAATAGAAATGGTTTTGAATTATTTATTCAAATCCAAAAACTTTTTATGTTTAAAGTTTTTCTAAATTCCAAATTAATATTTAAAAAATATAAGTTAATTCATTTTTAATTTTTAATGGTTACATTAATTATTTTTTAAAAATAGAAAATGGTTTTGGATTATTTATTCAAATCCATACACTTTTTATGTTTAAAGTTTTCTAAATTCCAAATTAATATTTAAAAAATATAAGTTAATTCATTTTTAATTTTAAATGGTTACATTAATTATTTTTTAAAAATAGAAAATGGTTTTGGATTATTTATTCAAATCCATACACTTTTTATGTTTAAAGTTTTTCTAAATTCCAAATTAATATTTAAAAAATATAAGTTAATTCATTTTTAATTTTAAATGGTTCATAGTTTAAATGGTTACATTAATTATTTTTCAAAATAGAAAATGGTTTCAAATTAGTTATTCAAATTCAAACACTTTTTATGTTTAAAGTTTTTCTAAATTACAAAGTAATTATCATTTTAAAAAATTACAAATTTAAACCCCAAAATAAAAAATAAGGCGGGAACAGAGAGAAAATACCTGAAAAAATTTGAAAACAGGGGAATATGTTCCGGTTGGAGCCACCAACCGGGACTAAAGACCCTAAGGCCGCCCTTCACTGCTGAAAATTGAGTATAAGTCCCGGTTGGTGGCTCCAACCGACGATGTTTTTTAGTCCGGTTGAGCCACCAACCGACGTATCTCCTCCCTTTATAACTTCTCTTCTAATTCTCTGCTTCTCTTCTCTGCTTCTCTGTTTCATCGACGATGCCGCCAGTTGCCCGTCCTCCGCCGTAACGCGCGCCTCGCCTCCGGCCGCCACCGCTGCGCCTCATGTGGCTCCTCCTCCTCCCGCGCGCCCCTCCGGCCGCACCTCCTCCGGCCTCCGCTCCTCCGGCCGCACCTCCTCTCCTCTGGCCACACCTCCGCTCCTCCGGCCGCACCTCCTCCGGCCTATCCCCTGTCCCCTTCCTCGGGTATGTCTCCCGGCCCGCGCGCCCTTCCCTCTCGCTCCCCAAATTTCCAAATTTGTAGTATTAGGTTGATTGGTGTTTGTAATGTAGATTGATTGGTGTTTTTAATGTAGATTGATATTGTTGTGTTGAAAGAATTTGCAATATATGTGAGTGAAATTGTTGTGTTGAAAGAATTTTGCTAGTTTGCTTGTTGTAATTATGTCTAATAGTTATTCTAATAATTATGTAATTTGTCACAATTTGTTGGATAATGCATTTGATAATGGATGCTTTGGTATTTTTTGATATTAATATAGATGGCTTACGCAAAGTTCTTCATGTTCATCATGTTGGGTATGTTGTGCAATCGGATTGTGGTGTTCAGATTGTGGACGTGGCAAATACTATAATATTTTTTCCCGACTAGTACTAGTCTTAGACGGCGGTCGGTGGCTCGGGAAAAGGGGATGTCGGTGGCAGTTCCAGAGACATGGGAGGCGGCAGACGTTGGGCGGGTGTATTGTGGCAAGAGAGAGGCAGAAGCTCTGTTTTGCTCGGGATTCGGTTAGCGGCGCCGAGAAAGCGCCGAGAAACATCGGATAGACGGTGGAATCGTGAAAGGGTAAGACACCGAATTGTCTTGGAAAAAGGGCCAACGTTTACTGTAGATATGCACCACATCTACAGTATCAAGCCGCCACCGCCGGTGCCGGCAACGCACAGGCAAGGCCCGGTGGCCCGCCCTGACAGCGCAGCGACGAGGGGAAGGTGAGGAGAGGGGGGAGGAGGCGGCGCCGATGGGAGTTCCCCTGTTCGCTCACGCGTGGGCGAGACATGGGCGAAGGGGTCGCGCGGTCAAAACCATTGTGTTCGACGTAGGAAAGCTCGGTCTGGCTCGGTCGCGCGTAAATCTTCCCATGAAATTGCATGCCCCTTAGGTGCATGTGGGTTCGACGATGTGCCTTCGCCAGGGCATTCCGAACCCTCTTAAATCGATTCCAATATGGTATTTTGTTAGTATCTAGTGTTACCTATCTGCTGGATAGTTTCCCTTTTGTAGCCTTATACTCATGTTCCCCTCTCATATGCATCCGAGGTTTCTCCGAACTAGGTTTTACACCCCTCGGAACTCCGGAATATTGATTTTAGTTGATTTTAGCTAGAGTTACCTATCTACTACACGGTTTCCTTTTTGTAGCTAGGTTTAGGGTTTAGGGTTTCTCTTCATTTTTATTATTGTGTATGTATATATTAGGGTTTCTCTGAATTAGGGTTTATATCTCTCAACACCGTACCTAACTTTCTCCTTTAGCCGCTTTGACTTATTCGTTTTTCCACCTATGCAGAAAATATGGACCCACACGTCAGAGACGAAGAAAAGGAAGAGTTGATCCAAGGTGTGATCCGTGGGGAAGAAAATTTAGACGTATCAACGTTTCTGAACAACTCCGGTGAGGGTGATCCTCTTTTTACCGGAATAGACGACTTGTTTGAGGTTGAAGGTGTTGCCTTCCGCGAGGGAGAAGGCGATGCCTTGTGTAATCGAGAAGACGACCGCTCTGGCGAGGTGCATGTAATATAATTAATTCATTAATTAATCATCTGCTATCTATATAGAAATAGTAACGACGATCTTTCTTCTTTTAGCCCTCCGGATCGAAGGAATCTACTGAAAAGACCAGACGAGGCCCAACCAAAAAGTTGCAAGACCATGAGAGGTTCAGGATCGAAGATGTCGCTGAAGACGGCAAACCGACGGCTCCCGAAGTTGTCGCAACCAAATTTGTGGCACAATGCGGAGTAATCGTTAGGGACTTAATCCCGATCACCATTAGAAATTGGAATAGGCCTGCTAATGCGGATGAAGAGGGAACATGTTTATTTGTCCCTAACCATGCCAAAGATTTACTGTGGAAGAGGCTCATGGTTAATTTCAAACTACCGAAGATAGAGCTGGATCCAAATGCGGAGGATCCAGTTGAGGACGCCTTACAACATGGGAGAGCCATGGAGGCTAAGGTCAGGGAGTGGGCTTTGAAGAAGATGGCCCAGTGTTTCACCAACTGGAAGAAAAGATTGCACCTTGACTATGTCGTGAAAGAGAAGACTCCCGATTTCAAGAATATTCAGTTTGAGAAGATAAAACCATTCTGGGCTGAGTTTGTGGAATACAAGAAATCAGAAAAAGCTAAGAAAATGTCTGAAACGAATAAGCTGAATGCTGCTAACAAGAAGTATCACCATACTATGGGGCAAGGTGGCTACAGGGCTGGCATTCCTAAGTGGGAGAAACTTGAGAATGAACTGCGTGCTAAAAAGATCACCCCAGATATAGACGATTGGGTAGAACGTGCAAGGAATTGGTTTTACGGGCATGGGGGCACGTTGGACTCGGAAGGGAGGTGTATATATAACATACGACATAAAGAAGACCCCTTGCCAATCGAGAGGATGAGAAAAGCAGTAAAGGCTGTTAAAGATGGGGACTTCATTCCCGATAGAGAGAATGATGAGCTCACACTCTCCCTTGGAAATAAGGAACATGATGGACAAACACGAGGCACAAGATTCTCCCAACCATGGAGGACTAGGTTTCCCGAAGAGAGGAAGAAATATCCCGATAGAAGCCGTCAGAGGAGAAAGGACAGGGAGGAAGTTGAAGCAAATAGTCAGAAAGAGCGAATGCGTTTAATTGAAGAACGATTAAAGCAACAACAAGATGAAATTAATGCACTTAAAGAGCAAAGTACTACCGGCCCATCTCAGCAGCACACTGCATTCGATGCTACCGGCCTATCGAATAATCGAAAAAGCAGTGTGGCTTCCACCGAGGTCCCGGGTGATGACAATGGCGATGACGATGATGCACCGACGATGGCTCCTGTTGGCTACCCAGTGGATGATATCACAGAGATGACACACTTCAAGCTACATGTCAAAGTTGTGAACATATCAATGAAGGTGACGGTCGGCTATGCCTTACCAATTGGACCCACACCAACTTACCACTGTTGTCCGGTTCCAGAGGGCTACGCTGTTGTCGGCGTGGATGAAATCATGCCCACCTTTGAGGTTTTGGATCTTCACTACCCTGCAGGTGAAGGGGATGTGACTGTACTGGGAGACGCAAAAAACGTCACCATTCTATGGCCGAAGGAATGTATCGTGCTTCAAAATCACACGCCAAGGCCATCTTCGCCGCCGCGTCACCCGTCTCCAGCGAGGTCGTCGCCGCCGCGGCAACCGTTTTCGTCGCCTCACCCAGCTACGTCGCCTCACCAATCTCCAGCGCAGCCATCGCCGCGGGAGCCATCGCCGGCGCCTCAGGATAAAAAGCGTAAGCGTACCGCTCTTGTCGGCCGTGGTGATCGCCAAACGTAATCAAGAGCCTCTTCCAAAAGTACCAATGGTTCCTCCCAAGAGAGCTTATGACTGTACTGAAGTGGAGACTGCGGTGATCGTTGATGCAGAAACGACAGCGTTTTTTAAGCCGAGGCGAAAGAGCCAGAGTTCCCCAGCACCAAAGAAGAAAAAGCCAAAGTGTTGAAAATGCTAAAGACTCTTCATCAACCCGAGCCAAAGCTGTCATCAGACTATGGGCGTTCTATTCTCAAGTCACATGAGGCACAAAAAGCCTCGAAGAGCAGTACTGATGCAAGCGAGAAATCTGTTGCCCAGCTCGGAGGACAAGCAAAACAGACTTGCGCCCCTCTCAAGGTGATTTCCCAAATCAATGTGGGGTCGAGCAAATATGGGGCCGATGAGCAGTATGATCTAGAGGTAGTTGCACAATACGGAGAAGCTGCCGCTGCTCAAGGTATGAGCATTGCCCAGTACTTATCCCAGTTAGAGTTCTTCCCCGTGAGTGAAGTAGCATACAAATACCAGTACGGCAAACCTCTCGTCAAACCTGAGGAGGTAAACAATCTTCCAACAAAAATGCGAAGATTGCATAACTGGTACATGCATGCCACAAGGGCCGGGGCTAACTGGATAGTGCTGAGGGTTACAAAAAAGCATCATGGGAAAGAAAAAGATGACATGATATCCATTGAATTTGATGAACTATTTCAATTATTCAATCAAGACGCCTTGGACAAATCGATCATCAGTGCCTATTGTCTGTAAGTACTAATTCTGTAATTAATTTAGTCTCCAGCTATATTATTTTGTTTATTGCATGTATATAATCATACTGTAATATGCAGAATGAAGATTCTCGAATGCAGTAGAGGACAAATCTATGGCATTGGCTTCATTGACCCATATTTTGTTCATCAAGCTAATCTCAAAACAAATCCCCAGGATACGGAGGATAATATAGTACACGCGTTAAGGTTTCAAGAAACCAAAAGGGAAATACTATTTCCTTACAACTTCGAGTGAGTGTTATTGTCTTGTATACACTTTCTATTTCGCTTACTCGATGTTAAGTATATAATTGATTAGTTATGCATTCGCAGCTACCACTATATTCTGTTAATCATTCAACTTTACAAAGGGCGTGTACTAGTCATGGACTCGAAACATAAACCCCTTGAGACGTGGAAGGACATGCAGATACTTCTCCAGCGGTAATTCTAATCATCACGACACTATATCGGCAACGTTCGTGAATTTTATGATATCAAGTACTTAATAACTTATTTTATTCGTTTTCTACGCCGGGCAGCGCTTGGAAACGGTTCACCAACAAGGCTAGGGGTGTTTGGAAAGAGGAGCTTACATTTCAACCACTAAATGTAAGCACCACTAGCTATATCCGCGCATCTCTTTGATTCTAGTTTTGATACAGTTATTATCATGCTTGATTATTATTTTGATTGAACTCTGTTCTCGTAAAGTGCCTGACGCAGGGACCAGGTAACAATCTATGTGGATACTATGTTTGCGAGTTCATCCGACAGACGTGCGATGAGAAGGGCAGAAATTTAGAGCAACTCCACGTACGTAAACAATTTCTATAGTTTTTAATTACAATCAAATTGTGTTTAGTTTCATTCATATAGGCTGACTCCTTTTTTAAATCAGATCGAACGTCTATGGGACGGTCTTCTACCAAAGGATCGCGTACGAGCAATTCATGAGGAATTGGTGGGATTCTTGGATGCAGAAGTCCTAGAACCAAAAGGGGAATATTCTTCAGCTGTGTATAGACAATAGGGATTGTAAAAATAGCAACTTTGAAGGAATTGGCCGGTAGCATCGAATAGCAACTTTTGTATGTAGTGCATAACTCGATCCGTGTATTGAATGTAATATTGTCATGATATTCATGATGTAATATAAGGTTCCTTCATTGATAAGTGCAAATCACTAAATAAACAATAAAACAACCTAAATGAATTCTCTGCCGCGGCACAAAAAGTGGCGAAAATGCTGCCGCGGCAACAAAATGTGCCAAAATGAATTCTCTGCCGCGGCAGAGAAATGGGCCAAATCTCTGCCGCGACAGAAGGTTATTAGTCCCGGTCCACCCCCCTCGCCCTCTGCCGCTGCCACGTGTGCACCCTTTTGTCCCGGTTGGTGGGGCAACCGGGACTAAAGGTTAGGGCTTTAGTCCCGATTGCCCGTCCCGGTTGGGCAACCGGGACTAAAGCCCCGTACCAACCGGGACCTATAGCCCCGTTTCGACCAGTGAGGATCTTGCTGGAGCACTCGACCGGCTAGAAAGCATTTCATGCTGACCAGTGGCATGCGGCCAGATTTTGGCCAAGCTTCTCTGCTCGACAATCGAAACTAGTGGTGGTTAATGTTAATCACATTTGGTTCTATTTTTATGATTGGACGCGCTATATGATCTCTGGATTAATAATAGCTTTTTACACCCACCATGTTTTTTACAATCCTAAATGATTTTAATGTCAAGTAAATTTTATGTTACATCAAAAGTGAAGCACGACATAATAAGATATAGACATGAAAAAAATTATTTACTTAAAAAACAAAAAAAAGATGTAAAATAGGTTTTTTTACACTTTAAAGACTCATATACATTTTTTTGAATGACGATTTGTTTTATTTTTTTTAGAAGTTCTTAGACGTACCATTCAAGATTCTGGAAGCATTTGGAACGTCCTTGTCTTTCTTAAGAGTGAGACGCCAAGGAGGAAGTAGAAACATGGGCTAGGTAGGAATCGCGGGGTAGTGCACTCTTGTTATATTCTGTCTGTCTCCCTTTGTTTGTGTATGTAACACAATCATTTCCATTGTTTGTGTATGTAACATAATCATTTGGCCTGAAACAAGTAGGATTACCTTATGCGGGGCGAGGAACCCACATTTCCAAGCAATTTGCCGATATCGTGATTTTGTTCCAAGTGTATTCTCCATTTTAATGTATATTTTTTCCTTGCCGAGTGTATTTTACTTCTTTGCTTGAGTGTATTTTATTTTTTGTCGTGTCTTACCTTCTTGCCAAGTGTTTGTTTACCGGGTTCCTCATAAAGGTCATATTCTCGATGTCTGATGCCGTGTAAAAGGTGATGGCGACCCCTAACGACTCGAGGCCGAATCACATAATGGGCACATGCCCCGATATACTTGGCGAACGACAGCGTGGCGCACTAGGCCATGCAGATGGACCAGAACTTGACGTCCTCGTAGAACGACGGGATCACCTTGTGTATGCACTTCAGGAGCTCCTATGGATGAGTGCTCCCGTCTAAATCCTTATGAAGAATCTTAGGACATATAAAATGAGTTGGCGTCACCAACCCCCACCGCCAACACACACAGTGCACCACTGAACGCACGGGCACACACACGCATGGGACGCAACCCCGCACACACATCCAACACGCACAACCCGCAATGCACTCACACGGGTGATACACACACCACACCACACCACACCACATCACATGACATCCCACCCCACGCACGCCAACAACCCGCAGCCCGAGCGACTCCTCCTTTCTTCTACTGCATCAAGCCCTGCCACCGACTGTCCTCGGGCCCCCTACTGTTGCTCTTCCTTTCCACGATGGCCTCTAACCTCGCCGCCTCCTCATCGCGAGGCCCTTCTCTTCTTCCCGTTCGGGATCCCCATCCCGTGAGTCGGCTTCCTCCTGTAGTGCTGTCGCCTCCTAGTCCCTGCCGTCGATGGTGCCTCCCTCCTCCCAGCGCCTCCATGTCAACCTCCAAGGCCGCGCCCCGCATCCTACGGCGCCGCCCCGTGACACTGGCCGCTCCCTTGGGCTCTCCCTCCTCTCCATCCGCCCAGCACGCGCCAATGCAGCGGTTCCCTGCTCCTCCGCCCTGGCTGCATCCTTCTAATCCGGCACATCTCCACATCTGTGCACTACAGGCCCGCGCGTGCCCAGGTGTCGTTGAACGTTGTCGCGACAAGGTCCTTGCCCCGGTCCATGTTCGGCGACGCCTTCCTTCCTGGCCTGAGCACGCCGCTCCGCATGTAAGTCTTCGAGATCCGGCATGAGCCCGTTTAGTCTTGGATGGTATCTCCAACCAGGACTAAAGGGGACTCCAAACGGTGACTAAAAATGGGTGAAGACACTATGTAGTGAGTGGAGACACTATACCAGTGAGTGGCGACACTATTTCGGTGGGTGGAGACACTATGATAGGGGTGAGTGACGACATTATATCGTGAGTGTCGACACTATGTTGTGTTGCTTAATCTATAAATAAGCTTTCCTTGTGAAATATCAACTGCAAAGAAGATCGTGTGTGAGAGCAGGGACACCCTACGGCGGAGCTTCTCGAAGATGTCTTAGGACCCCGTCCTCATACATCTTCGAGGATCTCGCCATAGAGGCACTCCCTAATATGTGAAATTTGTTAGCTCCACCAGTGTATTGGTCTAGCTAGCGAAGTTATAAACTGGAAGATGGTGTGCGAGAGCAGGGACACCACTACGGCGGAGCTTCTCGAAGATGTCTTAGGATCCCGTCCTTGGACATCTTTGAGGAGCTCGCCATATAGAGGCACTCCATAATATGTGAAATTTCTTAGCTCCCCGACGTGTTTATATTTTTGGGTCTTCCTTGTTGCAACGGCCAATGATTAAAATGCTAGGGCGCAACTATATATGTGTGGCTTCATTTCGGATGTGATCCTGGGGGCGGTGTGAGCGACCATTGTGATATGCAGAAGGACATATATTGGGCATCCTACTAGGCTCGCTCACGCCGTCCCTGTGATTTTTGTGTCCAACATAAGTATGAGGCCCTATAATACTTGATCTTTATAGTTTTGCTTTTGTTTGTTACAATGGCTTTTGTGAATTAGCCCTATTTTTATTACAATTTGTGAGTTTGCTAAAGGCAGGTAGAAGAAGAAGAACATATTGTTGCTGGACGGTGGCATGATGCATCTATGAATCAAATAAATTTCGAGACTGTGTGCCAAACCAAGATGATGAACTTATGTATATCTCTTTTCTTCTATGAATCAAGTGAATTTCAAAACTAGCTATATGTGCCAAATCAAATATAGATAGAATCCATATTGAAAAAGATATTTAGCTTGGATTTCATTACATTAATACAAGATATATAGAATCCACATCTCATATTAATTATTGCAAAAATTACTACCAAACTAATAAACCCACAAATCCCTCCATTTCTACAGCATTAAATGAGATAAACTAGCAATGAAAGATAAAAGGATGAAGTTGCTAACCTTTTAGAACCCTTGGATAGATGTGGAGCCGAAAAATCTTGAGAAAAAATGGCATGAACTCGAGCTTGAGGGAAGAAAATAGAGGGAGACGCCACGAGCATCTTGAAATGGTAGAGGAGGAAGAAGATATATAGTAGGGACAGTAGTTCAGGTTTGTTACATGAACCGGGACTAATGTCCATACGGCAGTACCTATCCAGCACCGGACCCTTCAGTCCTGGTTTGTTACACGAACCAGGACTAAAGGTCCCCTTCAATCCAGGACTAGTGGCGGCCGGGCCTTGCTATCGTTTCTAGCCGTTGGAACCGGGGAATTAGTCCCGGTTTATAGCAGAACCGGGACTAATTGTCTGGACCAAAGGCCTGATTTCAACTAGTGTGTAGATTTTAATGAATTTGCAGACAAAAAAGTCTAGATATATTTTCTTCACAAACATAAAACATCTTATATTTCTAAACGGAGGGAGTAAACAGGACTGTGATATACTACTTGCTCCTTGACGTAGATCAAGTAAAGCAGGCTGAGAGATCTTATAGTGTACAGATGTAGCACACATGGCATTGCCGCATGCCATGCTTTCTATCTTTGTTAGCAAACATTTTCTACAAAGCTCATGTCTCGGGATAAAAGCTTCACATTCTAACACTATTGAACTAGACGGCTTTGCTAACTCTTAACTTTGAGAACAAGTAAATACACTATATTAAATCATCACAACACGGTAAATAGATCTGTATGAAAATAAATGTGAAGCCTATTGAGAAATGAGTTTTTCCGGCTGACTGAGACAATACTATTTTTTTGTATTAGAGCAACAAATTGTTACTACATTGTGATTTGAAACGAATTTTAGATATTTTATAAAAACCAACTGAGACCTTATAAGCATAGGTGTGCTTGAAAAGTAAACAAGCATGCCAAACTTTACCCTTCCAAACAGAAACATATATCCGCAATTTTAGGCCATGTTGTCTCTGGGCTACTCAAAACAAAGGCACAAAACCGTCTTATATGAAGGTTAAATTGGAAACAACTAAAAAGATGCACAGTAATCAAAGTGACAAACAGTGTAACAAAGAAGCTCTACATCTATCAATCTTGTACATAGGTGTTGTTGTTTTCTTTCTGGAATCATCTCGTGCTAATAGAAAAACCCTAACTACGTATTGTAATTAATTAACCCATACAAAGTGTTTTGTCAAACACATAACAAATATCTAGCAAATCATGCAAACCCTGTACTTCTATAGATCCAATGAAAATGCATGGATCCATCTTTTTAGCTAGCCACAAATTTCTATCTATATAAATTCTCATGTACTTACCACTATGGTTGGAAACTGAATAAACAAACAATATATAAAAATTTAATATCTGTCGATCATCATATATTCATAGGTAGCCATGAACTGAACATGCCTAGGCTTCTAGAACCTATAAATCCTCCATGTGAATAAAACCATCCGCGATCGAGTCATAGCATCATACCATAAGTTCATGGTACTCCACCGTTTCATAACATCCCATCCGAGGAATATAGCATATGTACTCATGTAGCCAGTGACCACCAAATTTGGGGGAATTCTAGAACATGAAAATCTTAAACACGGTGAAGAGAACAAC
Source organism: Avena insularis (assembly GCA_023614405.1). Taxonomy (NCBI): domain Eukaryota; kingdom Viridiplantae; phylum Streptophyta; class Magnoliopsida; order Poales; family Poaceae; genus Avena; species Avena insularis. The sequence continues at coordinate 348,952,500 of CM042691.1, forward strand.
ATGGAATGACCCGCTGACATGTCAAACATGTAAGACAGTTTCTTGCAAAGCGTCCGAACCCGACATAAACTCTAGCGAGAACATGTCGATTTAGTATCTAGCTATAGCCACATACTTTTGACCCATAAAATTCAATTCAAGTACGAGTATCTGGAAAACTGAAGAAACACAAGATATGTGCTAAAATTTTCCCATCCTAGCTAATATATCAGTGACTATGGATCAAACATGCCTATATTTCTAGAACCAATCAATTACTTGTGAAGAAAACAATGTGGATAGAGAGAGTAACTAGCAGCATAACGGCGAACGATAAATTGATATTTCTTTATGAATTGCAAACTAAGTAATTGCCTCATGGGCACAACATGACCACCAAACATATATATGATGAGGGAAAAGCTAGCTAGAACATATAGAAATCATCATATTGCAGAAAGGACCACATGGAATAATTAACCTGCATACACACGTATAGGCGCACCTTAGTGAGCCTAGTGATTGGGCTGAATCCAGCAGAGAGCTCCTGATGTACCCTGAATGTTACTGTGATCCGGCAGCACTGTAACTAGTCAAGGTGGTGGAGATGAAAAATGTTCAACCACGGGTGTTGTTGACCTTGGTCCACTTCGGCTTGGCAGTGCACTCTTCTTACATTCTATCTGTTTTCCTTTGTTTGTGTATTTACCATAATCACTTTCCCTGAAACAAGGAGGGTTCCCTTAAGCGGGGGCGAGGAACCTAGAAGGACCAGAACTTGACGTCCTCTTGGCGCGACGGGATCACCTTGCTCATGTACTCTCATAGCTCCTATGGATGTGTGCTCCACGGTGGATCCTTCTGAAGAATCTTAGGACATGTAAAACAAGGTGGCTCCGCCATGGCCCTCTGTTATTTATGTTTTGAAGAACGAATTGGAAATGGTTGGTGGTTCCCGGCTAAGAGGAGCGTTGGGATCACGCCATGGATAGGGAGGGACTCAACAGGTACAGATCCAAGAGCTAGCTTGCATAACTCTTGGTAGTGGATCGTTGGAATGCATTAGTGCACTCCTTTTCCTTGCTAGGAGGATGGTGTTGGAGCACTCGACCCGATAACAAGCTTTTCATGCTCGACTAGTGGCATGTGGCCAGAGTTTGGCCGAGCTTCTCTGGTCGTCAATCAAAATTAGTTGTGGTTAAACTTAATCATATTTGGTTCTATGTTCATGATTGGATGAGCTATTTGATCTTCGGGGTACTAATAGTTATTTACACACACCATGTTTTTTTACAATCATGAATGATTCTTATGTCAAGTAAATTTTGCATTTCATCAAAAGTGAAGCACAACATAATACTATATAGAGATGAGGAAATTTTTGTTTGTGTAAGAAACAAAAATAAGATGTAAAATATTTATCTTTTTACACTGTAACGACTCATACACATTGCGTTTTTATGTCAATTTATTTTATATTCTTAGAAGTTCTTAGACATACCAGGAGGTTATTCAAGGTTCTGGAAACATTCGGAACGTACCCTGATTATCCTAAGTGGTCCGGAAAAATCCCTAGAGTCGGACGCCAAGGAGGAAGTAGAATCCTGGTCTAGGTAGGAATCACCGGATAGTGCACTCTTGTTATATTCTATATGTCTCCCTTTATTTATTTGTGTATTTACCATAAGCATTTTACCAAAAATAAGTAGGGCTCCCTTATGCAGGGGCGAAGAACCAACTTGTCCCATCAATTTGCCATGATTATTTTCTAAGTGTATTCTCCAGTTTAATGTGTCTGGTTTCTTTGCCGGGTGTATTTTATTTCTTTGCCAAGCGTATTTTTTTCTGTATCTTAACACTACGGGAAGGAAGATCAACGCTGAGGGGGAAACGCTCAGCATAGCCCGGATAACCCTCGGGCCTGCTCAACACCGAGGGTGACCTTCCGCACTAAGCCCTCGGCTTAGGTGGTGCTCGACACAGCTTCATACCATCGGCGTTGGATTTGCCCTCAGCGTAGAGGCATGTGCCGATGGTTTATGCCGCCCCTCGGCGCAGCCCGGCCATTGGCCCAGGAAGTTAATGATATGGAGAAGACGGCGCCTAGGAGCAACGCCGAGAGGGGAACTCTCGGCGTAGGTGGCCACGTGGAGCATGCTGGAGGGATTGGGGTAGGAGCAATGCCGAGGGGGAAATGCTCGGCGTTGGTGGAGCTACGCTGAGGGGGTTACCCTCGGCGTTGGTGGCCACATGGATATTTTTTTTTCAAAAATTTCAAAATATTTGTATTGTTTGAACGATTAATTGCACAGGAATGATTTTTAACTCTAAGCACGTTTAATCTCAGGTAAAATTGCACACTCAATGTTATAGTGCCCACTAGGTCACCCGTCGTTAGACTACTCTAGTCCTAGCATGCATAACTTCTTCATTCCTTTCATATGAGCTTTCGAGTTATCACCGTATACCTTGTTGATAATACTATACTATCAATCCTATTAACCCTTAGGTCATGATGTCACATGCCTTTATTTTTTGAATTTCAAATGATTATACAATAAGTAAACAAAAATGATATATTGCTAGAAACTAAAAGAATTATGTGATATATTACTAGAAACTAAAAGTATTGTGCGGTCTGTCTCCACCGAAACACCAGTCTGCGGGCCCCAGCGGTCTATGTCATGTAGCTCGTTCTATATATGTGATATATTAGTAGAAACTAAATTTACTGGTGAATATATTACTATAAACTAAGTGTATTATGCAACCAAAAAAATCAAATGCAAACATATTTAATTCACACATAAAATCAACGGTCTGAAATAATGGGAAAAGAACAATGTCGAGGGGAATACCCTCGGCGTAGGTGCAGCAATGCCGAGGGGAGTATGCTCGGCATGGGTGGAGCAATGTCGAGGGGCTTCCCCTCGGCGTAGGTACTGGTATGTTCACAGGTGCATGCTTTGCTAACTCTTAACTTTGAGAACAAGTAAATACACTATTAAATCATCACAACACGGTAAATAGATCTGTATGAAAATAAATGTGAAACCTATTGAGAAATGAGATTTTCCAGCTGACTGAGACAATACTATTTTTTGTACTAGAGCAACAAATTGTACCTACATTGTGATTTGAAACGAAGTTTAGATATTTTATTAAAACCAACTGAGACCTTATAAGCATAGGGGTGCTTGAAAAGTAAACTAGCATGCCAAACTTTACCCTTCCAAACAGAAACATATATCCGCAATTTTAGGCCTGTTGTCTCAGGGCTACTCAAAACAAAGGCACAAAACCGTCTTATTTATGAAGGTTAAATTGGAAACAACTAAAAAGATGCACAGTAATCAAAGTGACAAACAGTGTAACAAAGAAGGTCTACATCTATCAAACTTCTACATAGGTGTTGTTGTTTTCTTTCTGGAATCATCTCGTGCTAATAGAAAAACCCTAACTACGTATTGTAATTAATTAACCCATACAAAGTGTTTTGTCAAACACATAACAAATATCTAGCAAATCATGCAAACCCTGTACTTCTATAGATCCAATGAAAATGCATGGATTCATCTTTTTAGCTAGCCACAAATTTCTATCTATATAAATTCTCATGTACTTACCACTATGGTTGGAAACTGTATAAACAAACAATATATAAAAATTTAATATTTGTCGATCATCATATATTCATAGGTAGCCATGAACTGAACATGCCTAGGCTTCTAGAACCTATAAATCCTCCATGTGAATAAAACCATCCGCGATCGAGTCATAGCATCATACCATAAGTTCATGGTACTCCACCGTTTCATAACATCCCATCCGAGGAATATGGCATATGTACTCATGTAGCCAGTGACCACCAAATTTGGGGGAATTCTAGAACATGAAAACCTTAACACGGTGAAGAGAACAACATGGAATGACCCGCTGACATGTCAAACATGTAAGACAGTTTCTTGCAAAGCGTCCGAACCCGACATAAACTCTAGCGAGAACATGTCGATTTAGTATCTAGCTATAGCCACATACTTTTGACCCATAAAATTCAATTCAAGTACGAGTATCTGGAAAACTAAAGAAACACAAGATATGTGCTAAAATTTTCCCATCCTAGCTAATATATCAGTGACTATGGATCAAACATGCCTATATTTCTAGAACCAATCAATTACTTGTGAAGAAAACAATGTGGATAGAGAGAGTAACTAGCAGCATAACGGCGAACGATAAATTGATATTTCTTTATGAATTGCAAACTAAGTAATTGCCTCATGGGCACAACATGACCACCAAATATATATATGATGAGGGAAAAGCTAGCTAGAACATATAGAAATCATCATATTGCAGAAAGGACCACATGGAATAATTAACCTGCATACACGCGTATAGGCGTACCTTAGTGAGCCTAGTGATTGGGCTGAATCCAGCAGAGAGCTCTTGATGTACCCTGAATGTTACTGGGATAAGGTTGGAACAGATCCGATGTTCCATTGGCGATGTCAATGGTCTCCAACTCGAGCTGGTCACATTGGCTATTAGGTTTGGCGTAGTAGATGGAGTGGGTCCTGAATCCGGAGACGCTTGTAGCTTCGCCATAGCCGGCAGCACTGTAACTAGTCAAGGTGGTGGAGATGAAAAATGTTCAACCACGGGTGTTGTTGACCTTGGTCCACTTCGGCTTGGCAGTGCACTCTTGTTACATTCTATCTGTTTTCCTTTGTTTGTGTATTTACCATAATCACTTTCCCTGAAACAAGGGGGGTTCCCTTAAGCGGGGGCGAGGAACCCAGAAGGACCAGAACTTGACGTCCTCTTGGCGCGACGGGATCACCTTGCTCATGTATTCTCATAGCTCCTATGGATGTGTGCTCCACGGTGGATCCTTCTGAAGAATCTTAGGACATGTAAAACAAGGTGGCTCCGCCATGGCCCTCTGTTATTGATGTTTTATAGAACGAATTGGAAATGGTTGGTGGTTCCCGGCCAAGAGGAGCGTTGGGATCACGCCATGGATAGGGAGGGACTCAACAGGTACAAATCCAAGAGCTAGCTTGCATAACTCTTGGTAGTGGATCGTTGGAATGCATTAGTGCACTCCTTTTCCTTGCTAGGAGGATGGTGTTGGAGCACTCGACCCGATAACAAGCTTTTCATGCTCGACTAGTGGCATGTGGCCAGAGTTTGGCCGAGCTTCTCTGGTCGTCAATCAAAATTAGTTGTGGTTAAACTTAATCATATTTGGTTCGATGTTCATGATTGGATGTTCTATTTGATCTTCGGGGTACTAATAGTTATTTACACACACCATGTTTTTTTACAATCATGAATGATTCTTATGTCATGTAAATTTGGCATTTCATCAAAAGTGAAGCACAACATAATACTATATAGAGATGAGGAAATTTTTTGTTTGTGTAAGAAACAAAAATAAGATGTAAAATATTTATCTTTTTACACTGTAACGACTCATACACATTGCATTTTTATGTCAATTTATTTTATATTCTTAGAAGTTCTTAGACATACCAGGAGGTTATTCAAGGTTCTGGAAACATTCGGAACGTACCCTGATTATCCTAAGTGGTCCGCAAAAATCCATAGAGTCGGACGCCAAGGAGGAAGTAGAAACCTGGTTTAGGTAGGAATCACCGGATAGTGCACTCTTGTTATATTCTATCTGTCTCCCTTTATTTATTTGTGTATTTACCATAAGCATTTTACCAAAAATAAGTAGGGCTCCCTTATGCAGGGGCGAAGAACCAACTTGTCCCATCAATTTGCCATGATTATTTTCTAAGTGTATTCTCCATTTTAATGTGTCTGGTTTCTTTGCCGTGTGTATTTTTTTTCTTTGCCAAGCGTATTTCTTTCTGTATCTTAATTACGGGAAGGAAGATCAACGCTGAGGGGGAAACGCAAGCAAAATATCAAATGCAAACATATTTAATTCACACATAAAATCAACGGTCTGAAATAATGGGAAAAGAACAATGTCGAGGGGAATACCCTCGGCGTAGGTGCAGCAATGCCGAGGGGAGTATCCTCGGCATAGGTGGAGCAATGTCGAGGGGATTCCCCTCGGCGTAGGTACTGGTATGTTCACAGGTGCATGCTTTGCTAACTCTTAACTTTGAGAACAAGTAAATACACTATTAAATCATCACAACACGGTAAATAGATCTGTATGAAAATAAATGTGAAGCCTATTGAGAAATGAGTTTTTCCAGCTGACTAAGACAATAGTATTTTTTTGTACTAGAGCCACAAATTGTTCCTACATTGTGATTTGAAACGAAGTTTAGATATTTTATAAAAACCAACTGAGGCCTTATAAGCATAGGGGTGCTTGAAAAGTAAACTAGCATGCCAAACTTTACCTTTCCAAGCATAAACATATATCCGCAATTTTAGGCCATGTTGTCTCAGGGCTACTCAAAACAAAGGCACAAAACCTATCTTATTTATGAAGGTTAAATTTGAAACAACTAAAAAGATGCACAATAATCAAAGTGACAAACAGTGTATCAAAGAAGCTCTACATCTATCAATCTTCTACATAGGTGTTGTTGTTTTCTTTCTACAGTCATGTCGTGCTAATAGAAAAACCCTAAGTACGTATTGTAATTAATTAACCCATACAAAGTGTTTTGTCAAACACATAAAAAATATCTAGCGAATCATGTAAACCCTGTACTTCTATAGATCCAATGAAAATGCATGGATTCATCTTTTTAGCTAGCCACAAATTTCTATCTATATAAATTCTCATGTACTTACCACTATGGTTGGAAACTGAATTAACAAACAATATATAAAAAATTAATATTTGTCCATCATCATATATTCATAGGTATCCATGAACCGAACATGTCTAGGCTTCTAGAACCTATAAATCCTCCATGTGAATAAAACCATCCGCAATCGAATCATAGCATCATATCATAAGTTCATGGTACTCCACCGTTTCATAACATCCACTACTGGAAAAACCATCTTCGGTTCGATCAGAACAAGCCCAGCAATCCCGGCCTAGCACAGCCCGCGACTAGTGGAAGCACTAGTCTCGGGCCGTGAGGCCTCTAACGGCTAGAAACGGTCGTAGTGACTAGTCCCGGGCCGGACCAGGTCATTAGTCCCGGTCCGTAATACGGCCCAGGAGTAATAACCTGGAGCGGTCCAACTGCTCTTTTCGGGGACTATTAGTCCCGGATCGTATCACGGCCCAGGACTAGTTGTCCATCAGTATATATACAGCTTCCTGTCCACCTGCCCTAAAGCATATGGTGGCCATTTTTCTCAAAGAAGCAAGAGAGTTCATGCCATTTTTTTCTCAAGTTTTAGTTTGCAACACCTAAATCCAAAGCTTTAAAAGGTTAGAACTTCATTTTTTCATCTCTTATTGCTACTTTAGCTCTATAATGCTCTAGAAGTATAGAGATATGGATCAAATGCATGCATGCTCTAGAAGTAGCTAGAAGGATTTTGATATATTTTTGTAACAAATTTTGATTAGGCACATAGTTACTGAAAATTGAAATGTGTACTTTTAGAGTTTCAGAGCTTAGAATGGAATGAGGTTTTCACTGATAGAACAATAATAAAAAACTCCACATTTTTCATGTTGATTGTTTTCTCCAATTCACAAATTGGTGCATTTAAATGTTTCAAAATTCAAAATTAATGCTCTAGAAGCTCTCAATATAACTTGTAATAATTTTATCATGTTGTGTAATGGTTTTTGATATACTTTTTCTATAATGCAGATGGTCCGGGAATGGATGTACGGTACTGACCGACGCTCTAGCGAGTTCATTAATGGCGTGCATGAATTCATCCGTGTTGCTGATGCAAAAAAAGCGCAATGGTTTTGTATTCTGTCCATGTAATGGATATAGAAATCAGAAGGATTACTCTGACTCAAAAATCCTTCATAGCCACATGTTGAAGTCCGGCTTCATGCCCAGTTATAATTGTTAGACTAAGCACGGAAAGAGAGGGGTTATAATGGAAGACAATGAAGAAGAGGAGGAGGATGACAACTATCATGGTTTCCCTGAGTACGGAGATACTTCCATGGGGGATGCTGAAGGGGAGGATGAAGAAGAGACACATGATGAACCCGTTAATGATCTTGGTCGGACCATTGCCGATGCACGAAGAGATTGTGAAACTGAAAAGGATAGGGAGAAGTTCAATCACATGCTAGAGGATCACAAAAAGTTGTTGTACCCAAATTGCGAAAATGGTCTAAAAAAGCTAGGCACCACACTGGAATTGCTGCGATGGAAGGCTGAGTGTGCTATACCTGACTCCTCATTTGAAAAGTTGCTGAAAATGATGAAGAATATGCTTTCAAAAGATAACGTATTGCCCGCCAGTACGTACGAAGCAAAGAAGGTTGTCTGCCCTCTAGGTTTAGAGGTTCAGAAGATACATGCATGCCCTAATGACTGCATCCTTTACCGCGGTGAGGAGTATGTGAATTTGGATGCATGCCCGGTATGCACTTCACTTCGGTATAATATTAGATGAGATGACCCTGGTGACGTTGAGGGCGAGTCCCCCGGAAGAGGGTTTCCGCGAAGGTGATGTGGTATGCTCCTATAATACCACGGTTGAAACGCTTATTCAGAAACAAAGAGCACGCCAAGTTGTTGCGATGGCATAAAGAGGAGCGTAAGTCAGACGGGATGTTGAGACACCCCGCTGATGGGTCGCAATGGAGAAAAATCGATAGAAAGTACCCGGACTTTGCAGATGACGCAAGGAGTTTAAGGTTTGGTCTAAGTACAGATGGCATGAATCCCTTTGGGGAGCAGAGCTCCAGTCACAGCACCTGGCCCGTGACTCTATGCATCTATAACCTTCCTCCTTGGTTGTGCATGAAGCGGAAGTTCATTATGATGCCAGTGTTGATCCAAGGTCCGAAGCAACCCGGCAACGACATTGATGTGTACCTAAGGCCATTAGTGGAAGAACTTTTACAGTTGTGGCACGAACCCGGGATACGCGTGTGGGATGAGCACAAGCAGGAAGAATTTAACCTCCGAGCATTGCTTTTCGTAACAATCAATGATTGGCCTGCTCTTAGTAACCTTTCAGGACAGTCAAACAAGGGATACAATGCATGCACACACTGTTTAGATGAGACTGAAAGTATATATTTGGAACATTGTAAGAAGAATGTATACAATGAGCATCGTCGATTTCTTTTGGCCAAGCATCCCTTAAGAAAGAAAGGCAAGCATTTCAACGGTCTGGCATGTCACCAGACGAAGCCTAAGGAGCGTACTGGTGCTGATATATTTGATATGGTCAAAGATTTGGATCAACTGGTAACCTTTGGAAAGGGTTCTGGAGGAAAATTGTTCCGAAAGACGCTGAAGGACACGCACCCATGTGGAAGAAGAAATCTATATTTTGGGAGCTACCATATTGGAAATTCTTAGAGGTCCGCTCTGCAATCGATGTGATGCATGTGACGAAGAATCTTTGCGTGAACCTGCTAGGCTTCTTGGGCGTGTATGGGAAGACAAAAGATACACCGGAAGCACGAAAGGACCATCAACGTATGAAAGACCCAGATGGCCTGCATCCAGAATTGTTTCAAGGTCATGCCAGCTACGCTCTTACCAAACAAGAGAGGAAATATTTTTTGAATGCCTAAGCAGTATTAAGGTCCCGTCTGGCTTCTCGTCAAATATAAAGGGAATAATAAATATGGCAGAAAAAAGTTCCAAAACCAAAAGTCTCATGACTGCCACGTGATTATGACGCAAATGCTTCCGATTGCATTGAGGGGGCTTCTACCAGATAATATTCGAGTACCCATTGTGAAGCTATGTGCATTTATCAATGCAATCTCTCAGAAGATAATCAATCCTGAAGATCTACCACGTTTACAGAATGATGTGGTCCAATGTCTTGTCAGTTTTGAGTTAGTGTTCCCACCATCCTTCTTCAATATTATGACGCACCTACTGGTTCACCTAGTTAAAGAGATTTCCATTCTCGGTCTTGTATTTCTACACAATATGTTTCCCTTTGAGAGGTTCATGGGAATCTTAAATAAATATGTTCGTAACCGTGCTAGGCCAGAAGGAAGCATCTCCAAGGGCTATGGAACAGAGGAGGTCATTGAATTTTGTGTTGACTTCGTTCCTGACCTTAAGCCGATTGGTCTTCCTCAATCGCGGTATGAGGGGAAACTGAGTGGAAAGGGTACTTTAGGAAGGAAATCAATAATATGTAGGGACGGACATTCTTACACCGAAGCACATTACACCGTTCTACAGAATTCTATCTTGGCAGCCCCATATATCGAGGAACACAAGAAAATCTTACGCTCCAACAACCCTGGAAAGCATGACTCTTGGATTAGAAATGAACACATGAAGAGTTTTGGCGGTTGGTTGCAACATCTCATAAAAAACAACACTCTTGGAGATCAGCTATACTTGTTGTCTAGGTCACCATCTTCAACTATATTGACTTTCCAAGGGTACGAGATAAATGGGTATACATTTTACACGATGACCCAAGATAAAAAGAGCACCAACCAAAACAGTGGTGTCCGCTTTGATGCAACAGACAACAATGGGTCAAAGACCGCATATTATGGTTACATAGAGGAGATATGGGAACTTGACTATGGACCTACTTTTAAGGTCCCCTTGTTTCGGTGCAAATGGGTCAAGCTGACAGGAGGAGGGGTTGAGGTAGACAAGAAATATGGAATGACATCGTTCGATCTCAACAATCTTGGGTACTTAGACAAACCATTCGTCCTAGCCAATGATGTGGCTCAGGTTTTCTATGTGAAGGACATGTCTACCAAACCTAGAAAAAGAAAAAATAAGAAAAGAATACATCAGACGATGAGCCAAAGCGCCACACAGTTCTTTCAGGAAAAAGAAACATCGTGGGAGTGGAGGACAAGACAGACATGTCAGAAGATTGTGATAAGTTTCATGAAATTCCACCCTTCGCGGTGAAGGATGACCCAAGCATCATGTTAATGAATGAATATGCTCCATGGATACGACGGGATCAGAAAGGAACACACGCGAAGAAATGATATGTAATAATTGTAACATTTTATGAGTGAAGATGCTCCATGCATGTGTCCATTTTTATAGTGTTGTCTGCAAACAATCTTGAGTGTGTTAGTCCCGTTTTGTGGCTGGACCGGGACTAAAGGAGGGCCTTTAGTCCCGATTCATACTTACCATTAAGATCTAATCTCCAAACGCGTGAGGTCACATATTAGGGAGTGCCTCTATGACCAGTTTCTCGGAGATGCCGGAGGACTGGGCTCCGTCGGCATCTCCCTGAAACTGGCTATAGTGGTGTCCCTGCTTTCGAAAACCATCTTGCAGCTTGTAACTTCTCTAACTAGATCAATACGCCTGGGAGCTAACTAATTTCACATATTAGGGAGTGCCTCTATGACTAGTTTCTCGAAGATGCTGGAGGACTGGGCTCCGTTGGCATCTCCCTGAAACTGGCCGTAGTGGTGTCCCTGCTCTCGAAAACCATCTTGGAGATGCCTCAAACTGGCTGGAGGACTGGACTCACAAGGATGCCTTTTATAGTACAAGCAGCTCGGCATAATGTCGACACTCACCCCTATTATTAGTGCTGACTCATGTTTTGTCCCGGTTGGTGTCTCCAACCGGGACTAAATGTTCATCTTTAGTCCTGGTTTGTGACACCATCCAGGACAAGGTACAAGCCGCACGACATAATGTCGACACTCACCCCTATTATTAGTGTTGCCTGGCCTAGTCTGCCGCAATCCCTTCAGTCGCGGTTGGTTTCTCCAACCGGGACTAAAGATGAACCCTCTCTTTATTAGGTAACACTCAAGACATTTATTAATATTAAAAACCGGGACTAGCTAACACTCAGGACTAAGCCGCTCCCTTTAGTCATAATCATGCCTAGTCCTATAGTACGCAGCTTCAGGGTCTTCTTCGTCATCGTCATCATCATCGTCATCGTCACCTGCCACTCCGGGGATCCTCAACCCATCAATGGCATATACCAGGGGCCATTCCAGCCTCGGATTCACGGCGGGCGGGGGAGGGGTCTCCTGGAAGACGATGCCGCTACCGTCGGGCCGGTGTGGGGCCTAGTTGTGGCTCTGTGGCGGGTGGACTCGTGGGCACCGCAGGCGAGGATGGTCTCCCCCGGCGATGTAGCGCATCACTCCAATGATAGTCCGGTTCGCCCACCACAAACGACGACCGGCTTCATTGTGCTTCACCGGGGGCGGGCCATCACCCTCGTACCTGGTGAGCTCCCTTTCCCGCCTATTAGCGAAGAAGGCATTCTAGGTGTCGTAGTTGTCGGGATCCCACTGGGGATCCATCCGCTTCTCCGGCGTGAGCTCGTGGTAGAAGTGGTTCGTGATGGCCGCCTGGCGTGCAGAACCTTGAGGGACAGGAGGGACAGAACCTCCTCAGCCAAAGATCCAGCCTGGCGGGCGGTATCGGTGGACAAGGTAGTTGGAGGCGCGCGCCTCGGTCTCGAGGGTCGAATGGCCCAAGATGGCGTTGTCCATTGTTCTAAGAGAGGAAGGTGTGGATGTGTGGATAGCCACGGCGCGATCACCCTAAATATAGAGGGAAAGGGCAGGAAAACTTGGCGTGAAGCTTTGGGAAATGGCGGGAAATATCTTTAGTCCCGGTTAGTGACTACATCCGGGACGAAAAGCTCTCGTAGAAAGGAAAGGGCGGGAAAACTTGGCGGGAAGCGCTGGGAAATATCTTTAGTCCCGGTTTGTGACTACAATCGGGATTAAATGGATATTATATTAAGATTCTTTATATTTTTCTGATAATAATAGACATATTATTTGTTTTATTTGGATTATTATAATAAAAGATATGATTTTCCAAAGTTTTTATATTTGATTTGAATTAAAAAAAGAAAATTTACAAATGAAATAATTTATAAATGATGCAAACAGATAAATGGATATTATATTAAGATTCTTTATATTTTTCTGATAATAATAGACATATTATTTGTTTTATTTGGATTATTATAAGAAAAGATATGATTTTCCAAAGTTTTTATATTTGTTTGAATTAAAAAAAGAAAATTTACAAATGAAATAATTTATAAATGATGCAAACAGATAAATGGATATTATATTAAGATTCTTTATATTTTCTGATAATAATAGACATATTATTTGTTTTATTTGATTATTATAATAAAAGATATGATTTTCCAAAGTTTTTATATTAGTTTTGAATTAAAAAAAGAAAATTTACAAATGAAATAATTTATAAATGATGCAAACAGATAAATGGATATTATATTAAGATTCTTTATATTTTTCTGATAATAATAGACATATTATTTGTTTTATTTGGATTATTATAATAAAAGATATGATTTTCCAAAGTTTTTATATTTGATTTGAATTAAAAAAAGGAAATTTTCAAATGAAATAATTTATAAATGATGCAAACAGATAAATGGATATTATATTAAGATTCTTTATATTTTTCTGATAATAATAGACATATTATTTGTTTTATTTGGATTATTATAATAAAAGATATGATTTTCCAAAGTTTTTATATTAGGTTTGAATTTAAAAAAATAAAATTTACAAAAAAAAATTAGTCGCGGGTCATGGCTGGACCTAGGACTAAAGGTCGCCCTCTGTGGCAAAAGCAAGCTTAGAAAAATACACACTAGTCGGTCGTGGCTTAACCCGCGATTAAAGGGGGGTCTTTAGTCGCGGGTTAAGCCACGGCCCGGGACTAAAGACCCTTTAGTCGCGGGCGGTGGCTTAGCCCGGGACTAAAGGGGTGGCCCTTTATATTCCGCGCGCCACCGCCCTACCCAGCACTTGCATTTCTCAACGAAGACGAAGCACAGACGACGAACGCAGAGACGAGGTGCGGTCCGGCCGCCGCTTCCATCGCGCCGCCGTGCGCTCATGTCGTGCTCCGGTTCGTCAGCCGCTCTCACCGCCCGCCCCGCCTTCACGCCGCCCATGCTGCGCCCCACAATCAACTGCGCCAGGCCGCCTCGCCGTCGCCATGTTCGGTGAGCGCCGCTCGATCGATCGAGGCCGGGGTGGTTTTTATTTTAGTTAGGATTAGGATTATTATTGTTTTAGTTAAATATTAGGATTAGTATTAGGATAATTATTAGGATTATAATTATTGTTTTATTTATTAGGATTAGTATTAGGATTATATTGTTCTAGTAGTTATTAGGATTAGAATTATTGTTTTAGTTATTAGGATTAGTATTAGGATTATTGATTTAATTAAAATATTAGAATTAGGATTAGGATTATTGTTTCAGTTATTTTTTTGTTTTATTTATTAGGATTATATTGTTTTAGTTAATTTTTTGTTTTACCACAAATAATATTAGGATTATTGTTTTATTAGGGTTATTTTTTTTGTTTTAGTTATTATGATTATTGTTTTAGCACAAATAATATTAGGATTATTATAATTAGGATTATATTGTTTTAGTTATTAGGATTATTGTTTTTTCTAACCTGTTTAACTCTCTTTTTGTTATAGATAATTAAGTCATGGATCCATCCGAAGATCCTGGTCACATCGGTGAAGGTTTTCTTCAGGGTATGATAAGAGGTGAAATTTCTCTTAATATTACTACCGGCGCCGAAGATATTTTGGTCGAGGAAGAGATATCCTCATATCTGAATCCATCCGGTGATGGACTAGAGGAAAACCTAATGTACCAAGAGGAAGACCAGATGGACGAAGGGCAAACAAATAACAACAATAATGATGGCCCCTCGACAGGATGCGGCAAGGTACATATATATATATATAAAGTCTCGTGTTACCTCTATTCATTAACTGATCTAGATATATATTAATCACTCTCTCTTCTTCTTTTAGCCCACCGGATCGAAGCAATCGACAGCTCGAACGAAACAAGGGCCGAACAAAAAGTTGGATGGTAATCAGAGGTTCACCATCGAAGAAATAGATGATGATGGTGAACCGATTGCTCCAGAGAAGCACGGGAGGATGTTTATAAATCAATGCGGGGTGCTTGTTAGGGACAACCTGTCGGTCACCATCCAAGAATGAAATAAGTCAAAAAAACTGGTGAAGAATCCAATAGCTATGTCACTGATGATGCCAAAGATGACCTTTGGCAGAAGCTCATAGCGCATTTCATACTACCTCCAGAGTATGAGGAATTTGAGGTAGATGGTATTACCCCAAGGCCGGGTGGGCTTGAAAATAGAGCGAAAGTCAAGGAGTGGGCACTGAGCAAGATGGCTGAACTGTACCGGAACCACAAGAAAAGTTTATACGCGAAATATGTCGTGAAAAAAAAACTCCAGACTTCAAAGGAGTAAACAAGAAGTTGAGAGAACAGTGGCCCGATTTTGTAAAGTACAAGCAATCTGATAAAGCAAAGGCAAAGTTAGCAAAGAACGCGTTAAATGCTGCCAACAAGAAATACCATCATAAAATGGGGACAGGTGGCTACAAGAGTGTCGTCCCTAAGTGGGAAACTATGGAGAAGGAAATGAGGGCTAGAGGCGTCACTCCTGGTACAGATGGATGGCCCGATAGGTCAAAGCACTGGTAATGCAGACACGGGGATCCTTGGACCCGCAGGAAGACATTATTTCATCAGAAAATTCTAAAACCCTCCCAAGACCTTATTAAAGCAATGAACGATGCTCAATTGGGATTGTTCCGTCCCGAGAGAGAGAACGACGAGATGACACGCGCCCTAGGGAATCCTGAAAAGGGAGAACGAACACGAGGCAAAGGCGCCGGTGTCTCGTGGAAGAAAGGGTTTCCTCAGTACGATGCCAGTTACAGAAGCCGTCAGAGAAAGAAGGACCGGGAGGTAGACCGGATCTCCAGGGTAGAGCAGGACATAGCTGATCTGAAGAACCTCATGCATGAAATTAGCCAAAGGCCGCCGTCGTCAACTCACCCGCGGTCTGATGATCCTGCATTGGAACTTAGCCAACGGAGAAGCAGCGTGGCTTCCACGGAGGTCCGTGCTGATGATCAAGCACTGCTGGATGATGCACCGGCTCCTCACTACCCCGTGGATGATGTCAGAGAGATGGCACAATGTGAGCTACATCAGCCAATGAACAACCTGTCCTTCAAGGTGGCGATCGGCACTGCTTTACCTTGTCTACCTGGAGCACTCCACCATTCACTTCCGATTCCACCAGGCTATGCTCGTGTCACGGTGGATGACATAGTGGAGGATTTTACAGACCTAGAGATTGAAATCGCTACGCCTGAAGGCCTTACGAAATTAGGAGATGTCAAGCGCAACATCATTCTATGGAATAAGAAGTACATCAAGTTTCCAGGCTCAGCGCCAAGGCCACTGACTCCAAGGAATCCAAATCCACCCCGCATCGAATATCGTCAACCTCCAAGTCCACCCCAACCCGATTATCGCCAACCTCCAAGTCCACCCCAACCCGATTATCGCCAACCTCCAAGTCCACCCCGCCCCGCTGACGATCGCCGCAGCAGGAGTACATCAACTCGATCTCCGCCTCCGCCTCCGTGCAATACTACTACCTCGTCGAAGAAACGGAAGTTCGACGGTCCCTCGCGCCCTACATCGAAGAAAGGTCAAACGCCGAAGATAATCGATATCCCGCCGGCTCTTCCAAAGAGACCTTATGACAAGACCGATGAGGAAACTAACGCGGATGTGGCTGCCCAAGTTAAGGCGCATTTTGCACCCAAAAAGCCTGAGCCAAAGCCGGTATATAACGAAAAAACCAAAAAGTGGGCTAAGTCCTTTCTTGAGCAACCATCCCAGATATCGATGAATCTGGAATCAGACTATGACCGGGAGATTATTAAGCAAGCACAGAAGAAAAAAATCACAAGTGCAAAAAGCGGGAAGCAAGTTGCCCAGATCGGAGCACAGAAGAATCAATCGGTCGCCTTGCTCAAAGTCATTTCAGACCTCGACAAGGCCTTCAGAGCTGAAATGGATATGGACATGCAAATAATGGACCCTAGAGCCCGTAATAATGCTGCACTTATGGGAATCACTGTATCGCAGGCCAAAGCACTTGCTAACGAAGCAAATATGTCTCTTGGTCAATATTTAGGCTATGAAGATACGCCAGTGGGTCAGATAGTACGGCAGTATGTCCAAGGGGAGCCTCTAGTCAGTAATGAGGAGCTCACGCGTCTATCCACACATATGTGAAATCTGCACGAATGGTACATGTTGCAAGCACAAAAAAAGCATCAGAAAGATTGGTTTCCGGTGGATGTTAGAATGGAGCATCACTTCAAACCATACTCGATACAGGTTCAAATGACCGAATTGTTTTAGTTATATAACCAGCGCGCCCTCGACAAATCTATCATTGGTTGCTACTGTCTGTAAGTTATTTATTTCTATAATTAAGTTTGTAGCTTTAGCTTGTTCATTGCATTTAATATATTATCCTAACTATATATCCTTTTGTATGATGATATTATATTCTACAGAATGAAGATGCTTGAATGCAAAAGAGCTAGAAGATACGACGTTGGGTTCATTGACCCATATATCATTAATGAATATACGTTAAAGAATCATCCCAAGGACGTGGAGGAAGACCTGTGCAGGTTCTTAACCGAGAATAATTTTGTTAAGGAAATACTATTTCCTTACAACTTCAAGTGAGTGTTTATATCTTGTACACAATTTATTTTTGCTTACTTGATGAGATATGCATGTATGCTTATGTAAACGTCCGTAGATTCCACTGGATCTTGCTAAACATTCAAGTTGACAACTCCCTAGTTGAAGTCCACGACTCATTAAGTTGGGACCAAGAGCAGTGGAGCGACATGAAAGCAATGCTCCATGAGTAATTTCAATCATTATCGCATTATATCGTCCTCTTTCATTCATTTCCTGATATCAAGTAACTAATAACTCATTTGTTCATTTTCTTTGCGAGCAGGTGTTGGACACGGTTCAGACAGAAAATACCAGGTCCATTCAAAGAGGAGCTAAGTTATAAAATGGCGAAGAGTTTACAGCAGCCACCGGGAACTCATTTATGTGGATACTACGTCTGCGAGTACATCCGCGAGTTGACCAGTGAGCGGAAAGTTGACTCACATTATATTTATGATTTGCGGGAGAAACTAGAGCCAGACCAACGCATAAGAGCAATTCAAGAGGAGCTGGCGGGATTTATGATGAAGGAAGTTCTTGATGTATATGGAGAGCATTATGCGGATGACGTGGAACTCGATTTTCCTTAGTCATCACCATGTAGCTCATATGATATATATATTCATCAATGACCATGTAATTTCAAAACATTTCTTCCTTTTGATATGATTGATTATATGTATGCTTGCAAGGGATCGATTAATTATATAAATGCATCGACATGTAGTGTGTATGTAGTAGCGTATAATATGTATACTGAAATATATGTTTGACTTATAGTGAAACACAAAACGAAAAAGGAACGAAATGGCAAAAAAAGGAAATACAAAATCTCTGCCGCGGCAGAGAAACACACAATTCTCTGCCGCGGCAGGAAACCTTCTAGTCCCGGGTGGTCTTACGGCTCGGGACTAGAGGGTTTCCGCCCCCCGGGCGGCGCTGAAACAGCCACGTGGTTGTTATCAGTCGCGGGTTGTAGCGAGCCGGGACTAGAGGGGGGCCTCTAGTCCCGTTTTCGCAGTCCCGGGCTCAAAACCGGGACTAGAGCCAGTTGCGGCCTGGGACTGGAGGCCCTTTTTCCACCAGTGATCCCATCCGAGGAATATGGCATATGTACTCATGTAGCCAGCAGTGACCACCAAATTTGGGGGAATTCCAGAACATGAAAACCTTAACACGGTGAAGAGAACAACATGGAATGACCCGCTGACATGTCAAACATGTAAGACAGTTTCTTGCAAAGCGTCCGAACCCGACATAAACTCTAGCGAGAACATGTCGATTTAGTATCTAGCTATAGCCACATACTTTTGACCCATAAAATTCAATTCAAGTACGAGTATCTGGAAAACTGAAGAAACACAAGATATGTGCTAAAATTTTCCCATCCTAGCTAATATATCAGTGACTATGGATCAAACATGCCTATATTTCTAGAACCAATCAATTACTTGTGAAGAAAACAATGTGGATAGAGAGAATAACTAGCAGCATAACGGCGAACGATAAATTGATATTTCTCTATGAATTGCAAACTAAGTAATTGCCTCATGGGCACAACATGACCACGAAGACACATATATGATGAGGGAAAAGCTAGCTAGAACATATAGAAATCATCATATTGCAGAAAGGACCACATGGAATAATTAACCTGCATACACACGTATAGGCGTACCTTAGTGAGCCTAGTGATTGGGCTGAATCCAGCAGACAGCTCCTGATGTACCCTGAATGTTACTAGGATAAGGTTGGAACAGCTCCGATGTTCCATTGGCGATGTCAATGGTCTCCAACTCGAGCTGGTCACGTTTGCTGTTAGGTTTGGCGCAGTAGATGGAGTGGGTCCTGAATCCGGAGACGCTTGTAGCTTCGCCATAGCCGGCAGCACTGTAACTAGTCAAGGTGGTGGAGATGAAAAATGTTCAACCACAGGTGTTGTTGACCTTGGTCCACTTCGGCTTGGCAGTGCACTCTTGTTACATTCTATCTGTTTTCCTTTGTTTGTGTATTTACCATAATCACTTTCCCTGAAACAAGGAGGGTTCCCTTAATCGGGGGCGAGGAACCCAGAAGGACCAGAACTTGCTGTCCTCTTGGCGCGACGGGATCACCTTGCTCATGTAGTCTCATAGCTCCTATGGATGTGTGCTCCACGGTGGATCCTTCTGAAGAATCTTAGGACATGTAAAACAAGGTGGCTCCGCCATGGCCCTCTGTTATTGATGTTTTGAAGAACGAATTGGAAATGGTTGGTGGTTCCTGGCCAAGAGGAGCGATGGGATCACGCCATGGATAGGGAGGGACTCAACAAGTACAGATCCAAGAGCTGGCTTGCATAACTCTTGGTAGTGGATCGTTGGAGGAGGATGGTGTTGGAGCACTCTGACCCGATAACAAGCTTTTCATGCTCGACTAGTGGCATGTGGCCAGAGTTTGGACGAGCTTCTCTGGTCGTCAATCGAAATTAGTTGTGGTTAAACTTAATCATATTTGGTTCTATGTTCATGATTGGATGTGCTATTTGATCTTCGGGGTACTAATAGTTATTTACACACACCATGTTTTTTTACAATCATGAATGATCCAAGTACTGAAGCACAACATAATAGTATATAGAGATGAGGAAATTTTTTGTTTGTGTAAGAAACAAAAATAAGATGTAAAATATTTATCTTTTTACACTGTAACGACTCATACACATTGCGTTTTTATGTCAATTTATTTTATATTCTTAGAAGTTCTTAGACATACCAGGAGGTTATTCAAGGTTCTGGAAACATTCGGAACGTACCCTGATTATCCTAAGTAGTCCGGAAAAATCCCTAGAGTCGGACGCCAAGGAGGAAGTAGAAACCTGGTCTAGGTAGGAATCACCGGATAGTGCACTCTTGTTATATTCTATCTGTCTCCCTTTATTTATTTGTGTATTTACCATAAGCATTTTGCCAAAAATAAGTAGGCCTCCCTTATGCAGGGGCGAAGAACCAACTTGTCCCATCAATTTGCCAAGATTATTTTCTAAGTGTATTCTCCATTTTAATGTGTCTGGTTTCTTTGCCGTGTGTATTTTATATCTTTGCCAAGCGTATTTTTTTCTGTATCTTAATTACTACGGGAAGGAAGATCAACGCTGAGGGGGAAACGCTCAGCATAGCCCGGATAACCCTCAGGCCTGCTCAACACCGAGGGTGACCTTCCGCACTAAGCACTCGGCTTAGGTGGTGCTCGGCACCGTTTGATACCATCGGCATTGGATTTTCCCTCGGCGTAGAGGCTTGTGCCGATGGTTTATGCCGCCCCTCTGCGCAGCCCGGCCATTGGCCCAGGAAGTTAATGATATGGAGAAGACGGCGCCTAGGAGCAACGCCGAGAGGGAAATGCTGGGCGTTGGTGGAGCTATGCTGAGGGGGTTACCCTCGGCGTTGGTGGCCACATGGATAATTTTGTTTTTCAAAAATTTCAAAATATTTGTATTGTTTGAACGATTAATTGCACAGGAATCATTTTTAACTCTAAGCACGTTTAATCTCAGGTAAAATTGCACACTCAATGTTATAGTGCCCACTAGGTCACCCGTCGTTAGACTACTCTAGTCCTAGCATGCATAACTTCTTCATTCTTTTCATATGAGCTTCCAAGTTATCACCGTATACCTTGTTGATAATACTATACTATCAATCCTATTAACCGTTAGGTCATGATGTCACATGCCTTTATTTTTTGAATTTCAAATAATTATACAATAAGTAAACAAAAATGATATATTGCTAGAAACTATAAGCATTATGTGATATATTACTAGAAACTAAAAGTATTGTGCGGTTTGTCTCCACCGAAACACCAGTCTGCGGGCCCCAGCGGTCTATGTCATGTAGCTCGTTCTATATATGTGATATATTAGTAGAAACTAAAAGTACTGGTGAATATATTACTATAAACTAAGTGTATTATGCAACCAAAAAATCAAATGCAAACATATTTAATTCACACATAAAATCAACGGTCTGAAATAATGGGAAAAGAACAATGTCGAGGGGAATACCCTCGGCGTAGGTGCAGCAATGCCGATGGGAGTATCCTCGGCATAGGTGGAGCAATGTCGAGGGGATTCCCCTCGGCGTAGGTATTGGTATGTTCACAGGTGCATGCTTTGCTAACTCTTAACTTTGAGAACAAGTAAATACACTATTAAATCATCACAACACGGTAAATAGATCTGTATGAAAATAAATGTGAAGCCTATTGAGAAATGAGTTTTTCCAGCTGACTGAGACAATACTATTTTTTTGTACTAGAGCAACAAATTGTTCCTACATTGTGATTTGAAACGAAGTTTAGATATTTTATAAAAACCAACTGAGACCTTATAAGCATAGGGGTGCTTGAAAAGTAAACTAGCATGCCAAACTTTACCCTTCCAAACAGAAACATATATCCGCAATTTTAGGCCATGTTGTCTCAGGGCTACTCAAAACAAAGGCACAAAACCTATCTTATTTATGAAGGTTAAATTTGAAACAACTAAAAAGATGCACAATAATCAAAGTGACAAACAGTGTAACAAAGAAGCTCTACATCTATCAATCTTCTACATAGGTGTTGTTGTTTTCTTTCTAGAGTTATCTCGTCCTAATAGAAAAACCCTAAGTACGTATTGTAATTAATTAACCCATACAAAGTGTTTTGTCAAACACATAAAAAATATCTAGCGAATCATGCAAACCCTGTACTTCTATAGATCCAATGAAAATGCATGGATTCATCTTTTTAGCTAGCCACAAATTTCTATCTATATAAATTCTCATGTACTTACCACTATGGTTGGAAACTGAATAAACAAACAATATATAAAAAATTAATATTTGTCGATCATCATATATTCATAGGTATCCATGAACCGAACATGCCTAGGCTTCTAGAACCTATAAATCCTCCATGTGAATAAAACCATCCGCAATCGAGTCATAGCATCATACCATAAGTTCATGGTACTCCACCGTTTTATAACATCCCATCCGAGGAATATGGCATATGTACTCATGTAGCCAGTGACCACCAAATTTGGGGGAATTCTAGAACATGAAAACCTTAACACGGTGAAGAGAACAACAAGGAATGACCCGCTGACATGTCAAACATGTAAGACAGTTTCTTGCAAAGCGTCCGAACCCGACATAAACTCTAGCGAGAACATGTCGATTTAGCATCTAGCTATAGCCACATACTTTTGACCCATAAAATTCAATTCAAGTACGAGTATCTGGAAAACTGAAGAAACACAAGATATGTGCTAAAATTTTCCCATCCTAGCTAATATATCAGTGACTATGGATCAAACATGCCTATATTTCTAGAACCAATCAATTACTTGTGAAGAAAACAATGTGGATAGAGAGAGTAACTAGCAGCATAACGGGCGAATGATAAATTGATATTTCTTTATGAATTGCAAACTAAGTAATTGCCTCATGGGCACAACATGACCACCAACCATATATATATGATGAGGGAAAAGCTAGCTAGAACATATAGAAATCATCATGTTGCAGAAAGGACCACATGGAATAATTAACCTGCATACACACGTATAGGCGTACCTTAGTGAGCCTAGTGATTGGGCTGAATCCAGCAGAGAGCTCCTGATGTACCCTAAATGTTACTGGGATAAGGTTGGAACAGATCCGATGTTCCATTGGCGATGTCAATGGTCTCCAACTCGAGCTGGTCACATTGGCTGTTAGGTTTGGCGCAGTAGATGGAGTGGGTCCTGAATTCGGAGACGCTTGTAGCTTCGCCACAGCCGGCAGCACAGTAACTAGTCAAGGTGGTGGAGATGAAAAATGTTCAACCACGGGTGTTGTTGACCTTGGTCCACTTCGGCTTGGCAGTGCACTCTTGTTATATTCTATCTGTTTTCCTTTGTTTGTGTATTTACCATAATCACTTTCCCTGAAACAAGGAGGGTTCCCTTAAGCGGGGGCGAGGAACCCAGAAGGACCAGAACTTGACGTCCTCTTGGCGCGACAGGATCACCTTGCTCATGTACTCTCATAGCTCCTATGGATGTGTGCTCCACGGTGGATCCTTCTGAAGAATCTTAGGACATGTAAAACAAGGTGGCTCCGCCATGGCCCTCTGTTATTGATGTTTTGAAGAACGAATTGGAAATGGTTGGTGGTTCCCGGCCAAGAGAAGCGTTGGGATCACGCCATGGATAGGGAGGGACTCAACTGCATGTACAGATCCAAGAGCTAGCTTGCATAACTCTTGGTAGTGGATCGTTGGAATGCATTAGTGCACTCCTTTTCCTTGCTAGGAGGATGGTGTTGGAGCACTCGACCCGATAACAAGCTTTTCATGCTCGACTAGTGGCATGTGGCCAGAGTTTGGCCGAGCTTCTCTGGTCGTCAATCGAAATTAGTTGTGTTAAACTTAATCATATTTGGTTCTATGTTCATGAATGGATGTGCTATTTGATCTTTGGGGTACTAATAGTTATTTACAGACACCATGTTTTTTTACAATCATGAATGATTCTTATGTCAAGTAAATTTTGCATTTCATCAAAAGTGAAGCACAACATAATACTATATAGAAATGAGGAAATTTTTTGTTTGTGTAAGAAACAAAAATAAGATGTAAAATATTTATCTTTTTCCACTGTAACGACTCATACACATTGCATTTTTATGTCAATTTATTTTATATTCTTAGAAGTTCTTAGACATACCAGGAGGTTATTCAAGGTTCTGGAAACATTCAGAACGTACCCTGATTATCCTAAGTGGTCCGGAAAAATCCCTAGAGTCGGACGCCAAGGAGGAAGTAGAAAGCTGGTCTAGGTAGGAATCACCGGATAGTGCACTCTTGTTATATTCTATCTGTCTCCCTTTATTTATTTGTGTATTTACCATAAGAATTTTACCAAAAATATGTAGGGCTCCCTTATGCAGGGGCGAAGAACCAACTTGTCCCATCAATTTGCCATGATTATTTTCTAAGTGTATTCTCCATTTTAATGTGTCTGGTTTCTTTGCCGTGTGTGTTTTATTTCTTTGCCAAGCGTATTTTTTTCTGTATCTTAAACTACGGGAAGGAAGATCAACGCTGAGGGGGAAACGCTCAGCATAGCCCGGATAACCCTCGGGCCTGCTCAACACCGAGGGTGACCTTCCGCACTAAGCCCTCGGCTTAGGTGGTGCTCGACACAGCTTCATACCATCGGCGTTGGATTTTCCCTCGGCGTAGAGGCTTGTGCCGATGGTTTATGCCGCCCCTCGGCGCAGCCCGGCCATTGGCCCAGGAAGTTAATGATATGGAGAAGACGGCGCCTAGGAGCAACACCGAGAGGGAAACTCTCGGCGTAGGTGGCCACGTGGAGCATGCTGGAGGGATGGGGGGTAGGAGCAACGCCGAGGGGGAAATGCTCGGCGTTGGTGGAGCTACGTTGAGGGGGTTACCCTCGGCGTTGGTGGCCACATGGATAATTTTGTTTTTCAAAAATTTCAAAATATTTGTATTGTTTGAACGATTAATTGCACAGGAATCATTTTTAACTCTAAGCACGTTTAATCTCAGGTAAAATTGCACACTCAATGTTATAGTGCCCACTAGGTTACCCGTCGTTAGACTACTCTAGTCCTAGCATGCATAACTTCTTCATTCCTTTCATATGAGCTTCCGAGTTATCACTGTATACCTTGTTGATAATACTATACTATCAATCCTATTACCCCTTAGGTCATGATGTCACATGCCTTTATTTTTTGAATTTTAAATAATTATACAATAAGTGAACAAAAATGATATATTGCTAGAAACTATAAGCATTATGTGATATATTACTAGAAACTAAAAGTATTGTGCGGTCTGTCTCCATCGAAACACCAGTCTGCGGGCCCCAGCGGTCTATGTCATGTAGCTCGTTCTATATATGTGATATATTAGTAGAAACTAAAAGTACTGGTGAATATATTACTATAAACTAAGTGTATTATGCAACCAAAAAATCAAATGCAAACATATTTAATTCACACATAAAATCAACGGTCTGAAATAATGGGAAAAGAACAATGTCGAGGGGAATACCCTCAGCGTAGGTGCAGCAATGCCAAGGGGAGTATCCTCGTCATAGGTGGAGCAATGTCGAGGGGATTCCTCTCGGCGTAGGTACTGGTATGTTCACAGGTGCATGCTTTGCGAACTCTTAACTTTGAGAACAAGTAAATACACTATTAAATCATCACAACACGGTAAATAGATCTGTATGAAAATAAATGTGAAGCCTATTGAGAAATGAGTTTTTCCAGCTGACTGAGACAATACTATTTTATTGTACTAGAGCAACAAATTGTTCCTACATTGTGATTTGAAACGAAGTTTAGATATTTTATAAAAACCAACTGAGACCTTATAAGCATAGGGGTGCTTGAAAAGTAAACTAGCATGCCAAACTTTACCCTTCCAAACATAAACATATATCCGCAATTTTAGGCCATGTTGTCTCAGGGATACTCAAAACAAAGGCACAAAACCTATCTTATTTATGAAGGTTAAATTTGAAACAACTAAGAAGATGCACAATAATCAAAGTGACAAACAGTGTAACAAAGAAGCTCTACATCTATCAATCTTCTACATAGGTGTTGTTGTTTTCTTTCTGGAGTCATCTCGTGCTAATAGAAAAACCCTAAGTACGTATTGTAATTAATTAACCCATACAAAGTGTTTTGTCAAACACATAAAAAATATCTAGCGAATCATGCAAACCCTGTACTTCTATAGATCCAATGAAAATGCATGGATTCATCTTTTCACCTAGCCACAAATTTCTATCTATATAAATTCTCATGTACTTACCACTATGGTTGGAAACTGAATAAACAAACAATATATAAAAATTTAATATTTATCGATCATCATATATTCATAGGTATCCATGAACCGAACATGCCTAGGCTTCTAGAACCTATAAATCCTCCATGTGAATAAAACCATCCGCAATCGAGTCATAGCATCATACCATAAGTTCATGGTACTCCACCGTTTCATAACATCCCATCCGAGGAATATGGCATATGTACTCATGTAGCCAGTGACCACCAAATTTGGGGGAATTCTAGAACATGAAAACCTTATCACGGTGAAGAGAACAACATGGAATGACCCGCTGACATGTCAAACATGTAAGACAGTTTCTTGCAAAGTGTCCGAACCCGACATAAACTCTAGCGAGAACATGTCGATTTAGCATCTAGCTATAGCCACATACTTTTGACCCATAAAATTCAATTCAAGTACGAGTATCTGGAAAACTAAAGAAACACAAGATATGTGCTAAAATTTTCCCATCCTAGCTAATATATCAGTGACTATGGATCAAACATGCCTATATTTCTAGAACCAATCAATTACTTGTGAAGAAAACAATGTGGATAGAGAGAGTAACTAGCAGCATAGTGGCGAACGATAAATTGATATTTCTCTATGAATTGCAAACTAAGTAATTGCCTCATGGGCACAACATGACCACCAAACATATATATGATGAGGGAAAAGCTAGCTAGAACATATAGAAATCATCATATTGCAGAAAGGACCACATGGAATAATTAACCTGCATACACACGTATAGGCGTACCTTAGTGAGCCTAGTGATTGGGCTGAATCCAGCCGAGAGCTCCTGATGTACCCTGAATGTTACTGGGATAAGGTTGGAACAGATCCGATGTTCCATTGGCGATGTCAATGGTCTCCAACTCGAGCTGGTCACGTTGGCTGTTAGCTTTGGCGCAGTAGATGGAGTGGGTCCTGAATCCGGAGACGCTTGTAGCTTCGCCATAGCCGGCAGCACTGTAACTAGTCAAGGTGGTGGAGATGAAAAATGTTCAACCACGGGTGTTGTTGACCTTGGTCCACTTCGGCTTGGCAGTGCACTCTTGTTACATTCTATCTGTTTTCCTTTGTTTGTGTATTTACCATAATCACTTTCCCTGAAACAAGGAGGGTTCCCTTAAGCGGGGGCGAGGAACCCAGAAGGACCAGAACTTGACGTCCTCTTGGCGCGACGGGATCACCTTGCTCATGTAGTCTCATAGCTCCTATGGATGTGTGCTCCACGGTGGATCCTTCTGAAGAATCTTAGGACATGTAAAACAAGGTGGCTCCGCCATGGCCCTCTGTTATTGATGTTTTGAAGAACGAATTGGAAATGGTTGGTGGTTCCCGGCCAAGAGGAGCGTTGGGATCACGCCATGGATAGGGAGGGACTCAACAGGTACAGATCCAAGAGCTAGCTTGCATAACTCTTGGTAGTGGATCGTTGGAATGCATTAGTGCACTCCTTTTCCTTGCTAGGAGGATGGTGTTGGAGCACTCGACCCGATAACAAGCTTTTCATGCTCGACTAGTGGCATGTGGCCAGAGTTTGGCCGAGCTTCTCTGGTCGTCAATCGAAATTAGTTGTGTTAAACTTAATCATATTTGGTTCTATGTTCATGATTGGATGTGCTATTTGATCTTTGGGGTACTAATAGTTATTTACACACACCATGTTTTTTTACAATCATGAATGATTCTTATGTCAAGTAAATTTTGCATTTCATCAAAAGTGAAGCACAACATAATACTATATAGAGATGAGGAAATTTTTTGTTTGTGTAAGAAACAAAAATAAGATGTAAAATATTTATCTTTTTCCACTGTAACGACTCATACACATTGCGTTTGTATGTCAATTTATTTTATATTCTTAGAAGTTCTTAGACATACCAGGAGGTTATTCAAGGTTCTGGAAACATTCGGAATGTACCCTGATTATCCTAAGTGGTCCGGAAAAATCCCTAGAGTCGGACGCCAAGGAGGAAGTAGAAACCTAGTCTAGGTAGGAATCACCGAATAGTGCACTCTTGTTATATTCTATCTGTCTCCCTTTATTTATTTGTGTATTTACCATAAGCATTTTACCAAAAATATGTAGGGCTCCCTTATGCAGGGGCGAAGAACCAACTTGTCCCATCAATTTGCCATGATTATTTTCTAAGTGTATTCTCCATTTTAATGTGTCTGGTTTCTTTGCCGTGTGTATTTTATTTCTTTGCCAAGCGTATTTCTTCTGTATCTTAACACTACGGGAAGGAAGATCAACGCTGAGGGGGAAACGCTCAGCATAGCCCGGATAACCCTCGGGCCTTCTCAACACCGAGGGTGACCTTCCGCACTAAGCCCTCGGCTTAGGTGGTGCTCGGCACAGCTTGATACCATCGGCGTTGGATTTTCCCTCAGCGTAAAGGCTTGTGCCGATGGTTTATGCCGCCCCTCGGCGCAGCCCGGCCATTGGCCCAGGAAGTTAATGATATGGAGAAGACGGCGCCTAGGAGCAACACCGAGAGGGAAACTCTCGGCGTAGGTGGCCACGTGGAGCATGCTGGAGTGATGGGGGTAGGAGCAACACCGAGGGGGAAATGCTCGGCGTTGGTGGAGCTACGTTGAGGGGGTTACCCTCGGCGTTGGTGGCCACATGGATAATTTTGTTTTTCAAAAATTTCAAAATATTTGTATTGTTTGAACGATTAATTGCACAGGAATCATTTTTAACTCTAAGCACGTTTAATCTCAGGTAAAATTGCACACTCAATGTTATAGTGCCCACTAGGTTACCCGTCCTTAGACTACTCTAATCCTAGCATGCATAACTTCTTCATTCCTTTCATATGAGCTTCCGAGTTATCACTGTATACCTTGTTGATAATACTATACTATCAATCCTATTAACCCTTAGGTCATGATGTCACATGCCTTTATTTTTTGAATTTTAAATAATTATACAATAAGTAAACAAAAATGATATATTGCTAGAAACTAAAAGCATTATGTGATATATTACTAGAAACTAAAAGTATTGTGCGGTCTGTCTCCACCGAAACACCAGTCTGCGGGCCCCAGCGGTCTATGTCATGTAGCTCGTTCTATATATGTGATATATTAGTAGAAACTAAAAGTACTGGTGAATATATTACTATAAACTAAGTGTATTATGCAACCAAAAAATCAAATGCAAACATATTTAATTCACACATAAAATCAACGGTCTGAAATAATGGGAAAAGGATAATGTCGAGGGGAACACCCTCGGCGTAGGTGCAGCAATGCCGAGGGGAGTATCCGCGGTATAGGTGGAGCAATGTCGAGGGGATTCCCCTCGGCGTAGGTATTGGTATGTTCACAGGTGCATGCTTTGCTAACTCTTAACTTTGAGAACAAGTAAATACACTATTAAATCATCACAACACGGTAAATAGATCTGTATGAAAATAAATGTGAAGCCTATTGAGAAATGAGTTTTTCTAGCTGACTAAGACAATACTATTTTATTGTACTAGAGCAACAAATTGTTCCTACATTGTGATTTGAAACGAAGTTTAGATATTTTATAAAAACCAACTGAGACCTTATAAGCATAGGGGTGCTTGAAAACTAAACTAGCATGCCAAACTTTACCCTTCCAAACATAAACATATATCCGCAATTTTAGGCCATGTTGTCTCAGGGCTACTCAAAACAAAGGCACAAAACCTATCTTATTTATGAAGGTTAAATTTGAAACAACTAAAAAGATGCACAATAATCAAAGTGACAAACAGTGTAACAAAGAAGCTCTACATCTATCAATCTTCTACATAGGTGTTGTTGTTTTCGTTCTGGAGTCATCTCGTGCTAATAGAAAAACCCTAAGTACGTATTGTAATTAATTAACCCATACAAAGTGTTTTGTCAAACACATAAAAAATATCTAGCGAATCATGCAAACCCTGTACTTCTATAGATCCAATGAAAATGCATGGATTCAACTTTTCAACTAGCCACAAATTTCTATCTATATAAATTCTCATGTACTTACCACTATGGTTGGAAACTGAATAAACAAACAATATATAAAAATTTAATATTTATCGATCATCATATAATCATAGGTATCCATGAACCGAACATGCCTAGGCTTCTAGAACCTATAAATCCTCCATGTGAATAAAACCATCCGCAATCGAGTCATAGCATCATACCATAAGTTCATGGTACTCCACCGTTTCATAACATCCCATCCGAGGAATATGGCATATGTACTCATGTAGCCAGTGACCACCAAATTTGGGGGAATTCTAGAACATGAAAACCTTAACACGGTGAAGAGAACAACATGGAATGACCCGCTGACATGTCAAACATGTAAGACAGTTTCTTGCAAAGTGTCCGAACCCGACATAAACTCTAGCGAGAACATGTCGATTTAGCATCTAGCTATAGCCACATACTTTTGACCCATAAAATTCAATTCAAGTACGAGTATCTGGAAAACTAAAGAAACACAAGATATGTGCTAAAATTTTCCCATCCTAGCTAATATATCAGTGACTATGGATCAAACATGCCTATATTTCTAGAACCAATCAATTACTTGTGAAGAAAACAATGTGGATAGAGAGAGTAACTAGCAGCATAGTGGCGAACGATAAATTGATATTTCTCTATGAATTGCAAACTAAGTAATTGCCTCATGGGCACAACATGACCACCAAACATATATATGATGAGGGAAAAGCTAGCTAGAACATATAGAAATCATCATATTGCAGAAAGGACCACATGGAATAATTAACCTGCATACACACGTATAGGCGTACCTTAGTGAGCCTAGTGATTGGGCTGAATCCAGCCGAGAGCTCATGATGTACCCTGAATGTTACTGGGATAAGGTTGGAATAGATCCGATGTTCCATTGGCGATGTCAATGGTCTCCAACTCGAGCTGGTCACGTTGGCTGTTAGGTTTGGCGCAGTAGATGGAGTGGGTCCTGAATCCGGAGACGCTTGTAGCTTCGCCATAGCCGGCAGCACTGTAACTAGTCAAGGTGGTGGAGATGAAAAATGTTCAACCACGGGTGTTGTTGACCTTGGTCCACTTCGGCTTGGCAGTGCACTCTTGTTACATTCTATCTGTTTTCCTTTGTTTGTGTATTTACCATAATCACTTTCCCTGAAACAAGGAGGGTTCCCTTAAGCGGGGGCGAGGAACCCAGAAGGACCAGAACTTGACGTCCTCTTGGCGCGACGGGATCACCTTGCTCATGTAGTCTCATAGCTCCTATGGATGTGTGCTCCACGGTGGATCCTTCGGAAGAATCTTAGGACATGTAAAACAAGGTGGCTCCGCCATGGCCCTCTGTTATTGATGTTTTGAAGAACGAATTGGAAATGGTTGGTGGTTCCCGGCCAAGAGGAGCGTTGGGATCACGCCATGGATAGGGAGGGACTCAACAGGTACAGATCCAAGAGCTAGCTTGCATAACTCTTGGTAGTTGATCGTTGGAATGCATTAGTGCACTCCTTTTCCTTGCTAGGAGGATGGTGTTGGAGCACTCGACCCGATAACAAGATTTTCATGCTCGACTAGTGGCATGTGGCCAGAGTTTGGCCGAGCTTCTCTGGTCGTCAATCGAAATTAGTTGTGTTAAACTTAATCATATTTGGTTCTATGTTCATGATTGGATGTGCTATTTGATCTTTGGGGTACTAATAGTTATTTACACACACCATGTTTTTTTACAATCATGAATGATTCTTATGTCAAGTAAATTTTGCATTTCATCAAAACTGAAGCACAACATAATACTATATAGAGATGAGGAAATTTTTTGTTTGTGTAAGAGACAAAAATAAGATGTAAAATATTTATCTTTTTCCACTGTAACGACTCATACACATTGCGTTTTTATGTCAATTTATTTTATATTCTTAGAAGTTCTTAGACATACCAGGAGGTTATTCAAGGTTCTGGAAACATTCGGAATGTACCCTGATTATCCTAAGTGGTCCGGAAAAATCCCTAGAGTCGGACGCCAAGGAGGAAGTAGAAACCTAGTCTAGGTAGGAATCACCGAATAGTGCACTCTTGTTATATTCTATCTGTCTCCCTTTATTTATTTGTGTATTTACCATAAGCATTTTACCAAAAATATGTAGGGCTCCCTTATGCAGGGGCGAAGAACCAACTTGTCCCATCAATTTGCCATGATTATTTTCTAAGTGTATTCTCCATTTTAATGTGTCTGGTTTCTTTGCCGTGTGTATTTTATTTCTTTGCCAAGCGTATTTTTTCTGTATCTTAACACTACGGGAAGGAAGATCAACGCTGAGGGGGAAACGCTCAGCATAGCCCGGATAACCCTCGGGCCTTCTCAACACCGAGGGTGACCTTCCGCACTAAGCCCTCGGCTTAGGTGGTGCTCGGCACAGCTTGATACCATCGGCGTTGGATTTTCCCTCGGCGTAAAGGCTTGTGCCGATGGTTTATGCCGCCCCTCGGCGCAGCCCGGCCATTGGCCCAGGAAGTTAATGATATGGAGAAGACGGCGCCTAGGAGCACCACCGAGAGGGAAACTCTCGGCGTAGGTGGCCACGTGGAGCATGCTGGAGGGATGGGGGTAGGAGCAACGCCGAGGGGGAAATGCTCGGCGTTGGTGGAGCTACGTTGAGGGGGTTACCCTCGGCGTTGGTGGCCACATGGATAATTGAGTTTTTCAGAAATTTCAAAATATTTGTATTGTTTGAACGATTAATTGCACAGGAATCATTTTTAACTCTAAGCACGTTTAATCTCAGGTAAAATTGCACACTCAATGTTATAGTGCCCACTAGGTTACCCGTTGTTAGACTACTCTAATCCTAGCATGCATAACTTCTTCATTCCTTTCATATGAGCTTCCGAGTTATCACTGTATACCTTGTTGATAATACTATACTATCAATCCTATTAACCCTTAGGTCATGATGTCACATGCCTTTATTTTTTGAATTTTAAATAATAATACAATAAGTAAACAAAAATGATATATTGCTAGAAACTAAAAGCATTATGTGATATATTACTAGAAACTAAAAGTATTGTGCGGTCTGTCTCCACCGAAACACCAGTCTACGGGCCCCAGCGGTCTATGTCATGTAGCTCGTTCTATATATGTGATATATTAGTAGAAACTAAAAGTACTGGTGAATATATTACTATAAACTAAGTGTATTATGCAACCAAAAAATCAAATGCAAACATATTTAATTCACACATAAAATCAACGGTCTGAAATAATGGGAAAAGGATAATGTCGAGGGGAACACCCTCGGCGTAGGTGCAGCAATGCCGAGGGGAGTATCCTCGGTATAGGTGGAGCAATGTCGAGGGGATTCCCCTCGGCGTAGGTATTGGTATGTTCACAGGTGCATGCTTTGCTAACTCTTAACTTTGAGAACAAGTAAATACACTATTAAATCATCACAACACGGTAAATAGATCTGTATGAAACTAAGACAATACTATTTTATTGTACTAGAGCAACAAATTGTTCCTACATTGTAATTTGAAACGAAGTTTAGATATTTTATAAAAACCAACTGAGACCTTATAAGCATAGGGGTGCTTGAAAACTAAACTAGCATGCCAAACTTTACCCTTCCAAACATAAACATATATCCGCAATTTTAGGCCATGTTGTCTCAGGGCTACTCAAAACAAAGGCACAAAACCTATCTTATTTATGAAGGTTAAATTTGAAACAACTAAAAAGATGCACAATAATCAAAGTGACAAACAGTGTAACAAAGAAGCTCTACATCTATCAATCTTCTACATAGGTGTTGTTGTTTTCGTTCTGGAGTCATCTCGTGCTAATAGAAAAACCCTAAGTACGTATTGTAATTAATTAACCCATACAAAGTGTTTTGTCAAACACATAAAAAATATCTAGCGAATCATGCAAACCCTGTACTTCTATAGATCCAATGAAAATGCATGGATTCAACTTTTCAACTAGCCACAAATTTCTATCTATATAAATTCTCATGTACTTACCACTATGGTTGGAAACTGAATAAACAAACAATATATAAAATTTAATATTTATCGATCATCATATAATCATAGGTATCCATGAACCGAACATGCCTAGGCTTCTAGAACCTATAAATCCTCCATGTGAATAAAACCATCCATAAAGTCATAGCATCATACCATAAGTTCATGGTACTCCACCGTTTCATAACATCCCATCCGAGGAATATGGCATATGTACTCATGTAGCCAGTGACCACCAAATTTGGGGGAATTCTAGAACATGAAAACCTTAACACGGTGAAGAGAACAACATGGAATGACCCGCTGACATGTCAAACATGTAAGACAGTTTCTTGCAAAGTGTCCGAACCGACATAAACTCTAGCGAGAACATGTCGATTTAGCATCTAGCTATAGCCACATACTTTTGACCCATAAAATTCAATTCAAGTACGAGTATCTGGAAAACTAAAGAAACACAAGATATGTGCTAAAATTTTCCCATCCTAGCTAATATATCAGTGACTATGGATCAAACATGCCTATATTTCTAGAACCAATCAATTACTTGTGAAGAAAACAATGTGGATAGAGAGAGTAACTAGCAGCATAGTGGCGAACGATAAATTGATATTTCTCTATGAATTGCAAACTAAGTAATTGCCTCATGGGCACAACATGACCACCAAACATATATATGATGAGGGAAAAGCTAGCTAGAACATATAGAAATCATCATATTGCAGAAAGGACCACATGGAATAATTAACCTGCATACACACGTATAGGCGTACCTTAGTGAGCCTAGTGATTGGGCTGAATCCAGCCGAGAGCTCATGATGTACCCTGAATGTTACTGGGATAAGGTTGGAATAGATCCGATGTTCCATTGGCGATGTCAATGGTCTCCAACTCGAGCTGGTCACGTTGGCTGTTAGGTTTGGCGCAGTAGATGGAGTGGGTCCTGAATCCGGAGACGCTTGTAGCTTCGCCATAGCCGGCAGCACTGTAACTAGTCAAGGTGGTGGAGATGAAAAATGTTCAACCACGGGTGTTGTTGACCTTGGTCCACTTCGGCTTGGCAGTGCACTCTTGTTACATTCTATCTGTTTTCCTTTGTTTGTGTATTTACCATAATCACTTTCCCTGAAACAAGGAGGGTTCCCTTAAGCGGGGGCGAGGAACCCAGAAGGACCAGAACTTGACGTCCTCTTGGCGCGACGGGATCACCTTGCTCATGTAGTCTCATAGCTCCTATGGATGTGTGCTCCACGGTGGATCCTTCGGAAGAATCTTAGGACATGTAAAACAAGGTGGCTCCGCCATGGCCCTCTGTTATTGATGTTTTGAAGAACGAATTGGAAATGGTTGGTGGTTCCCGGCCAAGAGGAGCGTTGGGATCACGCCATGGATAGGGAGGGACTCAACAGGTACAGATCCAAGAGCTAGCTTGCATAACTCTTGGTAGTTGATCGTTGGAATGCATTAGTGCACTCCTTTTCCTTGCTAGGAGGATGGTGTTGGAGCACTCGACCCGATAACAAGATTTTCATGCTCGACTAGTGGCATGTGGCCAGAGTTTGGCCGAGCTTCTCTGGTCAATCGAAATTAGTTTTGTTAAACTTAATCATATTTGTTTCTATGTTCATGATTGGATGTGCTATTTGATCTTTGGGGTACTAATAGTTATTTACACACACCATGTTTTTTTACAATCATGAATGATTCTTATGTCAAGTAAATTTTGCATTTCATCAAAACTGAAGCACAACATAATACTATATAGAGATGAGGAAATTTTTGTTTGTGTAAGAGACAAAATAAGATGTAAAATATTTATCTTTTCCACTGTAACGACTCATACACATTGCGTTTTTATGTCAATTTATTTTATATTCTTAGAAGTTCTTAGACATACCAGGAGGTTATTCAAGGTTCTGGAAACATTCGGAATGTACCCTGATTATCCGAAGTGGTCCGGAAAAATCCTAGAGTCGGACGCCAAGGAGGAAGTAGAAACCTAGTCTAGGTAGGAATCACCGAATAGTGCACTCTTGTTATATTCTATCTGTCTCCCTTTATTTATTTGTGTATTTACCATAAGCATTTTACCAAAAATATGTAGGGCTCCCTTATGCAGGGGCGAAGAACCAACTTGTCCCATCAATTTGCCATGATTATTTTCTAAGTGTATTCTCCATTTTAATGTGTCTGGTTTCTTTGCCGTGTGTATTTTATTTCTTTGCCAAGCGTATTTTTTCTGTATCTTAACACTACGGGAAGGAAGATCAACGCTGAGGGGGAAACGCTCAGCATAGCCCGGATAACCCTCGGGCCTTCTCAACACCGAGGGTGACCTTCCGCACTAAGCCCTCGGCTTAGGTGGTGCTCGGCACAGCTTGATACCATCGGCGTTGGATTTTCCCTCGGCGTAAAGGCTTGTGCCGATGGTTTATGCCGCCCCTCGGCGCAGCCCGGCCATTGGCCCAGGAAGTTAATGATATGGAGAAGACGGCGCCTAGGAGCACCACCGAGAGGGAAACTCTCGGCGTAGGTGGCCACGTGGAGCATGCTGGAGGGATGGGGGTAGGAGCAACGCCGAGGGGGAAATGCTCGGCGTTGGTGGAGCTACGTTGAGGGGGTTACCCTCGGCGTTGGTGGCCACATGGATAATTTTGTTTTTCAAAAATTTCAAAATATTTGTATTGTTTGAACGATTAATTGCACAGGAATCATTTTTAACTCTAAGCACGTTTAATCTCAGGTAAAATTGCACACTCAATGTTATAGTGCCCACTAGGTTACCCGTTGTTAGACTACTCTAATCCTAGCATGCATAACTTCTTCATTCCTTTCATATGAGCTTCCGAGTTATCACTGTATACCTTGTTGATAATACTATACTATCAATCCTATTAACCCTTAGGTCATGATGTCACATGCCTTTATTTTTTGAATTTTAAATAATAATACAATAAGTAAACAAAAATGATATATTGCTAGAAACTAAAAGCATTATGTGATATATTACTAGAAACTAAAAGTATTGTGCGGTCTGTCTCCACCGAAACACCAGTCTACGGGCCCCAGCGGTCTATGTCATGTAGCTCGTTCTATATATGTGATATATTAGTAGAAACTAAAAGTACTGGTGAATATATTACTATAAACTAAGTGTATTATGCAACCAAAAAATCAAATGCAAACATATTTAATTCACACATAAAATCAACGGTCTGAAATAATGGGAAAAGGATAATGTCGAGGGAACACCTCGAGGTGCAGCAATGCCGAGGGGAGTATCCTCGGTATAGGTGGAGCAATGTCGAGGGGATTCCCCTCGGCGTAGGTATTGGTATGTTCACAGGTGCATGCTTTGCTAACTCTTAACTTTGAGAACAAGTAAATACACTATTAAATCATCACAACACGGTAAATAGATCTGTATGAAACTAAGACAATACTATTTTATTGTACTAGAGCAACAAATTGTTCCTACATTGTAATTTGAAACGAAGTTTAGATATTTTATAAAAACCAACTGAGACCTTATAAGCATAGGGGTGCTTGAAAACTAAACTAGCATGCCAAACTTTACCTTCCAAACATAAACATATATCCGCAATTTTAGGCCATGTTGTCTCAGGGCTACTCAAAACAAAGGCACAAAACCTATCTTATTTATGAAGGTTAAATTTGAAACAACTAAAAAGATGCACAATAATCAAAGTGACAAACAGTGTAACAAAGAAGCTCTACATCTATCAATCTTCTACATAGGTGTTGTTGTTTTCGTTCTGGAGTCATCTCGTGCTAATAGAAAAACCCTAAGTACGTATTGTAATTAATTAACCCATACAAAGTGTTTTGTCAAACACATAAAAAATATCTAGCGAATCATGCAAACCCTGTACTTCTATAGATCCAATGAAAATGCATGGATTCAACTTTTCAACTAGCCACAAATTTCTATCTATATAAATTCTCATGTACTTACCACTATGGTTGGAAACTGAATAAACAAACAATATATAAAAATTTAATATTTATCGATCATCATATAATCATAGGTATCCATGAACCGAACATGCCTAGGCTTCTAGAACCTATAAATCCTCCATGTGAATAAAACCATCCGCAATCGAGTCATAGCATCATACCATAAGTTCATGGTACTCCACCGTTTCATAACATCCCATCCGAGGAATATGGCATATGTACTCATGTAGCCAGTGACCACCAAATTTGGGGGAATTCTAGAACATGAAAACCTTAACACGGTGAAGAGAACAACATGGAATGACCCGCTGACATGTCAAACATGTAAGACAGTTTCTTGCAAAGTGTCCGAACCCGACATAAACTCTAGCGAGAACATGTCGATTTAGCATCTAGCTATAGCCACATACTTTTGACCCATAAAATTCAATTCAAGTACGAGTATCTGGAAAACTAAAGAAACACAAGATATGTGCTAAAATTTTCCCATCCTAGCTAATATATCAGTGACTATGGATCAAACATGCCTATATTTCTAGAACCAATCAATTACTTGTGAAGAAAACAATGTGGATAGAGAGAGTAACTAGCAGCATAATGGCGAACGATAAATTGATATTTCTCTATGAATTGCAAACTAAGTAATTGCCTCATGGGCACAACATGACCACCAAACATATATATGATGAGGGAAAAGCTAGCTAGAACATATAGAAATCATCATATTGCAGAAAGGACCACATGGAATAATTAACCTGCATACACGTATAGGCGTACCTTAGTGAGCCTAGTGATTGGGCTGAATCCAGCCGAGAGCTCCTGATGTACCCTGAATGTTACTGGGATAAGGTTGGAACAGATCCGATGTTCCATTGGCGATGTCAATGGTCTCCAACTCGAGCTGGTCACGTTGGCTGTTAGGTTTGGCGCAGTAGATGGAGTGGGTCCTGAATCCGGAGACGCTTAGCCATAGCCGGCAGCACTGTAACTAGTCAAGGTGGTGGAGATGAAAAATGTTCAACCACGGGTGTTGTTGACCTTGGTCCACTTCGGCTTGGCAGTGCACTCTTGTTACATTCTATCTGTTTTCCTTTGTTTGTGTATTTACCATAATCACTTTCCCTGAAACAAGGAGGGTTCCCTTAAGCGGGGGCGAGGAACCCAGAAGGACCAGAACTTGACGTCCTCTTGGCGCGACGGGATCACCTTGCTCATGTAGTCTCATAGCTCCTATGGATGTGTGCTCCACGGTGGATCCTTCTGAAGAATCTTAGGACATGTAAAACAAGGTGGCTCCGCCATGGCCCTCTGTTATTGATGTTTTGAAGAACGAATTGGAAATGGTTGGTGGTTCCCGGCCAAGAGAAGCGTTGGGATCACGCCATGGATAGGGAGGGACTCAACTGCATGTACAGATCCAAGAGCTAGCTTGCATAACTCTTGGTAGTGGATCGTTGGAATGCATTAGTGCACTCCTTTTCCTTGCTAGGAGGATGGTGTTGGAGCACTCGACCCGATAACAAGCTTTTCATGCTCGACTAGTGGCATGTGGCCAGAGTTTGGCCGAGCTTCTCTGGTCGTCAATCGAAATTAGTTGTGTTAAACTTAATCATATTTGGTTCTATGTTCATGATTGGATGTGCTATTTGATCTTTGGGGTACTAATAGTTATTTACACACACCATGTTTTTTTACAATCATGAATGATTCTTATGTCAAGTAAATTTTGCATTTCATCAAAACTGAAGCACAACATAATACTATATAGAGATGAGGAAATTTTTTGTTTGTGTAAGAGACAAAAATAAGATGTAAAATATTTATCTTTTTCCACTGTAACGACTCATACACATTGCGTTTTTATGTCAATTTATTTTATATTCTTAGAAGTTCTTAGACATACCAGGAGGTTATTCAAGGTTCTGGAAACATTCGGAATGTACCCTGATTATCCTAAGTGGTCCG
Organism: Avena insularis; assembly: GCA_023614405.1. Classification (NCBI taxonomy): domain Eukaryota; kingdom Viridiplantae; phylum Streptophyta; class Magnoliopsida; order Poales; family Poaceae; genus Avena; species Avena insularis. The sequence continues at coordinate 348,993,027 of CM042691.1, forward strand.
GAAAAATCCCTAGAGTCGGACGCCAAGGAGGAAGTAGAAACCTAGTCTAGGTAGGAATCACCGAATAGTGCACTCTTGTTATATTCTATCTGTCTCCCTTTATTTATTTGTGTATTTACCATAAGCATTTTACCAAAAATATGTAGGGCTCCCTTATGCAGGGGCGAAGAACCAACTTGTCCCATCAATTTGCCATGATTATTTTCTAAGTGTATTCTCCATTTTAATGTGTCTGGTTTCTTTGCCGTGTATTTTATTTCTTTGCCAAGCGTATTTTTTCTGTATCTTAACACTACGGGAAGGAAGATCAACGCTGAGGGGGAAACGCTCAGCATAGCCCGGATAACCCTCGGGCCTTCTCAACACCGAGGGTGACCTTCCGCACTAAGCCCTCGGCTTAGGTGGTGCTCGGCACAGCTTGATACCATCGGCGTTGGATTTTCCCTCGGCGTAAAGGCTTGTGCCGATGGTTTATGCCGCCCCTCGGCGCAGCCCGGCCATTGGCCCAGGAAGTTAATGATATGGAGAAGACGGCGCCTAGGAGCACCACCGAGAGGGAAACTCTCGGCGTAGGTGGCCACGTGGAGCATGCTGGAGTGATGGGGGTAGGAGCAACACCGAGGGGGAAATGCTCGGCGTTGGTGGAGCTACGTTGAGGGGGTTACCCTCGGCGTTGGTGGCCACATGGATAATTTTGTTTTTCAAAAATTTCAAAATATTTGTATTGTTTGAACGATTAATTGCACAGGAATCATTTTTAACTCTAAGCACGTTTAATCTCAGGTAAAATTGCACACTCAATGTTATAGTGCCCACTAGGTTACCCGTTGTTAGACTACTCTAATCCTAGCATGCATAACTTCTTCATTCCTTTCATATGAGCTTCCGAGTTATCACTGTATACCTTGTTGATAATACTATACTATCAATCCTATTAACCCTTAGGTCATGATGTCACATGCCTTTATTTTTTGAATTTTAAATAATAATACAATAAGTAAACAAAAATGATATATTGCTAGAAACTAAAAGCATTATGTGATATATTACTAGAAACTAAAAGTATTGTGCGGTCTGTCTCCACCGAAACACCAGTCTACGGGCCCCAGCGGTCTATGTCATGTAGCTCTATATATGTGATATATTAGTAGAAACTAAAAGTACTGGTGAATATATTACTATAAACTAAGTGTATTATGCAACCAAAAAATCAAATGCAAACATATTTAATTCACACATAAAATCAACGGTCTGAAATAATGGGAAAAGGATAATGTCGAGGGGAACACCCTCGAGGGTGCAGCAATGCCGAGGGGAGTATCCTCGGTATAGGTGGAGCAATGTCGAGGGGATTCCCCTCGGCGTAGGTATTGGTATGTTCACAGGTGCATGCTTTGCTAACTCTTAACTTTGAGAACAAGTAAATACACTATTAAATCATCACAACACGGTAAATAGATCTGTATGAAACTAAGACAATACTATTTTATTGTACTAGAGCAACAAATTGTTCCTACATTGTAATTTGAAACGAAGTTTAGATATTTTATAAAAACCAACTGAGACCTTATAAGCATAGGGGTGCTTGAAAACTAAACTAGCATGCCAAACTTTACCCTTCCAAACATAAACATATATCCGCAATTTTAGGCCATGTTGTCTCAGGGCTACTCAAAACAAAGGCACAAAACCTATCTTATTTATGAAGGTTAAATTTGAAACAACTAAAAAGATGCACAATAATCAAAGTGACAAACAGTGTAACAAAGAAGCTCTACATCTATCAATCTTCTACATAGGTGTTGTTGTTTTCGTTCTGGAGTCATCTCGTGCTAATAGAAAAACCCTAAGTACGTATTGTAATTAATTAACCCATACAAAGTGTTTTGTCAAACACATAAAAAATATCTAGCGAATCATGCAAACCCTGTACTTCTATAGATCCAATGAAAATGCATGGATTCAACTTTTCAACTAGCCACAAATTTCTATCTATATAAATTCTCATGTACTTACCACTATGGTTGGAAACTGAATAAACAAACAATATATAAAAATTTAATATTTATCGATCATCATATAATCATAGGTATCCATGAACCGAACATGCCTAGGCTTCTAGAACCTATAAATCCTCCATGTGAATAAAACCATCATAATCGAGTCATAGCATCATACCATAAGTTCATGGTACTCCACCGTTTCATAACATCCCATCCGAGGAATATGGCATATGTACTCATGTAGCCAGTGACCACCAAATTTGGGGGAATTCTAGAACATGAAAACCTTAACACGGTGAAGAGAACAACATGGAATGACCCGCTGACATGTCAAACATGTAAGACAGTTTCTTGCAAAGTGTCCGAACCCGACATAAACTCTAGCGAGAACATGTCGATTTAGCATCTAGCTATAGCCACATACTTTTGACCCATAAAATTCAATTCAAGTACGAGTATCTGGAAAACTAAAGAAACACAAGATATGTGCTAAAATTTTCCCATCCTAGCTAATATATCAGTGACTATGGATCAAACATGCCTATATTTCTAGAACCAATCAATTACTTGTGAAGAAAACAATGTGGATAGAGAGAGTAACTAGCAGCATAATGGCGAACGATAAATTGATATTTCTCTATGAATTGCAAACTAAGTAATTGCCTCATGGGCACAACATGACCACCAAACATATATATGATGAGGGAAAAGCTAGCTAGAACATATAGAAATCATCATATTGCAGAAAGGACCACATGGAATAATTAACCTGCATACACACGTATAGGCGTACCTTAGTGAGCCTAGTGATTGGGCTGAATCCAGCCGAGAGCTCCTGATGTACCCTGAATGTTACTGGGATAAGGTTGGAACAGATCCGATGTTCCATTGGCGATGTCAATGGTCTCCAACTCGAGCTGGTCACGTTGGCTGTTAGGTTTGGCGCAGTAGATGGAGTGGGTCCTGAATCCGGAGACGCTTGTAGCTTCGCCATAGCCGGCAGCACTGTAACTAGTCAAGGTGGTGGAGATGAAAAATGTTCAACCACGGGTGTTGTTGACCTTGGTCCACTTCGGCTTGGCAGTGCACTCTTGTTACATTCTATCTGTTTTCCTTTGTTTGTGTATTTACCATAATCACTTTCCCTGAAACAAGGAGGGTTCCCTTAAGCGGGGGCGAGGAACCCGAAGGACCAGAACTTGACGTCCTCTTGGACGGGATCACCTTGCTCATGTAGTCTCATAGCTCCTATGGATGTGTGCTCCACGGTGGATCCTTCGAAGAATCTTAGGACATGTAAAACAAGGGTGGCTCGCCATGGCCCTCTGTTATTGATGTTTTGAAGAACAATTGGAAATGGTTGGTGGTTCGGCCAAGAGAAGCGTTGGGATCACGCCATGGATAGGGAGGACTCAATCGCATGTACAGATCCAAGAGCTAGCTTGCATAACTCTTGGTAGTGGATCGTTGGAATGCATTAGTGCACTCCTTTTCCTTGCTAGGAGGATGGTGTTGGAGCACTCGACCCGATAACAAGCTTTTCATGCTCGACTAGTGGCATGTGGCCAGAGTTTGGCCGAGCTTCTCTGGTCGTCAATCGAAATTAGTTGTGGTGCCAAGTGCTGGGAAGGGGCGGTGGCGCGCAAAATATAAAGGGTCAACCCTTTAGTCCCGGGATAAGCCACGGGACGGGACTAAAGGGTCTTTAGTCTCGGGCCGTGGCTTAACCCGCGACTAAAGACCCCCCCTTTAGTCGCTGGTTAAGCCACGACCCGGGACTAAAGGGTTTTTCAACAACCGTTTGCTGCGCAGAGCACCCTTTAGTCCCGGATCCAGCCACGACCCGCGACTAATTGTTTTTTTGTAAATTTTCTTTTTTAATTCAAAACTAATATAAAAACTTTGGAAAATCGTTTTTTTGTTGTAATAATCCAAATAAAACAAATAATATGTCTATTATTATCAGAAAAATATAAAGAATCTTAATATAATATCCATTTATCTGTTTGCATCATTTATAAATTATTTCATTTGTAAATTTTCTTTTTTTAATTCAAATCAAATATAAAAACTTTGGAAAATCATATCTTTTATTGTAATAATCCAAATAAAAGAAATAATATGTCTGTTATTATCAGAAAAATATAAAGAATCTTAATATAATATCCATTTAGTACCGATTGTAGTCACAAACCGGGACTAAAGATATTTCCCGCCATTTCCCACCGCTTCCCGCCAAGTTTTCCCGTCCTTTCCTTTCTATGAGAGCTTTTAGTCCCGAATAGTCACTAACCGGGACTAAAGATAATTCCCGTCATTTCCCAAAGCTTCACGCCAAGTTTTCCCGTCCTTTCCCTCTATATTTAGGGCAATCGCGCCATGGCTATCCACATATCCACACCTTCCTCTCTTAGAACAATGGACAACGCCTACTGGGCCATTCTGACCCTCGAGGAGACCGAGGCGTTGTGCGCCTCCAACTACCCTTGTCCGCCAGGCTACCGGCCGCCTGCCGGCTGGATGTTGAGCGCTAGAGGGGTTCATGTCCCTCCTGTCCCTCAAGGTTCTGCACGCCAGGCGGCCATCACAAACCACTTCTACCACGAGCTCACGCCGGAGCAGCGGATGGATCCCCAGTGGGATCCCGACAACTACGACACCTGGAATGCCTTCTTCGCTAATAGGCGAGAAAGGGAGCTCGCCAGGTACGAGGGTGATGTCCCTCCCCCGGTGAACCACAACGAATACAGCCGTCGTCTGTGGTGGGCGAACCATACTATCATCGGAGTGATGCGCTACATCGCCGAGGGAGACCATCCTCGCATGCGATGCCCACGAGTCCACCCGCCATAGAGCCACAAAAAGGCCCCACACCGGCCCGTCGGTAGCAGCATCATCTTCCAGGAGACCCCTCCCCCGCCCGCCGTGAATCCGAGGCTGGAATGGCCCCTGGTATATGCCATGGATGGGCTGAGGATCCCCGAAGTGGCAGGTGACGATGACGATGATGATGACGATGACGAAGAAGACCCTGAAGCTGCGTACTATAGGACTAGGCATGATTATGTCTAAAGGGGCGGCTTTAGTCCTGAGTGTTAGCTAGTCCCGGTTTGTCCTGGTTTTTAATATTAATAAATGTCTTGAGTGTTACCTAATAAATAGAGGGAAATTCCAATAAAGAGACGGTTCATCTTTAGTCCCGGTTGGAGAAACCAACCATGTTGAAAGGATTATGCAGATGGGCCAGCAACACTAATAATAGGGGTGAGTGTCGACATTATGTCGTATGGTTTACCTTGTCCCGGATGGTGTCACCAACCGGGACTAAAGATAAACCTTTAGTCCCGGTTGGAGACACCAACCGGGACAAAACATGAGTCAGCACTAATAATAGGGGTGAGTGTCAACATTATGCCGAGTTGTTTGTACTATAGATAGGCATCCTTGTGAGTCCAGTCCTCCAGCCAGTTTGAGGCATCTCCAAGATGGTTTTCGAGAGCAGGGACACCACTACGGCCAGTTTCAGGGAGATGCCGCCGGAGCCCAGTCCTCCGGCATCTCCGAGAAACTGGTCATAGAGGCACTCCCTAATATGTGAAATTAGTTAGCTCCCAGGCGTATTGATCTAGTTAGAGAAGTTACAAGCTGCAAGATGGTTTTCGAGAGCAGGGACACCACTACGGCCAGTTTCAGGGAGATGCCGCCGGAGCCCAGTCCTCCGGCATCTCCAAGAAACTGGTCATAGAGGCACTCCCTAATATGTGACCTCACGCGTTTGGAGATCAGATCTTAATGGTAAGTATGAATCGGGACTAAAGGCCCTCCTTTAGTCCCGGTCCAGCCACAAAACGGGACTAACACACTCAAGATTGTTTGCAGACAACACTATAAAAATGGACACATGGAGCATCTTCACTCATAAAATGTTACAATTATTACATATCATTTCTTCGCGTGTGTTCCTTTCTGATCCCGTCGTATCCATGGAGCATCTTCATTCATTAACATGATGCTTGGGTCATCCTTCACCGCGAAGGGCGGAATTTCATGAAACTTATCACAATCTTCTGACATGTCTGTCTTGTCCTCCACTCCCACGACGTTTCTTTTTCCTGAAAGAACTATGTGGCGCTTTGGCTCATCGTCTGATGTGTTCTTTTTCTTATTTTTTCTTTTTCTAGGTTTGGTAGACATGTCCTTCACATAGAAAACCTGAGCCACATCATTGGCTAGGATGAATGGTTCGTCTAAGTACCCAAGATTGTTGAGATCCAACGATGTCATTCCATATTTCTTGTCTACCTCAACCCCTCCTCCTGTCAGCTTGACCCATTTGCACCGAAACAAGGGGACCTTAAAAGTAGGTCCATAGTCAAGTTCCCATATCTCCTCTATGTAACCATAGCCCTTGGAGATGCTTCCTTCTAGCCTAGCACAGTTACGAACATATTTCTTTAAGATTCCCATGAACCTCTCAAAGGGAAACATATTGTATAGAAATACAGGACCGAGAATGGAAATCTCTTCGACTAGGTGAACCAGCAGGTGCGTCATAATATTAAAGAAGGATGGTGGGAACACCAACTCAAAACTGACAAGACATTGGACCACATCATTCTGTAACCGTGGTAGATCTTCAGGATTGATTATCTTCTGAGAGATTGCATTGAGAAATGCACATAGCTTCACAATGGTACTCGAACATTATCTGGTAGAAGCCCCCTCAATGCAATTGGAAGCATTTGCGTCATAATCACGTGGCAGTCATGAGATTTTAGGTTTTGGAACTTTTTTTCTGCCATATTTATTATTCCCTTTATATTCGATGAGAAGTCAGACGGGACCTTAATACTGCTTAGGCATTCAAAAAATATTTCCTTCTCTTGTTTGGTAAGAGCGTAGCTGGCATGACCTTGAAACCATTCTGGATGCAGGCCATCTGGGTCTTTCATACGTTGGTGGTCCTTTCGTGCTTCCGGTGTATCTTTTGTCTTCCCATACACGCCCAAGAAGCCTAGCAGGTTCACGCAAAGATTCTTCGTCACATGCATCACATCGATTGCAGAGCGGACCTCTAAGAATTTCCAATACGGTAGCTCCCAAAATATAGATTTCTTCTTCCACATGGGTGTGTGTCCTTCAGCGTCCTTCGGAACAGATTTTCCTCCAGGACCCTTTCCAAAGGTTACCATTTGATCCAAATCTTTGACCATATCAAATATATCAGCACCAGTACGCTCCTTAGGCTTCGTCTGGTGACATGCCGCATCGCTTGAAATGCTTGCCTTTCTTTCTTAAGGGATGCTTGGCCAAAAGAAATCGACGATGCTCATTGTATACATTCTTCTTACAATGTTCCAAATATATACTTTCAGTCTCATCTAAACAGTGTGTGCATGCATTGTATCCCTTGTTTGACTGTCCTGAAAGGTTACTAAGAGCAGGCCAATCATTGATTGTTACGAAAAGCAATGCTCGGAGGTTAAATTCTTCCTGCTTGTGCTCATCCCACACGCGTATCCCGGGTTCGTGCCACAACTGTAAAAGTTCTTCCACTAATGGCCTTAGGTACACATCAATGTCGTTGTCGGGTTGCTTCGGACCTTGGATCAACACTGGCATCATAATGAACTTCCGCTTCATGTACAACCAAGGAGGAAGGTTATAGATGCATAGAGTCACGGTCCAGTGTGGATCGGAGCTCTGCTCCTCAAAGGGATTCATGCCATCTGTACTTAGACCAAACCTTAAACTCCTTGCGTCATCTGCAAAGTCCGGGTACTTTCTATCGATTTTTCTCCATTGCGACCCATCAGCGGGGTGTCTCAACATCCCGTCTGACTTACGTTCCTCTTTATGCCATCGCAACAACTTGGCGTGCTCTTTGTTTCTGAATAAGCGTTTCAACCGTGGTATTATAGGAGCATACCACATCACCTTGGCAGAAACCCTCTTCCGGGGGGCTCGCCCTCAACGTCACCAGGGTCATCTCATCTAATATTATACCGAAGTGAAGTGCATACCGGGCATGCATCCAAATTCTCATACTCCTCACCGCGGTAGAGGATGCAGTCATTAGGGCATGCATGTATCTTCTGAACCTCTAAACCTAGAGGGCAGACAACCTTCTTTGCTTCGTACGTACTGGCGGGCAATACGTTATCTTTTGGAAGCATATTCTTCATCATTTTCAGCAACTTTTCAAATGAGGAGTCAGGTATAGCACACTCAGCCTTCCATCGCAGCAATTCCAGTGTGGTGCCTAGCTTTTTTAGACCATTTTCGCAATTTGGGTACAACAACTTTTTGTGATCCTATAATATGTGATTGAACTTCTCCCTATCCTTTTCAGTTTCACAATCTCTTCGTGCATCGGCAATGGTCCGACCAAGATCATCAGCGGGTTCATCATGTGTCTCTTCTTCATCCTCCCCTTCAGCATCCCATGGAAGTATCTCCGTACTCAGGGAAACCATGATACATGATAGTTGTCATCCTCCTCCTCTTCTTCATTGTCTTCCATTATAACCCCTCTCTCTCCGTGCTTGGTCCAACAATTATAACTGGGCATGAAGCCGGACTTCAACAGGTGGCTGTGAAGTGTTTTTGAGTCAGAGTAATCCTCCTGATTCCTACATCCATTGCATGGACAGAATATAAAACCATTGCGCTTGTTTGCATCAGCAACATGGATGAATTCATGCACGCCATTAATGAACTCGTCAAAGCGTCGGTCAGTACCGTACATCCATTCCCGGACCATCTGCATTGTAGTAAAAGTATATCAAAAACCATTACACAACATGATAAAATTATTATAAGTTATATTAAGAGCTTCTAGAGCATTAATTTTGAATTTTGAAAAATTTACATGCACCAATTTGCGAATTGGAGAAAACAATCAACATGATAAATGTGGAGTTTTTTATTATTGTTCTATCAGTGAAAACCTCATTCCATTCTAAGCTCTGAAACTCTAAAATTACACATTTCAATTTTTAGTAACTATGTGCCTAATCAAAAATTGTTACACATATATATCAAAATCCTTCTAGCTACTTTTAGAGCATGCATGCATTTGATCCATATCTCTATACTTCTAGAGCATTATAGAGCTAAAGTAGCAATAAGAGATGAAAGAATGAAGTTCTAACCTTTTAAAACTTTGAATTTAGGTGTTGCAAACTAAATCTTGACAAATCTTGAGAAAAAAATGGCATGAACTCTCTTGCTTCTTTGAGAAAAATAGCCACCATATGCTTTAGGGCAGCAGGACAGGAGACAGAATATATAGTGGTGGACAACTAGTCCCGGGCCGTGATACGACCCGGGAGTAATAGTCCACGAAAGGACCAGCTGGCCTGCTCCAGGTTATTAGTCCCGGGCTGTATTACGGACCGGAACTAATGACCTGGTCCGGCCCGGGACTAGTGACTACGGCCGTTTCTAACCGTTAGAGGCCACTAGTCGCGGGCTGTGCCAGGCCGGGACTGCTGGCCTTGTTCACATCGAACGAAGATGGTTTTTCCAGTAGTGATTGTGGCCGGCCAAGAGCAGCGTAGGCATCACGCCATGTATGGGGAGGAACTGAGGAGAGACGGTGATCGATCAGTGCAGATCCATGAGCTAGCTATCAAAGATCTTGGCACTGGAAGGGTGAAATGCATTAATGCACTTCTTGTCCTTGCTGGCAGGACTGTGGTGGGTTACTCGACTGGCTAGAAACATTTTCATGCTCGATCGGTGGCGTGCAGCCAGAGTTTGGCCGAGTCGCTCTACTCGTCAATAGAAACCCGTGGTGGCTAATGTTAATAACATATGGTTCCATTTTTATGACTGGACGTGCTACTTGATCTCCGTGCTAATAGTTATTTACACCTACCATGTTTCTTTACAATCGTACATGATTTTTATGTCAATTAAATTTTCCCTTACCTCAAAAGTGAAGAAGAACATGATAAGATATAGAGATGAAGAATTATTTTTTGTACATGCGAAACACAGGAAAGAAGGAAAATATGTATTTTTTTGTTTTTCTACACTATAATAACTCATACGTACATTGTCGCCCTGAATTCACAAACACTCGAACGAAGAACGAAAACGAGAAAGAGTTGGACTCAGGTGTTTTGTGTTGTCGCAACTGTTAGCAGCTTTTCGGGGTCTCTTTCCTTTTATTTCTACGAGAAGGAAACGTGTCGAGCATCGTATCCCACGGATTGACCGTGCCATCCCACGATCCTAACAAGGTGCTCGACGAATCTATGACCTAGTCTAACTGAAACCAAAAACTGTCAATCTAAACCTGACGACCGACAGTGTCAGGAAACAACACTTGTCAGCTAAACTACATACAAGCGAGGGAGGCAGGGTTTAAGCAACAATCTCCCCCTCAACCCTGGTGGACGAGCTTCGTGTCGACGATCCCGATCATGTCACGCAGCTCCTGAAAGTGCACGCACCCAAGTGGTTTCGTCAGGATGTCCGCCTTCTGCTTGCTACTGCCGATGTACTCCACGATGATCGAGCCCTTTTCCACACGATCACGTATGAAGTGATAGCATAGATCTATGTGCTTGCTTCGGTCGTGCATCACCGGGTTCTTGCATAGCGAGATCGCAAACTTGTTGCCGATGAGCAGAGTGACAGGTGCCACTGGTTGATTCAGAAGCTCGGCGTGCAGACGAGCTAGCCACACGCCCTGGCATGCCGCTGTCGCCGCCACGATGTACTCCGCTTCGCATGAAGAGGTGGCGACGACCTTCTGCTTCATGGACTGCCAGCTGATTGGGTTGTCACCAAGGAGGAACAGGACGCCCGATGTGCTCTTTTTGTCATCCATGTTCCCGGCATGATCAGAGTCACTGAAACCGACCAGATGTTCGCCGTCACTGCGTCGGTACACCACTCCATGATTCAGTGTGCTGGCGATGTAACGCAGTAGGTGCTTCTCGGCTGCGAGATGATCACTCGCAGGCACTTCCATGAATCTGCCGAAGAACCCCACGACAAATGTGATGCCCGCACGTGTGTGCACCAAGTATCTGAGGCTGCCGATGATGCTTCGATAGAATGTGGCATCCACCGTCTCCTCTTTGTTGCCCTTGCTTAGCTGGCACTGTGCCTCCATTGGAGCATGCACAGGATTGAACCCTGCCATGCCTGCCTTTTCAAGTAGCTTGCTGGCATAAGCTGTCTGACTGATCGTGGTGTGCCCACGGTCTTGCTTGACTTTGATCCCAGGGTAGTAACGAAGCAGGCCCAAGTCACTCATGGAGAAGAGCTCCTTCACCTCCTTCTTGAAGCGGTGCACCTCCTACTGTTCCGCACTGGCAATCACAAGATCATCGACATAGACGCTGACGATGAGCTGTGCATCACCGGTTCCACGCGTATACACTCCATGATCCGTGATGCTGCGAGTGAAGCCGAGGGAGGTGAGGCTTGCGTCAAGCTTTGCGTTCCATGCTCTCGGAGCCTGACGGAGTCCATACAGTGTCTTGTGCAGCCTGTACACCTCGCGCTCGCGGCCTTCAGCAGCGAAACCCGGCGGCTGGGAGATGTACACCACTTCCTCGAGTTCACCATTGAGGAAAGCAGACTTGATGTCCATGTGATGGACCTCCCAGCCTCGGTGTGCAGCCAGCACGAGAATGTCCTGCACAGACTCGAGTCTAGCCACCGGCGCGAACACTTCTTCAAAGTCAGCGACGGCGCGCTGGACATGCCCTTTTGCGACGAGTCGGGCCTTGTGCTTGATGATGTGCCCGTGCTCGTCCTTCTTCACCTTAAATACCCACTTGAGGCCGATCGCACTGTGGCCAGTGGGCAGGGCAGTGAGCGTCCAAGTGTCATTGTCGTTGATGGACTGGAGCTCGTCCAGCATTGCACGACACCAGCAATCCTCCTTCTCCGCTTTAGCAAACAATGATGGATCCTCTCCGGCCATCAGGTGGAGGGCCTCATCATCATCTGCATGGTCCTCAATCACAGGTCTTGGTGCTCGTTCAGGTGTAGTAGTAGGTGTGTCAAGGATGTCTTTGACGAGGCGGAAGCGATGTGGAGCCGAGGGAGTGTCGGTGGCGTCGAGCTGATCCCCTGTCCTGATGGAGGAGAGACAAAACGCACCGGGGCAGGCCCAAGCGTGGGTCCACCACCTTACTTGTCTTGTGTCTGCGATGAGCCTGACGGGCAGGCCATGCCAGGAGCTGGTGATGGTGGCACGCGGCAGGATTCTGCCGTGGCAGAGTTTTGTGCCGATTTCTCTATCGCGGGAGAGTTCTCAGAGGCCCTCCTTGCCATGACCGCCCACGTCACGTACGCTGGGTACTCGACGTTGAACCTGCTGCTCACCGGCGACTCCCCCGGCGCCTCCCAGTTCCAGCATGCTTCCTTGTCGAAGACAATGTCCCTAGAGACGTGCAGGCGCTTGGTCACGGGATCGTACATGCGGTACACCTTGGAGCCCGTGCCGTACCCAACGAACACCATTGGAGTGCTGCGGTCGTCAATTTTCTGTAGGTGAGGGCGTGTCGTTTTGACATGGCCGACGTGTAGGGTTTCGTAGCATGGAAAACAAAAAAATTCTATCGCATACAAACAAACAAGCCAAGATCTATCTACTAGATTGTAGCAACGAGTCGATGGAATAACTCACCCTCGAAGATTCCAAAGTGTTTAACGAGAGAGGATTCTCGTGGGTGATGTAGTCGTACTCTTCCCGATCTCAAGATCGTGTAGACGATCCTTCCGGCAGCGCTCCCGCAGTCGGTCACACGTTCGGTACTCGACAAAGACCTTCCTCTCCCTTGTTCCAGCAGGCAGCGGAGGTTGTAGCACTCTCCTCGTGATTCCGGCAGCACAACGGCGTGGTACCGGAAGTAGAGGGGAGATCTCGCAGGGCTTCGCCTTAAGCCGGAGTGAGTATGGTGGACTATGAGAGAGCTCCTCGGCGATCTAGGGTTTAGACACACCAAGGAGGAGGTGCTAGGGCCGGCGGCTAGGGCATGGGGCTGCCCAAGTCGGCGGCTAGGGGAGCCCTAGGCGGCAGCGGCAACAGGAGGTGGCGGCACCGGGCTAGGGTTTTGGGTGGAGAACTTGTGTTCTAGGAGGGGCAGCCCTGCCCCTCCCTTTATAGGTGGGAGGCGCCGGCTGCCGTGGGAATGGTCACGGCAGATGCTGCAATCGGCAGCGAGTAGTAGAACGAGGGGCAAGGGCGGCCAGCCATCTGCGGTGCGAGATGAGGGCGGAGACTCAGGGTTTTACCCAGGTTCAGCCCCCGGAGGGTAAAGACCTACTCCTGCTAGATTGTATTATGGAGGTGGTACAATGGGCGAACTCGGCGGCTAGGCGGCGAGTCGCTAGGGTGTATGATGGAACGTATCTCTACACGCCCTGCGGGGGGGTTTATATAGGCTTACCTCCCCTAGGGTTTACATATCTCAACCGAATCAGTTAAGGCTTCGGTGCTCATTTAACCTAATCCGACTGAGCCTATCTACTCGCCTGGGCTTTCAGCTTCCAGTCGCTTGGATCCTCGCTGGGATTTAATCCAGTCGCCGTCTTGCAGGCCCACTCGCCAGTTCTTGGGACAGTCGGAAACGTCCTGCTGGGTATACCCCAGTAGGCGCATCCCCATCAGTAGTCCCTGAGGCCATCGTCGATTGGGCATAGATGGTCGCTGGCAGTCGGAGTATGCGGCCGTTGAGCGGGCATCCAGTCGAATCGTCGGCGGGCTCCTGCATAAAGAGAAGCTAGTCGCTCTGATCGCAGCTTTGGCGAGTTGAGTCGGCGAAACACTGTGATAGTGAACGAGTTGGCGAGTCGAGTGGCTGAAGTTGGACCGTTAACCGTGGTCAAACTAGCCGTTGGGGTAAAATCACCGCGTGGTAACGGCTCCCTGATTTGGCGGGTAACATCCGCTATATAAGAGGAATGGCAGGCGATCAGGGAATCACCTTCTCACCATTTCCTCCGACTGCACGTACTTTCGCCTCCCTCTGTATCGCGACCCAGCCAACCGGAAATCCTCCGAGCCCCCACAAATCTTTCCGCCATGGCCCTCTCCACCGAACCTTGGGGCAGATCGAAGTGCACTAGGGCACAATTGGCTTCCTTTGAGGAGGCCGGGATCCTGCAAGCCGGCTACTGGCGCATCCCCGCGGCCGGAGAGGTGACTCCGAACCCGCGAGAGAGGGAGTTCATCTGCTTCACCAGCCATCTTGAACGGGGGCTAGGGTTCCCCACGTCCCTGTTCTTCCGGCGCTTCTGCGCCTACTACGGGATCCAGCCATCAGATCTGGGTCCCCACAGCATCGAGCAGCTCGCCATCTTCGTGGCGTTCTGCGAATGCTATTTGGGCTGCCGGCCCTACTTCCCTCTGTGGCAAGATCTGTTTCATGGACGGATCAGCCGCGAGGAAGCGGGCGGCCTAACCTTCCAGCTGAAGTCGAAGGCTTCATTCTTCGACCTGATGCTGCCCGCCAAGGCAGCGAGCGACTGGAAGAAATCGTGGTTCTACGTAGCCGAGGCGACCCCGGAGGGCGAGACGGCGATTCCGCGGTACTCCGCCAACCGGTCCGAGCCGCGCCGCCTTCAAATCGGCAAGCTCCCCAGCGACCAGCGGATGGTCGCGATTTAGATGCTTCAGACCATCCGCGTCTGAAGAAGAAGGCCTCCAGACGATAAACCTGTACAACTGCTGGCTCGGCGGCGATTCGTCTCATGGCCCGGGCGCGAGCACTACATGTACCAAGACATCGCCGACGACTCGACAAAGGCCTGCCGAATGGAAGCTCGAGGACTACCTCTCAAGATCGAAGAAAATCACCAGCGGTGTACCGACGCAGGCTGGGTCGCCTACACCGCAAAGCGTCCAGCCCCAACGGTAATCGCTTCACCTCACTCGCAGTCGCAGTTTTTGCAGTCGCGGTAATTCTGATTTCGTCTTGTATTCACTGCAGCTATTCCAAGTGGTGGAAGGATGGCTCCCACCTTCGGACGACGAGAACTCGAGCTCGTCCGTCCAGGACGTGGGCGAGTCGCCTCCCGCCAAGGGCGATGCCGGGAGTGATGAAGGCGACAGCGACGATGAGTCCGAAGAAGAAGACGCCCCGCTGCTCCGCAAGACCCGTGGCAGGCTAACGCGAGCTTGAGGCAAGCAAAAGCCTCGGCGCCACGACAACGACGAAGCTTCCAGAAACCACCTCGCGCCAAAGTTACTCCATCGAAAAAGAAGAAGAAGGAAAAGGAGGCGAAGGCCCTCGAGGAAGAAGAAGACGGCCGACGCCCCAGCCCGGCCAAGGATGAGACGCCGCCGACGACGGCCGCGCTGGACACGGCCACCATCGAGGTGCCCCTGGCGTTGATGCCTCCGCCATTCGCCCCAGTCTCGGGGCTGGGGGACGCTCCGGCCGTAGCGGCTTCGCCTCACAAGGAAGCTCCTGTCGAGGATGTTACAGAGGCTCCGGTTGCAGCCATAACGACGAAGAAGCCGTCCGTGTCTTGGGCACGCGACGTCCTGGACATGGGGCTCAGCCGCCGACTGGGCCCTGAACTGGAGAAGCCAGCCAGCCTCCGTACGGGGCTGCGCTTTATTCCAGTCGCCAAGTGAGTACACTCGCCTTCCTTTGTCTTCCATAATCGCTTGAATTATCTTGCTTACATGATTGATGTGCAGGACCAGAGTGAAAAGGATGGGTCACCTGACCGTGGCTAAGGTGCCACCCGTCGTCAGCGAAGAGGATCCTTCCCGCAAGAGGAAGGCGGACGAAGTCACCGCTCCTGCGGATGGCGGCAAGAAGGCCAAGGGCGATGACGTTGTCACAATTTCTGACGACACGGCGGTCGCGCCGACTGGACCCGTAACGGAGGCGGCCGCATCCACGAAGGAGGGCGCTCCCCTGCCTAGAACGGCCGAGCCGACCTCCTTTGGGGCGGGTGCTTCCATTGCCACCTTCCCGCGCTTCATGGCCAAAGCGGATGCGACGAGTGGAACTTCACCCTCGAGCCACGCTCCTGGGAACGCCGATGCTGAAGTCAACCAGCGTCGTGGGCATACGCCGGCTCTCCTCGCGTCCGTGGACGCGATACAACTCCATGGCATGCTTGGCGCAGCCATCCAGGTATGTCCAGTCCCCGAGGATCAGGTCGGTGCTTTGTAGCGGCCTGATTCTTTTAGTGTCTTATTTGTATTTTTCGCATCCAGTCCCCGAGTACGCGCTCGCTGAATTTCAGCGAGTGGGTACTTTGAGATTTCTTGATTGCCAGTCCCCGAGTGTGCACTCGCTGAATTTCAGCGGGTGGGCACTTAGGAATTTCTTGATTGCCAGTCCCCGAGTGCGCACTTGCTGAATTTCAGCGGGTGTATACTTAGGAATTTTGCGTTGGTTAACTTTTTTGGGTGATGTGCAGGGTCTGCAACTTGAATCGGCTGACCGATTGGCAGCGAAACACCGCGCGGAGAAGGAACTGGCCATCGTCCAGGAAGCGAACAAAGGGCTTCAGGCGGTTGCTGCGAAGGCAGAAGAAGCTCGCCAGGGACTTGTCCCCGCGAGTGAACTGACGGCGGCGCAATCGGCTTTGAGTTCGGCTGAACAGCGGATCGCCAGCCTCGAACGCGAGCTGCGGGAGGCGAAGGAAGAAGCGCAATCGGCTGACGGGCGAGCCAAGGCCGCCATTGCAGCCGCCCAAGAGGATCGCAAAGTGTCGGACGCCCTTGTTGCTGGGCTTCAGGACGACCATACTTCGCTTCAGTGCTTCATCACGGATCTCGCACGCCCGTTGATTGGTAAGTGCGTCTGCCTCTGCCAGTAGTTGTGCCTTTTGTGGTGTCCGTCGTATTCATTATTGTCTTCTATTCGCAGGTCGCATCATCGATAGCGCGGAAGAGGCAAGCTCGTTCGACTCGCGGCAGTGTGTAGCCACGCTTGTCGACTCGGCGACGTTGTCGGCGACGTGCATTCGTGCCTATCTCCAAGAGATATCGCCCACGGAAGTGATTCCCAGCGACCTTGTTGAGGTGTGGAAGTATTTGGAGAAGGCGCCCGCAGTCGTTGAGTTCATGACGCGGTCGGCGTTTCGGCGCGGAGCGGCGACGGCACTTAGTCTTGGACTTGCCCACTTCCCCGAGGACTTCGATATCGATGATGTGACGAGTGGCTACCCATCGTCGACTAGCGCGGTGGAGCTTTCCGAGGTCCTCAAGTTGCAGCCGCCGCCACGCATCGAGCGTGGTTCCGGGCGATGGGCGACCTCCTTCCGCATCAGAGAGGTCGCCGTCGTGCCTAGCGACCCGAGCCGCCGATCGTGATTTCAAGGTCGAGCAACCCTTCCGCTGGCGATGGCGGTGAGCTGACGACGATCCGTCGAACCCATACACGCCGTTCATCCGCAATCGCCGGATGTTGGCGAGTCGTCGTGCTTCAAGCAGAGTAGGATAGTTTGCCCTTGCGGCGTTAGCGGCAGGTCTGCCATATGGGCATATTTTGTAATATGAGACAATGCAACATGCTAACGAATGAGACATCGTGTCTATTTTGGTATTTGTCATGTGTTTGTGGTTGATGTTTGAACGAGTCCCCGAGCGCGTCCGCCCTTTTGTGGGGTTTACCTCGTATGTAATATGTTTGTCGTTTTTGTGTGTTTTGTTATTGTGGTTGACTTGCCCAGACTCGAAGAGCCAGTCGCTAGGCGACTCCCTTGAGCGCTCTGTACTTCCCCGTTTTACCTTGCGCGAACGAGGTCGGGTGGCCGAGTCCCCGAGCGTGGTACTTGGTTGTTCCAGGCGCGACTCGAGGGTGAGTGAGGACTTGGCGCGTTAGTTTGAGCGCATCACTCCTGCCTGGCCCGTGGGGTCAGTCGCGTGGCGAGTCCTGGGCATGCTCTCGTACTTGGCGTTTTCCCGGACCGCTCGCGGTGAACTGGTCTGCAGTCCCCGAGCGTGGTACTTAGCCGTTCCAGTCGCTATGTCGAGGATGCGGAGGATCATGGTCGCTGTGGGAAGCGAAGGCAGTTGTCTTGGCTCGTAGAGCCAGTCGGGCTAGGAGACTCCAGTGGTGCTCCGGTTAGGCTTTTTTCATGGACGATGCAAAACCTGAGGTGACTCAGTGCTTTTGCATCGCACTACTTGGCCGTGCCGATCGCTTTACCAAAGGTTGACTTCTGCGGTTAGCTTGACGTTGTTATTACGAGTGCGAGTGGCACAAGACACGGAGAGTAAACGCAATTTGCGGTAACCAATTCTTTATTTCATAGCGACTAGAAAGTACATATGTGGCGTTCTAGGAATAGAACTTCCGTAGGAGGTTTACATTCCATGGTCGCTTGACGTCGAGTTTGCCGTCCCCGCGGACGTCGATGAGGTAATAGGCGTCGTTGCCGAGTACACGCCCGATGGCGAATGGTCCCTCCCATGGAGGGGAAAGCTTGTGCATGCCCTTCTTGTCCTGGATGAGGCGCAGCACCAGGTCGCCTTCTTGGAAGGTGCGAGTTTTCACCCGCCGGCTGTGGTAGCGGCGGAGTCCTTGTTGGTAGATGGCGGTGCGCGGAAGCTAGGTCGCGTTCGTCGAGTTAATCGACTCCATCCTATCGCGAAGTTCGCAGCCTCCGTGTAGTGGACGCACCCTTGGCGAAGTCGTGCTCAAGGTCGGTGGGCATGATCGCCTCGGCCAGACACCATGAAGAAGGGGTGAACTGCCGACCTGTTGACCGAGGTGCGGATTCCCGGATGACGGAGGGTAGCTCTCGACCCAGCACCCGGCGGTGCGCCGAGTGGTACTTTGGAGTCGCGGCTTCAGGCCGTGGGCGATGCTTTGATTGGCCTGCTCCGCCTGGCCGTTGACTCGGTGGGCATGATGCGAGATCGAGCCGATGTGGTGTTCTCACAAAATTCAGCCATGGCTCCTTTGGCGGTTAGTGCCATTGTCCGTAATGATGCTGTTGGGGAACCCAGAGCGATATATGATCTCAGAGGAATTTTGTGGCGGTCTTCCCGTCGCATTTCCGGACTGGCTTGGCCTCCACCCACTTTGTGAATTTGTCGACCGCGACCAGGAGGTGGGTGTAACCGGAGGGAGCCTTCTTGAAGGGGCCCACCATGTCCATGCCCCATACGGCGAATGGCCAGGTGATGGGGATTGTCTTCAGCGCCGAGCTCGGCACGTGCGTCTGATTGGCGTATTTTTGGCACCCGGCGCACCGCTGGACGATGTCGACAGCGTCGGCGTGTGTGGTGGGCCAGTAGAAGCCATGCCGCATAGCCTTGGCGACCAGGGAGCAGGCACCGGCGTGGTGGCCACAGTCGCCCAGTGTACATCGTGGAGGATCTTGCGTCCTTCGGCCGGTTGGACGCAGCGTTGGAACACGCCGGTGACGCTTCGCTTGTGGAGCTCGCCGTCGATGATGGTGAATGATTTGCATCGGCGTGCGATCATCCGAGCGTCCGTCTCGTCTGTCGGCAAGGTGCCAGCCTCCAGGTAGGCGATGTAGGGCTTGGTCCAGTCGTCCGGCTCGGTGACGAGTGCGACCAAGGCTGCCTCTAGCTGCAGCGGGACTCTGATGTCGATCTCCCTCGGGGGAGAGAATGATGGCTTGGTGATCGTGTCGAGGAAGACACCGGCGGGTGGTGCGAGTCGAGCCGACCCGATGCGAGAGAGTGCGTCGGCCTCCTCGTTCTTTCGCCTGTCGATCCACTCGATGGAGTAGCCTGCGAAGTGTCCGCCCATCTTGTCCACTGCTTGGCGGTAAGCCGCCATGGTGGGGGAGACGGCGTCGCAGGTGCCAGCGACTTGCCCAGCGACGAGGTCGGAGTCTCCGTAGCAGCGTAGGCGGTTGACATTCATCTCCCTGGCAGCTCGCGATGTCAGTGGAGTAAGGCCTCAGACCGCCATGTTGTTGGTGCAGGTGAAGTCGAGGCAGAGGACGAAGCGGAGCTTGTCGCCTTCGGTGAAGTTAGCACGATCCTTGCGCTCGCGCCGTCCGCGTTTGGAGCCGTCGAAGCGCGTGCTCCAGAATGGAGGTATGGCAGCTTCTCCGGGCTGGGGCTTTCCCCCGGCGATGAAATCCGCTAGGGCCTGCGACTTGATTGCTTTTCGTGGTTCGTATTTGATATTGTGGACGCCGATCTCAACGGCCCACTTGGCGACTCGCCCGGTCGCCTCACGGTTGCGGATGATGTCCTGCAACGGAGCTGAGGAGACGACCGTGATCGGGTGCTCCTAGAAATAGTGCGGCAGGCGTCGCTATGCTCTGAAGACCGCGTACACCAGCTTCGGTATCATGGGTATCACTGGCGCGACTCGGTGAGGACCTCGCTGATGTAGTACACCGGTCGCTGTACTGGGCGCTCCTTTCTTTCCTCCGGTCGCTCGACGACCATGACAGCGCTGACTACACGCTCGGAAGCCGCGACGTAAACCAGCATGGGTTCTTTGTCGGCCGGGGCAGCGAGTAGCGGTGCGGCGAGTAGCACCTTCTTGAGGTCGCGGAGCGCGTCGTCCGCCTCCTTGTCCCACTGGAATGTGGGTTCTGCGCATCAGCGGTATAGGGGCATCGCTTTTCGCCAGCGGGATGAAGCGACCGAGAGCCGCTACCGCCCGCCAGCTTCGACGCCGCGGCACTCGGGTTTGCCGAGTCGGGCGATCGTGTCGATCTTGGTTGGGTTCGCCGATCCCGCTGGCTGAGACGACGCACCCAAAGAGTTGCCCTGCTGGTACACCGAAGGTGCATTTGCCTGGGTTAAGCTTTATCTTGTATCTTCGCAAGTTGGCGAATGTTTCCGCCATGTCGGCAAGGAGTTCATCCTGGCGAGCAGATTTTATGACCACGTTGTCGATGTAGACGTGGATGTTGCGGCCAATTTGGCTCGCTAGACACTCCTGCATGCACCGCTGGTAGGTCGCCCCAGCGTTCTTGAGGCCGAAGGTCATGGCGGTGTAGCAGAAGGCTCCGAATGGCGTGATGAACGCCGTCTTCTCCTCGTCCTCGACAGCCATCTTGATCTGGTTGTATCCAGAGTAGGCGTCGAGGAAACATAGCGACTCCGAGCCCGTGGTGGAGTCGATTATTTGGTCGATCCGCGGGAGGACGAACTGCTCCTTTGGGCAGGCGCTGTTCAAGTTTGTGTAGTCGATACACATCCTCCAGGTGCCGTTCTTCTTCTCGGCCAGGACTGGTTTGCCAGCCACTTGGAGTAGTTTATTGGCCGGATGAAGCCTGCAGCGAGTAGACGCTGCACTTCCTCGGCAATGGCTCGGCGGCGCTCTTCATTGAAGGGCCGCAGCGACTGCTTGACGGGTCGCACTTTGGGGTCGGCGTTTAGTTTGTGCTCAGCGAGCTCCCTAGGGACACCAGGCATGTCGGAGGGCTTCCATGCAAAGATATCCCTGTTCTCACGGAGGAACTCGATGAGCGCGCCTTCCTAGGCTAGGCTCATCCCTGTTCCGATCGTCACCGTCTGGCTGGAGTCGCCGGGGACCAGCTCGACGGTGCGCGTGTGCGTCGTTGCCTCGAAGGTTGAGGTGTTTGCGCCCTCCGAGTTGGGCTTCTTGAGTATGGTGGGGTCGTCATTGTTCACCCCGCTCGCATACTTGGTGAGCTCGTCAGCGTGGTTGGTCTCCGCCGCGATGACGGCGTCAGCGAGCTCGGCTCCTTTGGCCTCGCACTCGGCGGCCATGTCGGGGTCGCCGTTGATGGTGATGACGCCGCACGACCCGGGGAGCTTCATCGCGTTGTACGCGTAGTGGGGCGCTGCCATGAACTTGGCGAACGCCTGGCGCCCTAGGACGCAGTGGTAGGGGCTGTCGAAGGGCACCAGCTCGAAGACGATCTGCTCGGTGCGGAAGTTTGCTGGTGTGCCAAAGGTGACTGGCAGCGTGACCTTGCCGGTCGGGTACGCCTTCCGACCGGGGACGATGCCGTGGAACATGGTGTGAGTCGTCTCGATCATCGACTACGGGAGCCGCAGCCGCCTGAAGGTGTCGAGGTACAGGATGTTGATGGAGCTGCCGCCGTCCATCAATGTCTTGGGGAGCCAGTAGTCGCCCACCTTTGGCTTGACCACCAAGGCGACTCGCCCTGGATACTCGATGCGCGGCGAGTGGTCATGGCGGCTCCAGGTGATGGGTTGCTCCGACCAGTTGAGGAACTGGGGAACGTCCGCCTGGGCCACCGCGTTGACGACGACGGCGCGGGTGATGACCTTCTTCTCGCGCTTCGTGTTGAAGCCGGTGAAGGTATGGAGCGACCCGGCCACGTTGCCAAACTTGCCGCCGTTTGGCGGGTTGTTATCGGGGTCCTCCCTTGCTCGCCATGCCTTCTCGATCTCCCTGAGGGTGTGGCAGTCGGCGGTTGTGTGCGTTGCGGGATTCCCTTCCCTGCTATGAAACGTGCAAGGTTGGTTAAGAAGGGCAGCAGGATCGAGCCTTGGCTTGGCCTTGTAGTTGCCGCCGTCGCGGCGTTGTCCTCCGTCGCGGCGGAAGCTCTTGGGCTCGCGTTGTGCGTGCCCGGCGTTGGCGACGAAGTCGACTCGCCTGTCATCGCGCGCGCTTGCCGTGAGGCGAGTGTTGCTGTAGCGTAGGTCGGACCGTGCCCGCTGTCGCTGCCGCGGCGGCGTTGACCTCGACTCGTCGTCGGTTTCCTGGTTTGGATCTTCCTCCGCATCGCTTGGCGATCTCGAGGACGTCCGGTATGTTGTCGAGAGTGCGAGTGTCGCTTGAGCTTGGCGACCAGCGGCTTGTAATGGCACGAGGTCTTGAAGCAATGGATCGCGGTGTCCGGGTGGATGCCGACCGCGTTGTACCAAAGTTCCTGCCACCGTTGGACCCAGTTGCGGGTCGACTCGCGGGGTCCCTGGACGCATCACTCCAGGTCCTCGATGGTGGTGGCGCGGGTGTAGGAGCACTCGACATGCCTGACGAAGGCGTCACGCATCTCCTCCCAGGAGTCAATGCTATCCTGGGGGAGGGTGTTGATCCACTGCCTGCACGTCCCCTCCATCATCAGGGGGAGGTAGCGGGCGGCTAGCGTGTCGGTGGCTCGCGATCCCCATTGCCATGAGGTATGTATCGAGCCAGACGGCGGGTCGCACGAGGTCGATTTTCTATCTCCTTTGGCGCCTTGAAGTTTGGCGGGTACTTCTCGCATCGGATCATTGGCCCAAAGCACTTGGGGCCGAGGCGACTGAGCGACCCCATTGGCTCGCCGTCGCGGCGATTGGTCAGGGTGTGTCGCAGGTCGTCGGGCTGGCGTGCGCGCCAGCTTTGGTTGTTGATGATGTGGGTGCGCGCCGGCGGTTGACCATTGGCGGCACGGTTGGTTGCTGGCCCGGGTCGGCAGGGAGAGTGCGTTCGCGGGTCGGTGCTGGAGCTGCAGTGGCTCTGGTGGCGGGAAATTGAGTGTGTTTGCCGCCATTGGGCGGCCGCTCGAAGCCGCCCTGCTTCCCGATGAACGCGAGTATACTCGACCCTGCGAGTCGGTGCCCGCTCTTTGCTGCTCGACGGACTTTGCGAGCAGGGCCCTGACGTATTGGATCTGTAGGGCGCCGTCGCCGGTGGCCGTGATGCTGTCGGCTGCTGCTCGGCCTGCCACGAGGTTGTCCATCGGGGTCGAGAACAGTGGGAGGCCGTTTGTGTCTCGCTCCCGTGAGGAGACTACTATCGCCGTCGCCCCTGGCGGGGGTCGGGCGCTTCCTCCTGGTGGCGCGTTCTCGCAGATCGCGCGCTCGGCCACGCGGGCCGGGTCGTTTTCATCGTCGAAGTTCAGGGCGCGCCCCTGAACGGTGGGGTTCAGGCGCGACCTGATCCGCTGTTGGTGGTAGCGCGATAGCTCCTGCGCCATCACCTGCTCGAGGCGAAATTTTTCGCGCTCGGCTTGCTCCTTGCGGACGGCTTCCGCCAGCTTCAGGCGGAGTTCCTCGACCTCCATTGCCGTGGCGTTGGGAGGGATCGGAGTAGAGAACGGGTCCTCCGGCAGATCGGTGCCAGTCGCCATATAGGTTGCGGCGTGGCGACCGGTCCCGTCGCGGAGATCGGCAGAGTTTTCCGATCCGGAGTCGAAGTCGAAGATCCCAAGGATGGAGGGATCCTCGAAGTCTCCCGCGTTGGAGACCTGGGTGATGGAGCCCGCGGGTGAAGCCGCGGTGATGGAACCAACGAGTGATGCCGGGGTCGCCGAGTCGGCGTCGTCGGTGAGGGCCGCGTCTTCCGCGGCCGCGGAGTTTCGGCCACGTCGCTATGGGCCGAGTTATACTCGGAGGTGAGGCGATGGATGGTGCGGACCTGGCTCTCGGAGAGTCGATCGCGTGGCGGCGACTCGCGGATGCGAGCCGAATCCTCCGAGACGATGATGTCGGTGAGGCCGACGAAGAGGCTGATCGTGCCCACTGGCAGGATCATGTTGTGCGTGACGGGTCGCGTCGCCGGGACGTAGCTGCTTGGCAAGATCTGGAGCATCTCGCCAATCGCTATCATGCGGCCGGTGGCGACCGACTCGTTGATGGGCAGATTGGATCTCGCCGCAGAACACCGGCCAGACCGGCCAGGCCCCACGGGCGCCACCGCCGTGGGAATGGTCACGGCAATGCTGGAATCGGCAGCGAGTTGTAGAACGAGGGGCAAGGGCGCCAGCCATTCGCGGTGCGAGATGAGGGCGAGACTGTGGTTTTACCTGTGTTCGCCCCGAGGGTAAAGACCTACTCCTGCTAGATTGTATTATGGAGGTGGTACAATGGGCGAACTCGGCGGCTAGGCGGCGAGTCGCTTGGGTGTATGATGGAACGTATCTCTACACGCCCTGTGGGGAGGTTTATATAGGCTTACCTCCCCTAGGGTTTACATATCTCAACCGAATCAGTTAAGGCTTCGGTGCTCGTTTAACCTAATCCGACTGAGCCTATCTACTCGCCTGGGCCTTCAGCTTCCATGCTGATCCTGCTGAGATTCAATCCGATCCGCCTTGCAGGCCCACTCGCCAGTTCTTGGGCCAGTCGGAAACGTCCTGCTGGGTATACCCTGGTAGGCGCATACCCATCACCGGCCAAGGGGAGGGGAGTCCCTCCCCAACTCGGATCCCTAGTGGGCCGGCGGTGGAGGAGGAACTCCTCCCCAACTCGGTTTCCCACTTTCCCACCACTTCACAAAATAGCCGTTTGACTTTTCAAACTAGGATTTGATTAAACCCTTTATTTTGTTCAGCGATGACACCTAGTACATGATGCAATCATACCAACTTGATATAACACATTCATGTACCCTTCCCCTCCAAAGTGCCGGACATTCCGGAACCTTCTAGAACATTCCCGATGAAAACACCGGAACCATTCTCCAACCCCGAAACAGGACTTTCCTTATATGAATCTTATTCTCCGGACCATTCCGGATCTCCTCGTGATATCCCGGATCCCATACGAGACCAACAACATTCGTCTCTTACTCATCATTCCATAACTACTCAAACAACGTCGAATCCTTATGTGTCTCCCCACGGTTCGTGAATTATGCGACATGATCGAGACATTCGATCAATAACCAATAGAGGAATCTGGAAATTCATATGGCTCTACATATTTCTCGATTACTTTGATCGAATGAACCACTTACATACGATACCAATTTCCCTTTGTCTCACGATAGTTTACTTATCCGAGGTTATGATCGTCGGTATCTCTGCATACCTAGTTCAACCTCGTTACCGATAAGTACTCTTTTCTCGTTCCCGTGATATGCGATCCCTTGTAAGCCAGTCACATGCTTGCAAGCTAATTGGATGACATTCCACCCAGAGGGCCCAGAGTATATCTATCTGTCATATGGATGGACAAATCCCACTCTTGATCCATGTGTCTCAACCAATACTTTCTGAACACTCAATGCCACCTTTATAGCCACCCGCCACGGTGGTGTTTGATGTCATCAAAGCATCCTTCCGGTGAAGGTGATATGCATGATCTCATGGTCGAAGGAATTAGGTTACTATGTATCAGAAAGCATATAGCAATTGAACTATTAAAATGACTTGATCTTTATGCTACGCTTATCTATAGGAGTATGTCCACCATATTATTCTCCTAACGATATGATATTGTTGTTAATAACATCTCAATGTTCATGATAGGGAAACCACAATCATTTATTAACCAACAAGCTAGTATTATAAAGAGGCTTTACTACGGACTCTATTTTAGTTTACAATTCACACAAGTATCAATGTTTCCTTGTTAATACTATTATAGCATGAATGTAAACATTTATCATAAACACAAAGATATAATAATAACTATATTTATTATTGCCTCTAGGGAATATCTCCAACACGGCGCACCCGAACACACGAAAGAACTGCACGTCCAGCTTCGTGTCGTGCCACGCCTCGTACGGTGTCACGTCGTCCATGCTGCGGGTGTAGCAGTGGTTGAGTATGAACGTCGCCGTCAGAACCACCTCGCCCCAGAACAGGTTCGGGACTTGCTTGGCCTTGAGTATGCTTCTGGCAATGCTGATCACGGTCAGATTCCTCCTTTCTACCACTCCATTCTGTTGGGGAGTGTACGGAGCAGTGAAGTGTCGCTGGAAGCAGGTCTCAACGCAGTGCTCGGAGAACATGGCCGAGGTGAACTCGCCGCCACAGTCTATGCGAAGGACATGAAGCTTGTGTCCGCACTCCACCTCTGCTGCTGCCTAGAATTTGACGATCGCTCACACGGCCTCGTCCTTGGACTTGAGCAGCTCGACCCACATATAGCGGCTTTGATCGTCTATGAGGAGGAGGATGTAGCGGCGATCTCCAGATGTTGGAGGCATGGTGGGACCGCACAGGTTCCCATGGAGGAGCTCCAGTGGCCGCTGCGCCCTGTACCGCGCTTGCTATGGGAAGGGCAGCCTCCGTTGCTTCCCAGTGAGGCAAGCCTGACACAGTTCATCTGCATGATCGATGTGAGGCAGGCCACGCACCAATTTGCCATGCACCATCCTCTGCATCCCGTCGAAGTGGAGATGCCCAAGGCGTGCGTGCCAGCGCCATGCCTCAGACATGTGTCCGACAGCAAGACACACTGGATGAATAGGCATGAAGATCAGTTTGTACAACCGATTCGGAGCTCGATTTACCTTAAATAGGACGCGCTGGTGGTCGTAGTGCATGGTATGGACACCACGCCTGATGTGGATGTCGAACCAGCCCTCGTCAAGCTGTCCCAGGCCAACGACGCTGCTCTTCAGGGCAGGGATGAAGAACACCTCCGTGAACGTGTGGTGGTCTCCCCCATCGACGGCGAACACTACGGTGTCGCGCCATCGGATGTCGACCACCAAGCCATCGGTGAAACGCACCTTGCCAGTGACGGAGCGGTCGAGGACGGCGAACGCCTCCTATGACCCCGCCATATGGTTGGTGGATCTCGTGTCGAGGAACCACTCCTTGCCGTCCTAGGTCTCGGCACTAGTGGGCGTGACGATCGCCCGATGTTCGTTGAGGAAGATGTGGCTGCCGGTGCACGTGCCGCCGTCGCCCATTGCTGATGACACGGGCAGGTCAGTGAGCGACGTGAGGGCGTTGCCCTCAACCACCTCCTGGACACGGGTCATCATCATTGTCGGTCCGCCGTCGTCTTCCTCGGCCTGGACGAGGTTGGCAGCGGCCGGAGCTGCGGCCCCCTTTGTCGCCTCATCACGCTGCCGCTTGCAGGAATCATAGGCCCAATGGCCCTTTTTGCCGCAGTAGTTGCACTTGTCCTTGTCGAGTTCATTGGCGGCGGCGGGCGGTGCCTGCTGAGGTTGTCCGTCCTTCTTGACGTTCCCGTCTCCCCGGGCGGCCGTGCTCCCGCCGCCGCGTGGCTGGCGTTTGCGTGCCTCCCACTACTCCTCGGTGAGAAGGAGCTGACCACCAGAGTTGCTGCCCTGATCGCCGTCCAGCCATTCCTCCACGGCACAGAGGTGTCTAATGACCTCCTCGACAATGAGGGTGGCAGTATCCATCATAGTCTCCATCGAGAAGGCTATCTGCACGAACCGGGCAGGCATGACTGACATGAATTTTCGCACTACCTCTTCATCGTCACAGTCGTCACCGAGGGAGCGTAGCGCAGAGGCCAGGTTCGCGATGCGCATGCAGAAGTCCTCGATCCGCTTGCCGCTCTTGAACGCGATCGACTCGAACTCCGTTCGGAGCCGTCGGACGCGTGTGTCGCGGACGCGATCGTTGCCTTGGTGCTAGACGTGGATGGCCTCCCACGCCGCCTTGGTGCTCCCCTTGCCGATGAGCATGCATTGCATCTCGGTCGGGATAGATCGGAGCAGCGCGGCCAGGGCCTGCTTGTCCTCGCGCTAGGCCATGTCGCCATGATCGATGGTGTCCCAGAGCGATGCAGCCTAGAGATTCACCTCCATGACCATGGCCCAGTTGGTGTAGCCACCGCGCGTGAGCATCGGGAAGGAGAGGTTGGTGCCGCTGCTTCCTCCGCCCTCGCGTACCACCTCGCGTTGTATCACGACCTCGTCGCCGCCGTGACGCGTCCTGCTTCTCCCCCGGCTCGGCGAGCGCCGTCGCGCCCGGGAGGCGGAGTCACAGGAGAGCGCGCAGCCGGTACGGTGCTGCTACCCTTGCAGACCATGGCTCTAATGCCAATTGTCGCCCTGAAATCACAAACACTCAGAACAAAAGAACGAAAACGAGAGAGAGTTGGACTCGGATGTTTTGTGTTGCGCAACTATTAGCAGCTTTTCGGGGGAACGCGGAGATTCCACAACGGCGAGGGTGTCCCCGGCTTATCCAACAGACCTGGATGTCTTAAGATTCGTGTCCAACATCTTACATTCACAACCTCGCACTTGTACACTTTCCTCCCCTATAGTCCTGAAAGTGTGCATGTACATCTTATTCCCTTGATTCTCTCTCGTCACAGCTTGTCCTATCTTATCCTCTTCCTGCAACCACCACCGCCCCATGATCTTCACGTTCTCCTCGAGCTACACGTCGGCGCCGCCCCGGTCCCCCACGGCCTCGACCTCCCCGTCTGCTCCTCGTCTTCCTGGCGCTTGCGGACAGCCTGCATCTCAATCCGATTCCTCCGCCTGTGGCTTCCGGCCCCGTCCATGGCCGCCGCGGGCGAGCCTGGTCGGTGCTCCTTCTCGAGATGGCACAGCGGCGCCGGCTATGGCAGCTATCTCAGAGCTCGTGGAGGGATGGTGCTACTATTGTCCTACATTGGAGATTTGAGCATGCCGCCATGAACGAGAGCTCTGTTTTCCAGATTTTTTTGGTTTCCAGATCTCCTGATGTCTAAATTATTTAGTTGGTTTTTAGATCTGTTCAGATCTGTATTTGATCTAGATGCTTATTTCCTTTCTAATTTTTTCTTCAACTATATTCTTGATGATCACAACCTATCGGACGGGATGTTCCAGAATCTGTATTATATTCTGTCTTACAAAAAACCGATTTGTTAGGCATGATATGGTGGAAAATAGCTATCAGACAGGATGTTGTGAAAAGTGGCTAACGAAATAATCTGTAGTAATGATAATGGTTGCAGTACAGAACGAGTACCAACACATGGATCTCAGAGTAAATAGTCAGCACACTAGAGATGTTTTTGTACTGAACAGGAAACTATACTAGAGGGGTTCTTTGAAGTTTACACAAGTCGCTGCACAGATCTCAAAGCACAAATGAACGTGCTGGATAAGCCCGGAACGCCCACATATATGTAGACTAGTATTTTCGTTTTCGGGGTCTCTTTCCTTTTATTTCCGCGGGAAGGAAACATGTCGAGCATCGTGTCCCACGAATTGACCGTGCCATCCCACGATCCGAACAAGGTGCTCGACGAATCTACTACCTAGTCTAACTGAAACCAAAAACTGTCTATCTAAACCTGACAGCCTACAGTGTCACGAAACAACACTTGTCAGCTAAACTACAGAGAAGCGAGGGAGGCAGGGTTTAAGCAACATACATTGCGCTTTTATGTCGATTTTCTCTGAGGTTATTCAAGGTTCATGATGCATTCGGGATGTTCTTGGCTATCTTAAGACGTCCGCAAAAATTGCCAGAGTCAGACGCCAAGGAGGATGTAGAAACCTAGCTAGTCTAGATAGGTACCGCGGGGTATTGCACTCTTGTTATATTCTATCTATCTCCCTTTTGTTTGTGTGTTTGCCATAACCATTTACCCTGAAACAAGTAGGGTCCGTTAAGCGGGTGCGAGGAAGCCACGTGTCCCAGCAATTTGCCGATATCATGATTATTTTCCAAGTGTATTCTCCATTTCTAATGAGTCTTTTTTTTTGCCGGGTGTATTTTATTTCTTTGTCAAGTATATATTTTTTGTGTCTTACATAATTGCCAAGTAGGAGTATTATTTTTGCCGGGTTCCGCATGAAGGTCGTATTCCTGCTGTCCCCTGACGTGTAAAAGGTGAAGACGCCAGGCAGATGGACCAGAACTTGACGTCATCGGGGTGCGACACGATCGGGGTGCGACACGCCAGACATGATGATCCTTCCAAAGAATCATAGGACGTGTGCAATGAGGTGGCGCCACCAAGGCCATCGTGGATTGAGACTTCCTGTGCTTGCTGGCAGGACCGTGGTGGCTAGAAACCTTTTCATACTCGATCGGCAACGTGCAGCCGGAGTTTGGCTGAGCTGCTCTAGTCATCAATCGAAACCAGAGGTGATTAATATTAATCTCATTTGGTTCCATGTTTTTGGCTGAATGCAATATTTGATCTCTGGGGTGCTAATAGTTATTTACACACACTATGTTCCTTTACAATCGTACATAAACTTTATGTCAAGTAAATTTTGTATTTCCTCAAAAGTGAAGGAGAACATAATAAGATATAGAGATGACGAAATATTTTGTAGCAATGCAACATCCACAGACAACACCGTAGAAGATCTCGTCATGATGATAACCTTGATGAACCCCGGTATTGAGGGACGTAATAAAGCTATGTACCAACAATTTAACAATCAAGTTGCTAAAAATGTACGTGAGTTAGAGAATGAATATAAAAAAGTTGTTTGAGAAACTACCTGCCTAGTTGGATAATAATATATTCAAACCAGCAATTAAGATACATATAGGAGTAAATGAGACTGCTGCATTTTGTGATCTTTGGTGCAAGTATTTCTACCATTCCTAAAAGTTTATTTGATAGACTAAATCTTGATTCACTTCAAATGACTGAACTTAAGCTACATCTAGCAGACTCAGCTTATAAACAAGCTGCAGACATAAAAAAAGTAGTTGTGCAAATTAAAGGATGCCCATATTGATTTTGCCATGGTTGATATGTCTGAACATCCGGTAGCTTCTATAATACTTGGTAGGCCCTTTTCAAGAATTGTTAAGGCCTTGGTTAATTGTTGTTGGCAACCAAACAAAGTGCACAAACAAGCTTTAAAATAAACATGGACAACCAAACAAAGTGCACAACATAAATTTAGCATTTCCCCGGCAAATCATGGCTCTGGAGACAAGATCTCCATATATGTATGAGACACCCTCGATAACCAAGCACGCCCCTAGCATTTCTGCATCCTTTCTTTTTTTTCAAGGGTACACCAAAGACGTACCAAACTTTTATAGAAGGCAACAGAGAAAATACAAGAGGCCGAAGCGCTTTGCGAACAAAGAGCCCAACCGAACTCACACACAACTCAACTCCCACAATACTCTAAACACCTACTCTCACGGCATGGTTGTGACTCCACTCCTAAGCCGAGCAACCTGCCAATGCCTATACTCCTCCCTGATGCGGGACACAAGCTGCGTCTCGTCGCATGGTTTCTGCATCCTTTCTCATGGGTCACGCGGCGGGAAATAACGGATGGTGGTGACCGTAAGACTTTAATCGAAATGGACAGTCCTGACTGAATCACGTGGGAGTGTTTTGGATTTTGGTCTGGAAGAATTTCTGGACCCACGAAAATGTACGCAATTTAAATGAACTAGAAAATCTTGTAGGAATTAATTCATCAAATTTAACATGATTATTTAACCAAATATGATTTTCGTACAAATTTGGTCCAAATCTAGTCTGAAAAATTTGTAGAAAAAGTATTCCGCTGGGCGTCAAAAGTTTTTTAGTGCAATCTACAATTGGTTCGACTTAGATTAATCCAAGAAAAGTACAACTTCCACTTTTTTCAGAGTGCAGGCTCTCTCTAGAAAAGTGTAAGTTCCGGTTTTTACTAAATTGGCATTACAATTTGCAGAAATATACTTGAACCTACGAAAATTCCATAAATATACTTGAACTTATGGAAATCCCAGGGTATGTAGGATTATAAAAAAAAGTTTGTCCGACGACATAAGGGCGGTCGCTTTCTCCGACTCGACCAGAAGGTGAGCATCCTCCTATAGGATGTGGAAGGGGAAGATGACTTGGCGCGGTGTCTGGCCACCAGAAACAACACCTTGTGGAAACCAGCAATTAAGATACTTATAGGAGTAAATGAGACTGTTGTACTTTTTGATCTTTGGTGCAAGTGTTTCTACTATTCCTAAAAGTTTATTTGATAGAATAAATCTTGATTCACTTCAAATGACTGAACTTAAGCTATATACATCTAGCAGACTCGGCTTATAAACAAGCTGCAGACATCAAAAAAAGTTAGTTGTGCAAATTAAAGGATGCCCATTTGATTTTGTCATGGTTGATATGTGTGAAGATCCCGGTAGCTTCTATAATACTTGCCAGGCCCCTTGATTAATTGTTGGCAACCAAACAAAGTGCACAAACAAGCTTCAAAATAAGCATGGACAACCAAACAAAGTGCACAACATAAATTTAGCATTTCCCCGGCAAATCATGGCTTCGGAGAGAAGATCTCCATAGATGTATGAGACACCCTCGATAACCAAACACGCCCCTGCATTTCTGCATCCTTTCTCATGGGTCACACCGCGGGAAATAACGGATGGCGGTGACGGTAAGACTTTAATCGAAATGGACGGTCCTGACTGAATCACGTGGGAGTTTTGGACTTTGGTCTCGAAGAATTTCTGGACCCACCAAAATGTAAGCAATTTCAATGACCTAGAAAATCATGTAGTAGTTAATTCATCAAATTTAACATGATTATTTAACCAAATATGGTTTTCGTATAAATTTGGTACAAATCTAGTCCGAAAAATGTGTACAAAATGTATTTGGCAAGGCATCGAAAGTTTTTTAGTGCAATCTACAATTCGTTCGACTTAGGTTAATCCAAGAAAAGTACAACTTCCACATTTTTCAGAGTGCAGGCTCTCTCTAGAAAAGTGTAAGTTCCGGTTTTTACTAAATTGGCATTACAATTTGCAGATATATACTTGAACCTACGAAAATTCCGTAAATATATTTGAACTTATGGAAATCCCATGGTACGTAGGATTATAAAAAAAGTGTGTCCGGCGACATAAGGGATAGCTAGTTTCTCACGTTCGCTTTCTCCGACTCGACCAGAGGGTGAGCATCCTCCTATAGGATGTGGAAGGGGAAGATGACTTGGCGCGGTGCCAGGCCACCAGAAACCTTGTGGAAAGGAGCAAAATAAGGGAATGTCGTGTGTCTGGACACCGTTGGGTGGTGACATGTGCTCTCTCGGGCGCTCTCTTGGGC
Organism: Avena insularis; assembly: GCA_023614405.1. NCBI lineage: Eukaryota > Viridiplantae > Streptophyta > Magnoliopsida > Poales > Poaceae > Avena > Avena insularis. Next base: position 349,026,633 of record CM042691.1, read on the forward strand.
GCCGCATTAGATTATGGTGAGGATTAAGTTTAATAATATAGCCTATTGTTGGCTATAAGCCACTGTCATGTCATCTATAGTTATCACTATAGCCACAAGTATAATAGCTAACTGCAAACATGTACTATTTTATTAATATATGGCTCACATGCCACTCCCACAAAGTGCTTAGGAGCACATGTTGTATCTAGCTCTTAACTTACAGCCAGCTATTTTTCTCTCACCTTCAACTCAGCCAAAATATACTACCTCTTATAGCCAGCTGATGTCATCCTATTGTACTTGCTCTTAGGGCTGCTTGACAATCATTAGCATAAGACGTATCTATATCTATACCTAATAATAAAGGAAGGAGTGTTTTTTGTAGTACCTATACTTTTTAGACGACTTTAACCTTTGACCAAAAAATAAATTATCCACCAATGTCACCGGTAAGTGAAAAATAAAAATAAATTACCCACCAATGCCACCGGTAAGTGAAAAATTACCCACCAATATCACCGGTGAGTGAAAAATTACCCACCAATGCCACCGGTAAGTGAAAAAATACCCACCAATGCCACCGGTAAGTGAAAAAGAAAAAGAAATTACCCACCAATGCTACCGGTAAGTAAAAATGAAAAATAAATTACCCACCAATGTCACCGTAAGTGAAAATCTATAATTATATATATATACCTAATAATAAAGGAAGGAGTGTTTCTTGTAGTACCTACACTTTTTAGACGACTTTACCCTTTGACCAAAAAATAAATTATCCACCAATGCCATCGGTAATTGAAAAAGAAAAATAAATTACCCACCAATGCCACCGGTAAGTGAAAAATTACCCACCAATGCCACCGGTAAGTGAAAAAGAAAAATAAATTACCCACCAATGCCACCAGTAAGTGAAAATAAAAAATAAAATACCCACCAATGCCATCGGTAAGTGAAAAGGAAAAATAAATTACCCACCAATGCCACCGGTAAGTGAAAAAGAAAAAAAACACTTTTTTGGCATGTTGACTTCTAGGAGTTGATTCTTCTCGAGGAATTCCACCGTTCATTTTCTACAGATAGAATTCATTCGCTTTCTCACGTTCGTCCTCGAGTCCTCACAATAAGCTGAGCACATGCATGTGCTTATGATCAGCCCCGTCAATGTTTTTGTTCCCAGTGACGCATGGCTGACGGGACTGCACCTATAAGTAAAATACCGGGCCACTAGACCTGGCTGCGGACCATGGCCGAAATCGACGACGACGCCGCGGCCGGGGGCTCGGACGCCCAGCGCCAGCCTGAGTTGACACCTTACCTCCAGCGGACCATAACTCTGTAAATAGGTTCGTTCAAGATAAGAAAACGTTCAACTCGATCGAGATAGGTGTCATGAGACAAAACAAAAAAAAATCATGCGAATTAGATTAGTCTTCCCGGTGCAACGCGCGGACACTTCTACTAGTATAGTATAACTTCTCATCACATTTTCTCCCGTCCCCAAACCCATCGTGGGCGAAAATACAGGAGAGATAACAAGTGCTAAGGTTGGGACTGAAAATACTAGAGAAAGAAACAAGGCATGAGGCAGGTACGGTACATCCATATCCATATTTCCACTTTTTTCAGAGTGCAGGCTCTCTCTAGAAAAGTGTAAGTTGTGGATTTTACTAATTGGCATTACAATTTGCAGAAATATACTTTAACCTACGAAAATTCCGTAAATATACTTGAACTTATGAAAATCCCAAGCTACGTAGGATTATAAAAAAAAGAGTGTCCAGCGACATAAGGGATAGCTAGTTTCTCACGGTCGCTTTCTCCGACTCGACCAGAGGGTGAGCATCCTCCTATAGGATGTGGAAGGGGAAGATGACTTGGCGCGGTGCCAGGCCACCAGAAACCTTGTGTAAAGGAGCAAAATAAGTGAATGTCGTGTGTCTGGACACCGTTGGGTGGTGACATGTGCGCTCTCGGGCGCCGCATTAGATTATGGTGAGGATCAAGTTTAATAGTATAGCCTATTATTGGCTATAAGCCATTTTCATGTCATTTACAGTTATCACTGTAGTCACAAGTATAATAGCTAACTGCAAACATGTACTATTTTATTAATGTATGGTTCACGTGTTACCCCACAAAGTACTTAGGAGCACATGTTGTATCTAGCTCTTCACTTACAGCCAGCTATTTTTCTCTCTCCTTCAATTCAACCAAAATATATTACCTCTTATAACCAGCCGATGTCATCCTATTGTACTTGTTCTTGGGGCTGCTTGATAATCATTCGTATATAGTATAACTTTTCATCACATTCTCTCCCGTCCCCAAACCCATCGTGGGCGAAAATACAGGAGAAATAACAAGTGCTAAGGTTGGGACTGAAAATACTAGAGAAAGAAACAAGGCATGAGGCAGATACGGTACATCCATATCCATATTTCCGTCTTCTCTGGTGACCAGAGTATCCCATTTGTGTGTCTCCTGCAAACAACAGCCAAAGCGGAAGATTGTCAAAGGGAACCAAGGCCCATTAAAGTTGACAGCCAACGACTCCCATTTGGCATCCCGGAGCTCCGCCGGCCCATCTGGAGACGGCCACGTTTCACTCAAGAAGAAGAATATCGTCAACAAAAAGATCAAGAAAAAGAAACTGGCACGAGACCAATTCTCGCGACTCCCCGAGGACCAAGTGGCACGTGCGTCGGCAGACCAAAATGAGAATAAATCAAACTCAAATTACTTTCTCCGTCCGCAAATAAGCGTACATCTAGGAAATACTAGATAAATTAATTATCTCTCTTCTTTTATAAAGCTTTATTAATTATCTAAAAAGGAGAAAAATGATGATTGATGGATGATATGGAGGAGAAGAATAGAGATTGGAGGATGAGGTGGAAAGTGATTACGAGAAGCTAATTGTATTTATTTAGTGCCTTGATATTATAGATGTACACTCTTTTGAGGATAAATTTTAAGTGCTAGATGTACACTTATTTACGAACGGAGGGAGTAGGTGGAAGTGAAGTTTTCTTTTGACCAGGAAAATAAAGAGAATAGATAAATACACCACTAGCCAGGGCACACGTCATCAACCTACACGAGCTCTCGTAGCACACGTGTGCATTTATCCATTGCTGTGAAGAACTGTTCTCTAGGGATGGGATGTCACGAAAAACTTAGATATCGGCTAAAATCTTGTTATTTGCCTAGTGGGCTCAGACATACGACAATAGTTCTCCGGATGTCATGTTCTACATATGTGTGTGTGGTTGTTGACGTACTCATCGGTTTTGTGTCTAGGGTATCAGGTGGGATCCCGCATAAATTTCACTTCTAGTTTATTTCTTAAAATCTAGTGTAATTTTTGCTTAAAATTTACACTAAAATTTGGCAAATAAACTACAAGTGCAATTTAGGTGGAATCCTACATAACACCTTATTTGTGCCCTTTTTAAGTCGCATGGTCAACTTGTTTATATAAATACGGTAGACATAATCGTTGCCATGAAGTTTTCCTAGTAAGATTAGATTCTAACAGCCGGGAGCACCAATTTTTACTTTATTAGACGTCACATGATAAGAGCTTCTTAAGTCTAGTATCCACATTTCATGGAACAATTCACTTCCTAAGGTCTAAACTTTACTATCAAAATCAACCATAGATTAACAACAATATATTTAGCTCTATCAATCTTGTTATACGCTAGACAGTTCTTCCTAATGCGACCCCACTCCTTACAATAAGAACACTGAGGCTTTCCCTTCTTCTTGCCAGATTTCCCACCGATTTTCTCTAATCATCAACCGATGTCCATCACTAGCACTAGCAGAAGTACCTCCTTTAGAAGTTTTCTTTTCTCGTTGATCATAAGATAACATCGCACTTTGTACCTGTTTGAAATGATGCTTGACTTGTCTTACGTCAGAGTAACGACCAAGCTCTTGTAATACTTAGGAAACGAAGTAAGCATGAGAAAAGCCTTGTCCTCATCCTCCACCTTGATGTTCCAAATCTGAGACCACATGGTTGAAGGCTTTTATGTGTTCAGTAAGGTCCACCCCTTCTTGCATCCTCATGACATACAACTCATGCTAGAGATGCAACTTATTGGGCGCAATCTTTTCTAGAAACTTTGCCTCCAACATCTTCCATATTACACGCACTGACTCCTCGTCCATCACATGATACATGACTTGATCATCTAGACTTAGCCATACAGAACTAGCGGCCATGATTGTGTATCTCAGCCATCATCAACATCCATCTTGGCAAGCTTTGCCGCATCATCCTTGATTGTTTTTAGGAGTCCCTACTGCAACAGCAAATCTTTGACCCTCTATTGCCATAGTAGGTAGTTACATGTACCATCGAACTTCGTTACCTCAAATCTGGTTGTGGAAGACATAGGGCGTGTTTGGTTTCCGTGCGAGTTTTTCTTCACGGATGCAACTTGCACGGGCGGGGACTAAGGGATCAAGCTCTAGACCAAAATCTCTCCCTTATTTGGTAGCTCGTATTCTCATCCCCCCCCCTCCCATAGAAGGCCTTGGCGTTTGGTTCCTCGGTGCACACAAGAGGCAATGGGTGTTATGCCTTTTAACTAACAATACTTGATCTTAATCTCCTATAATCTACCTAACTATACTCCATTCGAGATAAGTTGCCTTTTAACTAACAATACTTGATTTTAATCCCTTCTAATCTACCTAATTATGCCTCCATTCGAGATAAGTTGTACATGAAAAAGATGCCCCTTGATGCTATGATTCCATTCCCGCAAACAATTTGTAATTTCGTTGAATGTTTGAAACTCTAAATCGTGTTCTTTTTTAAATCTTATTTGAATGAATTTTTCTAAATTCGTCACACAGTTGACCATTTGAATTTTTCTTTGAGGGCAAGCTTGAATTCATCATTTCAAACAATTTTATGTTGTAATTTTTCTATTTTGACATTTCTATACGAGTAGATCTACATAAATGTGCGTATATTAGGACAGTTTAGATCTACTTATTTATAAATGTTAAAACTAAAAACTTACAACATGAAAGTTGTGTGAAATGGTGAGGCGAAGCTACAACTCAAAGAAAATTTGAAACAGTTGCCCGTGTACAAAGAATTTGACAAAATTCGTTCATAGAACGTATAAACATGAACACGAAATAGACCATGTTTTGGGAGGAAAGTTTAAGTGCCTGGGTTGCATGCAGCAAGCCAAATTTGCACGCGGCGGACATGTCCCCGTGGAAACGGTCGATTTCGACGTTTCCAACGGGTCAACTTTTGGCCTGCTTTAAAAGCCATGTCATGCAGCAAACTCATACTGGTTGAATAACCATACGGGCTTATTTCTTCTGATCGGATATGAGAAACAAAAATCCGGCCTACCAAACGCGCCCATATTGTGCTCCCGCTGCTCTCTCACGAATAGTCATTGATCGTATCGCTTAGGTCAGAGCGATTGAACCTGCACAAGCCTCTCCTTCAGTTCAACAAAGCCCTTCTCACATGTGTCACCTCTCTTCTGACATTCTGTGCTCGATATTTAGGGCTAGGCAACTCAGAGAGCTCTTTCTATTGCACCTCATAACCCTCCTTTTATTGACCTTGAGATAGTTGAGATCTATCTCCACTTTCAAACTGACCCCACATAACTTTCCTAACCTCCAAGTCACACCTTGTGTCATCAACTTGGCCTTCCTTTATTCCCTTGTGTGCACCTAAAAATAAGTCGGTACATGCCTTTGTCGAATCGAATTCATGTACATAGCTCCACTGGATATTCCGAATCTTAGAGCGACAAGCACACATGCTTGTTGTACGTGCATCAGGGACCACACTAGTAGAAAAAAGGGGCTTTAGTTCGATCTACAGTCTGACACTAGTCCCGATTTATTACGGTTCGGGACTATATGAGCACTAGTCCCGGTTCGTACCGTTTTTAGCGGCTAGGAGACCGAGAAAACTCTAGTCCCCCTTTAGTCCCGGGTCGTGATACGGTCCAGGACTAAAGGGTGCGAACGCGGGCAACTTAAAATTGCTATAACTTTTGTGTACGATGTCGAAAAAAAATGTACAACCTATCAAAATGTGTGGCAAAAAAATTAAGTGTGATTTTAACAGCCTTATTTGGATTCCTCACATTTTTAGATTTTTAAAATTATAAATAATGGATTCCTCACATTTTTCTGATTCTTTTACATTTTTTAAATTTCAAAAAGGGAAAAAGTTATTTAAAAAAATAATTTTTTTAGCAATTTTTATGCCATATTTTGATTCCTCACATTTTTCTGATATTATTTGTCAAATTTCAATTTTTATGCCATATATTATTTGTCGAATTTTGATTTACAGATTTAAAGATATTATTTATGCCATATTAAATGAATAAATGGCAAAAATGAATAAAATATTATTTTATTTAGTTTTTTACTTTCATTAGGTTAAAATATTATTATTACTAATTTATTGTTGTTTACTTAAATATTTGTTTGTAATTTTGAAAAATAAAGATGTATGACATATTGATATGGGCTAATAGGATTGATATGATAGTGTTGACAACAAGGTACAAATGGGCTTCGCGCAAGGACATCCTGATGAAACAGAGAAGTTAAGCGTGTTGGGGATGGAGTAGTGTTAGGATTGGTAACCGACCGGGAAGTTTGACCACAAGTGTAATTTAACCTAAGATTAAGTATAGTTAGTGTTAAAAATGTTCCAAGTGAGAAGATTAACGAGTCAAACAATTCAAAAGTTCAAGAAAAATTTCGAAAACAAATATAAGAAAAATAAAAAAAAATGAAAAAAAATCTCTAGTCCCGGGCCGTATTACAACCCGGGACTAAAGGTCCTTGATTTGCTCAATTTGCATCACCATTCTATATTATAATCTACCTCTATTCATTGATATTTGTCTTATTATGAGGTATTACTTATGTGTTTTCCACTGTTTATGCATGTTGGATGATTCTTGGAGGATGGATCAGAATGCGGATTACGATGGAAAGAGGCGTTTGATGCAATTTCGTGAAGATCAGAAAAATATCATAAAAATATGGGAAAATATTATTTTTCCAGAAGATTGAGGAAGCCAGAAGGAGGGACGAAGAAGGGCCGCAGGGGCCCCACGCCCCCTAGGCACGGGCCCACCCTGGGCCGCGCCTAGGGCAGGTGTGGCCCACCGGCCCAGCTTCCAACTCTGCCCATTCACCTATATCTGAAGGGAATATGCCCTGAGATGCAATAAAAAATGTTTATTATGTGTATTCCAAGTATATGATAGATGTTTATTTTGCATGCTATAATTGTATTGATACGGAAACGTTAATACATGTGTGTTTAATAAACAAATAGAAAGTTCCTAGTTATGCCTCTCTCATAAACTAGTTCGTTGATTAACAAGATGATCAAGGTTTCCTGATCATAGACATTGGATGTTGTTAATAACGAGATCACAACATTAGTGTAATGGTGTGATGAACATTCATCCTAAGTATAGCATTACGATCAAAGTCATTGAGTTTATATTGCTATAAACAAACTACGAAGTAATCCTAATCCTTAGACCATGAGATCATGCCAATCACTAACACCGGAAGAGTTTCTTGTTGACATCAAACGTCACTCCGTAACTGGGTGATTATAAAGATGGCTCCAAAGCTACTAAAGTGTTATGTTGAGAATCATGGATCAAGAGTGGAATTTGTTCATCCCGATGACGGATAGATATGCTCTGGGCCCTCTCGGTGATATCACATTGGTTAGCTTGCAAGCAAGTGATTTGATCACTAGAATGTTATATCACGGGAACGAGAAAAGAGTGCATGTTAGTAACGAGATCAAACTAGGTATGGAGATACCGATGATCGAATCTCGGACATGTAATATATCGTGAAACAAAGGGATTAAGATACAAGCGTAAAAGGTTCCGACGATCACAGGAAAAGTCATCGTTGAATGTGTAGAATCGATGGATCTCGGTCCGCTCTGATTATTGATCGGAGAAGGGTCTCGATCATGTCCGCATTATTCATGAACCGCAGGGTGACACATAAGGGACACTGGCATCCAGTTGGAGCAAATGTTTCATGCCGAAAGAATAAACAAGCGCAGGAATTTATTTCACTAGATACCGAAACAGGTTTTCGGGTGAAATTGCATAAAGAGGTTATGCATGTGAAATGGAATTCTAGCAAGGGGTTATTTGTGATTATTTGTCATTAAAGTAATTGACAAAATTCTGAATAAAATAAAAGATTTTTATTTAATGAGAGTTTGCATTAAATTTGGTGGAAATTTAATGACATTTTTGAGTGGGATTTTGAGTGGAGGGAATTTAAAGGAATTTTGTGAGTGGAGTGTCCACCCACATGAAGATGGGAGGGCAAGGGGGCATCCCCATGCGCCGGCCACCCCCTTGGGGTTCCCCCTCCTCCTATAAAAGGAGCCCCCTCTCCTCTCTCTCACTCACACCTCCTCGTGAAGGATCTCTCTCCCCCTCTAGAATCTATCCCCATGGTCTCGGACTAGCGAGATACATGTTCCCGGTGGCTATTCGTCAAGAAAGGGTTGTGCTTCCGTTGCATCGCTGGAGCGAGGAGGCGGAGGTTGTCCGGTGTCTTGTACGTGTGTGCGAGCACGGATGCGCTGCTGCTTTGCGGCGCTAGGACTTCCTATCGATCTTGAGATCGGCAAGAGATAGTCTACATCAACCACGAGTTGAACTCGTTAAGCTTTGTCGGTCTTCAAGGGTATGTTCTCTACGGATATACATCCGCCCGTTGTTTGTATCTAGTAGATAGATCTTGGTACATAGTTCCCATCGTAGGAAAATTTTTGTTTTCTATGCTGCGAACCCTACAGTGGTATCAGAGCCGGATCTATGCGTAGATGCTTTACACGGGTAGTACACATATGAGTATGTGGGCGATGATGATCATGTTGTTGCTCCTTAGTTGTAATTTTGGATATTGGTGGCATAGTGGGATGAAGCGGCCCGGACAAACTTTACATGTCCTCGCACATGAGACTTGTTCCACGCTTGACATGCAACTAGTTTGCATAAGTGGCTAGCGGGTGTCTGTCTCTCCTACTATAGTCAATATCTATTTTGCAACGAGTTGTCAACAATTTGGTTATCCTCGTTGTGGTTCATGTTCGTAGGTAAGAACGGTTCTATCTCGAAAGCCCTAAGCCACGTAAAACTTGCAATGGATAAATTAGAGGTGTCTAGTTTAGATTGTTGCTGGGCTAGTGTTATGATATGGTGATGTTGTAAGTAGAAGTATGAGATGATACTCTTACAACATACATAACGTGTAATCTCCATAGACCTTGGATTTACACATATAGGTATGATAGTGATCATACCACGATGCACATGATAGAGATCATATGCGGGAACCATATTATTTCACTAATAAACATGTGATGTTTGATAGCATCTTATATTGCTTGTTTAGCGCTTTGTTAGCATAATAAGATGATCCCTCTTTTAAATATCAAGATTGAAATGTGTTCTTCCTTTAGTATGGATTATGTTTTCGCTCCAAGACATCACGTGATGATCGGGTGTTCTTGGATCCACGACCATATTTCGGGTGTAAAACAGTTACACACGTGAATACTAAGGTTCTAACTTGGCGAGCCTAGCATGTACAGACATGGCCTCGGAACACAGACCGAAAGGTTAAGCATGAGTCATATAGTCGATATGATGCCCATTTGATGCTCGCCTTTGAAGCTACACCGACTCACGTGATGATCGGACTTGGTGTAGTGGATTTGGTTCATGTAATCACCAAAAAGGCACGAGGGATGTCGTTTTTGAGTGGGAGTTCATTCGTAATATGGATTAGTTGAACTCAATCTATCATACACTTAGTCTAAACATTAAAAATTATGTTGTAGATTGCACCACCTGCTTTTAATTTCAATGGGTTCAATGAGAAAGAAACTTGCAACGAGCGGTAGCAACTTTAGAATGGGCCATGAATTTGAGGATCCTCCTCTCTGCTGCACAAAAGCAATATGTGCTAGAAGCGCCGTTAGGCCCCCCACCTTTTGAGGATGCCCCTGACGAGGAGAAGAATGTCTATCAGACTCATCAGGAGGACCACAACTTAGTTCATTGCGGCATATTGTATGGGCTAGAGCCGGAACTTCGAAAGCGTTTCGAAAATGGCAATGCATTTGATACAATGGGTGAGTTGAAAATGATTTTCGACACACATCTTTGTGAGAGCTACTGGCAACAGAAAAGTTTTTAGCTGCATGATGGAAGAGCCTGACTCCGTTAGTGAGCATGTACTCAAGATGTCGGGTTATGCCGATAAGCTTGTGTCCTTGGGAATATCGATTCCCATTGACTTAGGCATCCATCGTGTTCTGCAGTCTCTGCCACCTAGCTATAAGAGCTTCGTGATGAACTATAATATGCAAGGCATGAATAAGTCTCTCCCCGAGCTTCATCGATGCTTAAAAGCTGCGAAGTGGAGATCAAAAAGGAACATCAAGTGTTGATGATCAGTAGGAACACTGGTTTCAAGAAAGACAAGAAGGGAAACGGAAGGGAAGTAAGGGCGGCAAGCCTGTTGCCGTGCCTGAAAAGAAACCCCGAGTTGGACCTAAGTCTAATACCGAGTGCTACTATTGTAAGGGGACTAGCCACTGGAAGCGCAACTGCCCCAAGTATCTGGCAGACAAGAAAGCCGGCAAGGCAAACAAAGTTATATATGATATACATGTTATTGATGTGTACTTGACTAGTGCTTGCAGTAGCACCTGGGTATTTGATACCGGTTCAGTTGCTAATATATGTAACTCGAATCAGGGGCTACGGAACAAGCGACCGCTAGCAAGGGGTGAGGTCAAGATGCGTGTCGGCAATGGATCAAGCGTTGATGTGATCGCCGTCAGAACGCTGCCTCTCCACTTGCCTTCGGGATTAGTTATAAACTTGAATAATTGTTATCTGGTGCCTGCACTGAGCATGAACATTGTATCTGGATCGTGTTTGATGCGAAGTGGTTATTCATTTAAATCCGAGAACAATGGTTGTTCCATTTATATGAATGAGATCTTTTATGGTCATGCACCGATGATGAATAGTTTATTTCTTTTGGATCTCGATAATAATGTTACACATATTCATAATGTTGATGCTAAAAGGATTAAACTAAATGATGATATATCCGCATATATGTGGCACTGCCGTCTAGGTCATATTGGCGTTAAACGCATGAAGAAGCTCCATTCGGATGGACTTTTGGAATCACTTGATTATGAATCATTTGATACATGTGAGCCATGCCTTATGGGCAAGATGACTAGAACGTTGTTTTCCGGTTCAATGGAACGGGCGACAGATTTATTGGAAATCATACATTCTGATGTATGCGGTCCAATGAGTGTGTCGGCGCGAGGTGGATATCGTTATTTTGTTACTTTTACGGATGATTTGAGTAGATACGGTTATATCTACTTGATGAAACACAAGTCTGAAACCTTTGAAAATTTCAAGGAATTTCAGAATGAAGTGGAAAATCATCCTAATAGAAAGATCAAATTTCTATGGTCAGACCGTGGAGGTGAGTATCTAAGTTACGAGTTTAGCACTCACATGAAAGAGTGTGGAATTGTTTCACAACTCACACCTGCCGGAACACCACAGAGAAATGGTGTGTCGGAACGTCGTAATCGTACTTTATTAGATATGGTTCGATCTATGATGTCTCTGACGGACTTGCCGTTGTCATTTTGGGGTTATGCACTAGAAACTGATGCATTTACTTTAAATCAGGTACCATCTAAATCTGTTGAAAAGACACCGTATGAATTGTGGTTTGGAAACAAACCTAAGCTGTCATTTCTTAAAGTTTGGGGATGCGATGTTTATGTGAAGAAACTTCAACCGGATAAACTCGAACCCAAAGCGGAAAAATGCATCTTCATAGGATACCCTAAGGAAACTATTGGGTATTCCTTCTATCACAGATCCGAGGGCAAGGTTTTTGTTGCCAAGAATGGATCCTGTCTAGAGAAAGAGTTTCTCGCGAAAGGTGTGAGTAGTCGGAAGGTAGAACTCGAAGAGGTTATTGAACCTTCTCTTCAAAGTATGGCGAGTAGCGCAGCACCGGAAGTTGTTCCGGAGTTGGCTTCACCTGTTGAAGAGGGAACTAATGATAATGATCATGAAACTCCGAAAGAGAGTACTACCGAACCTCGCAGGTCAAGCGAGACGCGTGCGACTCCTGTCATGAATTTCATGGTTGATGAAAATGATGATCCTGCGACGTATGAAGAAGCGATGATGAGCCCGGATTCCAACAAATGGTTAGAAGCCATGAAATCCGAGATGGAATCCATGTATGAAAAACAAGTTTGGAACTTGGTGGACTTACCTCACGATCGAAAGGCCGTGGAGAACAAATGGATTTTCAAAAGGAAAACTGATGTTGATGGTAATATAACCGTCTATAAAGCTCGACTTGTCGCAAAGGGGTTTCGACAAATTCAAGGAGTTGACTACGATGATACATTCTCTCCCGTAGCGATGCTAAAGTCAGTTAGGGTTATGTTAGCAATTGCTGCATATTTCGATTATGAGATATGGCAGATGGATGTTAAAACCGTGTTTCTCAATGGTAATATTGAGGAAGAGTTGTATATGATACAACCAAAGGGTTTTGTCGATCCTAAGGATGCTAACAAGGTGTGCAAGCTTCATCGATCCATCTATGGATTGAAGCAAGCATCACGAAGTTGGAATCTCCGCTTTGATGAGGTGATCAAAGAGTTTGGATTTGTCCAAACTTATGGAGAAGCTTGTATTTACAAGAAAGTGAGTGGGAGCAATGTGGCATTTCTGATATTATATGTGGATGACATATTATTGATCGGAAATGATATAGATCTTTTAAACAGTGTTAAAAGTTATCTAAACAGCAAATTTTCAATGAAGGACCTAGGTGAAGCGTCATACATATTAGGCATAAAGATCTATAGAGATAGATCTAGGCGCCTAATAGGGCTATCGCAAAGTACATACCTTGATAAGATTTTAAAGAAGTTTAAAATGGAGGATAGTAAGAAGGGGTTCTTACCTATGACACAAGGCACGACATTGAGTAAGACTCAAAGTCCGGCTTCGGCGGAAGAAAGAGAGATAATGGACAAGGTCCCCTATGCTTCAGCCATAGGCTCTATAATGTACGCCATGCTATGTACAAGACCGGATGTGGCACATGCTATTAGTTTGACTAGTAGGTACCAATCGTATCCAGGTTCAGAACACTGGAAAGCGGTCAAGAATATCCTTAAGTACTTGCGAAGAACTAAGGATATGTTTCTTGTATCTGGTGAAGAAGAGCTCGTCGCTAAGTGTTATGTCGATGCTAGCTTTGACACCGATCCGGATGACTCTAAGTCTCAATCCGGATACGTATTTCTCATGAATGGCGGAGTGGTTAGTTGGAGGAGCTCCAAACAACCTGTCGTGGCGGGATCAACAATGGAGGCCGAATATGTTGTTGCTTCAGAAGAGGCTCAGGAAGCAGTTTGGATGAAGGAGTTCATATCCGAACTAGGTGTGGTTGCAAACGCGTTGGACCCAATGGTGATCTATTGTGACAACAATGGTGCCATTGCCAATGCCAAAGAGCCAAGGTCTCACAAGCATTCCAAGCATATTAAGCGCCGGTTTCACTCCATCCGCGAGCATGTCAAGGATGGAGATATAAAGATTTGTAAAGTACATATGGATCTCAATGTAGCAGATCCGTTGACTAAAACTCTCCCTAGAGCAAAACATGATCTACACCAGAACTCCATGGGTGTTAGATACATCACTATGGAACTAGATTATTGTCTCTAGTGCAAGTGGGAGACTGAAGGGAATATGCCCTGAGAGGCAATAATAAAATGTTTATTATGTGTATTCTAAGTATATGATAGATGTTTATTTTGCATGCTATAGTTGTATTGATACGGAAACGTTAATACATGTGTGTTTAATAAACAAACAGAAAGTTCCTAGTTATGCCTCTCTCATAAACTAGTTCGTTGATTAACAAGATGATCAAGGTTTCCTGATCATAGACATTGGATGTTGTTAATAACGAGATCACAACATTAGTGTAATGGTGTGATGAACATTCATCCGAAGTATAGCATTACGATCAAAGTCATTGAGTTTATATTGCTATAAACAAACTACGAAGTAATCCTAATCCTTAGACCATGAGATCATGCCAATCACTAACACCGGAAGAGTTTCTTGTTGACATCAAGCGTCACTCCGTGGGGTGATTATAAAGATGGCTCCAAAGCTACTAAAGTGTTATGTTGAGAATCATGGATCAAGAGTGGAATTTGTTCATCCCGATGACGGATAGATATGCTCTGGGCCCTCTCGGTGATATCACATTGGTTAGCTTGCAAGCAAGTGATTTGATCACTAGAGTGCTATATCACGGGAACGAGAAAAGAGTGCATGTTAGTAACGAGATCAAACTAGGTATGGAGATACCGATGATCGAATCTCGGACATGTAATATATCGTGAAACAAAGGGATTAAGATACAAGCGTAAAAGGTTCAACCGAAAACAGAACTCATCGTTGAAAGTGTGGGAGTCAATATGGATCTCGTGTCCGCTCGATTATTGATCGGAGAAGGGTCTCGATCATGTCCGCATTATTCGCGAACCGCAGGGTGACACACTTAAGGGACACTGGCATCCAGTTGGAGCAAATGTTTCATGCCGAAAGAATAAACAAGCGCAGGAATTTATTTCACTAGATACCGAAACAGGTTTTCGGGTGAAATTGCATAAAGAGGTTATGCATGTGAAATGGAATTCTAGCAAGGGGTTATTTGTGATTATTTGTCATTAAAGTAATTGACAAAATTCTGAATAAAATAAAAGAGTTTTATTTAATGAGAGTTTGCATTAAATTTGGTGGAAATTTAATGACATTTTTGAGTGGGATTTTGAGTGGAGGGAATTTAAAGGAATTTTGTGAGTGGAGTGTCCACCCACATGAAGATGGGAGGGCAAGGGGGCATCCCCATGCGCCGGCCACCCCCTTGGGGTTCCCCCCTCCTCCTATAAAAGGAGCCCCCTCTCCTCTCTCTCACTCACACCTCCTCGTGAAGGATCTCTCTCCCCCTCTAGAATTTATCCCCATGGTCTCGGACTAGCGAGATACATGTTCCGGGTGGCTATTCGGCAAGAAAGGGTTGTGCTTCCGTTGCATCGCTGGAGCGAGGAGGCGGAGGTTGTCCGGTGTCTTCTACGTGTGTGCGAGCACGGATGCGCTGCTGCTTTGCGGCGCTAGGACTTCCTCTCGATCTTGAGATCGGCAAGAGATAGTCTACATCAACCACGAGTTGAACTCGTTAAGCTTTGTCGGTCTTCAAGGGTATGTTCTCTACGGATATACATCCGCCTGTTGTTTGTATCTAGTAGATAGATCTTGGTACATAGTTCCCATCGTAGGAAAATTTTTGTTTTCTATGCTGTGAACCCTACAATATCTTCCCTACAGAACCCTAAGGCTCGGGGGTGACCACAGATAGATTTCCGCCGCCTCTTGGGGCGGAAAACACCGAGAGAGAAAGATCTCTCTGGCAGACAGATTTCTGCCGAGGGAATTCCTTCCCGGAGAGGGGAGATCATCGCCATCAACATCATCGTCAAGCTAGGCTTCATCGGGATCATCATCATACACACCATCATCTCCATCAGCACCATCATCACCACTCTGTCCCACTGTAACAATTGTGTTGGATATTGCTTTAGTTCTTAGGGGAAACTTTCCCGGTGTTAATTACTATTGTAGTTAATGCTTGTGAGTGGAACCATTGGATTATTGTTTATGTTCAGATTGTTATCCATTATCATATCATCTTTGATCTTGATCCATATGATGTATTGTGAGTAGTTCGTTTAGTTCTTGAGGACATGGGAGAAGTCATGTTGTTATTAGTGGATTTGTGTTGAGTTATTATTCAATGGTTTAGTATTTAAGTTGTGGTGCTATTCTTCTAGTGGTGTCATGTGAACGTCGACTACATGACACTTCACCATTTATGGGCCTAGGGGAATGCATTGTGTATTTGGATACTAATTGTGGGGTTGCCGGAGTGACAGAAACCTGAACCCCCATTAAGACACTTTGCACAAGGGAGCGTAGGATCTCAGAGTTTAAGGCTGTGGTTAGATTTATATCTTAATTACTTTCATGTAGTTACGAATGTTTGCAGGGGGTTTAATCACAAGTATGTATTAGTCCAAGTACGGTCGGTACATTAGCATAGGTTCACCCACACAACACTTACAACACTAAAGAAGAGTACTCAGCTATTTGAAGCGAAAGCACTTGACAGAACTCCCATGTGTCTTCGAGAACGTTTGGTCTTTATAAGTATTTCCACCGGCTTGTCCTTTGCTAAGAAAGGATTGGGCCACTTGTTGCGTTTGTTCTTTATTACTTGCTCTTTGTTTTATTGCCTTATCAGAAAACCACTAAAAATCCGTTTGATAAGTATTCACAGGGATTTCCTGCTCCATACCACAGTTCAGCACCTTCTGCTCCTCGTTGGATCGACACTCCTATTTATCGAAAGTACTATGATACACCCCCTATACTTGTGGGTCATCAAGACTATTTTCTGGCGCCATTACCGGGGAGTGAAGCGTTATTGAAGAGTGGAACTGGTAAAGAAAACTTCTACTGTGAGTATTGTTTTTGTTACTGCTTGTTACTTTGTTTCCAATGTGGATAACCCATTTGGTTTTCTGCTTGGGAAAACTACTACCACTGCTAGGGTAGTAGATGAACCACCACCTATTGAGATAGATCCTTTTAAGATACCTACAAGTATTGTTGATCGTGTTATGGATAATTATTATTTTGGGATGGGACTATCCATCCTGGTGATCACTTGCTTTTTATCCATGAATTATGCGGGTTGTTTAAGTGTGCAGGTATCACAACTAAATAGGTGAAGAAGAAGTTACTCTCCATATCCTTGAAAGGGAGAGATGAAGAATGGTATAAGCTGCTGAAGAATGGACAATCCATGAAATGGGAGGAAATGGCATCTCTCTTTTATTCTAAATTTATCCTCCCTGTGAGATTCATAAGGATAGAAATTTGATATATAACTTTTGGTCTCGTGATGGAGAGAGTACAGATCAAGCTTGGACGAGATTGAAGTTACTAATGCTTAAATGTCCTATTCATGAACTCCCTAACAATATTATTATCAATAACTTTTATGTTAGGCTCTCTCTTCATGATAAAGATTTACTAGCTGCTTCTTGTGATGGATCATTCACACGTATGAAGGAAGAAGCTAAATGGGATCTGCTAGACCGTATTCAAGAGAACACTAAAGCTTGGGAGAATAACAAAGGAAGAAAGTCGGGTATAAACTATGATTATGAATGCATTCAATCTTTTATGGGAATTGATGACTTCCATGATATTAGCAATGAGTTCGGTCTTGATTCCCAAAGTATTTCCAATTGTTTTAAGGTCTTTTCCTCTTACATAGAAATTCCCAAGAATAAGTGGAACAAGTACCATGCGCCTTATAAAGATGTTGTTAGTCATGTTCCTGTTAGAAGTACTCAAGTTTGTACTACTAATCATATTGTGCCTGAACCTTATGTTGAGAAAATACCTTTTACAGCTAAGATGAAGGAGTATTCTATGATGATTAGTGCAAATAGCAAAAGTGCAAAGAAAACTATGGAGCCTGTTGAGCAATTGAATATTGAACCTGTGGTAGCCATTGTGAAAGACCTTGTCACTAGAAATATAGAGGATGAGCACATTGTCTTCTGTGAAGACGCTTCTAATATTCTCTCTCATCCTAGTAAGGCTAGAAAATCTAGTGTTCCTGTGCTTTCCGTTAAAATTGGTGATCATTGCTACTATGGTTTATGTGATATTGGTGCTAGTTCTAGTGTTATTCCTTATGAGCTTTACAGGGAAATTATGCATGAAATTGGTCCTTGTGAGCTTGAGGACATTGATGTGGTTATTCACCTTACAAATAAGGAAACCATTTTCCCTATTGGTATCATAAGAGATGTGGAGGTACTTTGTGGTAAGATTAAATATCCTGCTAATTTTCTAGTGCTTAATTTAGCAGCTAGCAAAACTTGTCCTATCATTTTTGGTAGACCTTTCTTGAACACTTGTGGTGCTATTATTGATTGTAAGAAGTAAAAAGTTTTAACTAAGTTTGATGGAGATTCTTATGAGTTTAAATTTTCCAAATTTGCTAAATCTCCTTGTGAAAACAGCTTGCCTAATAAAGATTTCAAGATAGAACAACTTGCTTCTATTGATCTGGTTTATGACCTTGGACCTCTTTTTGGTGACTGTAAGTATGCTTACTCAGATGATAAAGTTGTTGTCAGTGACAGTTATATTATCAACTTTATTCAAAGTGCTACTGAAAGTTATTATGAGAGAGGGAAACATGGTTTTATGCATCTCAATAATGTTAAGTTTCCCCGTTTTACGTTGAAAGCTTTGAAGTTGCATTTTTTTCTTCCTATGCTAGTGGCTTTTTGTTTCAACAGTTCGTTTTCTCATGCTACTCACATGCATAGGAAGTGGGTTAGACTCAAGTGTGTTGGTTATTTGCTTCTTGATGCTCTTTTTCACTTCAGATTTATATCTCCTTTGTGAGCATCTTTGAAACTCGCAGGCCTAACTTAAAGGCATAAAAGAAAAGTACTTGTCGGGAGATAACCCAAGAGTTTTGTCGAGTCTTGGGAGTTATTACCTCTGTAATAACCGCTCCTTATCCTTTTTCTTTTTGGTTTTTGTGTCAAGTTCAACTGCTTTTGTGAAGTAGAGGAGTTGTGAAAAGTGGATGTCATAGGACAGATTTTTGTGTTGCACCGTAAATATTCATGAGGGAGCTTAGTACGTCGGATGGAGCTGTATTTTTCTGAGCTTGTTCTCCAAGTTTATACCCAACTTTCATTAGTTCTGCACTTTTTGATTTGAGCAACAGAAGGTTTTCGAAAAAATCAATATTTACCCAATGGTCTGTTTTGACAGATTTCTGTTATCATTTGCATTTGCCTCTTATAGAAGCATTTGTTTTGATAGATTTCAGTTGAAGCGTGGACCTAAAGGGTTGTTGTTTTGCTTGCACTAATGTTGCCATTGAATCTTGTGTATTGCTTTGTGAGGAAAGGAAATTTCTAGGAGAAGGAGAAAAGGAGTCTGCAGAGTTCGCCTTTGAATAGGTAAAAGTGGTGAAAACAAAAGGTTCGTGAAAACCCAATCTTTTTATATTTTTTATGTTTTTAATACATAAGGGATGTTAGGAGACAGAACAGAGGAGGAGACGGAGTCTGGGGTGGACAAACCCACCCCAGGCGCGGGCCCCTGCCTGGCCGTGCCTGGAGGGGGTGTGCCACCCCCGAACTCTGACTCCGCCTCATTTCTGTGCCAAAACCTTCCTTATGCTTTGAAACTTCGTAATATATAACCCATCGGATTCCCCGAGGTTCTTGCATCGAGTTCTCGTCGTGTTTTTGTTTCAATCTGTTTCTATCAGGCAAATTCTTAGTTTTGGAGCTACAATGTCTTCCTCTGGATCACCCATGGAGGATTCCTCTGCGGATGTCCTCAACCCGTACATGTATGAGTTAAAGATCCATCCCAAAGAGCTGATTCTCAAAGATGGGAAGGTACAGATGAAAGAAGTTCAAGGCCCCAAGGGATAAGGAAGTCTGGAAGACATGATGGAAGCATTGGAGCAGGAGGTTTTCAGGTACAAGAAGATGGCGGAGCGCGAAGTGGATGTTATTCACAAGATAAGTTCAGAACTCATCGCCAAACATGAGGAGGAGGTGGCTGAGCTCCGAGAATAAATCTTCTCACTTCGCTAGACCACCAACCAATTACAAGCACAACTCTACGACATACAAAATCAAAACTGTGAGTATGAGGCTAGATTTGATCCCATAAGCTCTACTACTAGTTTCAGGATTGCAGAGACAAGGTGATGGAGGGGTTAACCTCTTGGGTGGCCCGATCTTCACGGATCTCGTGGTCAAATCGATGGGAAAGCAAGGGGAAAGGGAGAAGGTAGCGGAAGCAAACACACACCTCGCGAAGAACACGATGAACACACGCAAAACTCACACGATTGCTCCCGAACGGCGGCCACCGGTCCGATAGAATCCTCGCAAGGAAAGATCGGTCAACGTGCTCCCTCAAATCCACATCGGAGACGGAAGAACACCTTGGGGAGGGTCTTGACAACTTGGAGACGAGACACCAAACTCCAAGGCCTTGTTCAACGATGGATGCGTGCTGCAAAGTCCAATCGAGGTTGGTGACGATAGTCGGTCCCCTTGGTAAAGGGGATGAGGCAAAACTAGAGATTCCACACAAGGGGGTTGTCTTTAGTCTATCATCTATGCCTAAGGGATACATGAGGGGTGGAGGCTCTATTTATAGGCCAACCACATAAACAAGGGTAGTTTGGGGATAAACTAGGCAAATAGGTAAGTAAAGGGGGATACATGGGTTGTGGCCCAACTAGTGCGCGCAAGCACTGCCAGGAGCGGTAGTACCGGACTTGGGACCGGTAGTACCGCTTGGTCCGGTAGTGCCGCTCTGGGACCGGTAGTACCGCTTGCGGTCCTGGAGCGTCAGCTAGAGCCGTCTGAAGTGAAGGTATCGAGGGACAGATCTGCGACCGGTAGTACCGGTCCAGATCTGTAGTACCACGAGACAGTATTTGGCTTCATTGGCTCTTCTTCCAAGCCTCCGTCTTGTCGGGCTTGATGCTCCGGGCTTCCTCCCTTGCCTCCGTACTTCTCAATGTGAACCTATCATGCATATGTGACGGAGTATGAAGTAGCATACCATTCAATAGGGTAGGAAGTGGGCTCGCATAGAGGAACGGATTCACCTTTGGAGTCCATGACGACTTGGTGTAAGTTGGATACCATGATGTGGTCACGACCGTAGGTCGGGCTGCATCAGCTCCCCCCCCCCTTCAAAAAGAGTCGTCCTCGACTCTACATGCTCATCACAAAGTAGAAGCGGTCGAGAGACCTTCTTGATCCTGGGGTTCACCATATAGTCGTCCTCGTGAAGATTGACTTGACAACACTTCAATGTTCCTTCACCTTCCTTGAAGCCTACAAAGCTCACAACAAAAGCAAAGCAACACTCAAAGCGTAGCCAATTCATGAAGATTATGGCATGAGTCCTCAAGTAGAAGGAAGTCACCTTAGGGTGTAGAGATGGCTCGATGAAGGGTAGCCATAGGTAACTCTCTTCGGTTCTTCTTGTCAACATATAGTCCATAGAGGTTGACGTGTATGCATTTGTACCTTCATACAACAAATACCAAGCAACATATGTTTGTGTGTGATAGAGGAGCATGTCATTTGTGGCATGTCCATTCTTGTTCACAACACGATTAGCATAACTCAAGTATAGCAAACGGGATGCATATGCAAGGTCAATGTGCATGGAAATCGTTTGAACATCATCCAAATGTGGAAACTCAAAAACTCCATATAACATAGAAGTGGGGCATTCAAAGCATTGGATCCAAATTTCGAACAACATTTTTGATGCAAGAATAGGAGAATTTGGCAAAAACACACAAGGAAGCATATCCAAAACAAAAGTATTATGTTTGCAAACAAACCAAATGAAAGAGCAAGTGGTCCTTATGTTTGTTGCAACAACAAGACAAGATTCTTGGAAGCTCTCATGACAATACATGCTTTTAAAGGAATTGTGGTTGCACACAAAACATCGGAAAGAGAAAATGTTCAACATTTTTGTTGCAACACACAAAGCATCATTATCTAAATGCGAAGAATCATGAATGTCACGAGATAAGATAATACCATTAACATGCTTGCAATCAAACCATAGGAAAGAGCAATTTGCCAACATGAAAGATGCAAAGCATGCAAAAGGTATCAGAGCTGGGTTCGATCTTGAACTCACTTGTGGGATGCTCTCAAGAGCTCTTTTTGTCAACTCGTGCTCAACCGAGGTTGACATGATAATGCGGGTACCTACACACATCAAACACAAAAGGAAGAACGTGTGTGCATGGTAGAGATACACATCATCCATCATGACGTATCTCTTTTTGTGCACATCACCATTAATGTCAATTAAGTATGAAATAGATGCATGGTGAGTATGTAAGTGGGGAACATGCTTATCATGGCAATCATCAAAATCTCCAAAAATTGAGAAAGCTATGGGGGCCATCTCATTATAACGCATATGATCAATATTGTTGCAAGCAAAACAAGTGAAATAGCAAGTATTCATCTTATCGCAAGCAACGGGAGAAATTGAATGACTAGCATGACAAGGCAAGTCCAAAGCAATTGGAGGATACACACAAGATGCATAGCATGGCATGTTTATGGCAATGAGTTCGCAATCAAACAATTCCACATGATCAATATTATGCAAAGGCAAATCATCACATGGGAAAGTGGATGAAGCATATGTAATGTCACAAGTATCATCCATAGCATGCATATCCTCACAATTCATCATGTCCACTAGTGGGATCATGGCATCATCAACACCCTTATTGTTACCTTGTTCATACCTCTCATATGAAGTGGGTGTTGTGGAAGTAGTGGCCTCCTTGTGGACGACTTCGTCTTCTTGATGTAGCCATGGCATAGCATCATCTTCGTGCACCATGTACATCTTCTCCATTCGAGGCAACATTGCTTCATGGCTTCGGGCGTCTTCTTCATCCATGGAACCTAGCACAACACAAGAGAACACACTAGAGGTAGAGGGTAAGTTGTTAGAAATAGGAATGGTCTCACTTGACCTATCAACTACCACTCTCAACTCACTCGGTGTATCACTCATGCCCTCAAAGTGGAAGCACTCAATCTCACATAAGGTGGAGTCACTCATATCACTCTTGTTCTCACTCAAGTGGGCTAAGTGGCTCTCATACTCACATGGGATTGGTACCACATCATCACTCAAGCCAAATACTAAAGGGGGATACATGGGTTGTGGCCCAACTAGTGCGCGCAGGCACTGCCAGGAGCGGTAGTACCGGACTTGGGACCAGTAGTACCGCTTGGTCCGGTAGTGCCGCTCTGGGACCGGTAGTACCGCTTGCGGTCCTGGAGCGTCAGCTGGAGCCGTCTGTAGCGAGCGGTATCAGGGGACGGTAGTACCGCTGACCGGTAGTACCGGGTCCAGATCCGGTAGTACCGCCGGAGACAGAGAGTATTTGGCTTCAAATGCTGTTCTTTGGCGGTAGCGGTGAGTACCGAAATGATCGGTCGCCAGGTCCGATAGTACCGCTGGCGACAGAGGGCATTTGGGTTTCTTCCGCCTCTTCTTCCAAGCCTCCGTCTTGTCGGGCTTGATGCTCCGGGCTTCCTCCCTTGCCTCCGTACTTGTCAATGTGAACCTATCATGCATATGTGACGGAGTATGAAGTAGCATACCATTCAATAGGGTAGGAAGTGGGCTCGCATAGAGGAACGGATTCACCTTTGGAGTCCATGACGACTTGGTGTAAGTTCGAGACCATGATGTGGTCACGACCGTAGGTTGGGCTGCATCACAAGGACATCCTTTTTGGATGGGGAACCTTTGACTTGGAAGTTTTGTGATGACAAGAGAACACCACCACCACCGAAGGAGTAATTCGTCATCAGGTTTGGCATCCCCTTGGCTTGTTCCAAGATTGGGGGAGTGTCGCGGTATCACCACCATTATCTTTTATATTTTACCTTTTTAGTGGATTCGTATCTTTGGTAGAGAGGTTATCTTATAGTTTTGTTTGCATGTGGAAGTATCTCTCCTTTAGTTGGTTATCTATCTATCCCTTGGTGTGAGTGCCTTTATTGGAATATTAATGAGAAGTTTCATCTTTTACTTTTTGCACTTCTTATTTTGGTTTGCAACCTCTATTATATGATGGATATTGTTGATCAGTATTGACATCACTTTGGGAGCATCAAGTGGATCTAAATTGGTTTTGGCAAACCGAGTTCTGGTCAGTAGCAATACTTTTTGAGATTTGAAAGAAAAAAGAGAAAAAAGCTTACAGGTATTTTGCATCATTTACTTTCTTTCTTGTTGGCTCATAAGCTTAGTATTCTTTATTTAAGATCTTTTGTGTCTTCAAGAAAGATTGCATGTTTGGCTTTATTACTTGTATGTTTGCTTGTTTCTTTCAACTCTCTTGTTTGCTACCCAGCCTTGCTAACCAAAAACCTGCTTTGAGAAGGCATACTTCTCATGTTTCCAATCCCTTTGAACCAAAACATTTGCCACTTGTGTCCACCATATCTACCTGGTAGATTTTGCTATTCCAAGCAAATTCTCGAGCTTCATCTACCTTTCGAATTAAAAAAGTATTTTGTTATGTGAAACTAGTTAGTAAAGCTCTCACGAACTTGATGGCACACCTTATTTTCTTACCCCTAATAGACTTGAACCATTGTGCCATCGAAGTTGTATATGCTTGCATATATACGAATTAGCAGAACCGTCCTGTCACGGGGAACGTTTTCAACATTGCACATGTACTTTGTACTCAGTTGATATCATGCTCATTTGTCTATGGATGTCAACGGTGTGAAATAAAGAGGGAACTTGTAAGTCCATGGAGTTTGTATTTTGTGTTAGAGAAACTTCTGGGTCACTAGCCTAAGCCATGCCTAATCATGGTGGAGACTTGCAACATCACCATAGTGAGCTATCTATGAGGCATCCTTAATAAAAAGTTATGCACATAGTAAATAAAAATATCGCTGAGATGATTATTGTCTGCTTGCCTTGTCATTTTGGTTATGGGATAGCTCATGTACCATGTGCAAGGGGTACCCCGTTGGCGGTTCTCTATGATATGCAAATACTTACAATGACAAGAACTTACCGGTGACCAAAGTTGAGTAGCATGAGGAGTGGCCCTCATATTCAAGGGACATGAGATTGCCAACTTATATTTCGTCAAGCACCTACTTTGTGCTTGACTTTGTGCACTTTAACCTTAATCATCTCAAGATGCCTATGATAGGGGCAATGAGGGCTCAAAGCTAGTAAGTACCATAATCTTTTGGAAGCTCTTTATGACTTGTAATCCCTGCTACCCTCTATAAAGGGACCTTTCTCCTATTTACCAGTTTGAGTCAGTAAACCTACTTCCTCTCTATCTCTAGCAAGCATTTGAGTTGTTGTGTTTCAAGCATTCATATGGTGATTTATTCAATAATGTTCTCTATCTTCCTTGTTTGCACAAGACTCTTATCTATTGAGTATTACTTTGAAAGCCTTCACTTGTGAAAAACCTTTTTGAGCAAAGAGTGCTCCTGTTGTAAAACTTCTACAAAAAGCTTTTTGTGAAACTGTTTGCCAGGTGTTCTCTAACCAAGAACAAGTTTGCCAATTCCAATTATGATTTATCTTTATGCATCTCTATTGTGACTGTTGTACTTGGTTGCAAGCTAAGTTATATAATGGTGAGTTTCTTTCTTCTATGAGTTGTGTAATGGTAAGTGTGATTCTTCTTGTTCGTATTCTTTTATCGACACTTCACTCCATAAACCTGTGGACATGTTTATTGAGCTCAGTTTTCGCTTGGGGACAAGCGAAGGTCTAAGATTGGGGGAGTTGATACGCCCAATTTGCATCACCATTCTATATCATAATCTACCTCTATTCATTGATATTTGTCTTATTTTGAGGTATTACTTATGTATTTTCCACTGTTTATGCATGTTGGATGATTCTTGGAGGATGGACTGTCGGAGTCTGGATTTTGATGGAAAAGAGGGCGTTTTGATGCAATTTCGCGAAAATCAGAAAAATACCAGAAAAATATGGGAAAATATTATTTTTTCAGAAGATTAAGGAAGCCAGAAGGAGGGACGAAGAAGGGCCGCAGGGGGCCCACACCCCTCCTAGGTGCGGGCCCACCCTGGGCCGCGCCTAGGGCAGATGTGGCCCACCTGCCCGGCTCCCAACTCTGCCCCTTCGCTTATATCTTCCCTATGGAACTCTAAGGCTCGGGGGCGACCACAGATAGATTTCCACCGCCTCTGGCGGGCGGAAAACACTGAGAGAGAAAGATCTCTCCGGCACATAGATTTCTGCCAAGGGAATTCCTTCTCGGAGAGGGGAGATCGTCGCCATCAACACCATCGTCAAGCTAGGCTTCATCGGGATCATCATCATCCACACCATCATCTCCACCAGCACCATCATCACCACTCTGTCCCGCTGTAACAATTGTGTTGGATATTGCTTTAGTTCTTAGGGGAAACTTTCCCGGTGTTAATTACTATTGTAGTTGATGCTTGTGAGTGGAACCATTGAATTATTGTTTATGTTCAGATTGTTATCCATTATCATATCATCTTTGATCTTGATCCATATGATGTATTGTGAGTAGTTCGTTTAGTTCTTGAGGACATGGGAGAAGTCATGTTGTTATCAGTGGATTTGTGTTGAGTTATTATTCAATGGTTTAGTATTTAAGTTGTGGTGCTATTCTTCTAGTGGTGTCATGTGAACGTTGACTACATGACACTTCACCATTTATGGGCCTAGGGGAATGCATTGTGTATTTGGATACTAATTATGGGGTTGCTGAAGTGACAGAAACCTGAACCCCCGTTAGGACACCTTTGCACAAGGGAGCGTAGGATATCAGAGTTTAAGGCTGTGGTTAGATTTATATCTTAATTACTTTTCTGTAGTTACGAATGTTTGCAGGGGGTTTAATCACAAGTATGTATTAGTCCAAGTACGATCGGTACATTAGCACAGGTTCACCCACACAACACTTACAACACCAAAGAAGAGTACTCAGCTATTTGAAGCGAAAGCACTTGACAGAATTCTCATGTGTCCTCGAGAACGTTTGGTCATTATAAGTATTTCCACCAGCTTGTCCTTTGTTAAGAAAGGATTGGGCCACTTGATGCGTTTGTTCTTTATTACTTGCTCTTTGTTTTGTTGCCTGATCAGAAAACCACTAAAAATCTGTTAGCTAAGTATTCACAGGGATTTCCTGCTCCATACCACTATTCAGCACCTTCTGCTCCTCGTTGGGATCGACACTCCTATTTATCGAAAGTACTACGATACACCCCCCTATACTTGTGGGTCATCAGTCCTCCATTCCTCGCGCTGAAAAAACAGCCATGTGGCATCATCTAGTCCCGGGTTGTAGCAAACCGGGACTAAAGGTAGGGGCCTTTAGTCCCGATTTCGCAGTCCCGGATGCAAAATCGAGACTAAAGTGTAGGGGTTCGTAGCATAGAAAACAAAAAAATTCTACCGCATGCACACAAACAAGCCAAGATCTATCTACTAGATTGAAGCAACGAGTCAATTAGAGTACTCACCCTCGAAGATTCCAAAGCGGTTAACGAGAGCAGATTCTCGTGGGTGATGTAGTTGTACACTTGCCGATCTCAAGATCGCGTAGACGATCCTTCCGGCCGTGTTCAAAGGCGCTTCCAGATCGGTCACATCGATTTTCGATGAAGACCTTCCTCTCCCTTGTTCCAGCAGGCAGTGGAGGTTGTAGTTCTCCCCTCGTGATTCCGGCAGCATGACGGTGTGGTGTCGGAAGTAGAGGGAAGATCCCGCAGGGCTTCGCCTAAGCCGGTGTGAGTTATGGTGGATCTAGGGTTTCCGGTGATCTAGGTTTAGAAGGCCGAAGAGGAGGAGGTGGTGTCGGAGGCGGCTAGGGCGACGGCGACGAGCCGGCGGCGGCTTGGCGGCGGTGGTGCGGCATGGGTGGGGAGGGCTGGTTGTGTTTTTTTTGGGGCAGCCCTCCCCCTCTATTTATGAGATGGAGGGAGGCTTGGAAGAGGGGAGTTTGAATCCATACCCAAACCCAAGTTAGATAGAAGGAATGACTCTTTTCTTCTTCCACTAGGAAACCATTGTTCCAGTTTGACTTTTCAAACCTCCCTTTTGACATTCAATTTAGAGCTTTATTTCTCTCTCGCAAATTCCCAACCAAAGTGACTTAGGACATGATCCAATCATTCCACTTACCCATGACACATTCATGGACCATTCCCCTTCCGGTCCGGTGAACCTTCTAGAACCTTTTAGAACCTCTCCGATGAAAACATCGAAATCATTCCCGAACTCCGGAATCGGACTTTTCTTATATGAATCTTATTCCCCGGACTATTTCGGATCTCCTCGTGATATCCCGGATTCCATCCAAGACTCTGAACAACATTCGGTTTCCCTACTTTAATTCCATATCTACTAAACAACATCGAATCCTTAAGTGTGTCTCCCTACGGTTCGTGAATTATGCGGACATGGCCGAGACACTTTTCTGATCAATAACCAATAGAGGAATCTGAAAATTCATATGGCTCCCACATATTTCTATGATTACTTTGCGATCGAATGAACCACTTACATACGATACCAATTTCCCTTTGTCTTGCGATAGTTTACTTATCCGAGGTTTGATCGTCGGTATCTCTGCACACCTAGTTCAACCTCGTTACCGATAAGTACTTTTTTCTCGTTCCTGTGATATGTGATCCCTTGTGAGCCAGTCACATGCTTGCAAGCTAATTGGATGACATTCCACCGAGAGGACCCAGAGTATATCTATCCGTCATATGGATGGACAAATCCCACTCTTGATCCATGTGTCTTAACACATACTTTCCGAACACTCAATGCCACCTTTATAGCCACCCAGTTACGGTGTGGTGTTTGATGTCATCAAAGCATCCTTCCGGTGATGGTGATTAGCATGATTTCATGGTCGAAGGAATTAGTTTACTATGTATCAAAAAGCTTATAGCAAACGAACTATTGAAATGACTTGATCTTTATGCTACGCTTATCTATAGGAGTATGTCCATCATACCATTCTCCTAATGATATGACCTTGTTGTTAATAACATCTCAATGTTCATGATCGAGAAACCACGATCATCTATTAACCAACAAGCTAGTATTATAATGAGGCTTTACCAGGGACTCTAATTTAGTTTACAAATCACACAAGTATTAATGTTTCCGGTTAATACTATTATAGCATTAATGTAAACATTTATCATAAACACAAAGATATAATAATAACTACTTTTATTATTGTCTCTAGGACATATCTCCAACATAAAGGCCCTTACAGCCCGGGACTATAGACCCTTTTTCTACTAGTGCCACAACCATGACAACATTAGAACTCGTCGGGTCTTTGCCGAACTGCACCTGGTCTCTTCTTGTCGAGCCGACCTCTTCGATTGAACTGGTCAGTCTGGACGCTCAACCCGTTACGCCACATCAGTCGGTATGATCTCCCCAACTTGTGCACTAAGACATCCAATCAACGGTGATTGCTGATCGTATCTGCTTCAACGACATGGCCTCCTCGTGTCGTCACGCTCACGATCAATGCCATCCTTTGTTAACGGTGTTACATCGTCATCAACAACACATATTGTAGTAAAGTATCCTTTCCTACGCTCTAGGAACCTCATCTTCTCTAAGCTCTAGGAACCTCGTTATCTTCGACCTCTACTTCGACAAAAGCACACCACCCATCGAAACCACCATATCCTCTTCTTCTAGATCATCTGCACCATGAAGTCAATATGTAACCTAACGCTCTAATACCACTTGTTAGAAAAATGTGTGATTATATCGTTGTAGAAATTATAAGGGGGACAATGTTTCTTAACACAGTTCAACTATAAATACCTACATATGTGGGGCATGCTTTATGCCGGCTCTTTTCCACAAACTCATCATAGTACCGTCGACGATAAGTCTGCCACAGTATATAGATACATCAGTTCTGTAACGCCACGCCGGTCCAGCGTTCTTGTCACGAGCATCTTACCATTTTTTAAACTCCACCGTGTGACTAACCTAGCTCGCACCGATGACTTTATATATTTAGCTAGGCAAGAAGTGTCTGAATCAAACAGCTAAACTTCCCCGTAATCTAAAGTCCAACTGTAGCCTATCCAGACGATACAATTCCAACAACATCTAACATATAAAAACTTGTATTTTAAGAGATCATCATCCTTAATTCGGAAAATACATGTCTAATTTTTTCCATGTGGCTCCCAACTCGACAAATTATCCTAAATATGGTATCGCAAAGACAAAGCTCTATCTAATGCGCTCCTATTTTAGAGTCTTGGCACGACGATTTTATGTTTGTCTAGTATAATGAACTATATTACGATTTCCGACAACATTTGTCTCGCTCTGATGATGGATGGGTAATGACAATACGCTTCAGCTTGTTCTAGAATCTTGTGTTTGTAGTTTTTATTATAGGTGGTTCAGTGAGCTATTAGTGATTTTTATTACTCTCTCCATCCCGGTTTAAAGGACACAATTTGCAATTTTTTGAGTCCTATGTGTCCTCTAATTGGTCCATTTAATTGTGTGGAGAAGAACCTGCATGAAAGCAAGTATAATAAGCTTAGTCAGCAGGCTATAAGAGGTGACATGTCATTCAAAAGACTAGGTGGAAGAAAAAGAAAAGAGGAAAGAGAGGGAAGCGGGTGTTTCAAGAACAGCCGGCTGTAGCACAGCTACCAAGAGAAAAGAAGCTTGCATGCAGCCTAGGTCCAATAGCATGTGTGCTTTAAATAAATAAATCTTAATTAAAATCCATCTAGTAGCCAACCTAATAGCTAGTCTATTGTATAGATGGGCTTTTGTGTTAGCTATAGATGACGTGGCATGGGTATAGAGCCGACAACGAGTTGTATTATTATCCTTGCTTTGAGGAGGAGAAGAAGAGCCAGCAAAGCTTTCACAATCACATGTGCACGCAAGCATATTTTTTCACACAAAAATAATTACAGATATTAAATATTTTTATTAAATATTTTTATGTCTAAATATTTTGAGATTGCATAGTTTATAAATTGTGACCTTAAAACCGAGACCAAGGAGGTACTACCTCCCTATCTATATTAATTGTCACTAAATCGACCGTCTATATACATATTTTAGTGCTAAACAATTAAGACCGGTTATTTAGCAGTCAGCAGCAATTAATCCACCAAGACCGAGTGCAATGTAAACCACGGCCATCGGGGTCATCTCTCCCCGTCCATTCCTATCTCACACGGCAGCGGCAGGTGGACGGGTGGTGGTGGCGGAACGGTCACTTTTGCCCTTTTCTTCCCCGACCCAACGAAATCCACCCGGAAATCCCATCATCATTTTTAAAGCCAGACCAAACCGAACCCAGCCGTCCGCCCTGCGCCCCCCTTCCGAATCCGGAACTAGAGGAGGAGCTCGCCGGCCAGTGGATCGACCCACAGATGGCGGCGTTCGGCAACACCTATTACTCGTCGGGGTCGGACGGGGAAGAGGAGGACGAGGACGAAGGGCCCGAGGGGTACCGGAAGGGCGGGTACCACGCGGCGCGGCCCGGGGACCGGTTCGCCGGCGGGAGGTTTGTCGCGCAGCGGAAGCTCGGATGGGGCAACTTCTCCACCGTCTGGCTCGCCTACGACACCCTCCTCAGCGTACGTCCCCCCTCCCCCTCCCCCTCCGTCCCGCTTCCTGTTTCATGGCGGTTCTTTATTCCTCTGTCTTGCTCTTTTGCTCTGTATGTTCCTATCCTGGTGCGTCGTCGGGGATTCCTTCGGTTGCTTCTCGATTTCGGAAACTCCGGTGGAGTTTGTTTGCGGTGCGAGCTTTGCCGTAATCCATAAACGGTGCACTTTGTCCATTTTGCCCCTGCTGTTCCATTGCTCTGTTCTGTTCAAACTCGGTTCTTTACGCCGATCTTTGTTTTCTCCGAACTCGTGATCTCCGTGCAAAGATCACAGGTTTCGCTCCTTCAATATGTATTATTACTGCAAGCTGGGAACATCCTCGGAAACTCTGTATTATGCGATCTATGCAAGTTGTTAACTGAATATTGCGACTGCGAAACCTGCAGAGATTCGTGGCGCTCAAGATCCAGAAGAGCGCGAGGGACTACGCGCACGCGGCGCTGCACGAGATCGAGCTGCTGTCGGCGGCGGCCAAGGGCGACCCGACCAACTCCAAGTGCGTTATCCAGCTGCTTGACCATTTCAAGCACGCCGGCCCCAACGGCCAGCACGTCTGCCTGGTCACCGAGTTCCTCGGCGACAGCCTGCTGCGGCTGATACGGTACAACCGGAGCAAGGGCATAGGGCTGAGCAGAGTCAGAGAAATCTGCCGGTCAGTATTAGTTGCCCTCGATTACCTGCACCGCGAGCTCGGCATCATCCACACGGACCTGAAGCCGGAGAACGTCCTCCTCGTGTCGACGATAAACCCTTCCAAGGACCCGGCACGGGCCGGGTTCGCCCCGATACTCGAGAAGCCCGAGGGGAACCAGTACAATGGGACGACGATCAGTTTCAGCGAGAAGATGCTTAAGGTGCGGGCGAGGCGCGCCGTGGTCAAGATTTCACGGAGGCGTGAATCGCTTGGCGGGGTCACGATGGAGATGGAGAAGGAGAGGAGCCTGGATGGGATTAGCATGAAGTGCAAGATTGTCGATTTCGGGAATGCCTGCTGGGCTGACCAGCAGAATGCTGGTGAGATACAGACGAGGCAGTATAGAGCTCCCGAGGTTATTATCGGTTCAGGGTATTCTTATTCTGCCGATATGTGGTCGTTTGCGTGTTTGGTGTTCGAGCTTGCCACGGGCGAAATGCTGTTCACTCCCAAGGTTTGTCAAGGCTGCAGTGAAGATGAGGTACAATTTTCATGTTGTTACATTTTCAGCACTCATTTGCATATGAAGGTTCTTTCATATATATATTTAGACTAGCTTATTTACTACAGTAGTATATGGGTTGTCTAATGTTTAATTAAGCTAGTATTTTTCCAATGCCAAGATTGGGGGCACCGCTCTACTTTTGTGCATTCCTGCTTCTGTTATATTGATCAATCAGACATACCTTAATGCACCTAATACCCCCTTGCAGTTCCTGGACCCCTTACAGGAGTAGTATATTATTGTTATATTATGAAATGTTGGATGAGTTGTCATAAAAGGCTGTCGAAATTTTTGTCAAGGTAGTCTTATTCTAATGCCAAGATTGGGGACATCGCTCTATTTTTGTACATTCCTGCTTTTGTTATGTTGATTGATCAGACATACCAGGATGCGGCAACTTCGCCCTTGCAATTCCTGGACCCTTTACAGTTAGTATATTGTATTGTAAAAGGTAGATGCACTGGATCATGTGCTACTTTAAAATTCAAACAAATGATCAACTAGTTATATTGAAAGATGCACCCAAACTGACAGGTGCCAACCTAGCTACTGAAATCTTTTAAATGAAAAGGTATGAACCGACTGGGTTGGGTCCATGGTGCAATTTGAAAACTTATCTTCTGATATGCTTTTTGGTTTCTTCCTTTTATGATCTGGCTAAGCAACCTCCGCTGTCCAAATGGAAGCCATATAAACATTTGATGTACAGTTAACAGCTATCATAGGACTGGTGTACAATAGAAATTACATGTTAATGTGATACGCTGGTACAAATCTAAGTGACATGTGCCAACCTAGCTACTGAAATCTTTAAATGAAAAAGTATGAACCTAATGGGCTGGGTCCATGTTGCAATTTGAACGCTTTTCTGCTAATATGCTTTTGGGTTTTTTTTTTGTATGACCCTGTTAAGCAACCTCCATTGTCCAAACTGAACCCACAGAAACATGGGTTGGTGTACAGTTACCAGCCACCATAGGACAGGTAGAAATCGCATCTTAATGCTATACACTGGTACAAGTCTGCATGTGCTGTTTTAGTTTGTCAGCTGTTCTGTTCTTCTTGCCAGATGTAAATAGATTGGCACAAACTTAGGTACTACAATAATGACAGGCTGTTGCGTAGCTACTAGCTAGTGAAAATTGAATAATGGCAGCTGAAGCATTTGTTATACTCTACCTGCTGGATTGTCCTTGGAAGCGGTTCACATCTCTTACCTATGCAAGATTGTCTGTCAAAAGTGACAGATATAGTACTCATTAAGCAATCAACTTCAGATGTTGACTCTTAGCTTAGCTGCCACAAAGTCTACCATGGTGCTATGCAAGTGTTATCATCAACCAATCTAATTACTGCATAACTCCTTGCAGGATCACCTGGCTCTGATGATGGAAACTCTTGGAAAGATGCCGAAGAAGGTTTGTACAACCTCACTTAACTCTTATCTGTCATGTTGTCTGATGCCCTATCTATTGTAATAATCCCGCTGTTGTCTTTCAGATTGCTTGCTCAGGCACCCGTTCCAAGGACTACTTCAACCGATACGGGGACCTGAAGCGGATCCGAAGGCTCAAGTTCTGGCCCCTGGAGCGCGTCCTGGCCGAGAAGTACAACTTCCCCGTGCCGGACGCCAGCGGGCTCGCCGACTTCCTCCGCCCGATCCTGGACTTTGCGCCGGAGAACAGGCCGACCGCCGCGGAGTGCCTGAAGCACGCGTGGCTCAACTGATTCAGACGACAACACAGTAACACCTGAAGCCTAACCGACGACAATAGCTTATACGGACCGGGGTCTAGATGTCAGCTCTGCCAAGTACGACTACTGATTTTGACTGGCGCTGCAGATTGTTCGCCAGGGGGGGATACCGGGATATCATCCTCGGTGGGTTTCTGATGTAGCGAGTGGGTGTGTTGTGGGTGCAGAATAGCTGATGTAGATGTGTTTATTTATTCTGCGTGTGTGTGTGATGGAGTGAACCGTGGGATGTTTGGTAATGTGATCTGGCCTGAACCAGCTTTATTTTTTCCCATTTGTTACTTTGCTAGTTGAGGAGGAGATAGTGCGATGTGCTGACACGACGTGCAGTGCAGTGCGGTTCAATTCTTGGTGCTGGAAAGCTGATTTTTCATGTTGGTTGGGTTCAGAACCACCATATGCTGCCTGCTCTGTGTAGCAGCTTGCTTGCCACTGCTGCTCACCAGTGATTCGAGCTGTGAGTCATTTATATTACTCACTCCGACCCTATTACTTGACTTGGATTTTTCCGTCCGACCCATATTACTTGATTTGGATTTTTCAAAATTTGAATAAACCTATATTCTAAATAGTATCTAGATTCATTCAAATCTAGACAAATTTGAGTCAACTAATATGGGTCGGAGAGAGTAGTACAATAGCCATTTTTAAGGACTTGATATTCCTGATGAATGATCTGTATCACGTGGAAAAAGAATTTCTAAATAACACGAAAAAACAGTAGCAGTACTTGAAACAAAATGTACAATTTGGCAAAATCCATTGATTCTAGTCAACAGGTTGGCAGAAGAGTGTGAATTCGTGGGCAAAAAATACACCACGAAATCTCCAGACTCCATTGAACAGGTATTTTAAAAACAAAAGCTTAGTGAGCCTTGCTTCGGTATCCCCCTAGACAAAGAAATATAGCGCTACCGGGTTTCGGGTTCATGCTCCGAGTGGAGACCGGATAGAGATGGAGACCGTACTGGCTACGTATACCACAGCGGCATACGTGATCGGACGGGATTGTAATTGATCAATTGCTAGGAGGGCATACAAGGAGGTCGGAATCAACTGCGAGTGTACGTGACCGCGCAGATCATGTCGGCCGCCATCGCTGTACAGAGAGAAGATCGCCGCCGCACTCTCGCTCCCCGCCCTCGCGCAGTTCCTCCACCTCCCCTCGCTCCTCCTCCACATGGTCATCCACACCTATATTCACCTGGACCTACGTACTCACCATGGTGTTGTCCATTGCCCCCCACGCCTAGCACTAACACCACGCCCAGCTCCTCTTCCGCAACCTCCACGCCCAGCGTTAGCACCTCTGACTGCAGCTGCTTCCAATCTGCATAACATCTGGCTCTCAATCTAAGCCCGGTCTCCACTCGAAGCACGGGCCGAAACCCGGTAGCGCTAAATTTCTTTGTCTAGGGGGATATCGAAGCAAGAGTCAAGCTTAGTAGGTACAAGACGCGTTTTTCGCAAGAAACAAAAAAAAGACGCGTTCCCCCTCCCTGTGGAGACTTCCTTTACACGTGCTCCTAGGAAAGCTCGTCTACGTAGCTTAATACTACTGTAACTATATTCTCTCTTATCTTATCTGGTCAACGTCAATGCTAAGTTTGCCGTCGATAAGATACGATATGGAGGTTAAAGATGAAGGACTTTTCGATACTCCCTCCGACTCATATTAGTTGACTTGGATTTATTAAAATTTGGATGAATCTATATACTAAATAGTGTCTAGATTCATTCAAATCTAGACAAATGCGAGTCAACTAATATGGATCGGAGGGAGTATAATTTTTGTTTTTATTGAGATGCTCTGTATTGTTCGATGTTTCTTTTAATGCCAAGGTCCTATTAGCAAAAAAAAATCAATTGTAAGATGCATATATAATAATTGATAAGATCGTCTTATCTTAATCATGTCACATAATCTATATCTAATAATAATAAAGGACGAAATGTTTCTTTTTTATACTGATTTGTTCTCCCACAAAAAATACATATTATACCGGATTGCCATCGAACCGTTCTAAATGTTTCTGTATGTTCGTTTCGTTCGCGTCATTATTCCTCCGTTTCTCTTTTGTATGTACGTATATCTCATCATCAGGTGGTGTCGTTCCATCGCGCACGGATCTGACCGAGGCCCAATTAACGGCCCACCATGCCTTCCCATTTCCAGTCAAAATGGTTGATGTCATCTGCACAAGCGAACAGAATTAACCGGCCAGCCACGATTTATCCGGTTTCCGTTTAATTTCTTGCCCCTCGCTCACGAAAATCGGTCCATATATAGCGCCTATCTTCCACGTCTAATTCCCACAGAAACCCTAGGAAAGGTCCAACCAAACCAATCGCACACGTGCGAAGTTCTAGAATGCGGTAGATCAAGAGGGAAGGTCCCGCCTTGCCGACGAGATCGGTTCTGGAGGGTGCTAGATCAAGGATGCAACCATGCAATTCACGTGGGATGTGTCTGATCCATGTAGTATAAAAATTGCAGGTGTGTCACTTGCACGGAGAGAGGCCATTGGTAAGAAGCATGGTATAATTAGCAAGCTTGCTAATTATACAACAGTGGTCGTAGACTCTACCAGCTTTCAGTGCTACGGACCCATTCTTCCACTCTAAAGGCTGGTAGAGTCTACGACCACTGTTGTAAGCATGCTCATTATTTTGCTTTCCACGAGCGTACGTGAAGAAGATGGTGGAAGTGTAACTGGTTGTTCGCTTCACATGCTCCTCGCTTGTAAACACGGTGAGTTGTATTTTCAGCCCACAACCGCTATTGTCTGTCTCACACGGCAGGACAATCTAAGCCCAGATGGTATCAACGAGACTAAGCCGTTCCAAGCCACCTCCCAGGAAGGAAGGAAGGAAGGAAGGAAGAAGTAGAGTATCGGTTTGGAAAACAGGTAAGGCAAAAAAGAAGATTTGGTTCTCGATTCTCAACTTGATCATTGGGTTCACCAATTATTCTGTCCATATCAAGAACAATATTTTAAGAGTGAATGTATTTTTAGCAATTCTAATAATTATATGCGTCTATAATAGATACTCTGATTAACTTTTATTTGCTCTTCGTACTATATAAATTCCACGTTTTATGAATTTCTAGAATATTCTTGGGTTTTAATGTGTGCAAATGATAGAACAAATATTATTTGGACTTCTCTTCTACCTATACTAGTTGAATGTCCGTGCGTTGCTACGGTTTATCAAAGTTTTTATCGCCGCACATGTAAGTTTTTATCAAAGTTTTTATCGCCGCACGGGTTAAAAATCATATATGATTTAAAAATAGACGTAATATTAAAAAATTATAGAATTTCATCTTAACAAAAAATTAATAATTTGATAAAAAGTTAAAATTCTATATCATAGGAAGCAATAACCTAACAGTTATCTCTTACATTTAAGTGCAAGTGAGTCACAAAATAAAGTATACAACCTCCATAAAGTTGTTCAATTTGTTTCGTAAATGCGCACGTGACACGACCACACTAATTCTTATATATTCCTCACTTTTCGGTGACTATCGTACTCATTCTTGCATCCTCTTGTCTATCCTCACGATCTCACATGAAGGGACACGTCTTGTTCATCAGTTCTTCCCAACAGCTACATGAGCTATAGCTTCAAATTATGTTTCAATTAGGAAGCTCTAGTCAAGCGTTCAAGCTAAGACTGCAAAACTCCCATCAGTGAAATTCAGCTACTCCCTCCGGCCCATATTAATTGACTTGGATTTGTCAAAATTTGGATGAACCTATATACTAAATAGTGTCTAGATTCATCCAAATCTGACAAATCTGAGTCAATTAATATGGGTCGGAAATATATCTTTCGAGTTATTCTTCACACTCCCCATCGAAAGATTATATGCATATTCACATAAGTTGGCTCGAAATATGAAAACGAAAAACAGTGCAAAAATATGGTTCTGATTATGAATCACATCAGATTAAGCCAATGAAAAAAACTAATATGCGCTTCATTCAGAAATTATTTTTTATGTCGCAATTATATTCTTAGGAGAACTCAGGACGGATATCAAACTTCTCATATCATATCATTCATGCTTATTAATATCTGTCACACATACAAGTGGCAGGGACCAATAGAATCATAATAATCATCATAAGTCAAATAATATTGACCAAACACCTTAACAGCAACTCAAAAAAAGTATGGATATATCAAACTTGGGAGTTCATCATTCGTACTAATTTAGAACTGCCATCCATAAAATTCAGATACATGTGTATATACACTAAGACAAATGTGTATTTTATCACACAAGTTGCAGGCACTGCGAAAGAAATCCTGGTAATCAAAAGTCAGATAATATTACTTCTGTAGTCTTTTCGTAGTGGCAATGTGATGTGATGTACATTTAGTTGGCCTTAGCATCAACCTCTTTTTCCCATTGTCTCAGCCTATTGTTCCCCTCTTCTTAATCGCCATAAAGGCAGACCTCTTGCCTAGTTTCAAAGCGGAAGAGATCTGCAATCAGGATGCAAATACCTATTGCAGATGGGCGAAGGAGACTACTCCAAGTTCTCGCTAGAATACTTCTGATACACCACCTTCAACTTGCTCCCAGGAGCAGTTGAGTGTCTTGACCACCGGGATCTTTGCACAATCCCTGGAATCATCACAAAGAAGGTTGGTTGGTCCCTGAACATAAAATTTTAAGCAAAGAGAGATTTCAGTACTATGCATGCTTACAGTAGCTGTGATTCAGTATAGCCTATGTGGTGCTTTGAGGGTGTTGGTTCATAGAACATTCTTGAGGGTGATCCTGGCTGTGTAGATGGCAGTAGCAACCATGGAGGAATTGAATGTACAATGCGTATTGCACAAGCGCCAGTTCAGCGTCAGTGAAAAATAACGCCATGTTCCCCATCTATATTCAGAAAGTTTGGAAATCTAGCCTGAAGGAACACTTGGATTATACTTGACTGAGCACATAATGTCTCCCTCTCGGCTAGCTTCTTATAAAATTTTGTGGCTTCAGCTTCTTTCCTTAAGTGGAATGCACATATTACTTTAAGAACTAACAACATAAGTGCTACTAATCGTCTGAAAATAATACATGCAAAATCCCCATGGTATGTTCAGTGCGAAGAACAAATATGGAAGAGAATCGACAATTGAAATCTTTGACTGTTTGGTTTACATTTAAACTACATGGGGATAAACAGAAAATCCAATTCTATTGCTGCACCTAAAAGGGAGGATGTATGAACACTCCTTTTCTCTGAGGGACAAAGGATTCTATTGCATGATTATTTCAAAGATAATACATACTTGCCCCAACAAAAGGATGAATGAATTCAGGTACCTGGTTGTACCATATGCCAGTGACTCCATGTTGCCATCTGAAGACAACTAATTCATGCACACCTTTTTCCTATTCTCCGATCATACTCAGCTCTGTTCTCGATCTTACTCAACTCCAGGATATATAATGAAAAAATCAGGAGGTTTTTCTGTTGGATTTGGGAACTAAATCAGGTAGTTACCTTCTTACTGAAATTCAAAGAAGGGTGGTCATCAAACTTCTTATCCATGGTTAAACAACAGTGACCGCAAGATCTTATGCTCCTGGAACCTAAGTAAGCACCAAATTATGGAAACATTTGTGCCAAAACAACATAGAATTGATGGGTATGTAGTGCCCAAATCAAGAAATTTAACATGGCAGCAAGTTGCGCATCAGGCCAATGATGCTAGGGTACCTGCAATTGTGTTCACCAACATGTGAGGTTACGGCCTAGTCCTGGCGGAAGGCAAATATTGACATTTGTGCCAGAACCACCGATGTCTGAAGCAACCACAAAAATAAATGTCACTGAATATTGCATAGAGACATAGTGTCTTTTCTAATAGAATGAACAAAGTTAAAGACCACGAAAAAATCTAAAAATTTTCCTCACAGCATTTGAATAACATCCCTTCAAATTATAGGCATGAGGTGAGGTCTACTGCATATCAGAATTAGGGTGTATAGCATATACATATAACTACTCAGCCTAGTTCAGAACTTTTCAGTAAAGAATTGAGTAGCCAAATTCTCTCTGAGTTTGTGTACAGGAAACAACTTCAGGATTCTCTCCGAGTGAATCAGTAGTATCCACATGAGAAGAAAATACAAACAACACTTCAGTAGCCAAAATAAAATTATTTATTGGTTACAAAATAGTTTAACGAGATCCATTGAGCTTAAATTGAGATCATCTGCGTTCAGAATTTCCTAGCATTTTGTGTACGCTCCAATTATGAACAATAATTTAACACTTCTCTTTCAAAACCCATCAGACCTTCCAATTATGAACAATAATTTAACGCTCAGACTGGGGCATCATACAAAAAATCATGTAAAAAAAGCAAAAATATTTCAGGGTGAACTTTAAATACAGTGAATCAGGTACACGTAGTTTTCCCTGTGCAGATGAACTTCTTGTGAAGACTTGGCTCACATCGGCCAACACTGAGGGCCTGTTGAAGCGCATATATTCTTCTGAAGATCTTAGGATTCCCTACTCTTTAAAGTATGCACATAATATATCATTCACCACTTGATGCAAGTAGCAGACGGTAACAATATATAAGCTATTGTTGAAACTGTTAGAAAGATTGTCATAGCTTAAAAGTAATAGGATATGACGCTCCACATATCGACATACTACTTCATGAACACATTATAGAATAAAGAAATTCCCTCGGACAACACAATATGTAAGACTTTCTCAAAGTCTTCTGCATGCTGAATCATAGACGTTTTAGCACATCAGAATGAAACTATAAAGAAAAATGCCAAAGTTTAGCTTTGTTGAGAAACACAACATTAATCGACCCATTCCAAGTACTAAGTGTACCTGAATGTCATCGCTGAATAG
The DNA here is from genome assembly GCA_023614405.1 of Avena insularis. NCBI lineage: Eukaryota > Viridiplantae > Streptophyta > Magnoliopsida > Poales > Poaceae > Avena > Avena insularis. The sequence goes on from CM042691.1 coordinate 349,068,068, forward strand.
GTCTTCGACAGATCTCAAATAGAGACTTGACAACAACAAGAGCATGGTTTCTCTTCCACACTCGCATGACTTGACCAGGATCATAAGTGGCTCTACAAGCCTCGATTAGCAACCCTGTCTTCCTCGCAAGATTTTCCTGCAGTAATGGTTGTGTAAGGAAACAACATAATACCAAAATATAATTGAATGTCAACTAATTAACAATCTCAAACAGACCTAAATGACTTCCCTAAGCAATTTAGATGAAATTATATATGGATCAGACGGGAGCGGTATACTTGAGTTACAACCTGCTGAAGATCTTGCAAATGAAGGGATGGTTGTTCCAAATGCTTGGACGTGGCTAGAGGCCACGTGAGACCTGGCTGCAGTCGAGGGCCTGTGTTGCTGCTGCCAGTGAAGGACCATAGGTGAGGTACGGTGCCGAATCCCGTGCGTACCTATCCAGATCCGACAGAGATGGCACCGTCATCCTCGGCGCTCCTCCGGCCGGCGTGATGCTATGACCGACACATTCGAGGCGGAGATGAGATGGAGAAGCGGAGCAGAAAGCTTCCCACGCGGCGAGACAGATCTCCCGAGGGATGAGGCAGGCATGGTTGCAGCGACCTCGAAGCAATTTTTGAGGTTTGATCTGCTCTGACCCGACGAGGAAGGCCAGGAACCACTGGCTTCGGTGCCCTCGCCGGTGACGCCCGCGCTCGCGAGCGGATCTTGGCGGCTGGGCTCAGGGGAAGAACCGTCGGGGTCAGAGGCGGGGATAACTGTAGGCTTGAGGAACGATGCGTGATGACTGACTGACGAGGCCTCTTAGCGGTGGTATACATCGTAAATTGTTTCAAGCCGAGGGGTAATTTCTCAGCGACGTACCACCATCTTGTCGTCTTCGCCTTTAATAAGTAGTAGAGATTCCGAGCACTAATTACATACACATCCCCGTATATATTATTCAACTATAATAACCTATTTAATTTAATCAGAGAAGGTCACGGGGCGGATGCAGAGGCGTAGTTCGTCGAGGCATGGATCTCCGGTCGGAGGGGAGAGAGAGACGGGCGAGTGTGCGATGGGATGAGGGAGGCTTACGATCGATCTATCAGAGCGCTCCCTGGCAGCGAGTCGCATCGGGTTGAGGGTGGAGAGACAGAAGGGGGAGCGTGGGGTGGGATTGGTGGCGGCTCACGGTCGATAGCAGCGCGCTGATCGACAATGACGGTAACGCGTGGGGGTAGGTTTCGTGTGTGGGCTAGGTAGGCTCGTGAGGTTGCTTGCCCATCATGGGCCAAAACGGTGACCGGTTCCTTTGCACCTCTTTTAAATAAAACATTTTTTCTTTATTTTAAAAATTAGGAATAGAGAGAACGTTTTAGGGGTTATAAAAAGTACAAAGCAGTTTTAGAAAGTGCAAATAATTAAAAAACTTGCTACTTTCAAAACAAACTTAATATGGGATCATGGGCGTTAAATCATGTATTACCCATAATTGCCACCACTTATATATATACCCTACTTATAGTCAAACGGTTGCTTATAGTCAAACGGTCGGAAGAAAAACTAAACTCGCGTGGACTCAATCAATTGATCGAGGACCACTGATTTTTTTTAAAAACTCACCACCAGCATAATAAAAACTAACTTCTTCCGTCGCAACGCGCGAGTATTTTGCTAGTTTACATATAACAATAAAACACAATGTGCACTAGATTATTTTTATTCTTATCCGTCTACTGACACGGAAAGCATCCATGATGACGCTCTGGTCAAGTCTGTGCTCATGGCGATTCCGTTACACCAACTCGTCGTGCTAGGACTCAACAAGAAGGTTCTCAAGAAGGTGGAGAGGATTGTAAGGGGTTCTTTTGGGTTGGCTGAAAAGATGGGAATGGTGGCAATTGCCATGTCAATTGGGACAAGGTGTCCTTTGAGCTATGGAGGGCTGGGAAATCCAGACCTCACTCGGTTGGCTACAAGTCTCCGTACATGTTGGCTTTGGAGGATGCGTATAGATCCACAGGCCGCAGTGTCCTTGGCACAGTATAGATATGCATTTCTCAAAGATTGAGCTTTAGGTGAGTAGGGGACGGTGACACGGCTCTCTTTTGGACGGACTTCGTAGATTGGTGGAAGCTGGTGCTACTATCTACCCCATGTGTGATGCGCAAGGGGACCTCGTCGCTTGTGATGCTGACGACTTGGTGGATCTAGAAGCACTGCAACGCGGTCATCTTCAAAAACGCGAACCACAACCATGGCAGTATCCTCACCACAATTCAATCAAAGCAAGATCTTGGGCTTTTGCCGGCACAATTGGCTTAAAGCCCTTGATCCCCACCGTAATTTAGGTCTGCTGGGTTGAGTTGTACCTTGGGTGTGGCTCTTCTTTTGAGCTTACAAAGTTGTACAAAACTCCTTTTTTTCTATCAATACATCGAAACGCAAGGCTTTTGTGTTTTCGCGAAAAAATTAGTATTATCTCTAATTCGAGACCTCCTAAATATGTGATGAGAGAGATTGTTGCTAAGAGATTGGCAAACCTTTTTTTCAACTTTCTCTTTCCTCCACCTCACCATTTATACTAGGTGGCATTCCTAAAACATCACCATTATACATTCCTAATCCGATTTGGATCCCTCTCCCTCGCTCCTTTGATCTCGTCCCTAGTGATCGCATGCCACTAGGCCCTCACATAAATGGGTCCTCTGTTTTTTAGTGGAACATATAAATTCTTTTTCAGACAAGTGAAATAAGTCCACTTGGTACTAGAGTTGCATGTTACTACTACCTCCATTTCATAATGTAAGCCTTTGAACTGCTAGAAAGGCCTGTATTATGTAACTGAGGTAGTAGGTAGCACTAGGTGTCTTCCCCACTCCCTTGAATTGGTTGGCGACTCAATGCCACCACGGGAGAGGGTCTCCTCGGGGAGTAATCCAGACCGCCACCTAGTAGTCGTCTTGTCTCCCCCTTCTACCTTGTTTTTCCTCTCTACCTAATCCCATTCTCATTCACTCATGGGATATCACCGCTATCCCCACCAGCAAGACATGAGACGGCCGTCGAGAGCCAAAGCAACCGCTTTCATGTTCATCATGTCGTTGACCTTCATAACCGCCCCACCCTGGTTTAATCCCAACACCCTAAGTTTGATGAGCTACCACTGAGTGACCTCATGAACTAGGAAGAGCTCTCGTGCTAGAGCTCCTGGTCCAGTACCCATCACCTAAAGTTGGATGAGTAGGGAGACCACCTGCATTGGGACAAGCTCCCTGCTCGGGCCCTTCTTTGCTAGCCACCCATTTCACAACCATCATGACCTCTAAAAGGCGGGAAAAATGTCACCTTCATGTCGACCCTATCATTGTCGTGTGTGATCTGCAATCCTCGCATCCATCAGATCGTTGATCACACACGAACATGTTACCATGTTTCTTGACGTCGAGCATGATATGCAAGACAAATCATCGAGGGAGACCTTCCTGAAGCGCGACATGCAAGACAATCTGGCTAGCTCTTTAGATAAACCGAAATCGACTCACTCGGGAGGGACCTCGTTAGGAATCAAGACATCTGGCAAAAAATAGACATGATGTCGCTGTGTGGTCTGATCTAGGTCAATTCGCTCGCCCACAAACCGGTCATGATTTTATGCTTGTCAAAGACAAGGACACCAAAGACAAGAAGAAAAACTAGGGTTCAAGACATAAAAAGTAGATCTATTTGATTTTTTTGTGTGTGTTGCTTCATTCAATCGGCCATCACCTCTGACATATATATGAGGTGGCTGGACTTCCACTACGACACCACAGGTGTTATAGGGCACTTTTAGATGCCAATCCACATGCCTAAAGGTTGTGATTGTGGTTATACATTGTACTTGGGACTAACACAAATGGCAATCATCTCCTTGCGTCTCAAAGTGGGTATGTCCAACTTAGTGATCTCCATCCACAAGTTTATACTATCCGGTAAACATATGTATGCTCACGACTTGTCAAACATAGTCATCAACTGAATTGTATACTTTTCAATAAGGTTATGACCACTAGAACAGTCAAAATATAATATACAGCCTCACAAACAAGTCACATAATTTTTGATATACATATCAGTGATGTCAATGATGATGTTCAAGGACAACACAAATAACTCAAGAATACATAGAGAAATATCAGCATCACATGAGTGATGACTCTAGGGCACATCTCCAACTAGTTAGGATATTTATCAGGAAATAACTGTATACTGAGGAACTAAGTTTCTAGGCAGGAATTCAATACGGCTTCACTCTGGTGAATCAGGATCGTCATCTGCATATTGAGGAGCTGAGTTTCTAGGCAGGAATTCCTCGTCAGGATATATATCAGCAAATAACTGCAAGGAAAACAACAAAACAACATAAGTTTTTAAGAAGACTAAGCACTTTATAAAACAAAATTAACTTAAATCATGGCGATACAAGATGCTTTTATACCTATGCCATGTGTCCTAACATCTTAATAATATATTATAAACGATCAAACTATTCCCTAGCGACATAATCAAGTAAACGAAGAGTCAGCACCATGAAGCTTATAAGAGCAAATAGAATACACGCCAGATCTAGATATACATGTTACTTTTTTCCTCAATGCGGAATGTAATAAACCATGCCATATCATTGGAATAGTTCTAAAACTTTTTGGATTAGCCAGCATTATGACCTAATTCCTGAAGGAAAAAAAAGAGGGTTCTTGAAAGTTAGGTACGGACTCAAACCTCAGCGGGCTAGGTGCAATCATGCTAGTTACATACTTTCTACTGCAGATGCAGATACAACATTTAGAAGAAAAGGTGTAAAATCACCTAATGCATACCTTTTTTGTTGATTGCAGTATATTTCTGTAGTCTAGATATTCATCAGGCATTGGGCAGGACAATATAGTACCGGGTGTTCCCTGGTGGTGGAAGACATGAAAGCATACGTTTTTTATTAAAGAGTACAAATGTGCACATTAGAATAAGAAATGTTCTTTTGCCAATAATGATTTGTGAATACAATATAATCCATAATGATTATTAAAATGGACCTGTGTGATCTCCTGAACATAAATACACTTCCAGATGAGCCCTTGGTTCACATCATTGTTGTCTTCTCTGGTTGTCTCCGGATGGCCTTTTGAATCATTTGAAGTCTCCGAACCTAAAAGGAGCTCTATTGCTTTGTTTATGTAGAGCTTTCCCGTGTAGGCATCAACACAGGGAATAGAGAGATATGCTATGTACCTGCGAGTGAGACTGGCTAGTAAGGGAAGCTGCATATGTTAAGGATATATTGGTAGGAACTAACTTACATTTCAGGAGGGCATACAGATACATTGCTGCTCAACTGAAGCACCCGAAGAGTTGCATCCTGCTGCTTATGTAGTGCTGAAATAGAGGAAATTTTGGTGGCATCAAATAGAAGCTATAACTATTTCAAGGACTGCAGAACATGGAGGGGGAATTTATTCTTACATTTTGGGGGGAAAACAACCACAACATTTGATGAATTCGGTTTCACGGGTTTCTTAGTTATGCATATTCCCCGGGCAACTAATTTTCTTGTTGAGTTTGAGTCTGAAGCATCCGATGGCAACTCCGAAGAAGGAATTTTGTATGACGGATCGAGTATCAAATGCTGGCACATAATATTCTGTCCAGATGCCAGCCTTGTTCCGATGTAATGTTGTTTTTCCTGATCAAGAAGGTGTTCATTATTGGATTTTGCTAAGAAAGAAGGTTCACGAGAATTATAGACAAGTGTAATAAACAAATAGATCATTCCTCATCTTTCATGTGTAGATTACAAAAAATAAGAAAAGGAAACGCTCACTCTTCTACTGATTCGGTGATTGATCTACAACATTGAGTCATCATCATGCTTATCGTAAGCAAGGAAGCCCCCCTTGCTTTACTTCAAACAGGATCTTTTGCAAAGTAAGGCTTAAGGATATTGCTCTTTTCTTGCGGCCTTGAGCCCTGACCTTTAAATGTTATTTATATGGTTAGTCCCAGACTTTCTATATCCAATAATTACTCAACTCTCGTTGGTGTTAAATGACTTTTCTTAAAACTCTACAGTTTATCTTTGATGAACCAAGTGAGCTTTCTAAATCTTCTGCCGGTTTGTTAAGACATGCTTGTGTCGGACAATAAAAGCTACAGATTAGATAGATAAAGTAAGACACACTAAAGGATCTATTGTGTAAGTGATTATACAAGACAAAAGGAATAATCGCAAGAACTATGCACAACATTCGGCATAAATTTAGTCATACCTTATCCATTAGAAGGGCTATGACGGGCATCCGCAACACCTGATCATTGACATAAAAGAGATATTGCTTGAGGTTAAATAATAAAAGGATCATATAAATAATATTTTATATGATAGTTGATCTAATTAATGTTTATTGCAATCTCACAGAAGTAGTATTTTATTACAGAAAAGTAAGTTATTCTTGTATAGAGTTTCAGATAGTTGGTCTCTATCACATGATACATTATCAAATGAAATGTTGTAATCAATCAGATTACTTTTTGCGGGGGTAATCAATCAGATTGCAGTAAACATAAAAAATAATCATGGAGATAAAAGGATGGTATTCGTCTGTATTATTGTCGCTTGGAGAAATAATAAGCCATCGATACAGGTAAAGGTAGAAACCAGATAGATATACATTGAAGGTATCAATTATCATATTCTTACATAGAGGGCACCCTTAACAGCAGCAAAGCGACAGAAAGCTTGAGGCAGCTCACCATGGCCATGCATAGGGTAGATGAAAGCACCTTTTGCATTAACAAACCTGACAGAGAAGCATATGTAAAAATATTGTACCAGGCACCAATGCACTTCGATCACTTTTTAACAGTAGTAGTACATGTTATTAGACTAGTTATATATCTCTTTCTGTAGCTAATCAAAATTCAGTGAGCAAGGCTGTAGTTTAGATTCCAGAGAGGACCGAGAGCAAAGTAGTTTAGATTCCAGAGAGGCTGTAGTTAGATTATGTACCTCTCGATGGACTTGACATAAAGCGCTACGGCCTTGATTCCATCTCTGGTTGTAAGTAATTTTCCACAGCAGTGGTCATCTTCTTGGTCATAATCTGCCATCGCGATTGCATACAGGACAACCCTAGAAATAAGGAGTAAGTACATCACTTGATAGAGAATGAATTAATGATCTTGACCCTTACCCTATCATCTTGGGTGTAAGCTTCTGTTTCTTGAGGAACTCGATGAATGGGAGATCTAGGTCCTCCTCGGATATCGAGGATTCGCCTGCTTCTGCCTCATCCATGGCTGCAATGTATGACTTGACAAGCCTGACGAAGCGGTAGAGGCGGCACTTGTCGAGGACCGCAACTTTGGCGTCGTCGGATAGCTTGGCGTTGAAGATGTCCTCCCTGGAGCCCGGGACAGGGAGGAGATCGCCATGGTCCCAGTAGAGGAGGTCGACGCTCTTGAACTCTACGTGGTGGCCGCCCCCTGACCGGTGGAGGAGGTCGACGGCCTCGTCGGCGCAGTAGAGCAGCCTGGGCCCGACCAGGTCGACCGCGAAGCGGCCCTCCGACTCCGAGGGGGCCGTCCCCGAGACCTCTATGTCGGAGTACAGGCTGCTCCGGCGCTGGAGAGGGACGCTGGCGGCGTCGGAGGAGGAGGAAGAAGGTGTGGAGGAGGACGAGTCGGAGGAGTGGTGGAGGAAGGATGGGAGGGAGAGGGGCTGGACCGAGGAGGAGAAGTGGGAGCCGTAGAAGTCGTTGGGGTCGACGTGGAGGACCGTCTTGCCCGCGGCGGCGCAGGCGGCCGCGAGGACGGATTCCGGGAGGCCCGTGCCGCAGACCACCACGTCGAACGAGCTCGGCTCGATGATGCTTTCGGCGGGGAAGTCGGCGGCGGCCGCCATGAACGAGTTCCGATTGGTCCGGTCGTCTCCGGTCGTCCGGTGATTTGGGTAGGGGTGCGGTTTAGGGCATGTTCGACACGGAGACCGCTTGCCTGGACGCTTCGTCGGGTGGAAAACAATCGGGAAAAAATTGTTAGCGACCATGCACGAGTCGAAGGCTTACACGAATTGGAAAAAAAAAACAGAAAAATAGGAGTAGACAGTAAAATTAGCCCGTACAAGAAAAACGAGATCGTGTAGGAGTAAAAAAAAAAGAGATCGTATTGTGATGATGCAGGCTTGGGTCACATATGGTAGCATGGGATGCTGCCTAGTAGTAACTTAACTTTTCCTCATGTTTCTTTTTTCTCAAGTTAGGATGAAGCAGCGTGGCGCTCTGGAAATTGATAGGCAGTTCGATGCAGAGCACGAATAGTAGCCGATCGATCACCGCTATCTCGACCTCCACCCCGACCTTATCCTATCCTCCCTTCCTCTCCCTCCCCCACATACTCCCTCCATCCTTGCGCATAATTTTGCGTGCTAGTCAAACTATGCAAAGTTTGATCAAGATTATATAAAATAATATAAATTTGTATAATATAAAATTTATATAATATGAAGTATACACTAAGTCAATTTTAATAATATTATTTTTGTATTTTATAAATTTATATTATTTTGTATAATCTTGGTCAAACTTTGTATAGTTTGACTAGCACGCAAAATTATGCTCAACCTAATATGGGATGGAGGGAGTATGTGCATTGACGGCCGAAGATCAGGCCAAACCCGAGCCTTATGCCCTTATCCAAAGGCTCGTTCCATAACGGTGGAGGGGAGGCGTCGGAGTAGCTACTAGGTGTAAATGTAGGTTTCCCGACTGCTGGTGGGTATTTGGGAGTAGGGCGCCTATCAAGGGTTGAACTGGGGCCGTTCCATGTCCGAGATCTCCCCCTACCTAGGCCGTTGGCGACCACCGGGTCCGTGCTAATGCCCAGCTGCCTAACCTTCTTCTGGTCGGCCATGATGACGGGGGGCGGAGCAGGGGAGCCGTGCTCCATGCGGGTCGGGTGGTGGCTGGGTTGGCATCCCTGTGGTGGTGCTTCGCTTTGGCGCGGCACCGTGCAGTCATATAAGATTGGCGCCGCCGAGCTTCCACGGATGAAGACGGTGGTTTGCTTCACGGAGGTGAACCCCTCTAATAATGAGCACTGCTATTGCTTTCACGGTAGTGTGGTCATCATTTTCTTTCTCCTAACTGGCTCTCAAAGGAAGGGAATGTCATTTGGAGATGGAGCTTAGGGTGGCAAGCGGCACCGCATAACGACCCGCAAAAGAAAATATAGGCAAAAGAAGATTCCAAAAGTTAGCAAAATTAATGAAGGATTAGTTAAAAAAGTTGTGCTGCAACCTGCCCCGCTTGACACCCTAATGGAGCTCCGAATCTTCGGAGACTGTAATTTCTGTAGTGAAGCTGTCTTCGGTGTTCCAAGTGGTTTCATTCTTGGTGGCGTCAGGAGTGGACGCATTTGGTGACATAGCTGCAGAGCTCAAGCACTTAGGGCTAGAATTCGAGCCGAGCCGAGTTAAAACTTGTTCAACTAACGAGTTACTTGACTCGGCTCGTTTATAAAACAAGCTCATATTTAAAACTCGGTTCGACTCGGTAAACTCACGAGTAGCTCGGGAGTAGCTCATTTAGTTTGTTATAAGTTACGTACACGGGAGTACATACAATAAAATATAGTAATTATCCTACTAATTTAGAACTGAAACACCGATAGTACTTCCATAATAACAAGAAGGAAGATCAATAAAAAATATAGTAGCTCTACACGAGGTTCAAGAAACCTTCGTAATATGGCACTCATCTATGAAAAAATTTAAACTCTATATTTGAACGAGTTAAACGAGTAGCTCGCAAGTAGCTTATTTAGCTTGGGTGAACAAACGAGTTCAAATCAAAAACTTGAATCGACTCGTTAGACACCAAGTTCGACTTGAGTCAAGCCAAGTCACGAGTTACTCATTTAGCTCGCGAATTTTGAGTTATAAATTCCAGCCCTACAAGCACTCGATCACATTTCGTGGGCCGACGTTATTTCTTTTAGGATGTAGTTTGTAATTTCCCAGGTCATGTGCGTACATATTCGGATTCCGCTCAAAGCCATATAAAATTCTACCTTCGCCTTTTTAGTGCAGTTTCTGGATCATTTGGGTAAAGCCTTTACCGTTAAAAAAAAATTGGAGTATCCAACGCATTTTTTTTTGCTTTACCCAGTTTGCTAGATCTTCGAGGTATTCAAGAAATGTTTTACTCGCAAACTAGAGCGGTCGAAACGTGTGTATACATACGCATGTCCCAAGACCAGTGTATACGAAAGCACCTCTATTAAGAGCATCTCCACTCGCCTACCCACGAGGTCGATCTGGACGCTGAATTTCGGTACGGCGTCAAAAATTGGCCCAGTCGCGTGTCTAAGGACCTGTTTTCGTTCGGATTTCGGCGTTTTTTGGTCCGACCTACCCAGGCCGAACCCAGGATCCTGGATACGCCCTGAAACGTCGGACGAAGCGAATTCGGCGAGTGAACCCGCCTGGTTAGCATATATTCGCCCGTATTCATTCAAAGTTCGCCCATATTCGTCCAAAGTTCGCACATATTCGCCCAAAGTTAGCCCATATAGACCATATTCATCCAAAGTTCGTCCATATAGACCATATCGCCCAAAGTTCGCCCAAAATTCGGGCATATTCGCCCAAAGTTCGTTCGTATCGCCCATATTCGTCTAATTTTTGCCCAAATTTGTCTATATAGACCAGATTCGCACAAAGTTCGCCCAAAATTCGGGCATATTCGCCCAAAGTTGGTCCGTATCGACCATATTCGCCCAAATAGACAATATTCGCCCAAAGTTCGGACATATTTGCTCAAAGTTCGTCTGTATCGACCATATTCGCCCAAAGTTCGCCCATAGTTCGTCCATATCGCCCAAAGTTCGTCCGTATCGACCATATTCGCTCAAAGTTTGCCCATATTTGTCCAAAACCGCTTATATTCGCCCAAAGTTCGCCCAAAGTTTGCCGAAATTTGTTAAATTTTAGCCAAACGCGGAATCTCGTCTGGGTACGCGAGTGGAAAATTGGCATACCCAAGCCGAAATCAAGCTCCGTCCGGCAAAAAAAAGTCCGAATTTCGGCCTGGATTCGCCCAACGAGTAGAGATGCTCTAAGGGCATGTACAATGGTGTGGTTTCTAATCATGTGGACTAGTAACAATATAATAAACTTACTCGCAAGAAGATATAATAAACTTGGTAAAATGCAACAATTGGTGGAGGTCCTTTTGTCTAACCTCCTGTACAGGTTCTCTTTGCAACAAGGAAAATTTAATCGTTCAAAAAAAACTTTGCAATGATCAATATGGTGTTGTAAAAAAAAATCAACAGAGGAGTCTGGTTCTTGTGATGTAAAGAGGGTAAATTTTGGCGAAATTTGGGCCGTAGAATCTCCTTCCGCGCTAATAATAAGCCGAGTAAAATCAATCACGTAAATTTTGGCGAAGCGTTGTTGCCTTGGGTGAAAGCGGCCCCGCTGATGCCGCCAGACAGCTGTTGATTAATTAACCGACCCAAAAAAAAGGAAAAAACAAATCACGCGTTCCTCCTCGCTATAAAAGTACCCGCCGATCTCCTCGCCTTCAGCACGCACACCAATCGCCAGCTTCTTCTACACAGCTCGACTTCTTCCACCACCAGTCGCCGACGTACGTGATGGCTCGCTTCGCCGTCGTCGCCGCGATCGTCGCCCTCCTGGCCGTCACCGCCGCGGCGCAGGCCCCTGCAGCGGCGCCCGTCCCGTCGCCCAAGATGGCCCCGCTCCCCGCGCCGCCGGCGAGGTCCCCGGCCACAGGAGCACCTGCGCCGGTCGCTTCACCGCCCACCGCCCCTGCGCCGGTCGCCACCCCGCCTACCGCCCCTGCGCCGGTTGCCACACCGCCCACCGCTCCGGCGCCGGTCGCCACCCCGCATACCGCTCCGGCGCCGGTCGACTCTCCCCCGGCCCTGCCTGCCAACGCTCCCTCCGCGGTCTCCGTCGCGCCTGCCGTCGCCCCCGCCACAGACACCCCCGCGAGCTCCGCCACCGTGTACGCGTCGACCGCCAGCTTCCTCGCCGTCGCCGGCGCTGTCGCCGCCGCCGTCGTGTTCTAGATGGAGCGAGGACTACTCTGCTCTATACTAGCACCAGATCCTTTCTAGGTACCCAGGAGAGATCGGGAGTTGGGACGACATCATGGCGATGTAGTACACATCTTGTTGAAGATTCACCGCCATGCGTGCGTGACATTATTATCTCAATATAAATTCTTTCATTTGTTACCTTACCTGCACTATGCATCTGAGATATACGTTATTATAAGCAAATTTGTCGTCCCGTCTCCCTTGGTGCATACGCATCGCTTCTCGGCTTAATTTCTGATTTACTACCAGAGCAGTCTTTAAGATTTACGAGTAATAATTTGTGAGTTTATCGTCAAGCAGAGTTGTTAGCTTAAAACTATCATTCTACATGTCAAATTTCCTAAATGATACCGGTCGATATTCAAATCGTAAAAAACTAGCAGATTGAAAACGAGTTGTCGCAAAAAGCACTAATTTTATTTTAATTACGAATTGACATGGTAACTGACAGTGAGACCCACCCGACAAGCCGACGTGGCATCTAGTTGACGCCTCTCCGACAAGACCGTTAGCATAAAACTACCATGTTTACAGTCAAATTTCCTAATTATACCGGTTGGCGTCTCAATCGCAAAAAACTACTACATCCGAAGCCAAGTTTTCGTAAAAAGCACTGATATCTCCAATTGACAACGAATTTACTGTGAATCTGATAGCGGGACCCATTTGTCAGGGCAATTTGATGACGTACATCGGAACCCACATGTTAGTGCTATTTAAAGTCAAAAAATATATCATGAAAAATCATCACCGCCTTCCAACCGAGCCAAGCGCCGCCTGCGCCGCCCTCTTGCTCCAACCGCGCTGACGTGAGCTCCAGGTCCTGCTCCACACGTGTCGTCGTCAGCTCCAGGTCCCGCTCCACACGGGTCGCCCTGGTTTTCCGCACCCCTCCCCACGTCCAGTTCGTGGTCGTCGCATCCTCCTACTCGAGGCGCGGCACAGGTGGTGAACGGGACATCGACGGGGCAGGACGGAGCGGCGGCCGTGCTGGTCGAGGCAGCGACAGGCGACACCCGTGGTGTACATGCGACGAGGGGACAGGCCAAGACGGCGCCGGTGGTGGATAGGGCAGGCCGGTGCCAGTGGTGGACGGTAAAAACAACGGGGCGGACCAGGTCGGCGCCGGTGGTGGACTTGATGGTGGTGGGCGAAGTCAGGAAGTCTTTGGTGGTGGGCAAGCGGTGGCGATGCGGGCTGGTGGTGGATGGGTAGGCCGGCCGTGGTGTGGTCAACATTATTGAGAGAGAAATTAGATTTTTTTGTTTTTATTTTTCTAATATTTTTAGATTTTTTTAATAGGGCTGACATGTGGGACCCAGTCCATGTCAAAAAGTAGCTCCTAACAAGTGGGTCCTGCTGTCAGATTCGTCGTCAATTTGTGATACAGTATTTTTTGCGAAAACTTGATTTCGATGTGGTAGTTTATTGCGATTGAGCCGTTAACCGGTATCATTTGAGAAATTTCACTATAAATATGGTAGATTTATGCTAACAGCCGTTAACGGCTTTGTCGTAGAGGCGTCAGTTGGGTGCCACGTCGACCTATCATGTGAGTCCCACTGTCAGTTACCGTGTCAATTCGTGATCAAAAGACAATTAGTATTTTTTGCGACAACTTGTTTTTAACCCGGTACTTTTTTGCGATTTAGAGATCGACTGATACCATTTGGAAAATTTAACATGTAAAAAATGATAGTTTTATACTAACAACTCCGTCAAGCAAGAAGACGAGAGAATTTTTTTTTTTGCGCACAAGAGAGTTTATTTTGATGATCCCCTGGTGGCCGCGGGCACCATCTCTTACGCCTCCACTATGAGTGTCGCTCCCTCTCCGAAAACCACAACACAAACCCGTATATCTATGGGTTTTGGAGGTGATTTTGCGGTTTTACATACCCTATGTCCGCTATGTCTACATCCGTTCTTCCTCTTCTCTATCCCCAACCACCATCCATCCCCTTCATCTTCGGCCACCTCCCGCTAGAGTTGCTCTAACCTCTAAGCCGGGTGAAGGAGAATATGAGACCAAGTTAATTATCCCGTCATGCCGTTGGCAACACACCTGCTACAATGGACAGAACAAAAGTGTCATATTCTGGCAACGATGAGCTAACTTCGAAATCCATCCTTGGTTTTGATTATATTCCCTCCATTTGGAAATATAAGATGTTTTAGGTTATTGAAGTTAATATATTTAGACACCTTTTAAACCTACACACTAAATTGTGTCTAGATACATTAGCTTCATTTTAAAAGATGCCTAGATATATTAGCTTTATTAACATAAAATATCTTATTTTTCCAAACAGAGGGAGTATGTTGCAACTCGCTTGCATGAAGCCATACGACTCTGCTTTTAGATCTTTTAAAGTGGATTAGATACATTGTAAAACGAGTGAACCTACACATACATTAGTGAACTGAGGGAGTAACCTTTTTTTGAATCCATTGTATGGGTAAAATACAAACTGTTGCAGTCATATGAGAAAAATGTTTTACCTTTCTTGACTCATTTTTGTTGAAACTGAAAGTGTCCGGTCTTATCAGGGATTCCTATACACCGACATGGTCGGGGATTACCGGCCATCGCACCCCTTGTGTGGGTTCTGGGCTAGGCCCATTTAGAAGGACACTTTCACCCTGGTTTTTTAGTTTGGATTTTCAACCCGACTTTTGGTTTCCAGTCTAGATATTCCATCGATTTTCCTTTTTTGAAAATTATCTTTATTTCACAAATCTGATTTTTTTTAAATCCAAACATTTTTGAATTCCGAACATTTTTCGAATCTGTTTTTTCTTCAATTGATTGAATTTGAACATTTTAATTTTTTTAATATGAACAATATTTGATTTTGAATAATTTTAAGTTTAAACATTTTTTAATCTAAACAATTGTTTGATCTGAACATTTTCCAAAAAAAATTAAAAATAAAACCTTAAAAGTATAGTATAGTAAAAGTAAATAGGGAGAAGAAAAAAGAAAATGAAAAATCCCCGAAAAACATAAGAATGAGTAAGGATGCCCAATTGGACCGGATTATACAGCGGCGCGGTGTGTAGTGTGCAGTAGGCGTCGACCTGGTCGGTGTATAGAATTATCGGTTCTTCACTCTGGCTGGCTTCTAATTTTTTTTAGGGAAATAGCCAGACTCCGTCTTGCTGCGATGCTTTATTGATTTATAAAACCATAGTTACATTGATTTACAAGATTCTCAAGAATAAAGCTAAGGGGTTCATTGACCCAATTACATAAGATTTTAGATAAATAACTATTCCTAGCCAACTCATGAGCTGCTCTGGTTGCTTCTATTGGGCAATACTGAAAATAAACTGAACCAATCATCGAGGCCTCGTCTATACAATCAGCAAATATAGCGAAAGTTTCACCTCACAAAGCATCTTCTCCTATGTAAGCCTCCACTCTTTCCAACAAATCAGTTTCTGTTGTTGCAGCCCATGGAATTTGTTAAGGCCAAACCTTCACGCATTGCGACCGCTTCGACTGCAGCTGGGTGAGGGCCTTATAGAATTGGACCGTGAGCAGCTTATCCATCTAATTCTATAAGCCCTGCAAGGCCCAACAAGGCTTGCCAAATTTCATCCCACCCCCTCGCAGACAAAATGCTAACAGTTCGGTCCCTTCTCTCCTTTCACCATCTGCCGGCGCCGCGCCCTTTCTCCCCCTCTCCAGTTCAACCGTCGACGAGCCTCCCTCCGCCGCCGCGGCGAACCTCTTCTTCTCGCGTGGACCAAACGGCCGGTGTCTTTCTTTCGGCTTCCTCACCCGCGTCCTTGTCTACCCTAATCCGGCATTCCTTCGGAGCCGCGGCCCTACCTCTCCCCTGCGTCCGTAGAGCTTCCGCGGCCGTGCCCTGCCTCCCATTCGCGGCGCCCCCTTCGCGCGTGCCCTCGCCATCGCCGTCCCCGGTTGAATCTCAGCGCGCTGCTGCTGTCTCAACCCCGCCCGCGATTTCGGGCATTGGTTTCTCAGGTATGGGCATTTCTCCATCCACGACTGGTTAAACCCTAGTGGCCTCCAGACATTTCGGGTGCCTCCAGACATTTCATGATTGGACCCCTGCTAAGAACAGAGGCTAATTGCCTGCGGAGACGATGGTTTGCTTGTGCGATGTACTGTACTTGCTAGTTGGGCTGGTGTTATAGGCTTCACTTTGGATAACCAGTTCCTTGCCCGTGTTGGTTGCCTACATGCAAATTTCGTGTAACCCATCCTCTGTAATTCTGCATCGTGATGTCTCGCCACTTGATCAAGTAGCCTACCCACAAGTTAATCTTTTATAGTTCCTGCAAAATGTTCTGACTTTGCCTAGCATTTATTTTTCTGCGGTACATTTTATTCTTTATCCTGTTGGCTGATCAAAGCTTATTTTCACCAGAATAGGTCGATGCAGAACATCAAACGCTTGCCGAAAAGTGTCCATAGCTCCCTGCGCTCAAGCATTATCTTGTCGGACCTCCCGAGGGTCGTCGAGGAGTTGATATATAACAGCATCGATGCAAATGCCAAAAAGGTACTCCTTTCACATGCATAAAAAAAATTCTATATGCACTATCTTCACTAGGCATTGCTGCACATAAAAAATGACTGAAAAACAACCCACTCCACATGTAATTTCTATAGTAAGTATTACTTTCACATGCAAAAAGGGTAAAATGGTATCTTCAGCGGCATGTATTGACATTTTTCATCCGCCTATAACTATTTCAGATCGATGCCTCGGTAAATGTCCAAGCATGTTATGTTAAAGTGGAAGATGATGGTATGTGCTTACCTTATGTTTTTAACTTGGCATTTGCTTTTAGGACACAAAAGTTATTCCTTTTTGTACCTATTACAGGTTGTGGTATTACTCGAGATGAATTGGTTCTCCTAGGAGAAAAATACAGTAAGTCTGAATTTTTGTTGTTCTTATTTATATGCGCAAGTTTCAAAAGAAAATATACATTGGTTTTCAATGTGCTACTGATGTGTAACCTCCTTCTGCCATAACAGCAACATCCAAGTTTCATGATGTCATGGATGATATGGAATCTACTTCTAGAAGTTTTGGATCAAATGGAGAAGCACTGGCATCTCTTTCTGATATCTCTGTGGTTGAAGTCCGGACTAAAGCTCGTGGGAGACCAAATTCATATTGCAAAATAATAAAGGCATTGCTTATACATTATACCTTTTTATTGGCATACTCTTGGTCTATACATGCATAGCATATCTAAATGTCTTGTGCTAAGTGCGCAGGGATCCAAATGCTCACACCTGGGAATAGATGACCAAAGGGAAGCTGTTGGCACGACAGGTAGTTCTTCGACATCTCTTCTTGAAGACAAATTAGAAAAGCTGTTATGCATGCTACACATGTTCACCAAGGCACATTCTACATATGTATACACAATACATGTGTGGAGTGAGATGATAATCATGATATATTTTACTCTATTGTGTGTGCTATATTTGTATTTTATCGTGGATGCTAACTTGCTAGAAAACTTCCATCTTTGTAGTTGTTGTTCGAGAGCTTTTTTACAACCAACCTGTGCGGAGGAAACAAATGCAATCTAGGTACATGTGGACTTTATTTATTACATATGGTACATGTTTCTTCTATTTAGCAGTTCTGTTTGACAAACGATTTGATTTATATTTTTCTCAATATAATATTCTGTAGTCATAAAAGAGAACTGCATAATGTGAAGAAGTGTGTCCTGCGAGTTGCACTTATCCATCCACAGGTTTCAGTCAGACTACTTGACATTGACAGGTAGAGATAGTATACCGTGCTATGCTATGCCAATGACTTATACTCCCTCCTTTTCAAAATATAAGATGTTTTAGGTTTGTGAATAAAATGTATCTAGACTATTTTTAGTGTGTAGGTTCACTCAGGTTTAGAGTGAACCTACATACTAAAAGTAGTCTAGATACATTTGCTTCACAAAGCTAAAACATCTTATATTTTGAAACGGAGGGAGTAAGTTTTAGCTATATTCACAGTTTACATGTGTTTTCTATAATTGCAGTGAAGATGAGTTGCTATACACGGTTCCTTCATCATCCTCGTTGCCTCTTATATCAAGCAGTTTTGGGAATGATGTTTCCAGTTGCCTTCATGAAATATCTACCTCAGATCAGAGCTGGGCTCTTTCAGGGCACATATCTGGACCAACAAATGTGTTCTGTAATAAGGTAATGTCAATTCTGTGTATTCTGAGTTGTTGAGACTGAAGTTTGACGAATTGTCTTCACCAAAGTTCACTTTTCCTTTTCAGGATTTCCAGTACTTGTGTATCCTATATTCCTACTCGGCAGTTTTTTGTTATCTACTTCCAGTTTACCATTTTTCAAATAATTGAGTTGGAGACATCCTTGACTTCTCAAAGATATCAACTCAAGGTTCGTCAGTAGAAACCCAATCCATAATATGCTGAATAATCTGGCAGCTAGTTTTCAGTCGTCCACTATGAGGACGAATGAAGAAATCGATGGCCAGAGCCGGAAGAGACAGAAGACTGATGTCTACCCTGCATATCTGCTAAACTTCTGCTGCCCTAGATCTAGCTACGATCTACATTTTGAGACTTCAAAGACTATTGTGGAATTCAAGGTGATTCAACGTATATGTATACTTTTGAGTTCTGCTTTTCCTTTTTTTTTCTTTCTCAAAAAGCTTCACCTTTAACTAGCATACATGTATGATATGACACAGAATTAGTTTTCGTTCAAAGAGTCAAGCACTTTGTTAAAAGTGGCTTGGGCCTTTAGCAAATAAGACGTATTTTCTTACATGTTTTGTTTTAATCTGAATTTACTCTCTTTCAGCTTAATTTTAATATTTCCTTCTTTTCTCACTGTTCAGGATTGGGAAAGTATCTTATTTTTCTTTGAGCAAGCCATCACAAGCTACTGGAAGAAGGAGGTACCACAATCATCAAAAGGTTAGAGGCGAGATTTTTATTTTCCTCAGTGTTTGAAAAACTTAATAATTTGGTGAGAAGTTCTTGTTATGAATGGACTAATTACTGTCACTGTTTCCTGTTGGCAGGCAAAGCTATTGATGATACCTGTGTTCCTCTGAAAAGTAATGGTTGCTAAACTTGGTGATTTCACTACGTGGTTCTCTTTTGGTTTTTCTTGGTTCTGACCTTTGTTCATGTGTTGTGGCTGCAGTGAAGTCAAAAAAGGGCATCCTAAAGCATCAGCATGTGCAGAACAAGGAAGATGATGTTGACTTACAGCAACACACTCTGCAGAAGGGTGCAGTCAGAGAAAGCAATGTTGGTACAGGTGCAGCAGCAGCACCCAAAGACTCGCAGAGCTTTTCATTCGAACTAAAGCCATCTACATGGCATCCCTGCTCTCCTGATTGGATCAGTGATGTATCTAAACACGCTGACAATGTTGCTAGGAATGACCGAATATGTTTTCCTGAAATGGTCAGTTATCAGTGGTTAGAGGATGGTTCTTCCAAGCTAGAAGACAGTGAACTTTCAGGTGCTAACTCAACTGTTTGGAAAAAGCGACGGATGGAAGGTATATTCCATGGGCATGCATATTCTCGTAAGTTTGGAAAGTTTGACGGTGTGCAGACCGAAGGCCTTTCAGTTGATGATCAAGAGTCTGAGATAATGGGTCCAGAAATTGATCTCCAAGAACCTTGCTTCGGGGTTATCAGTAGACCCAGTGGTATTACCTGTGACTTTATGCAAAATGAGACCAATATAAAGTCAAACATGCCTTGCTGTGATGGATTCTATAATGATTTTGATGAATTAAATGCGGACCACCTACTCAATGAAGTGAGAGAGACAATTGCTGATATTTCTTGCCCTGAGATGTCACACTTCAGTGATGGATTCTACCGTGAAGATCTTAATACCTCCAGTATATTTGAAAGGTGCAGCACAAGAAAGAAGTTTGGGACTGCAGCAGGATATGTTGAAGGCCTTGAAACCAACATAATTGCTCAGATGAACTTCCCTGATATCCACATGGTGTGGGAAAGTGACGACCTGGATAGATCCTCCATCAAAGATGATCACCTTAATTTCTCTGACCCATACTTGTTAGCTGATACGCCTCGCGGTCACAGCCATGCAAGGACTGGCTTGGAATTCCGGGGGCAATCAAAAAGCTTTGCTTACAGGAACTGTGAAAATGTTGACAGTGATTTCAGATTTACCTTGGACAGATTCAACTGTGAATCTCCAAGAATATGTGAAGGACCTAAAAAGTTGAATAACTTCAATGATAAATCTCAGTCGCCGAATTACTTCAGTCGTGTTGATCAGTTTGTTTCTGAAGATGATGAGATAGCCTGGAAATCAAAAACTGATGCAACATTGTCAAACAATATTTCTCCTGAGAAAAGTACTACTGGTTGCCAGTTGAAGGTTTCTTCTTCCAACATGGCAAACACCAGTGTACTTACTGATGATCTACCAAATCAACCCAATTTTGGATCTGGTCGAAGATCCAGGCTTACCAAGGGTAGATCTCGGAGCTGTTCCGCCCCACCATTTTACAAAGGAAAACGGAAATTCCCTGGATTGAATCAGCCTCAGACCAAATTAACAGCAGAAGAAGATAGAGATATCCCCATTAAGAACTCAGAAGGTTCTTCTGCTCCACAACCTTTGCCATACCTTTGTATTGCGTTGTTAGTGCTAACTTTGTACTGTATTAACCATGCAGATACTGCACCTGCACCAGAGGATATCTCACCTATGAGTGCAACACAGCCTATTCCTGAGACTAGTAGCAGTGAGTTTTCTGGCCTAACTTTCAGGTATTCTACTATTGCCCACATCTGCATACTGGTGAGAAGTCTTTGAGCCTGTTACTGAACACTTCTTTCATTTGGGCCAGCTTGAAGGGAAACGTGAAAAGGTGTGAAGAGACATGTACTGATGGGTTAGAAAATCTTACTGCTCAAATAACTAAATGGCGAGATGACTCTGACCAGCATACAGTTGAGCATGTATTAAAGTTTGAGATGCTTGTGTACATGTACTTCAATATGGCCCAGTTGCTTGCATGTCTATGCTTACCGCTTTATCTTCTTTTGTAGGCTTTGGAGTTGCCACATGTTCCTTCCGAATGCTATGATGACGTCCTTAGCATTTCTTCTGGGCCCTTACATCTCTCTTTTACGTCGCTTGTTCCTGAATGTATTAATAAAAATTGCTTTGAGGAGGCAAGAGTTTTGTTGCAGCTGGATAAGAAATTTATTCCAGTCATATCTGGGGAATTGCTACTCCTCGTTGATCAGGTTTGTAGCCGACTTGATAAACAGCATTCTTGGCAAGTGAAATATTTTTAGCAGATTATCTATTTATTATTCCTTGCAGTAGTAATAATAATCAGCACATGTTCATGAAGTGGATCTTGCACTTGACTTAATCACGATCGCAGATTTTTGGTTTTTGGATATATGCCTAATATCAGAAAGTATTTGGATTATACTTTGATGGTGAAATCTGAAGCATGAAAGTAGACAATGCATGTATGATACAGAAAATTCTTTTCTGAAAGATTTAGAAAGTCATGCCCTATGTTACTATTGTACAGCATGCAGCTGATGAAAGGATACGTTTGGAGGAGCTCCGCAGCAAGGTTGTTAACGTTAAACTTACCAGGGAACTACTCTTTAACATTGTTTTTCATCTTACATGTTAATATCCTTTGGACTTTCAGGTTTTATCGGATGAGGATCGAGGTATCACTTACTTGGACTCAGAGGAGGACTTGGTACCTTTTATATCTCTAATCTGCTGCATTGTGTTAATATAACATGTGTGGGCATGCTCTGATGGTTTAGTGCTGAAATGTGTGTTGTTTGTTCTCTTATCCTCCATGTGGTGCCATTGGCAGGCTCTTCCTGAGACTAGATACCAATTGATCCAGAAGTATGCTGAGCAGATTCAGAAATGGGGCTGGATCATCAACAATTCTAGCATTTCCTCTCAATCATTCAAAAATTATGTGTTTGATTATCATCCCAACATTTTTTTTTGGTCCGTGAAGCCTTGCATTCTGTTTTTCATGCCCAAATGTTTCTGCTTCTGTTCATTTTAGTTTATCCGTTCCCTTTTTGTACTTAAGGCATCTCAATACTTAAGGCATCCCCTTTTCTTGTTTTTTAATAACCTGAGACTTGACTGTACTTCACTTCAGATTTTGCAATTTTGTTAGCATTTATGCCATCCTTCAGTTGATAGTAACATTAACATTGCCATTTACTTTGTACTCAGGAACATGAACATCCTGAGGAGACAAGCCCGTGTAGTTACTCTTACTGCTGTAAGCAACTTCTTCTGTCATCTGTAGCTATTCAGCATGCTTTGTAATATTGCTGTTCCTACATATTTCTCTTCAATTTCTGTACTGGATGAGGTGGCCTTTTGGTTTGTACCATTGCTGAACTTTCTGTTTATTTAATTAGAAAGTTGTTATGTTATAAAAACCTAAAAGTTATTTTTGATCTTTGCCGTCAAATTGTGCATAAATTAATTATTATCAGAATGAAAGAAAAACTTAGCCCAGGTTTCTCGAAAGTTTCAAAAGAGTAACTAACAAGCTTAAGCCATTCATAATGTTTCCGTGTAATCTTCATTCTTCAGGCCATATCATCTTTATGAGATCCATATCACCATGTCTTTTGGAAAGAATCAATCATTTAAGGGATAATGGTTCTTCTTGAACTGAAACAGTTGTGTTCTTCTTGAGTCGGGTAATTTACAGTAGCATTTGTGTATTGCGGTAATGGTAGCCCCTGATGCCGTAGGTTATCATTGTCTACACATCTGTCTTGGTGCCTCTTAGAGGTGCAGTTGTTCTATCAAGTTATCTTTAGATTTACGTGTGATTATTTTCCAAATGGTGTCGCATTAAATCTTCTTAGAGAAAACTGCATTTAGTATTCTTGTGTGCTAAACATCACCTACACTACACAGGTTCCATGTATTTTGGGCGTCGATTTAACAGGAAAAGATCTCATGGACTTTATTCAGCAGGTGACTGATTCTTACTTTTAAGCTTTTCTCGTTCAGTTAGGTCTATACAAGTCAAACTCTTCGAAGGTACATTGCTTTCAGCCTTTTCTCGACGCTCTGTATACTAGTAGATGGTTGGTACTCTTATGTTGGAAAATGCCTGTCAGGAAGCATTGAAGAGAAACTTTCACAGAACTGGCTTGTTCTTTGAATGTGGAGGGATGGTTTATATACTAGCATGTAAAATTGGGCTCATGAGTAATTGGGCGCAAAACTTTTGTTGACTTGCCATTTGTAATGAGAAGTGTGATTCTGTTACAGCTACATCATTATCCTTAATTTCTTACCTGTTGGTATTCTCTGTAGCTTGATGAGACTGATGGGTCGTCAGCTATCCCCCCAGCAGTTCTCCGTATTCTTAATTTCAAGGCTTGCAGAGGTAGCCATCACTTCCCTTCTTTCGTTCAAGTGTGTAATTTTTCCTCGAGCATTTTCTGTAATTGTCATGTTCCACTTTCGTTTCCAAAGCTTCGTGTCCTTATAAATCCTCGGTTTGCCACTGCAGGGGCGATCATGTTTGGTGATCCCTTGCTACCATCTGAGTGCTGTCTGATCATCGAAGAATTGAAAGCAACGTCTCTCTGCTTCCAGGTAAGAAAGACACAGCCCATTTCCAATTCCTTTTTCTTCCACTACTCCGTGGTTAGCGAGTTAAGACAGGAGCTTCCTTCTGTTCTTCTGTAAATGAAACGAGAATATATTTTTTCTCTTGCAGTGTGCTCATGGGCGTCCGACCACAGTGCCCATCGTGAACGTGTCGTCCCTCCGTGATGAGATCGCAAGGCTCGGTATGCTGAGCGGGAGGAGTGATGCGGATGAGTCCTGGCACGGCCTGACCCACCATGGACCCAGCCTTGAGCGTGCCAAGACACGTCTCAAACAACTGAGGAGGCTACGCCGTGGTGCTATGTAGGATAGGATTTAGCTGTAGAATAGGATATGGCCGTAGTAAGATGATGTAAATAGCCTTCCAAAATAGTGTGTGATCTGTAGAGAGTGACACTTGTACAGTCGCCATCTGTTTCTGACATAGAGATAAAACAAAGCAAAGCAAAGCAGCAAACCAGTGTAATTGTCAACCCAGTTTTTTTTCATGTAAATAAATACACATAAATTTCATGTAAATATATACACATAAATATTTCTCTCCGGCTCTGGTCTGCGGTTTGGCGTTGCGGTTGATTGTGATACTCCTGTTATATTGAGCTGGTTTCAGATAATTGGATCTTTGATTACCTTCTCTTTTTCCTCCATTTTAGCAAATGTTTTTGTGTTGTACTGGAGCCTTTTGTTTGGCAGTACATATACTTCATACTATTACACTTTTTAGGGGAATATCATTATTATTTATGCTGTAATTTTTTGGGGAAGATATGTATATATATGTTGTAGTTTCTAGGCAAAACATTTTCCTCAAACATGATTGAAAATAAAAGCACCTCAAACGAAAATTACTATTTGCATATACATATGTAGTATGTACGTCAGACAAAAATGGAAAGTTTTATTTGTGGGTATCAATAAATATGAAAAAATACAGAATATACATATGTAGTATGTATGTCACAAGTTTTGTTAAAAGTATGTTGTATTTTAGGCTACACAAAGACAAATTTCAGGATAAAATAGGAGCTTTTTTTATTACTTTGTACAGCCACAAATTTTCCTTTCTGCAGCCCAAAAATGGACCTTTTCTTAGCAAAACTGTGCAAAAATATACAGTACACATATTCACGGACATTTTTATTTGGATTTTTTTGAAACTTTAAACTACCATTTAAAAAATTCAAAACAAGGATCACTGGAGACCAGGAGCCACAAATCATAGCTCAAAGAGAGCTTAAAAACAGAGGCATCATACGTTACAAGGCGGCAAGGCCCAGCATCCTTCCCAATATGCAGCCACTCCCGCGGTCCCGCCCGGGCGTCGTCGTGATATTTGATTGATGCGCGCGGCGTCAGTTTTGGAGAGTGCCATTTCCCCCCAAATCCTCCCGCCCAATCCTCGCCGGCAAATCCACAAACACCTGCCTCGCGACGGCGCCGCCGCCATGGCCGACGACTTCGCCACCCCGTGGCCCTCGTCCTCGCCCGCGCCCCCGCCCGCGCGTGGCGGCGTGTACCAGGTGGGCGGCGTGCCGGTTGAGTTCCCCTACAAGCCCTACGGGACGCAGCTCGCCTTCATGGGTCGCGTCATCACCACGCTCGACCGCGCCCGCCGGCAGGGCCGCTCCCACGCGCTCCTCGAGTCGCCCACCGGCACCGGCAAGTCGCTCTCCCTCCTCTGCTCCGCGCTCGCCTGGCAGCGCCACTACCCGCTCCGCGCGCCCCCCGCCGCCGCCGCCGATCCATTCCTCCACGGCGGCGGATTCGTCCCCGACGACACCCAGCAGCAGAAGGCGACTCCCGGTACGCCCCCCACTCCCCCTTTCTCCGTCCTCCCCCTGTCGTGCCGGTTCTTGGATCGAGAACGGGCTGCTGCTCTTTCTTGGCTACTCATTTACCTGTTGCGGTTCTTGATGTTCAGGCGTCCCGGAGAAGGCGGCCAAGAAGAGGAATGCGCCCATCATCTACTACGCGACGTAAGATCCGCACTCCTCCCCATCCAAAATAAAAACAACCTTGATTGATGGGTTTCTGATCTCATCGATTTCACTTGTACATTTACCTCGGAATTAACATCTTGATTCATTTCTTGGTTTGGCTGGTTGTCTGTCTGCAGGAGGACGCACTCCCAGATCACCCAGGTTGTCCGGGAGCTCCGCAAGACGTCGTACCGCCCGCGCATGGCTATCCTGGTAACTAGTGTTCCCATCTCAATGTTTTTGTCAGTTATTGTCACTCAAAAAAGAATTGCATTATCCAACCGGTGTTAAGTAGCAGTGGATGGTCTTTTAGTTGTAATCCCCTGTTCTAAAGTTGAACTGCATGTAGTTTGACCAGTTAGTAATCATGCAATGCAGGCCTCAAGGAAGCACTACTGTGTCAATCAGAACGTATGCATGTCTGACAATATTGATGAGCAATGGTAACATTATAAGAAGCGTTTCTTTTCCAATCTTTTGAGCCTCTTCATTGCTTACCATTTAATGATGGATATTTGTATCCTTCATCAGCAAGAAGCTCCTAGATGACAAAGTTCAAGGATGCCCAGAATTCAAGTGAGCTTTCCTATCTTCTCTCATGGAAAATCATATATTGAACCTGGAACTGGAACACCCCCCTCCACACCCTACGTACTAACACGATTAGTGAAACGTGTTGTCAGGAATGCACAGAAACTAAGTCGTCACCCAGCCCTTCAGACCGGTGGCTGCTATGAAGTTCATGATATTGAGGATCTTCTTAGAGTCGGAAAACAAGTCAAGGGTCTGTCTATCTGTTTAGTTACATGGTTTTCTCCTGAATTCCAAGGGACGTGTGATGTCACCGCTGAATGCTGACATCTATTCTATTGCAACTTTCTTTTGGTTATCTGCAGGATGTCCATATTTTGCTGCACAAACCATGGCAGAAGCAGCTCAACTGGTTTTCTGCCCATACAACTACCTAATTAGTCCAATTGTCAGGAGAGCAATGGACATTGATATCCGTGGTGCAGTTGTTATTCTTGATGAAGCGCAGTAAGTCCAGACTCATGATTCTTTTTCAGCTGATCAGTTGTGGACTTGATTGATGTACTTTAGTTAAGCTAGTAATATATTTCTTGCGGTACCTTTTTAACTAGTCAATTGTCATATCCAAAATTTTCTCTTCGGATCCGTTGTTGTAACAAAACGGTCAACTCCAGCTGTTATTCCTATTTTGAATCATTGTCTTGCAGCAACATAGAAGACATATCACGTGATGCTGGAAGTGTTGATGTTGATGAAGACTCACTTGACAGTAAGATAATCATCACTGTTCTGTTAAATCTTATGTTTAAGAAAAATGTCGTTCTGTTACAGCTCGCGCTAAGCTAAATTTATTTATTTCTGTGATCAAGGTTTGGGGGGAGAACTAGCAAGGTTAGCGATTAATCAGGCTGTTGCAAATATATACCAGCCCTTGTATGACGTCATTGAGGTACATTTCTGAGAAGAGAAGAATTTATAATCCTACTGTTCCTCCTCTTACAAGGGAAGAATACACACGTAGTAGCAATACTGATCCCAGGGATTAAACTATAGTACTAATGCAGGGGCTCAGAAGTTGGATTGCTGATCAGAAAGACAATGTACGCGATATCGAGTTTGATCATCCTGCTTCATTGTATGTACTATGGAATCTTGTGTTCCTTCTTACCTGATTTATCTACTTAATCTATGTCATCTCATTTTCCTACCCTTGACAGATGTACATACCTATCATGAGGTACTAGTAGTCTAGGATCTTTAGAGAGGTACAACCTTTTCCGTTTGTTGATTTACCAGGGGTAAGATTGGCATTGTAAAAATAAATTCTCTGAATTGGCCCAGATTTACTATCCCTAAATGGAAAAGGTTCAAATGATCACACTGTCGCTGTGACGGTTCTTGGCTTCTCCATCTCATGACCAATCCAAACTTAGGTTTTGGGAATAAATATACACTAGTAAATGACCCCCAAGGAGTTTATCATCGTACAAACCCAGGAATTTATATCGTGTTTTCGTGCTGCTAATTGCAAACCATAGGTAGAGTATGATTAGTAGCTAATCGTGCGAAATCAGTTTCTGAAAAAAAGACAGTTGGGGCGAATTCATCCATGTAAGGGGACAATCGATAGTCTTACTTCCTCAGCTTAGAAGTGAGGCTGCACACATTAGGAAGATCAAAGCCAAAACATGCGTCTTTCCCATGTAATCTGCTGTTCCTGCTAAGACATGTAAGTCTGGTATTAATTAAAAAACAGTCAAAGGTATCCCTGGGTCAGCGTTTTGAAAAATGTTGTATCTCTATATCCATATCGCCCTGAAGCCAATACATGTCAGGGTCATTGCATCGACATGGATTTGCTGTGACATGTAAAGTTGGAAGAGCTGCCCATACTTTTAGAAGTTAATTCGTGTTTGCTTCATGTTGAGATGTCAGGATTTCATGTACTACTGAAACATGGTCAGTTACTTCTGTGACCCTGTGTAGTTAGCACAAATAGTTTGGTACCACACATGGGATGACATTTGGTACCTGGGCATCTCAGAATTTTTTTTCCTGTCATTAGATGGTATAGAAAGAGTTCAAGGGCCATAGAATCACTCATGAAATACACGATGGAAGGTTGTATAATTTGGTGCAGTACAAGTCTATTTATTTTCAGTACATCGACCTATTACTCCGTGTGACTATTTTGAAGCATACTAAATCCAAAAATCAACCATTGATATTTTGAAAAACATTGTATTCCATCTTAATTAACTTCCAGTTGACCAGAATAATTTCATGCTTGCAACAAAGTACACAAGGATAAGCATTTTTCTTGAATCCAGTTTATTTAAACTTTTGTAATCCTCAGTTGGACTGGTGAAAATGCCCTGAAGGAACTCCAGAGGGCCGGTATTACTCCTGTATACTTCCCACTATTGCAAGACTGTGCAACAAAGGTGCTTCCTACTTCAAGTTTCAAAATGCAGTGAATCTAGAGTATATCAACTGGTTTAATGTAGCTGTGGATTATTTTCTCTGTATTTTTTCTCATTTTCTTTATAAAATTCCTTTCTGTGGCATGTGTCAAGATTTTCAACATACCACCTTGATTCTTAATATCACCGTCTTGTTTTAGGCAGTTAAGGCTGCTTCAGATACTGAGTCAGATGGAGATCACTTGGCTGGTCGTGATGCTATGACACTGGAGAGTAAGCAGTACCTTTTCCCCCATTAATCTCCAGTAATTTTATAACCTAATGATACAGTACAAATTTTGTAGGTCTATTCTCCTCACTGAGCCACTTTTTCGCTGGGAATGGGCGCCATATGTATGATTACCAGCTTGCTTTCCAACGGTTTGTTCAGAGAGAAGGTAGCGATGCTTACTCCCTGAATCTTTTTACTGATGATGTGGAAGTAGCATGGTAGAACATTTTGGCAAGATATTGGCTTTTGGACACTATACATCAGATTGAGATGTTCCTTTAATTATGAATCTTGTTGCTTGATCAACTTTCAAGTTGTCCAACATCTAACACCTGTAATTTTATCATATAACCTTTAGATCATACCATTTGCAGGCACTTCTGCCATTGAGCCAAGATGTGTGATGAGTTTGTGGTGCCTCAATCCTGCTGTTGTCTTTCAAGGCATTGCAGATCTAACCCAATCAGTAATATTGACATCTGGGTAAGTATCCACGTTCACAGTTCTCTTCTCATAAAAATATTAGAGAAGTGGTTAAGTTCACTGTAGCAGATACAGCTTTGATGAATCCACGTATCAGATCAAATGGTGAGTATTACATTGAAAAATAATATGTGAGAGAAAAAAATAAGTGTATGTAGAGACTGATGGCATAACATGTATAATAGGAAATACGGTAGATGTATGTATAGCAGATTCTTGCGAATTGGAATTTAGCCGAGGACAGGGTTTTCAGCCTTCTAGACGCGCTCGATCAAACAGGCTTTTCAGCACCTTGTAGGCATATGATCCACTGACCTACATAATTGTTCCCAAACTAAATAATTATGTTATCCACTTCTGGAATCTTCTAAAATAGCCCATCAGAGTTTCTGTACAATATCAGATCAACCGATAATATACATCCGGCTCTTAACTTTATATCTCTGCAGCACACTCTCCCCAATGGGCTCCTTTGCATCTGAGCTTGGTGTACAGTTTGATGCTTGCATGGAAGCTCCTCACGTGATCGATGCTGATTCTCAGGTGTGTCTCTTGCAAATAGGTTGGGCTACAAAATACCTGTATCGCCAAACAGCAATGCATTTTAACTAACTATTTGGTATGAGGTTGAGGAAAGTGAAACCGTACTAATTTCCTCTGTCCCCACTTTAGATTTGCCTTTGTTCCATGCAACATATATGCTGGTAATATGTGAAACATGGTTCCCTGTTTCTGTACATGGATATTTTGGTTCATTTTTGCTCCATTGAAATGGAACAGAAAATTCAGTTCACAACGTTATCATAGATTCCCAAGGTTTATCTGATAATGGCTGACAATGAATCTGTTACTTTGATTAAATCGAATACTGGTAGTCCTTTAAAAAGTGTTCTTACTGATAAATGGCAAGGCAATGTAATCTTTAATAGTTGCCAGACTTTCAAACTATTTGAAAGCTAAACCTTTTGAGGTAACTGACATGGGACGATTTTACTGTGCATGCCCCAGCCCCTTGTATAACCAATTTGAAATATGGTTAAGCTAGTTCTGTCAGTCAAGATTTGTTGTTGGTCCTACAAATTGTACTATAAAGTTTGTGAACTGATTCTCATTTCTCATCACTTGAAATACAGTTCTGTCCTGAACCAGACAGCAAAAGCTTTGGCTTGTTGAGCTCTAAGCCTCTAACCCTTAATTCACTCATGACCTGGACCGGACACCAAAAATATTTTACTCTGTTTGCAGTTTTTCTCAGCTAATGTAGTACCATGATGCAGGTTTTTGCAAGTGTACTATCATCTGGCCCAACAACACATCGGTTAAATGCTAGCTATAAAACTGCCGATGTGTATTCTTTCCAGGTAACTAATCATTGGTTTTTTATGTGTATATAAATCCTTTTCTGCAAATAAAATGCTATCATTGTTATACAGGACGAACTTGGAACCTCAATAGAAGAAATATGCAGAATAGTGCCCGGTGGTGCATTAGTGTTCTTTCCTAGCTATAAGTTGTTGGACAAACTGAAAGTGCGCTGGACCCAGACAGGTCAGTGGGCACGATTGAATGCTCAAAAGCCGGTGTTTGTTGGTAAGATTTTTTAAAGAATTCTTAAATGCTGCTTCAGAATTCCAAAAGACACTCTATTCATGTTTTCAGTTTCCTGCTTTGTTGCTTATCTAAGATTCATTTGTTTCAGAACCTAGAGGGAGTACTGAGGAACTCGAGCCTGTACTAAATGGATACTATAATGCAATCCTTGGTAAGCATCCTCTTAAGAAAGGCAGAGGCGGTGCAAAACAAATCGTGAAGAATCGAGTGAAAAAGAATCCATCACAGGAATCTGCTAAAGGAGGAGCTGCTTTTCTTGCAGTTTGTCGAGGGAAGGTGCTAATTGTAGACATTTAATTATATATGTGTGTAACTATAAAGGAATTTCTACATATGCATAAGCTCCAATTTGAAATTCTAGTGCTGCCTGTGTCTGTACCAGCTGTCATTAGCTCATGCTCTGTCGTTGCTGATTTTTGTTTCAGGTATCCGAAGGAATTGACTTCTCTGATGACAACGCTAGGGTTGTGGTATCCTTAATTTTTGTTGTTATGCCCTAAAGATTTTAGCGTCAAAGTTTTGCCCTACTAACAAGTAGCATGGATGTTAAGAACGAATTGTTTAATGTTTTTATTTGCTGCATCTGTATTTTATACATAGCAATTTTTCTTGACTAAGACATTAGGTCATTGTTGGCATTCCTTTTCCAAATATGTAAGTACCTTTCTTTTTTCTCTTCTAGGAAGAAGTGTAGCTTCTTTTGCTGTGTTTATTCTGATGTTAATTCATGGATCAGAAATGATGTGCAAGTAAAGCTGAAAAAGAGATACAATGATTCCTACAAATCATCAAAGAATCTGTTAAGTGGGAGTGAATGGTACTGTCATCAAGCATTTCGTGCTCTGAATCAAGCTGCTGGTATGATACTTTACTTCAGCTGCACATTATTAGTTGTAATTAAGATGTTGAAAATGGCTAATTACTATAATTATTTTTCTAGGTCGATGTATTCGGCATAAATTTGACTACGGAGGCATAATTTTGATTGGTACGTTACTGAGTACCCACTCAAATGTTTGCATGGCTAGACAGAGAGTTGGCTCTTGTAGTTTTCTTATTTGATTGATTTGTATTCCAATGGATACAATAAGCTGTTCTTGATACATAGTTATTTATGATCACTGTTATTTGTACAGATGAGCGATATCAAGAAGAGAGAAACCTTGTACACATTTCAAAATGGCTTAAGAACTCAATAAAGCATTATAGTAGCTTCCAGGCGACGATGGATGAACTGAAGATTTTTTTTCAAAAGGCTGAGGTAATGATATTATTATACATTTGACTTTTTAAATGTGGATGGACCATATGAAATAAATGATGATCTCTTCAGGAACATATAAAGATCAAACATCGAGACATCTTCCCTAAGGATAAGTTGGGTGGTGATATACTTACAGGGCACAGTGATAAAAGAAAGCTACCTTGTCCAGAATCAAATATCTCAAACCAGTCAGTTCTGCAAGCTAATCAGAAGGTAAAGAAGGAACACGATAGTGTCAAGGTTTCAAACATTGATAATAATATATTTACAGTGCATGGTGATAAAAGAAAGCTGCCTGAATCAAATTTGCTGCAAACTAATCAGAAGATAAAGAAGGAACATGATAGTGTCAAGGTTTCAAAAATTGATGCTGTGGCAGGAGCAGACCATAAAAATTATGGTATGTCTCATACATCACCAGAAGCATGGCAGATCTCTTCAAAATCTTCTGACTTAGCAAAGAAAAAAAGCTCCTCCACACCCAGAAGTCAAAGAACAGCATGTCAACTGCCCCTGTCGCACAAAATTCAGTATAATTCAGAAGACATTGGTGGGAGTTATGAAGTCGAAGTTGTTGACTTAGAGAAGTGTGATTCTAACTTCTCTAATCTATCATCATTTGGACATGTTTGTCCCTGAGAATTATGTTTAATTCAGTTTTCATTTAATTACCCTTGCTGTTATTTGCAGGCACGAAAAGTTAACTATCTTTAGTCCATCAGTGGACAGGTCGCAAGAAGCTACTCTTGTGGAAGGAACTTCTGCAGAGGATCCAGTTGCTAGTCCCAGCAATCATTCTGAGGTAAATACCTCTGCCGTGTTAAATAATGATGAAGATCATGTTGTAGACGTGTCTGCTTCACTCTCAACAGTGAATAGAAACCATTCTTGTGTGTCCACATCAGCGGCCACACCTGAAAGAACATCTGACAGAGGTTATCATTTGGATCATGAATCTTCAGTGAACAAAAGCGTAAACTCTCGCTACCAGAAAAGGAGAAGGCTTAGTACTCCAGTGAACTATTACACCAATACAGAGCATTCCAATCCTTCAAGCACATCTTTCTGCAATACTGATTGTGCTGTCAGGTTGGTGCCTGAAAATCTTAAGAGGACTGAGGGGCTGTCTTGTAAAAGTATGACAAATTCCAGGTGTGAAAATTTTAAGCTTGAAAGATGTCCCAAGCCATTAGAGTGTTCATCAAATAAATCCGCCGGAAAAAAGCTTCGTATTCATTGCACCAGATGCAAAGAACCACTTGGATTACAGAAGGATAGCTTTCTTGTTTCATCCTCATTGTCATCGCCCTCCAAAGTTTACTTGGCATATCTTTTGAGACATGGCCTATCAGGTGTTGGCTTCACACAAGATCTTATGCCATCACCACCAGCTGTGGTAAATGTTATTGTATGCGATGCCTCTTCACTCAACCAAGAGATCCTTCGGAAATTCTGTAGTGAAGGTTCTGCTCATAATTCTGGTGTTTGGTCTGAGAAGGATGGATGTGTATACAAGCCAATAACATGTCCTTTCTGCCCTAGTGAAAATGATTTTTCCACGGTGCTCGGAGCACAAGTTCTTGCAACCGACGCTTCAAATCGACAATCACTGGATGAGGTACTTTGCATGGTTTGATGCATCTTGTGATTTAGTATGATTTCCGTATCAATCTAATTGTCCTCTCTTTCAAACCAAGGTGCTCTTGTTCGCTGATCGTTTGGATGTCAAGCACGAACCCTCGAATGATGTCAAGCACGAACCCTTGAATGATGTCAAGCACGAACCCTCGAATGATGTCAAGCACGAACCTTCGAGTGATGGCAAGCATGAACCCCTGAGTGATGGCAAGCATGAACCCTTGAGTAATGTCAAGCTTGAACCTTTGAGTGAACCGGTACGTGGTTTTCCTTTAGAGACATGTATCCCTTCAGCCATATCGCTGACATACTAAGCTAATGAGCCACATATAGACAACTAACAAAAGAAATGCTGTTTTATGTTTCCATATCAAGGTTGCAAGTAATCAGACAGGTGCTGTTAAACCCATGTCACCCCCACCAGTGATCGATCTCGAGAGTTTTGCTTATAAGCCATTGAAGAAGAATCCTACACCACTGAGCACGAGGAGGTCCAAGGTCAGTACTAGTTGATGTGGCTTTTATCTAGCGCACTTGCTTAAGCCCATTTTCCCATTATTCCATCAATATGCAGCCAACCTCTCGAGTGGCAAACAGCATGCTGCCGTCTAATGGCAGCTGATAGTCCCAATTGGTGCCATGTTTAACTTGATCTGGTTTTTTGGGTCTTGTGTGAGCAGCTTAGGTTACCTACGACGAACAAATCAACAAGACCACAACTGGTGCCTAAAGTTGAGGATCCATAGGATGGGATTTGGTGGTATGTATAGGATGGTGTTTGGCGTCAGCTTGATGCTCCGATGCACGCCTCGGCACCAACACACATGTTGCTGGATGGAGATAATAACTTAGCTGTGGGCTAGTTGAGTAGGAGTGAAAGGAAAATTTCCATCAGAGCCAATGCATGATTTAAAATTGTAAATACACACCCACAAGAGCATTGGCATATTTGGCTTTGTGTCGTATGGAGGAGTTGTAAATGGCGAAGAAGGGTGACTAAACTTTCAACGCTTCCATTCTATCATGCACAAGTCTTGTGCTTGTTCTATACTAGAATGTATCTGTATTTATAAGGATTGGTATCCTCACTACAGTATGTGGGTTTTGACAGTTCTGATTCAAGCTCTGAATGCTCAGAACAGAGCTGGAGGCTCCTGACCCTCCTCGCCGGAGAAAAGGTGCATTGTTGTGTGTATCTGTTTGACTTGGCTGTGTTTTTTTTTTCGTTTTGCACTTACGTATCCTAGAAGTGAATATGTACAGAGGTGGTTATGGCTAATAAAGGGTGACAGATATGCTGATGGCCCAGCTTGTAGGAACACTGCCTTCTGATAAAACAGAAGCGGTGGGTTCATGCGAGATGTGGGATATGAAAAAACTATGGAAACTAGATGGAATTGCGACTTAGGAAGAACTGGGTGTTGGAGGCATGCAGGAAGATACATGAGCAAGTGTCAAATCTGGATCAACTACCGACCAATCAACATGTAGTTGAGCAACAAGGAAAAAGGTGAGAGCCTTCAAAAGGAGCACACGGTGGCAAAGAACTGATAAAATAAGCTCAGACGAAATAAGCCGAAAAGAACTGGACTGTTTTTCTTTGAGGCTTAATTTCATTACAGTTTCTTTGAGACAGCTAAGCTTAAGCCGTTTCTGAAGAAGCCTCAGCCAAAAAGAACTGGTCCTAAGCGTGTTAGTGCTAAACATACATATAATATATTCTCTCCGTTTAAAAATATAAAACATTTTAGATTAGTAAAGTTAATATATATAGACACCTTTTAATGTATAGATTCAACTAAATCTGGACAGTAAAAAGTGTTAGATACATCTCTGTTAAGAACCAAATATGAAAGCAGCAAAAGAGGCAACGCTTAAAAATAAATTAATTAATTAAAAAGCTCCCGGCGAGGATCAAACTCGCGACCTTTCGCTTACGAAGCGAACGCAATACCACTATGCTACGGAAGCAGCTTACGACTTTACGCTTCCCGATGCGTAATTAATTTCTGACACCGCAGAAATAAAGTTTAGAGAGTTAAACAAAAGCTGACAAAACGTCCCACGTCTCCATCATTCATGCCCATCAGATTACTTTGTCTTAAATCCGTCTCCCCAATCATATGCTACTAGTCGACTGTCCGTGATGGCAGGAGCAGATTTGGCAATAACAAGTTTTCTAAAGTGCCACAAGTAGCAATAAGTGTATGTAGGAAAGGAAAGGCCCATTTATTTAGGGAAAATGATTCCCGTCCTCCTCCGGGGGATGCGACCCCCCGGTTACCACGTACGTGCTTCTTCCCGTGACGGACGTCTGGATGGTCTCCACATAGTCATCTTCCTAACTGCATCTGCTCTTCTTCCTAACCAAACAAGAGCTTCTGTAAAAAAAAACAGCACGAGACCCTCAGATCCCTGCGCGCCGGAGTAGCACTCGTCGCTGCCACCACTGGAACAGGCCCGCCGGAGCAGGGATCCGCCGCCGCCACCTGACTGGAACCTCGGCCGCGCTCTTGCCCCCGTCCGTCGTCGGTCCAGTTCCCCGCGTCGTCTCCCGCAGGCGCCCCGTCGTCGTGTCCTGCGTGCTCCGACTGGAGCTCGAGCGCAGCCATGGCTACATATTGTCCCCTTCTCCATCTCCGATGTGGACCGCGATGACCGTCGCCGGCTGAGCGCTCTCCATCCCCTTGTTGGTGCATCGGCCTTGCTACACACCCCTGGATGCTTGGAGCCGTCCGTGTGCATACGTACTGCTACCTAGTGCTACCAACGGCAGCGAGGTTTGCTACATGGGTTAGCGGCGCTACTACCTACTACCATCGCCGCCGCTACCTACGACATCGAGGTTTGCTACGTGCAGTCTGCGATGGTGCTACAAGTGTGTCTTGGATTTTGCTACAATGTCTCCGGCGAGGTGTCCGACGAGGTCGGATTTGCTACGATATGATATTTTTTTGCTACATACATTTTGTGTTTTTGCTACAATAGGATAAAGTTTTTGCTACACGGCCTCCGATGAGGTCTACTGGCGAAAGTTTTCGACGAGTCTCCGGCGAGATCGGATCTGCTACATTAGATTTTTTTTGCTACACGATCGTCGGCGAGTCTCTGGCGAAATCTCTGGCGAGATCTAGTCTGTCTATTCTATTTTCTGGACCGAACCATTTTTTTGCTACATGCAGAACATTTTGTAGCAAATCTGGGTAATTTGTAGCAAAAACGAAAATCTGGAAAAAAAAAGAGAACACGTGTCAAGCAGGAAACCCGGAGGATCGGAAGAAGTTATCCCGAGGGACGCGTATCGCTGACCTTTATTTAGACCCAAAAAAGTGGTCACATCACGGCGTCGACAGCAACAGACAAAGCAAAAGCAAGCATACATGCCAGATTCCCGAGACGGTAGAGGCTCTGGCTTGCTGAGAGATAATTGCTTTAGCCCATGATTTAAATGCCCGAAGGGTCAGAGTGGCAAGTGATGGTAGCAATGTGGTTGCAAGCAATGAAGATGGCTCGCTGGGGGCTTATGCTCATATCATGATGGAGATCAATGAAGAAGCCAAACGGGATTTTGACGAGCTCTCGTTTTGTTATGAAAGGAGAAGCTCGGATAGGAAACCTTATAATTTAGCTAAGAGTGTAGTTAGAGATGAACTTGGTCACCGAGTTTGGTTTGTGTAGTTAGAGGAAACCTACTCTTAAAAAAACTTGGAGAGCGTTCCACGAGCAAACAAGAGGGAATCGGATCCAGCAAGCTAGACAATCTTATCACAAGTGCTTGTGCAGGTTCAGAACAAACCGAACGAGACACAAAAACCGGCGAACTTCAGAGGAGACCAGTTCGTTGTGGGAATGTTGAGGTGGTGTGTGTTTCGTGGATGCCAATGCATGATGTATATACACAGCCATGCGAGCATTTGATAATTTTGCATTGAATCGCGTGGGTTGGGGTTGTAAATCTTATTAGGAAAGGACAACTAAATTTTGAATGTTCCCCGACTACCTATCGGTGCAAAGATGCACAATATTATGTCTGTTTGACAAAACTTCAAGTGTATCTTTTAGGTAAGACTTGGTTTGTTACTTCGTTTTCAGTAGTAATAAGGGAACCTAAGTGCGGAAGCTAGGGTCACGATGGAAAGTGGAGTTTATAGGATTTTGCTTAACTTCATTTGTTCCCAATAATTTTCATAAACGTATGATTTAATAGTTCCTTTTAAGAATATGTATCTTCCCATAATCTCATAATCTTTCAAAAGAAAAAATTTAAAACTATATTTTTGTTGTTGAAATGAATGCCGCCATGTGTAAAACTATCACCATGTTATCCATTTGAGTCATGAGAGACCGAATCTCATACAGAAGCAAATGGGTGATCTATATGGACCATCTGTACACTTCAAGACTCCATTTAATGTTTTATAAATATACTGCAAAATAATAAGGAGGTTTCGACGAGATTCCGATATGCCAAAACTAGCAAGCCCACAATAGAGAAAGCACTCCATGGCTCCTCGACTAATCCAAAGGCCTCCACCACCACCGGCACTAAAATGTTGTGACTTGTAAAGGTTGCTCTGATTTTTCTTAACTGGTTGTTCTGGTTTAGGATACACATAGTGGCTTAGTACTCACAGTTAATATGGATATGCCATTTGTATCTTACGTGTCAGGTTGCATATCTAGTTTGCTTACTAGAGTTGATTTCTTTAATAGATTCTTCATATTATATATGGATTAAATATGATGACAAAGTTGCTCATATATTCAAAACTGTTTAACAGAATAAGCCTTCTGACTAGTTTGTACCAAAAGATCTTGATATGAGAATAATTATCTACTAGCAAGCCACCACCGCCATGTTGCAGCAAGCCTTTAGGGCCCAGCTCCCGCCGCCATGTTGCAGCGAGCGGAGACAGAGCCGCCACCACCCCGATGCCTAGCTCCACCTCCAGGAGACATCGACCGCTCTAGCTGCACCGCCGGTCTAGGCAATCCCATCTGAGGCCCGAAGGGACCCCGATCTGGTCCGCACGGGCGCAATAGCCTCCAGCCAGCAGCAACTCGTTGCCCCGTCTCCAAGGGTCGTGCCACCACGCTGGAATCCACCGCTCCCGTGTCGGGTCACCCCACCACCTCGCCGTACTACCGCCGCCTAGGAGCACCACTCAGGAGAAGCCAGCCCCATGCAGGAACTAAAGAGAATATGCCCTAGAAACAAATATTAAATGGCATATTTCATAAAGTTTATGATTAAGTTTTATATCATGCTATAACTATATTGATTAGGAAACGTCAATACACGTGTGATATACAAACAACCAGTAGTTTCCAATGAAACTCTAATCACTGGTTCATTGGTCAACGGATGATCAAAGGTTTCTTGATCATGTTGGTGCCTCGGTCCCTAGTTGACAATGGAGTCATTTCATTAGAGAATGAGATGGTGAGCATACCCTATCTATACCATCGTATCACGATCATGTCACAAAGTTTATGTTACGATATTAGGAAACATAGTGACTCTTTCGTTAGACTGTGAGAGCATATCAAATCACTATCTTCCGAGGTTACTTTGATGACACTTAATGTCAGTCACTCGGTGGAACAGTGATCATAAGGGTGTCCGGAGGAACAGGTTGAGGCGACTGTGTCAAGAGCAGGATTTGTCCATCCGTGTGACGAAAGATACTCTAGTCCCGCTCGGATAAGTTATATCCATAAGTTGCGCGGCGTGTGACTAGGTTACGGAGATATCACTTATCGGATCGAGTAAATAAGGTATTGTCGGTAACGAGGTTGAACCTTCAACCTTGACATAGAGATATCATTTGATCAAGCCTTGGACAATACAATACCGCAGAGACAAAAGGAATAATACACCGTGTTTATGGTTCAATGAAAAAATTTGTTGAGTACACAGGTGGTCATCATGGGCATCCAGGTCCCGTTGTTGATCATTTGTCAGACAGGAGTCTTGGCCATGTCTGTAGTATCTCGAACTATTGGGTAGCACACTTAAGGGCTTGAAAAAGATTAGAGATCATTAATGGCTAGTTTGGAATCACTAAAGAAGTAAGAAGAGAGAGACCGGAAAAGTTCTAGGAAGATCCGAAGGAGTTCAAAAAAGGAATAAAAGAAAAAGGACCAAAAAGGGTTTTCGGATAAATGGTGATTTAAACATATTTATTACATGTTAATTGTGAATTAATATATTGTAAATAAATATTTAAATAAAGATTTATAAAGGCGCTTATTTGCGTAAAAAGTAACGGACAAAAAAGGCAAAGGGAAGGCTCTTTTCGAAATAGCCCACGTGGGC
This sequence comes from Avena insularis, assembly GCA_023614405.1. NCBI lineage: Eukaryota > Viridiplantae > Streptophyta > Magnoliopsida > Poales > Poaceae > Avena > Avena insularis. The sequence continues at coordinate 349,108,419 of CM042691.1, forward strand.
GTCGGATAGTCTGTGCCGCACGGGGGCGGCAGCCACTATGTGTTGTCGGCCGACGTGCTTCTGTTGGGCCAAGCCGGCCCACCCGGGAGCGCGGGCGGGCACGCACGCGCGGGTGCAGGTCGGCCCACTCGGGGCCAGCCGCAGCAGCCACCATCCACGTGGGCCGTTTGCGCTGGAGCCCACCCGGCTTTCTCCTGCGCCACCGCCTCGCCCAGTTGGGCCTAGCGCGGGTGGGCAGGAGGCCTACCCGGCTGGCACCGAATTTTGCCCCTTTTCCTTGATATTTTTAGTCCCACATGGGAACCCTAAGGTGGAGGGACCCCCTCCCTATGCATATATAAAGGGGTGCCCATAAGAGGATTAAAACACACCATGAAAATAAATAAAAGTCATGTGTTGCCTATCTCTTCTCTCTGTCTTGCGATCGTGGCCCCCTTGTCAGGGTTGTGTGAGCAAGGAGGTCTTCACCGTGGAGTGTCGTCGCGCTGCGGTATTCGGAGCCAGGAGATCTACTTCCGCAATCTCGGCTGAATTGGAGAGAAGCAGGGGTCATCGTCAAGCAGCGTACATGTGTGACTCCCTCTGACAGCACCGTGCTTTCGGTGCTAGGAGTTGTCGGAGCCGCGGGACTTCGTGACCTCGAGGTCAACGTCAGGGCGTCTTCTTCATCCATGTTTCTTGCGGTACATTAACCGTGTTCGGTCTTCAAAGGTATGAATACTGTATCCCCTCATGTTATTGCATTACTAGTAGATAGATCTGGCATTAGGGTTTCGATCATAGGAAAAAAATGTTTTCGGCCCTCGAACCCCACCAGGGGGAGAAGCAGGAATTCCACCGACGACGGCAGGGGAAAAGGGGAGGTGGGGTGCTAGAGGAGGGTGGGTCGGCGTCATGGACCTGTCGCACGCAGGGGACGACGGGGTCACGAGAGACGGGGCGTTTTTTCGCTTCTGCCTCCATGTACTTTCCCTTACCCATGGACATGATCTACTCTAGTGGTGATGAGATGACCATGCTCTTTTCACAACATGGAAGAGGACGATATTGACCATGATTCGACAGCTAGACACAACGACACCTATAGGCTGAGAAATAGCCCGTCATATGGCAAGGTCTTTCCGGTAGTGGGTCTGTTGCAGCTCACTCTATAGGAGAGTAGATCTTTAGGGGCACTTTGTTTGAGGCATTTTTTAGAAATGCTTCTAAAAATAGTTTTCAAAAGCAGTTTAAACCAAGTGCTTCTAAAAGTATATTTTTTGAGACATTTTCGAAACGTGTCTTCGAAAATGATATTTTTAGGGGCATTTTTTCAACACTACCTCTAAAATGGTGATTTTAGGGGCACTTCAACAAAGTTCCTCTTAAAATTGTATTTTTAGAGACACTTTCATAAAGGCCTCCAAAAATTATGTTTTAGGGGCATTTCAGTAAAGTACCCCAAAAATAAGTACCCTTGAACTGATATTACATATGCAAATTCATAATATAGCAACTCATGATATTACATAAAGTAAAGTACAAGTAATTTCTTTAGTGGACCGGGTCTAACTTCAAAAAATTATGCCAAATCAACTTGTCCCATAGGTTTCATTTCATGTTTTTCTTTCGGTCGAAGACCAGTGCCCTTTTAGACCGTGGATTAATTTCTAATCATTGATAGGCCTAGGTGCAAAAATGGTACCGACCCATCCCCATTCGACTATCCGGCTCAACACTCTCTCTCATTTTCTCCTCTCTCCTCCCCGCACCTCAATATCTCTCGCTGTCCCTCGGTTGTCCAATGCGCTGACGTCGTTTGCAGAAAAAACTTGATGTTTTTCTTTTTAAATTTTTCTGATCTTATAAAAAACTACTCCCTCTTATCCATATTATTATCGCTGAATTGGATGTATCTAACACTAAAACATGTCTAGATACATTCATTTTAGCGACAATTAATATGGATCAAGAGAGTAATATTTTTTAGATTTCCTAAATTCCTTTTTTTGTTAATTTTTTTGCAGCATACACGAAACCAATGCCATGTTATCCATCCGAGTAATGTGGGACCAAATAACATGGAGGTTTAAATGGCTAGACCATGTATTCTTCAATACTTCATCAACTACAAAATAATTAAATCCTAATTAAATATACATCCAGAAAATAAAGCGATGTAAATGAGACTCCCATGTGCCAAAACCAGCGCTACGATTTGGAGAAGATAAGAGCACAATAAAAAAGCACAACACCAGAACACTTGAAGTTCCCATTGCGCCTAGCTAGTGTCCTTTAAATGGTGTATGTGGCAACTTTCGGAACTGGTTGGAATAGCAACTTTGGCCGAGATGGGTATTGGAGGCATGCAGGAAGGTCCATCAGCTAGCTCCAAACTCGTGCAAGCGAGATACCGCCGCGTTGTAGTATGAGTGAGAGAACTTGGAAATAATCTTGACATCGCATTAAAAAGTTCAGGGATTTTCTCCTCCCTTCCTACTTGTGACGAAAGCGCCGCACAACACTAACACGCATCATGTTGGAACGAGATTCTAACTAGATCACCATGAGATGTTGAGTTGTGCCTGAAATAACAGTGGTGCTTTGCACAACGTCGACAACAAGAGACAAACATTCAGCAAATAGAACCTTATCCAGAAGTAGTAGAGCTCATGCCACCCTCCACATGATTTTTTTTTCCAAAATGAGCAAAGCAAAATAAAAAAGGGAACAGATCAGAGAAACGCAGGTCTCAGATGCTCTCAATTTTTTCTGCCAAAGAAGAAGAGCAGGATATTGTATCAGCTGAGCAGTGCGCAATGTAGGAGAATATAGCCTGCATCTTAATGCGGATTTGGTTCTTCCGAGCACCAATTCTCTCCATATTCCAAAATTTAAAATTTTGTACTTTTGAGTTTCGATAAAATGAGATTTTTCCCTAGGAATACATATAAATGGTCTGAATACCCGTGGAAAGTTTTGGTAGAATTTGTTTTGGGCTATAGAAAAAGAACAAATTTCTTACAGTATATAGGAGAAAAATGGTGCCATTTCTGCCAGAAATTTCTATTTTTTGTATTTTGAATATACATTTTTTTTGAAAAAAAATAACGAGCCCTTCGGAATTTGTGTACATATTTGCGTATTTTTTCAGATTTTGTTTTGCATCAGAACTATGTTCTATAAAATTCTTCGAAAACGAGAGAGTGGGTACTCGGGAGCTGCTGACACTTTTCGGCATCTTCACAACATTCTACTAGTTTTTTTATGAAAACGGTGAGCCTTTTTTCTATTGCTTAAGGACAAGGGTTAAATTATACCAGACATATATAAAAGCGGATTTTATATACATAAGAATTTACTACGACATAACTATCAAAAAATACACAAAGTTATTGTATCATAAAATCGGATTTTAAATACATAAGATTTTGCACATGTTTAATTATAGTATTCCGGAAACATTTGTTGTGAAATATTTAAAAGTTTGACCAAATATATGTTCAAAACATAGGCACACCTTATGAAAAATTGCAAGTTGATTAACAACTCACTACTATAAATTTGTATTGCCCTACCATTTAAAATGTTCCATAATATACAAATTAAGAAGCTTGTGACAATCTTGGTTATTGCCTTCTGGTTGCTACTCCATGGAAATGGTTTATAGTTCATTGGCAACTGAACAACTCTAATCTTCCAAACAATTTGTAACACATGTTTATTTTTCGGTATTCTTTGAGCATGTTCTACCAAACCCGCATGTTCACTAATTGGTTTGAAGCACTGATAAAACCCCAATCAACAACACGAGATTTTAACTAGATCACTGTGAGATGTTGATTCGTGCCTAAAATAAGAATTTCATGGGAGTCAATGATAATGTAAGTACACAGTTATACGAACATTCAATGATTTTTCCTAGTATCCCTTGTCTTTGAAGTTGTAAATCAAAGGAAGGACATCATAATTTGGAACTTTCCCATACTATCTCTGCAAATTGCATAATCCATGCGTGTTTGAGGAAATCTTAAATACTAGTCACATAGTTTGGACTTGGTTTATTACGTTGTTATCAATAAGAGGACCTATATGTGAAAAACAGGGTAGATAGTGGACTTCAATTAAAAACATTACATAGTAAGCTGATTTGAATATAATAATAATGCATCTTCAAATATGTGTGTTTGATTTTTCTAATCTTACAAAAAGGATATCTTTAAGATCTCCTAAATTCTTTATTTTTATGTTGGAATTGTTGTACCATATGCGAAACCATTGCCAATTTATCTATCCAAGTAATGTGGGACCAAATATCATGGATGTTTAAATGTGCGGACTATGCAGCATCTATATACTTCAATACTTCATCAACATAAATATACATCTATAAAATAAAGCAATATCAATGTGACTCCCATGTGACAAAACCATCCCTACGATATGGAGAAGCGCATAATAGAGGGAGCACAACATCAAAACTCTAGACAACGAGTGAAGCCAACAAATACGAATTTAAGTTCCCATTGCACATAGTGGCCTTTAAATGGTGTATGTGGCCATCTTCGCCAACAACTTTCTAAATTGATTGGAATTGCATCTTTGGATGAGCTGGGCATTGGAGGCATGTGGGAAGGTTCATGAGCTTGCTCTAAATGTTTTCCAAGCGCGACAGATAGTAGTATGAGTAAGAGAATGTAGAATTAATCTTGACACCACATTAAAAAGTTCAGGGAGTTTCTCCTCCCTTCCTACTTGTGACAAAAGCACCACACGTCTCGATTGTTTATGCTCACTGCTCAAAGAATGTATGTTCTGGAAACATTTCTTGTGAAATATTAAAAAGTTTGACTAAATATATGTTCAAAACATAGGCATACTATATGAAATGTTACAAGTTTGTTAATAATTCACTACTATAAATTCATATTTCCCTACCGTTTAAAATGTTTCATAGTATACAAATTAAGAAGCGTGTGACAAGCATGTCATTGCCTTTTGGTTTGCCACTCCATGGAAATGGTTCATAGTTCATTGGCAACTGAACAACTCTAATCTTCCAAACAATATGTAACACATGTTTCTTTTTCGATCTTGTTTGAGCATGTTCTACCAAACATGCATGCTCCGTAGAATGGAATTCGGTGTTCAATAAATGGTGCAAGCCTTTGGTAAAACCCCAATCCACAACACTAACATGCATTATGTTGGAACGAGATTCTAACTAGATCGTTGTGAGATGTTGAGTTGTGCGTGGAATAAGAATTTTGTGGGAGTAAATGATAATGTAAGTACATGGTTATACCAACATTCAATGATTTTTAGTCAATGGTAGAGCGCAGTGACTGAGAAATTTTAGAGTGCCATGCACTCCGAAATTTTAGACATGTTTCTCATAATAGCACAAAATGCGATCTATAGGTAAACAAAGAGTAAAGGAGGAAGCAAATTTAACACGATCCATGGAAATCTTGGTGTACCACTCTCTTTCAACAAATGTCGACACCATATATCGAGATCTGAGATGTTAGAGCAAGCACAGCGTTGTGTCTAGCACGGTGTATAAGAGCATCTTTTCTCTTCCAAGTTGTGTCTAGCACGGTGGAGAGCATGGTGGTAGGCAGAATTCTTAGTCCTATGTCTAGTACAAGACACAAGTGTCTAAGAAAAAAGCAACTAATGGTCCCACTTGACAGTGTATGACCAAGATTCAAAAATACTAGTATCTTATGTGGAGTAGACCCTACAAGTTTTGTTAGACATTGTCTAAACAGTGGAGCTTACTTATTTTCTTAGACACATGCACACTTTTTTCTTAGACTGTCAACACGCTGTACATGCTCTTAAAGTTGCCACGAGAGAGAGGCATCCGTTGATTATTCCATGACCCCTGAAGCACAAACTAAATTTCGGTTCCCATACTATATTTTTAAGAGCATGTACACCATTTATACATGTTCTAGCAATAAAGCTTTCCAACGCAGCACTAAGCTTAGCAGAGCAAAAAATTCTGCATTGGTTATCCACCTTGGTAGGTCCCGCAAGCCCAGTAAAAGTTGCCTTTTCTTCCCACATCCCTGCCATTCGCGTTAGGATGCTATGAGGCTGACGGTGGGATTTTTCTGCCTTCTATTTTCTTAGACGTTGGGACTAGTACAAGACACATGGCTAAGGTTTTTTTTAATAGACTCGGGTACTCCACCAGTTAGACTCGAGCCAAGAAACCGAAAGATTCCCTTAGCCACCTCTATTCTCATACATTGCGCATGCTCTAAGCATCCACAACATGTGCGTTGTTTCTAGAAAAATGTAAGAAGACACCATTTAATTGGGACTTCGTTTGTTAGTTTTCAGGTCTGATATGCGAAAACTATCTTGGAGCAAACTTTACAAAAAGAAATTAGTAGTTCACAATAGTTCTGATAGAAAATTGGGTTTGGTAATTCCTATTCAAATATATATTTGTCTTAAGTTTATAATCATTTAAAAAATGTGTTTAAGATTCCTAAGTTCTCTATTTTCTGTTGAGATGGTCATTGTGAAACCATAGTTTTGTTATCCATCCGAGTCATGAGGGACCAATTCTCATGGAGAAGCAAATAGGTTGTGTATGGACCATCTTTGCTCTTCAATACTCCAACTATTGTACAAACATACATGACCAAAAGCATAAATTAATATGGACAAGAATCCCATATACCTAAACTAGCCCTCCAATTTGACGAAGCGCACAATAAGTAAGCACGGGATGAAAACTTTGGACGAACGATGCAAAATAAAACCAATCAATCAGTGATGTTGCATGGATTTAACTTCATATCGCCTATTGCAGACTTTAAATAATGTATGTGCCCCACTTCTCTCACAACACATCTACACGTACTCATTGACAGACACAACTACCAATTGCCATAACATCATTTAAATTATGTATGTGTCCCCTCTTCTCCCACAACACACTTACACGTCCTCATTGACAAACACAACTACCATTTCCCATAGCAGCCTTTAAATGATGTATGCGTCCCCTGTTCTCTCTCAACCCACTTATCTGTCTTCATTGACAAACACAACTACCAAAGAACAAACCCACTCTCACCAACACCGCATTGCCAATTTAAAGGTTTTCAATGTCTGAGAGTTAGAAAGTTTAGAATCAAACTGATTATGTATGATGCTATGGTAGGGTGGGTTGCCTAAGAGGTCTCATAGTTTGGACCTGATTTGGTCACACGATTCACTCCATTTTCTATGTTTTGTTAAGCATAAGTGCATCTTGTTTGTGGTGTACACAACGCTTCATCCATTTTCTTTAGTTTTGTTTAGTTCATGGTAAGGCTACCATCTATCATAACTGCCAAAGCTGGTGAGAATCAAAACTCGTACACAATTAGGTGTTGGACGCATTCGGAAAGATTCATCAGCTGGTCTGTAAATCTCTAGGATATGGGGCTTGAGATTCCAACCAACATCTCACGATCATCCTGCAAATCTCGAGGACGGTGGTTGAGATGCCAATGGTAGCTGTGGTCTGGGTTAGTCGCATAGTTGTATGTCGCGCCTGCCGATTATCTTGTAAACTAAACTTCTTAACACAATGCCATATACATTCACCAGACCATGAACATTTAGAAGCCTTGGCAAACTACAAATTTAGAGGATTTATATATAAGGCTATCTTTTGTTCAATTCTCCATGGAGACATACCTATATTAGGGTATGCGCATATTCGCAAACCTGAACCGGTGCCCAGGCTGGAAGGTAACGGATCCCCATGCATGGACACGCGGATCTTCTCCAAAAAACGAGCAAGTGTCAAATTTTGTCAAACATGATAATATCACTGAGTAGTTTATATCGAAAGACCTTGATGTAAAAATAGATAGATTTTGCTAATGTATTTTATTTGAGACAACTCTAATCTTCCAAACAATTTGTAACACATGTTTCTTTTTTGGTATTCTTTGAGCATGTTCTACCAAACACGCATAATCCGTAGGACGGAATTTGGTGTTCACTAATTGGTCTGAAGCATTGATAAAACCCCAGTCCACAACACGAGATTCTAACTAGATCATTGTGAGATGTTGATTCGTGCCTGAAATAAGAATTTTATGGGAGTCAATGATAGTGTAAGTACACAGTTATACGAACATTCAATGATTTTTCCTTGTATCCTTTGTCTTTGAAGTTGTAAATCAAAGGAAGGACATCATAATTTGGAACTTTCCCATACTATCTCTGCAAATTGCATAATCCATGCGTGTTTGAGGAAATCTTAAATACTAGTCACATAGTTTGGACTTGGTTTATTACGTTGTTATCAATAAGAGGACCTATATGTGAAAAACAGGGTAGATAGTGGACTTCAATTAAAAACATTACATAGTAAGCTGATTTGAATATAATAATAATGCATCTTCAAATATGTGTGTTTGATTTTTCTAATCTTACAAAAAGGATATCTTTAAGATCTCCTAAATTCTTTATTTTTATGTTGGAATTGTTGTACCATATGCGAAACCATTGCCAATTTATCTATCCAAGTAATGTGGGACCAAATATCATGGATGTTTAAATGTGCGGACTATGCAGCATCTATATACTTCAATACTTCATCAACATAAATATACATCTATAAAATAAAGCAATATCAATGTGACTCCCATGTGACAAAACCATCCCTACCATATGGAGAAGCGCATAATAGAGGGAGCACAACATCAAAACTCTAGACAACGAGTGAAGCCAACAAATACGAATTTAAGTTCCCATTGCACATAGTGGCCTTTAAATGGTGTATGTGGCCATCTTCGCCAACAACTTTCTAAATTGATTGGAATTGCATCTTTGGATGAGCTGGGCATTGGAGGCATGTGGGAAGGTTCATGAGCTTGCTCTAAATGTTTTCCAAGCGCGACAGATAGTAGTATGAGTAAGAGAATGTAGAATTAATCTTGACACCACATTAAAAAGTTCAGGGAGTTTCTCCTCCCTTCCTACTTGTGACAAAAGCACCACACGTCTCGATTGTTTATGCTCACTGCTCAAAGAATGTATGTTCTGGAAACATTTCTTGTGAAATATTAAAAAGTTTGACTAAATATATGTTCAAAACATAGGCATACTATATGAAATGTTACAAGTTTGTTAATAATTCACTACTATAAATTCATATTTCCCTACCGTTTAAAATGTTTCATAGTATACAAATTAAGAAGCGTGTGACAAGCATGTCATTGCCTTTTGGTTTGCCACTCCATGGAAATGGTTCATAGTTCATTGGCAACTGAACAACTCTAATCTTCCAAACAATATGTAACACATGTTTCTTTTTCGATCTTGTTTGAGCATGTTCTACCAAACATGCATGCTCCGTAGAATGGAATTCGGTGTTCAATAAATGGTCTGAAGCACTGGTAAAACCCCAATCCACAACACTAACATGCATTATGTTGGAACGAGATTCTAACTAGATCGTTGTGAGATGTTGAGTTGTGCGTGGAATAAGAATTTTGTGGGAGTAAATGATAATGTAAGTACATGGTTATACCAACATTCAATGATTTTTAGTCAATGGTAGAAAGGATCGAGAAATTTTAGAGTGCCATGCACTCCGAAATTTTAGACATGTTTCTCATAATAGCACAAAATGCGATCTATAGGTAAACAAAGAGTAAAGGAGGAAGCAAATTTAACACGATCCATGGAAATCTTGGTGTACCACTCTCTTTCAACAAATGTCGACACCATATATCGAGATCTGAGATGTTAGAGCAAGCACAGCGTTGTGTCTAGCACGGTGTATAAGAGCATCTTTTCTCTTCCAAGTTGTGTCTAGCACGGTGGAGAGCATGGTGGTAGGCAGAATTCTTAGTCCTATGTCTAGTACAAGACACAAGTGTCTAAGAAAAAAGCAACTAATGGTCCCACTTGACAGTGTATGACCAAGATTCAAAAATACTAGTATCTTATGTGGAGTAGACCCTACAAGTTTTGTTAGACATTGTCTAAACAGTGGAGCTTACTTATTTTCTTAGACACATGCACACTTTTTTCTTAGACTGTCAACACGCTGTACATGCTCTTAAAGTTGCCACGAGAGAGAGGCATCCGTTGATTATTCCATGACCCCTGAAGCACAAACTAAATTTCGGTTCCCATACTATATTTTTAAGAGCATGTACACCATTTATACATGTTCTAGCAATAAAGCTTTCCAACGCAGCACTAAGCTTAGCAGAGCAAAAAATTCTGCATTGGTTATCCACCTTGGTAGGTCCCGCAAGCCCAGTAAAAGTTGCCTTTTCTTCCCACATCCCTGCCATTCGCGTTAGGATGCTATGAGGCTGACGGTGGGATTTTTCTGCCTTCTATTTTCTTAGACGTTGGGACTAGTACAAGACACATGGCTAAGGTTTTTTTTAATAGACTCGGGTACTCCACCAGTTAGACTCGAGCCAAGAAACCGAAAGATTCCCTTAGCCACCTCTATTCTCATACATTGCGCATGCTCTAAGCATCCACAACATGTGCGTTGTTTCTAGAAAAATGTAAGAAGACACCATTTAATTGGGACTTCGTTTGTTAGTTTTCAGGTCTGATATGCGAAAACTATCTTGGAGCAAACTTTACAAAAAGAAATTAGTAGTTCACAATAGTTCTGATAGAAAATTGGGTTTGGTAATTCCTATTCAAATATATATTTGTCTTAAGTTTATAATCATTTAAAAAATGTGTTTAAGATTCCTAAGTTCTCTATTTTCTGTTGAGATGGTCATTGTGAAACCATAGTTTTGTTATCCATCCGAGTCATGAGGGACCAATTCTCATGGAGAAGCAAATAGGTTGTGTATGGACCATCTTTGCTCTTCAATACTCCAACTATTGTACAAACATACATGACCAAAAGCATAAATTAATATGGACAAGAATCCCATATACCTAAACTAGCCCTCCAATTTGACGAAGCGCACAATAAGTAAGCACGGGATGAAAACTTTGGACGAACGATGCAAAATAAAACCAATCAATCAGTGATGTTGCATGGATTTAACTTCATATCGCCTATTGCAGACTTTAAATAATGTATGTGCCCCACTTCTCTCACAACACATCTACACGTACTCATTGACAGACACAACTACCAATTGCCATAACATCATTTAAATTATGTATGTGTCCCCTCTTCTCCCACAACACACTTACACGTCCTCATTGACAAACACAACTACCATTTCCCATAGCAGCCTTTAAATGATGTATGCGTCCCTGTTCTCTCTCAACCCACTTATCTGTCTTCATTGACAAACACAACTACCAAAGAACAAACCCACTCTCACCAACACCGCATTGCCAATTTAAAGGTTTTCAATGTCTGAGAGTTAGAAAGTTTAGAATCAAACTGATTATGTATGATGCTATGGTAGGGTGGGTTGCCTAAGAGGTCTCATAGTTTGGACCTGATTTGGTCACACGATTCACTCCATTTTCTATGTTTTGTTAAGCATAAGTGCATCTTGTTTGTGGTGTACACACCGCTTCATCCATTTTCTTTAGTTTTGTTTAGTTCATGGTAAGGCTACCATCTATCATAACTGCCAAAGCTGGTGAGAATCAAAACTCGTACACAATTAGGTGTTGGACGCATTCGGAAAGATTCATCACTGGTCTCAGAATCTCTAGGATATGGGGCTTGAGATTCCAACCAACATCTCACGATCATCCTGCAAATCTCGAGGACGGTGGTTGAGATGCCAATGGTAGCGTGGTGCAGGTTAGTCATAGTTGTATGTCGCGCCTGCCGATTATCTTGTAAACTAAACTTCTTAACACAATGCCATATACATTCACCAGACCATGAACATTTAGAAGCCTTGGCAAACTACAAATTTAGAGGATTTATATATAAGGCTATCTTTTGTTCAATTCTCCATGGAGACATACCTATATTAGGGTATGCGCATATTCGCAAACCTGAACCGGTGCCTTGCTGGAAGGTAACGGATCCCCATGCATGGACACGGATCTTCTCCAAAAAAGCAAGTGTCAAATTTTGTCAAACATGATAATATCACTGAGTAGTTTATATCGAAAGACCTTGATGTAAAAATAGATAGATTTTGCTAATGTATTTTATTTGAGACAACTCTAATCTTCCAAACAATTTGTAACACATGTTTCTTTTTGGTATTCTTTGAGCATGTTCTACCAAACACGCATAATCCGTGGGGAATTTGGTGTTCACTAATTGGTCTGAAGCATTGATAAAACCCCAGTCCACAACACGAGATTCTAACTAGATCATTGTGAGATGTTGATTCGTGCCTGAAATAAGAATTTTATGGGAGTCAATGATAGTGTAAGTACACAGTTATACGAACATTCAATGATTTTTCCTTGTATCCTTTGTCTTTGAAGTTGTAAATCAAAGGGAGGACATCATAATTTGGAACTTTCCCATACTATCTCTGCAAATTGCATAATCCATGCGTGTTTGAGGAAATCTTAAATACTAGTCACATAGTTTGGACTTGGTTTATTACGTTGTTATCAATAAGAGGACCTATATGTGAAAAACAGGGTAGATAGTGGACTTCAATTAAAAACATTACATAGTAAGCTGATTTGAATATAATAATAATGCATCTTCAAATATGTGTGTTTGATTTTTCTAATCTTACAAAAAGGATATCTTTAAGATCTCCTAAATTCTTTATTTTTATGTTGGAATTGTTGTACCATATGCGAAACCATTGCCAATTTATCTATCCAAGTAATGTGGGACCAAATATCATGGATGTTTAAATGTGCGGACTATGCAGCATCTATATACTTCAATACTTCATCAACATAAATATACATCTATAAAATAAAGCAATATCAATGTGACTCCCATGTGACAAAACCATCCCTACCATATGGAGAAGCGCATAATAGAGGGAGCACAACATCAAAACTCTAGACAACGAGTGAAGCCAACAAATACGGATTTAAGTTCCCATTGCACATAGTGGCCTTTAAATGGTGTATGTGGCCCTCTTCGCCAACAACTTTCTAAATTGATTGGAATTGCATCTTTGGATGAGCTGGGCATTGGAGGCATGTGGGAAAGTTCATGAGCTTGCTCTAAATGTTTTCCAAGCGCGACAGATAGTAGTATGAGTAAGACAATCTGGAATTAATCTTGACACCACATTAAAAAGTTCAGGGAGTTTCTCCTCCCTTCCTACTTGTGACGAAAGCACCACACGTCTCAATTGTTCATGCTCACTGCTCAAAGAATGTATGTTATATTAAAAAGTTTCACTAAATATATGTTCAAAACATAGGCATACCATATGAAATGCTACAAGTTTGTTAATAATTCACTACTATAAATTCGTATTTCCCTACCGATTAAAATGTTTCATAGTATACAAATTATGGAGCGTGTGACAAGCATGTCATTGCCTTTTGGTTTGCCACTCCATGGAAATGGTTCATAGTTCATTGGCAACTGAAAAACTCTAATCTTCCAAACAATTTGTAACACATATTTCTTTTTAGATCTTGTTTGAGCATGTTCTACCAAACATGCATGCTCCGTAGAATGGAATTCGGTGTTCAATAAATGGTTTGAAGCACTGGTAAAACCCCAATCCACAACACTAACATGCATTATGTTGGAACGAGATTCTAACTAGATCGTTGTGAGATGTTGAGTTGTGCGTGGAATAAGAATTTTGTGGGAGTAAATGATAATGTAAGTACATGGTTATACCAACATTCAATGATTTTTAGTCAATGGTAGAGCGCGGTGACCGAGAAACTTTAGAGTGCCATGCACTCCGAAATTTTAGACATGTTTCTCATAATAGCACAAAATGCGATCTATAGGTAAACAAAGAGTAAAGGAGGAAGCAAATTTAACACGATCCATGGAAATATTGGTGTACCACTCTCTTTCAACAAGTGTCGACACCGTATATCGAGATCTGAGATGTTAAAGTTTTCACGAGAGAGAGGCATCCGTTGATTATTCCACTAGTGATGTTGCATGTGACTCCATGGCCCCTGAAGCACAAACTAAATTTTGGTTCCCATATTATATTTTTAAGAGCATGTACACCATTTAGACATGTTCTAGCAATAAAGCTTTCCAACGCAGCACTAGTCTTAGCAGAGCAAAAAATTCTGCACTGGTTAGCCACCTTGGTAGGTACCGCAAGCCCAGAAAAAGTTGCCTTTTCTTCCCACATCCCTGCCATTCGCGTTAGGATGCATGAGGCTGACGGTGGGATTTTTATGCCTTCTGTTTTCTTAGAAGTTGGGACTAGTACAAGACACATGCCTAAGGGTTTTTTTAATAGACTCGTGTACTCCACCGGTTAGACTCGAGCCAAGAAACCGAAAGATTCCCTTAGCCACCTTTATTCTCATACATTGCGCATGCTCTAAGGATCCACAACATGTGCGTTGTTTCTAGAAAAATGTAAGAACACACCATTTAATTGGGACTTCATTTGTTAGTTTTCAGGTCCGATATGCGAAAACTATCTTGGAGCAAACTTTACAACAAAAAAAAACCAGTAGTTCACAATAGTTCTGATAGAAAATTGGGTTTGGTAATTCCTATTCAAATATATATTTGTATTAAGTTTATAATCATTTAAAAAATGTGTTTAAGATTCCTAAGTTCTCTATTTTCTGTTGAGATGGTCATTGTGAAACCATAGTTTTGCTATCCATCCGAGTCATGAGGGACCAATTCTCATGGAGAAGCAAATAGGTTGTGTATGGACCATCTTTGCTCTTCAATACTCCAACTATTGTACAAACATACATGACCAAAAGCATAAATTAATATGGACAAGAATCCCATATACCTAAACTAGCCCTCCAATTTGACGAAGCGCACAATAAGTAAGCACGGGATGAAAACTTTGGACGAACGATGCAAAATAAAACCAATCAATCAGTGATGTTGCATGGATTTAACTTCATATCGCCTATTGCAGACTTTAAATAATGTATGTTCCCCCACTTCTCTCACAACACATCTACACGTACTCATTGACAGACACAACTACCAATTGCAATAACATCATTTAAATTATGTATGTGTCCCCTCTTCTCCCACAACACACTTACACGTCCTCATTGACAAACACAACTACCATTTCCCATAGCAGCCTTTAAATTATGTATGCGTCCCCTATTCTCTCTCAACCCACTTATATGTCTTCATTGACAAACACAACTACCAAAGAACAAACCCACTCTCACCAACACCGCATTGCCAATTTAAAGGTTTTCAATGTCTGAGAGTGAGAAAGTTCAGAATCAAACTGATTATGTATGATGCTATGGTAGGGTGGGTTGCCTAAGAGGTCTCATAGTTTGGACCCGATTTGGTCACACGATTCACTCCATTTTCTACGTTTTGTTAAGCATAAGTGCATCTTGTTTGTGGTGTATACAACGCTTCATCCATTTTCTTTAGTTTTGTCTAGTTCATGGTAAGGCTACCATCTCGGTTAATTCACCGTCGATGCCGGATGTATCATAACTGCCAAAGCTGGTGAGAATCAAAACTCGTACACAACTAGGTGTTGGACGCATTCGGAAAGATTCATCAGTTGGTCTGTAAATCTCTAGGATATGGGGCTTGAGATGCCAACCAACATCTCACGATCATCCTGCAAATCTCGAGGACGATGGTTGAGATGCCAATGGTAGTTGTGGTGTGGGTTAGTCGCATAGTTGTATGTCGCGCCTGCCGATTATCTTGTAAACTAAACTTCTTAACACAATGCCATATACATTCACCAGACCATGAACATTTAGAAGCCTTGGCAAACTACAAATTTGGAGGATTTATATATAAGGCTATCTTTTGTTCAATTCTCCATGGAGACATACCTATATTAGGGTATGCGCATATTCGCAAACCTGAACCGGTGCCCAGGATGGAAGGTAACGGATCCCCATGCATGGACACGCGGATCTTCTCCAAAAAACGAGCAAGTGTCAAATTTTGTCAAACATGATAATATCACTGAGTAGTTTGTATCGAAAGACCTTGATGTAAAAATAGATAGATTTTGCTAATGTATTTTATTTGAGATAACATTTTACATGATAATATCATTGAGTAGTTTGTATGTTTGCAAAAGAAGCTGGAAGGAGATGCTTAACTTTTACTAGCTCGTTGTGGGATGTTTGGTTCGTGCTCGTTTCATGGAAGGCATGCATACACACAGTCACATGAGATTAGTTGATTTTGCCTCGCGTCATGTATGTTGGGGTTGTATATCTTAGGAAGGACAACTAAATTTCGAGTGTTCCTATACTATTCGTGCAAAGATGCACAATCTTATGTGTGTTTAGAAAAACAAAAAAATGCAAGAACAGATTATTTAATTTTGACTAGGTTTGTTACTTTGTTTTCAATTAGATGACCTTGATGCAGAAACTCGGGACCTACCGGGAGAGAACTTTACAAGAAAAACTTAATTTTCAATAATGCCCAATAATTTTGAGAGATAAAACTAGGGTTTAGTAATTCCTCTACATATATATATTTATCTTAATTTTCTAATCTTACAGAAAACTAATGTGTTTTAAACAATGTTAAGGATATCGTTTATCGTTAACTTCTCGGTCAGCCTGAAATTAGTGATTTTTGGGTGTATCGGCCGATTTATCGGACGATAAATCAATTTATCGGGTGATAAATTGATTAATCGGCTTATCGGTCACCTAGTGGTAAGAGATAAATCGGCATATCGGGCGATTTTTTGAACAGTACTTTTAAGATTTTTTAAGTTCTCTAGTTTTTTATTGAACTGGTTGTTGAGAAACCATCGCCATGTTATCCATCTCAGTCGTGAAAGACCAAATCTCATAGAGAAGCAAGTGGGTTGTCTATGGAACCTCTCTACTATTCAATACTCCATCCACTATTCTACTAATACATATGACCAAGAGCATGAAGTGACATCGACGAGATCCCCGTATGTCAAAACTAGCCTATGATTTGAAGCTGCAAAGATTTAAGTTCAGTTGCCCCTAGAAACCTTTAAATGGTGTGCATATATGTCCTCTCTTCTCTCACAACACACTCACACGCTCTCATTATAAAAACAACTACCAAAGCCCCAATCCACTTCCACCACCACCATATATGCCAATTTAGGCCTTGTTCGGTTACTACGGGAATGGGCGGGATTGGCATGGATCAAGGTGGATTAGATCCCATGTAAGTCAAATTCCCCTCTAATCCTCTCCAATACACTTCAATCCACCTCAGACATTGATTAACCGAACATGGCCTTATAGGTTTCGGAAGTTTGAGAGTTAGACTAGTTCATAAGCAAATTGGTTCCCTATAGTAGGGTGGGTTGCCTAAGAGGTCACATTAGGCCATCGCATATACTCCATTGAGGAGCCTGGGCAACTTTCTGCACCACGCCAGACAAACGGGCAAGCAAAGGACATCCAATCCAGCAAAAAGAGTCGAGAGGCAGGCAGAACGTGCCAGCCAGCAGAGCAAAAGATGAGAATATGAGATACACCTGCCTGCCAAGTACATCTGCAGAGATCATCGTCCCAATTGGTGCTTCCACAAAAGAAAAAACCTAAGGATACACGAGAGTTATCTCCCTGAAATGCATACTCAGCGAGTCACATTCACATAATCTGAGCAGAGCACCATGCATCCTCCTCAGCATCCTAGCTAGCTATTACTAATCTACAAGTTTTGTTCTAGGTTTCTTTTTAACTGATTGTTCTGGTTTAGGATTTTATATAGTCGAAAGAGATGCTAACTAGCTCTTAAATTTTTAAATCATACAAAAAATGTATTCAAGATCTTCTACGTTCTCTATTTGTGGAGATGGTTGTTGTTGTGAATGTGTCGTCATGTTATCCATCAGACATGAGGGGCCAAATCTAACGGAGAAGCAAATAGCTTGTCTATGGACCGCCTCTACTCTTTAATACTCCATCAACCGAACTACGAGCATAAAGTGATGCCGGATGAGCGAGGCTCTCACATACCAAAATTAGCCCAGACGATGTGATTCAAAATAAAGCCCAACCAATGAATGGAGCTGCAATGATTTAAGTTCACACCGCCCACCGAGCAACCTTTAAGTGGTGTATGTGTCCCCTCTTCTCTCACGACGCCCTCATTGAAAAGCACAACTACCAAAACATCAACCCCTCTCCCACCACCATAATATGCCAACTTAAAGGTTTCAGGAGTTTGAGAGTTTGGCCAGTTCGTACCAAATTGATTATGTATGATGCAATAGTAGGGTGGGTTGCCTAAACGTTTTGATAGGTCTCATAGTTTTGGACCGCCCACGGTCTTAGACTTTTGTTAAGCATAGGTGTGTCTTGTTTGTGGTGTACCAAGCTCTTCGTCCATTTGGTTTAGCTTTGTTTTGTTTGGTGGTAAGGTTACATCTCGGTGAATTTACTATAGATGTCGAATATATTAGAGCTGCCAAAATTTAGAACTAGAACTCGTGTTGAACTAGGTATTGGAGGCATCCGGGGAGATTTATGAGCATCTGTGCGAATTTCTAGGCTGGTGGTTGAGATGCCAACCAACATTGCCTGGGTAGATAATATAATGTGTTTAACTCACTGGTCATTTGTCCATGGTGTAGCATTTGGCTTGAGAGCAACCACTGGCTATTCAAATCAAAGATGTTGCCGCTATGTTTAGTTTGTATAAAAAGGTTAAGGGTAAATGTCGCAAGTGGAACTTATGGGTCATGGTATTATTGTGGGTGGGTTAGCCGTGCACTTGTGTTGTGTGGGGCGATTGTCCTGTAAAGTGATTTTTTTGTCTTAATATATACTACCTCCGTTTCAGGGCTTAAGGCGCACACGCTTTTTAAAGCAAAGTTTGACCAAAAAAATTGAGCAACAAAATCTTGATTATATTGTACATAATTAGTACCGTTGGATTTGTATTGAAAAATACTTTTCAGTGATACTAGTTTTATACCAAAACTCTTTACGTATTTAGAGTAATTCTTGGTCAAAAAACACGCAAAACGAGAACGCCTTAAGCCCTGAAACGGATGGAGTAGACCTTTTTTAGAGAAATCTTAATATATAGACTGGATAAGTTGGCGCGGCGTACGTGCTGCATTAATAGGAAAAATTACTGATGACGAATTACTATCATATCATGAAATTACTAACTGCTAAACAGTTTTCGTAGGGTTACTAGTATAGGCAGATCTACTGTCAAAGAGGAAAACAACAATGTTGCCACCTTGTGACGAATTATGACTGAGAAATTACCCATGCTCAAAGATTTATGGAAGGATAATTACGGCCGAAAAATTACAGCCAAAAAGTTAGGTCGACGAATTACCGTTCTTGATATAAAAATAAAATGTGAAAATAAATTGAGATGGAACAGATTGAAGGTTTGCAAGTACGTACTATACTACTCCGTATCTCATATTCTAAACGTCGGAAAAAGTAGTACCCTCAAATTAATAATAGCCCTTTATTTTTGTTCATCTAAAGGCTTACAACGTTTTATACTACTCCCTCCGTCCCGGTTTAAAGGACACAATTTGCAAACCATGCAATCCCAAAATACTTAGACACAAAAGCATTTAATCTCTGTAATGCTTGCATGCACATGTGTGAACAAATGTGAACACTTTTCTAACTCTTTTTTCTTCTTATGTATGTTCTACTCCATACTATTAAATGGACCAATTACTGATGCCTTTGTGATCCGGAGATTTGCAAATCAAGGCCCTTTAAACCGGAGGAGTAGTGTCAAAAAAAGACTAGTACAATTTATACTAGTGGTATCCATATAACAATAATTAGCACCGAACAAAAAAAAAGGCCGTAGACAGGCCCAGCCCAATAGAGCCCAAGTAGTCGGGTGATATTAATACCGATCTAACTCTCCATCGCCATAGCCGCCTCCCATCTGCATGGTCGCGTGCTCGCCTCCCATCGCCGAGGGCCGGCGACCACCGCTGCGTCGGGCCTCCCGTCGGAGTGTACTGATTCTACGCCACCCACGAACCTCCGTCGTCCTCCTCCCCGATCTGAAATCCCACTGCGACGCCCTCTTCCATCGACACGGGCACACGGCCGCTTCCACCGCTGATGGTTAGTTCCGGCGTCACTACTGCGTCAGGCCTTCCAATGGTCCTTCCTTTCTCGGGTTGTAGTTGCACGGTGGAGGGTGCCGCGGGCGCTCAAGGGCTTGGTTCGGCTTCAGGCGATCGTGCGCGGCCGGCAGGTGCGGAAGCAGGCGGCGGTGACGCTCCGCTGCATGCAGACGCTGGCGAAATGCAATGTACGAATCAACTCCTCTACAGAATTCTAGTAGAACAGAGTGCTTGAATGTAGAATCGAGTTAACATTTATTTCTTTCCTGCAGCAACTGAAGAACATCAAATGGTCGGTCGAACCAGTCTGGTCTCCTACTCAAGCACCAGCACCGCAACAAGAACAATGGCAGCTGGAGCTGGCTAGAGAGGCCCTGGGAGAACAGACTGGAGTAGCTTGTTGCACATTAGGAAATCCGTCAGTAGCACAATAAGCTGTGTTAGCTTGCTGGTACTTTACAGTGTACACTAATATCTTCCAAGAAGGCATCTTATCAATGTGCCTTCACTCTGAATTTTTATTTTGTAGGACAATTTCAAATTGCCAGCTGCTGATGTTTTCAGTAGTTCTATATCTTGTATGATGCATGTATCATGTACCTCAGATGGTGCGAGATTAATTAATTAATTAATCTGGACAAGTAGTGCAAGCGTATGTGTATATTCATTGCCACATGAATTTTATCTCTCTTCCTCCATGTCCACTTGTGAAGACTGCATTTTCATTTAGTATCTTATTGCGGCAAATAGCAGTCACGTATTCAGTTAATTAATCTGGACATGTAGTGCAAGTCCATGAGTATATTCATTGCCATATGAATTTTATCTCTCTCTTTCTCCATGTCCACGTAAGCAATTATATTCAGTACTATCTTTCTTTGCCAAAACAAAAGTTATATATTCAGTACGTGCACCCCAGAATTCTGTAGCTTCATGACTTGCACAGAACGCCCATGGAGCAGCAGAGAAGAAGATGACAGCATTAACACTGGTACACCAAGATGTTCGGATTCTAGCATTTCTAGGATACAGAGGAGCAATGGGCATATTTGTAATTCATTAACATTTCCAGAACACAGGAGCAACAAGCAGAGGTGTACAAGTAATTCTTCGGAAATAGTACAGATTGCAAAACACCAGCCAATGGCACCCATAGTACAGATCTGCGAAACACTAAGCCATTGGCAACCATAATTTATGACAGATGCTGCTTGTGCTTCAAACTTCCTGCGTAAAAACCCATCTTACATTAGTTAATTCAACATCATTAACTTGTCGCTGAATATTTTAGTCAACATATTTAAACACTACTAGGAAAATAGTACAACTTATTGGAATTTTATTTTATCTTAAATTAATTTGCCATCAGTCACTAGTACATTCCTAGCAAAACGTATAAATAAAACAGAGAGACATTAAATAATGGCATTTGATACCAATAAAAACAATGGGCAGAATAGTGTAGAAACAATTATTTTACGAGACAGTAATATTCATGTCAGCAGTCACGTAAATCATGTACTCCCTCCGTCCTAAAATAGATGTCTCAGATTTGTCAAAATTTGAATGAATCTAGACACTATTTAGTATATAGGTTCATCTAAATTTTAACAAATCTAAGACGTCTATTTTGGGACGGAGGGAGTATAACAAAAGCATCTCGCTGGCATTCACAACTATGGACCATAGTTGTGCACGTGCAACTCAGAAAAGAAAAGTTCGAGAGCATGTCAACATACACCATAATAGCAGGAAGAGATACATTAACTGAACACACAAAGCAATCCAACAATCAAATAGTATGGAAAAGAAACTAAAACTATAGAATAAATAAGTTTGTTGCACATGACGTATTTTATTGATTATTATGCATTGTTCTTTCAGCCTTTTATGAAACGGATTTAATTGTAGGTTATGCAAAGAGAAATTGATGAACACAAAAGAGCAGTACTTGTTAGATTGATCTCAACATGACAGGGCCCAACGGCCCGTCACGCCCCTAACCGCGCCCTGATCGGGGGCGTCCAATCCTATCTGGTTGGTGGGCCCCTGTCGCCGCGCTATATAAAGTGGTGGGGGCTGGCAGCACACGATACGAGGTTCGCCGCTGCGCCAATCACCCCACCTACACCCCTACCGATCTAGGGTTAGCGCGAGCCGGCGGGAAGCACCACCACCACCGCACACCCACGCCATCACCCCTTTTCCTATGGCTAACGACGGCGGCTCCAGCTTCGGCACTAGCTCCGGCATCCCCTCTGGCTCGTGCTTGTCGAGCCAGGGCGCAGGTAGTACTCTACTACTCCCTCCCTCTCTCTGTTCTACTAGATCCATTCAGTACAGATCCTACCAAGGCTCTAGAACTATCAATGGTATCAGAGCAATCTTAGTTGCTAGCCTTTTGTTTTTCGATAGAAAGAAATCAAAGCAAAAAAAAAACCTAGATCCAAACCCCAAAGTACGCCTGCCCTATGGCCGCATCGTTCCTCTCGATCTAGATGGGCATCCCTAGTGGAGACATCTAGAAGAAGAACAACACCCCTTCGGGGGCAAACAAAATCAAAAGCTAACCCTATTACCGTCCCCACATCTCACCCCAGATCAAGAAAACAAAGATGAAAAGCCCATTTTTCTCCCAGGTCCCGCATGCCAAACCCCACAGAAAGAAAAGAAACTCGAAAACCCCTAAATCCCCATTGATCTATCCCCAAAAGCAAAGTCAGACAAAAAAAGGGAGGGAAAGGGAACACCGGCCACCACTGCGCCGCTTGCCGGTCGTGCGCCCACCCTCGGGTGGACGCACCGCCGGCAAGGGGGGCAAAAAGGGCCGCTCCAGTCCCTCGTTCTTCTCTCTGCACAAGGTAGGGAAGTGGATGGGACGAGATAGAGGGGAAGAAGAAGAAAGGGGTGGCGGCGGAGGAGAGGAAGGGCACCGGCGCCGGCGCAGTTGCCGGACGGACGGACGCCTCGCCTCCCCAACACCGCCGGAGAGTAAGCCGCCGAGGCCACCGCCGCTCACCGAGCGCGGGGCTAGGAGCCACCGCTGCTGCGGGAGGCAGAAGGGGGCGTAGGGTCACCGCCGCTGGCCGCTGGCGGCGCAGCCGCCATCCTCCACGGCACCGCCGCCAGAGAGGAGCGAGTGGGGGGAGCTCGGGGTGGACGAGGGGGGAAATAGGGCTTAGGGTTAGAGGGGACTGCAGTGGGGGTGGTTTTGTCCCCGCGAGGAGCGCGGGGAACCGTCCGATCTAGGGCGTGCTTTGGTCAGATCGCGCCGCTGCTGGTGGTCAGGCGGTAGCGAGCTGCCAAGCGGCGATGGCGGGTTGGCTGGTTGGCGGCGATCCATGGCGTTCTCATCACGTGGCGGCAGATAGCCTCTCATGAGCTCTGGGCTCAAGCGGCAGCTAAGCGCTGAGGAACCAGGCGGTTTTAGCCGTCATTGCTGCTCACAAAAGGCCCGAGGGGCATAGGTGTAGCTTGCTTTTTTTTTTCAGAGCAAAGTTTTGATGTTTTTTGTTCAGTTTTTTGAGCAAATTTTATACAGATTTTTCTATTCAAAACATTCCAAAGATTTTTGTTTAGCGAATATTAAAGTGACAGAAATTTTTCTGCAAAGTATTAAAGTTGATGAATTTTATTCATTTTTCCGCTGCAAAATAGTTGTTTTAAATTGCTAGAATGCAATAAAAGTGTGTTAATTTTTTTGTTATAAAAGATGTGATAAAGTAATTTAAAGTTGATTATGCTCCATGTTATTAATTGACCAACGTTATTAATAAACATGATCATGATCCCTTTCATTATGTATTAAAGGTGCATTTAATTTTAATTTTACCCAACGGTGATGTAATTTTAAATGGCACAAACAATTGCATGCTTAATTTATACCAACGTTGGATTAATGCATACAGTTGTTTTTGGTTATCTCACATCTTTTGTGTTTTCAGGAGGTCTTAACCTCATGAGCTGCCTGAAGGACATCCCACTGCTTAGAGGGGATAACTACTTCGAATGGAGGAAAAAGGTTGATCTGGCCTTTGTCTGCGCCGAGGTGGACTGGGTGGTTGACACTAAACAACCAGTCAAGCCCGAGGACCCAGTGAGGGGTGATGCTGAGGAAAGTGCTGCATTTGAAAAAGAGAAAGAGGGACCATGCTCCTTTGGAGCTGGCCTACTCAATAGACAATCAAAAGTGAGTCAATGCAAACAACAAATGCTTGGCTTTTGTAAAGAACACAATTGAGAATGCAATAGTGGGCTCAACTGAAGAGTGTGCCTCTGTTGGTGAGTACCTTGTAAAGATAAAGAGCCAGTTTACTAGCTCTTTAAAGATGTATGCAACCCAGCTGCTAAAACAGTTGATGACAGAAAAGTATACGGGAGGGCCACATGGCATTATGAGCACATCTTGAGGATGTCCAACATGGCGGCTAAGTTGAAGCCCATGGATGCGGATCTCGAGCTCAAGCCTGCTCTTTTGGTGCATCTTGTCATGTCCTCTCTTCCCCAACAGTTCGAGAACTTCGTCATCAACTATAACATGTCCTCTGAAAAGTGGGACATTGAAAAGACCATAGGGATGTGTTCTCAATAAAGTCATCATCCTCCAACAAGTGCGGACAGAGGAAAAGGATCTTGCGAAGAGATACAGATCACAAGTGAGAATCGGACCCAGAAAGACAAATCATCAATAGGCAAACATCTCCTGTCAAGATTCAGGCAACGCACAAAACCCCAACAGACAGGTCCAGATCAACTTGCACATTTCCATTGGAACTAAAACTGTTCAGGAATTTCGCAAAACAGCACAGAACACAACACAACGCACGAGTAGCCAATTCAGGAGTTAACACAACACTGATTTCCTTTCAACTGTTTCAGCTAGGAATTATATTGATCTCTCTGTCTCTCTCCGAGATGTTAAGACAAGCCACGGGCACATCCATCGATAGATACAGACGACGACGACCGAGACATGAGACAAAGTAAAACAAACTACCAGAGAGCTATAGACTAGGAACTTCCGAACTCAGACAAGAGACTAGCCAGAGCTACTACCGTTCCATCAGCGACCAATCCTAGCAACACCGTCGGTGTCGAGGTTGAAGCGCTCTTCTACAGCCTTGAGCCACACCACGAGCTCTTTGATCGAGAGCGTGTGTCCAAACCGACCAAGGTCTCAATGGGCATGGTGATCTGACAATATTCTTCAGCATTACCTCGAGAAAGTTGCGCGCCGTTTTCTTCTCCGGCACGATCTTCCCGAGGAGCGCAAGCTGGTTCACCATACCTGAGCTGTGGATGGCGAAGTCAGCGCCGTCCTTGTAGCGGATCGCGGCAAACTGCTTGTTCAGCGTCACCCGCTTTGGCGTCACGCACACAGGCAACGCCAAGCCACATCGTCTTCAGCACATCCCACACGCCCTTGGTCGTGCCCTTCGACGCTCCAAACTGAACCTAGTGTCCGTCGGACGAAACTGAAACTAAAACAGCTAATTGCTCCAATCGAAGTACTGCCGCCAAAAAGAGTCGTCTCAGGCGCTGTCACCCTCAGATCTCAAAAAGGTACAAAAGGGATCCAACTCCAAGTGCACAACTTCAACGGAGATATTCTGCATCCAGGCTGCACCGAATTGTTCAGTGATCGTCTAGAATTGGAGAGCGATGGATGAAGACTTACACTCCAAACTTTCAGATAAACTTCTTCCTAAAAACAAAACTCCTGAAGCTAACAGCGCAACATAAGCAGCACATCACCCCACGAGCAAACAAGATACAGAATCTCAAAACAGTAGCAATCAGAAGAGAACAAAGAGGAGCCACTCTTGGCTGACACAAGATTGACCAGAACACTGGATCATCATCCTGACAGACCCAACAAGTGCTGCCAGACAAAAAGGATCTTGAGGAGGAACAACAGATCACAGGTGGGAACAAGATCCAGCAAGACAGTGAACTACGAGATCAAATCTTAGTCAGAGGTGAGCAAAGCAAAAGCAGAGACGGATGAGGGAAACCTGGGCAAGTACATCTGAGATCCTCCCAGTTTGTCACTGCCAAAAAGAAGAAAAGTAAACGAAATCCAACTGAGCACACAAAAGGACAAGAACACTATGCATCATCAAGATAACTTCCTAGTACTAATCTGCAAAAACGGCTGGCCACCCCCAAACTTTCAGAAACCTTGCTTAAAGTAAGAAAAATTAATGCCAGTTCCCACGATCAAACAAGATACATGGCCACCGAACAGTGGCAATCAGAAGGGGAGCAAAGTGCCACTGCTGACTGATACTGTAGATGATATTGCCAGAGCACTGAATCACCATCCTCCAACAGGATTTTCAGAAGAGATGCAGATCACAAGTGGGAATCATATCGAGAAAGACAAATAATCACAGGCAAGTCTCCTGTCAACTGGTCAAGATTCAGGCAATGTTACAAGATCCCAAGAGACAGGTTCAGATCAGACTGAAACTGCTCATGAACAGCACAACAGCAGAGAAAAACCAACACAGCGCACAAGTAAACAAGGACAGAACTCATGCACAACAGTTTCAGCTAAGCATTATATTGATATTCCGAGATGTTAAGACAAGCCACGGGTACATCCATCGATAGATACAGAAGACGACTGGGACATGAATGAAAACTACTACCAGAGAGCTAGACTAGGAACTTCCCCACTCCGACCAACATGAGACTAGCTAGAGCAGCAGCAGCAGCAGCCTGAGGCAAAAGGGAGGGACTACGAGAGCTAGACTACTAACAGGACAGAAGAGCAACCATCCATCCATCCATCCATGGAGACACGCCAGTGAGAGACCTGCTGCTGCTGCTTGCTGGTACGGACGCATCACTCGTCGGCCTGCAGAGACAAGTTTCAGAGGTGAGGGACAAGTTATTGAACAGCGCAGATTCAGATTCAGTAGGGAACAGGTTGGGGGGAGATGGCCTTACCTCGCTGCCTTCATCCTCGTCGTTGACCTCTGACTTGGACTTCTCGGAGTCTCCGGACGCCTCTGCCTGCAACAATAGGGGGACAGGGAACGGCACGGATCAGTACAGCAACTCAGCAGTTTCGTGGGTGTTGCGAATCTGACGACGAGTGGTGGGAGAGCATGGTGCACGTACCTGCGGGTTGTTGTAGGCCTCGATCTTCTTGGTGTACTCGGCCTTGAGCTTCTCGGCCTTGGCCACGTAGGGAGCCTTCTCCTGCAATTCCAAACAGCACAAAGTTAGCACAGAGCAGCAAGCGCGGACCAATTGCTAAAGGGCGTTAGCTAAAGGGCAAGCCAGCGCCCCCATTGCAGGGGATTGTGTAACAGATCCGAAACAATGACCGAAGACTGTAACCGATTCGAATCCGAAGCTACCGAGATGGGGAAATTGAACGAGACAGCGCTTAAGCAAAACAGATAAAAATCTGAAGCGCTAGCGAGATCAACGCGTGTTTGTCTATCGAGAAATTTGAATCGGTGAGCCTTCGGGTGAGCAGATTGTAAACAGAAACAACCAACTCGGGATTCAAAATCGGGCGGAAATTTCAGGCTAGTAGCAGCACGATGCAATGTAGCGACACTGGAACAAGTAATCCCCAGCAGAAAGGAATCCCGAAAACTACGCCGACGCATAACATTGCATCGATTCAAATCACAGAACTACGAGATGAGATCGGGACCGACAGCGAATCCAGCAGTTCGAGAGGGGGGAAGGGGAAACAAACTTACAGCATCGGTCAGGGACTTCCACTTCTCACCACCGGCCTTGCCAACCTGCGATTCACAGCCACAAGCAAAACCCGAAATCATGACGCGGAACTCACATCACAGCACAAACAAGACGCAGCGAAATCAGACGAACAGCGAGAAAACACAGGAGGCAACGGGGTCGCTTACCACGGAGACCTGCTTGTTGTCGGGGTGCTTCTCCTTGTAGTCCTTCCTGAATCCCTCCCTGCATAGAGAGAGACACACACACGCGAATCGCGCACCGTCAGGAACACGGAACCGAAAACGAAGCAGGAAACAAGGGGTGGACGGATCTGGGAGTGGGGAGCTTACATGAAGACGAAGAAGGCGCTCGGGGGACGCTTGGGCTTGTTGGGGTCCTTCTCGGACTTGGCCTTCTTCACGGCGAGCCTGGAGTCGCCGCCGCGCGCGCTCGCCTTCGCCTTCATCTCGCAAACCTGCAACAAGCACAACCACGCACACAGATCGGAAACGGAACAGAGAAGAACGAACACATCTCGCAGCATCGGACGGCGGGAAGAAACCGGACGGGGATTTCGAACGAACGGGAGGTACCTTGGGAACGGGGATTTCGCGGGCGTCCTGGCGGAGCGGTGGTGGGGGAGGTGGGCGGCTCTCTCCTGCTGGATCCGGGGCGGGTTTGGGGTAGGGTGGAGGCGGAGGGGGCGGGTTATAAAGGCGGGGCGGGGGAGGCGGGAGTTTGCGCGGGATCCCGGCGAAATTTTTGAGGACACGTCAGCGATCCGGCCGCTCGCCTCCCATTGGCCGAGGAGGCCTCGCGCCGCGTGTTTCCGTGGTGTGCTTCTTCGGGGAGGGGCAGTTTGGGCATTCCGGGAGAATCTACGGACGTGATCAGCTTTCCGTGCCCACGTACGCAATAAGGAACACGCACGACCTTGTACCGCGGACCACGCTCGTGTACAGAGTACGTATGTCTCTGTACTCGTCGCATACACGAATCTCCAACTGTCTACACATGTGTCCCTTTGTTGAAAAAAAAAGGAGGTCAAGCTGTTGTTCTCTCTCAACTCGCAACCTACATGGTGGTTCTTTTGTGTAGTCATTCTTATCTCTTCGAAACATTCGCGGGTGGAGTAACTTTTGCGACAACATATACGGCATTACCAGTGTAAATATGACACTCATCAACCGACATAAACAACGATTGTGTTGATGTGTATCAGTGACGTGCCGGCTATCCAGCATGACATGAAGGGTGTAACAATGCTAAAGGCCCCCTCTCCTTTGTCATTCATTTTCTACCACATATGTGTTGGCGTCTTCACTAATCATCGCTGAACTTAGACTATGCACATTCGTCATCGGGAGAGGATGTAGGTGAGGGTGTGTAGGATTTCTTTTCATGGTTTAATACGTGGTTGATGTCAGGAATATGCAACATGTATTCCTCTGGGGGCCAAAGGCCACAATATATAGTACATGTATAGGTGGAAATATGCACAAAAACCCCCTAACAAGTGGGGACATACAATATACAAATATACATCTAACACCACCCCCCCCTCAAACTCATGATGGTTCCACAACACTAAGTTTGGAGAGAAAGAATGTATGTTGCGCAATGATCTGTGCTTTCGTAAAAAAATCCGCCAACTGTAACTCTGAAGGCACATACTGAAGCGCAACAACCTAAACTACACCTGAGCACGTGTATATAAAGCATCAACACCAATATGCTTGGTAAGCTCATGCTTGACCGGATCACGTGCAACACTAATAACACTTGTACTGTCAGACAAAACCAAAGTGTGTGTGGAAATAGAGACTCTAAAATCCGCAAGTAACCATCATAATCAGGTCCCCTCAGCAGTCAACAAGGCCATAGCACGCAACTCGGCCTCAACACTCGAACGGGGAACCGCTGTCTGTTTCTTCGTCTTCCAAGCAATGAGCGAACCACCAAGAAACACACAGTAAGCAGAAAGTGAACGGCGATCCGAAGGATCACTCGCACACGTAGCGTTCAAATAGCACTAACGTGGTGATCCCAAGATCTAGCTGAGGTAGAAGGCCACGAGGTTTACCACTAGACGCGCAGTTGCAGATTACTGATGAAGCGCGTCAGTTGATGCGATGATCCTCACGATCGATCGTCTGATGCGGATCGACTGCACCTCGGTATCCGCGCATAAGGAGGAGCACCGGCGGTGAACTGCTAGGTTCGTATCGACGGTAGGACTGTTGTGGAGCTAGGGTTTCCAACACATGGAATGACCTAACCGAAAAACGATTAACCTTTCTGGGTTACGGTGCTCCACTATATATAGGGAGTGAACGTGGACTCTGCTCACGCGACCCATTCACTAAAGCCCATATAACACTAGTCACCGTGAGTCCAACTCACTAACTCGGTCCTAATCCGGTTTAGGTCCAACCCAACCAGATTACAGGTTCAGATCCAATCCAAACATGCTCCCGCTCTTAAGTGTGCGACCCCGCAGGCTCATGGCTACTTGGACACGATTGGAGTCTGACTCTCAATCGATCGATCGATGGCGGCTCCTAGCGAGCGTCTTGCTCCCAAGTACCAAAGAGTCATGACGACTTGCCTTTCCAATGCGACTTACGTTCGAGTCTCTTTTGCCTCACGATATACCTTGTCAAACTATAGGCGAATAATTGTCATCCCTTAAATAGTCCGACTCTCTTCTCGATCCAAGATAAGTGATTCACCCGACTAACTCTTAGTCGATCGCCTCAGTTAACACTTAACCGAGTCGTGCATGGCCATGCTTTCCGAATCATATCTCACGAGAGGGCCCAGAGAATATCTCTCCGAGTGGAGGGGCAAAATCCCATCTTGGTTATTCACATCACGCAGCTTGATTCTCAGTCGACCCGAACCCTGCCTTTATAACTGCCCAGTTACGGATCAGCGTTTGACAGAACCTAAGTCTGATCCTCAACTCGGACTATGCAACAATCTCAGGTCCAAGGATTACATTGATTGAGATATACAAATGACAACTTGTTCGTTGTACCTCAATATGGGTCAATCCGACTCGCTAAACTCTTTAGCCGAATCTGTGTAAGTTGGAATAGCAT
This sequence comes from Avena insularis, assembly GCA_023614405.1. Taxonomy (NCBI): domain Eukaryota; kingdom Viridiplantae; phylum Streptophyta; class Magnoliopsida; order Poales; family Poaceae; genus Avena; species Avena insularis. The sequence continues at coordinate 349,139,353 of CM042691.1, forward strand.
CTCCATGCTCATGACAAGTGGAACTGAGTCATCAAGCCAACTTTCACATTGGTCTAAGTTGTGTGTCCAGCACAACTTCGATGACCAAGGATATTTAGTACAAAAAATATGAATGCATAGTTCCACACCGAATCACATATTCAATGATACACATCAGATGTTTATACAAGGACTACTTAATATCTTTATGAATACAATGGGAAATCTCATCATACATGATTGCCTATAGGGCATATTCCCAACAGTCTCCCGCTTGCACTAGAGTCAATCTTCTAACATCACATGTCTAAGCATCTAATGCCCATGGCTCTCAGGTGCGCCTCATGCTTCGGCTGTGGTAACGGCTTTGTCAATGGATCTGCAATATTTGCATCCGTGTGTACCTTGCATAACTTGATATCACCCTGATCCACGAACTGGCGAATCAGGTGGTACTGCATGAGTATGTGCTTGTTCTTCTGGTGTTGTCTAGGTTTCTTGGCTTGTGCAATAGCACCATTGTTGTCACAATACACGTCCAACGGATTGGACGAGCCCTGAACCACACCAAGATCCATGAGGAAATTCCTCATCCAAACAACTTCCTTTGCTGCCTTCGAGGCGGCAATATACTCAGCCTCTATTGTAGATGCAGACACAGTCTCTTGCTTGGAACTCTTCCAGCTCACATCACCTCCGTTTATAATAAACACGTATCCGGATTGTGAACGAGAATCATCAGAGTCGGTAAGATAACTCGCATCCGTGTAACCCTTTACACTGAGTTTGTCTTCACCACCATAAACCAAGAACATATCCTTAGTCCTTCTCAAGTACTTTAGGATATTTTTAGCATTATCCATGGATCTCTCCAGGATCAGCCTGGTATCTGCTCACAACACTTAGAGCATAGGAAACATCCGGCCTAGTACAAATCATGGCATACATGATGGATCCGACTTCAGAAGCATATGGAATCGCACTCATCCGACTTCGCTCATCAGTTGTCGAAGGACACTGAGTCTTGCTAAGTTTTACAGCATGGGACATCGGTAAGAACCCCTTCTTAGACGATTCCATGTTGAACTTCTTCAACACTTTGTCGAAATAAGTACTCTGACTCAATCCAATGAGCATCCTTGATCTATCTCTATAGATTCGGATTCCGAGGATGTATGTTGCCTCACCCAAGTCTTTCATTGAGAAACTCCTTTCCAATGATTCCTTGGTTTCATGCAACATCTGGACATCATTTCCAATCAGTAATATGTCATCCACATATAAGATTAGAAAATTTACTTTGTTCCCACTAAACTTCTTGTACAAACAAGGATCATGTGTTGGAGATATGCCCTAGAGGCAATAATAAATGTAGTTATTATTATATCTTTGTGTTTATGATAAATGTTTACATTCATGCTATAATAGTATTAACAAGGAAACATTAATACTTGTGTGATTTGTAAACTTAATTTGAAGTCCCTAGTAAAGCCTCTATATAATACTAGCTTGTTGGTTAATAGATGATTGTGGTTTCCCTATCATGAACATTGAGATGTTATTAACAACAAGATCATATCGTTAGGAGAATGATATGATGGACATACTCCTATAGATAAGCGTAGCATAAAGATCAAGTCATTTTAATAGTTCAATTGCTATATGCTTTCTGATACATAGTAATATAATTCCTTCGACCATGAGATCATGCATATCACCTTTACCGGATGGATGCTTTGATGACATCAAACACCACACCGTAACTGGGTGGCTATAAAGGTGACATTGAGTGTTCGAAAAGTATTGGTTGAAACACATGGATCAAGAGTGGGATTTGTCCATCCATATGACGGATAGATATACTCTGGACCCTCTCGGTGAAATGTCATCCAATTAGCTTGCAAGCATGTGGTAGCTCACAAGGGATCACATATCAGGGAGCGAGAAAAGAGTACTTATCGGTAACGAGGTTGAACTAGGTATGCAGAGATACCGACGATCATAACCTCGGATAAGTAAACTATCGTGAGACAAAGGGAAATTGATATCGTATGTAAGTGGTTCATTCGATCACAAAGTAATCGTTGAAATATGTGGGAGCCATATGAATTTCCACATTCCTCTATTGGTTATTGTTCGGAGAAGTGTCTCGATCATGTCCGCATAATTCACGAACCGTAGGGAGACACACTTAAGGATTCGACGTTGTTTGAGTAGTTATGGAATGATGAGAAAGAGACCGAATGTTGTTCGGAGTCTCGAATGGGATTCGGGATATCACGAGGAGATCCGGAATGGTACGGAGAATAAGATTCATATAAGGAAAGTCCCGTTTCGGAGTTGGAGAATGGTTCCGGTGTTTTCATCGAGAATGTTCTAGAATGTTCCGGAATGTCCGGCACTCCGGAGGGGAAGGGTACATGAATGTGTTGTATCAAGTTGGTATGATTGCATCATGTACTAAGTGTCATCGCTGAACCAAATAAAGGATTAATTCAAATCCTAGTTTGAAAAGTCAAATAGCTAGTTTGAAAAGTCAAACGGCTAAATTTGGAAAGAGGAAAAGAGGAGGAGTGGGAAACCGAGTTGGGGAGGAGTTCCCTCCTCCAACCGGCGGCGCCCACCCAAGCCGAGTTGGGGAGGTACTCCCCTCCCCTTGGCCGCGCCTCCTACCTATAAAGGGAGGGGCAGGGCTGCCCCTCCTAGGACACAAGTCCCTTGCCCCGAAAACCCTAACCCTAGCCGCCGCCGCCCTCCAAGTCGCCGCCGCCTAGGGATCTCCTTGCCGCCGACTTGGGCACCTCCAAGCCCTAGCCACCGGCCCTAGCACCTCTTCCTCGGCGTGTCTAAACCCTAGATCATCGAGGGATTTCTCATAGCCCACCATACTCGCTCCGACTTAAGGCGAAGCCCTGCGAGATCTCCCCTCTACTTCCGGTACCACGCCGTTGTCTGCTTAGGAATCGCGAGAGTGCTACAACCTCATTTTCTTTGGAACAAGGGAGAGGAAGGTCTTCGTCGAGTACCGAACGTGTGACCGACTGCGGGAGCGCTGCCGGAACGCAGCGTCGAAAGGATCGTCTACGCGATCTTGAGATCGGGAAGAGTACGACTACATCACCCACGAGAATCCGCTCTCGTTAAACACTTTGGAATCTTCGAGGGTGAGTTATTCCATCGACTCGTTGCTACAATCTAGTAGATAGATCTTGGCTTGTTTGTTTGTAGGCGGTAGAATTTTTTTGTTTTCCATGCTACGAAACCCTACAGTGGTATCAGAGCCGTGTCTATATGTAGATCTGTTGCACGAGTAGAACACAATGGTCATTGTGGGCGTTCATGCTTTTATTGTCAATTGCTTCTCGTGTACTTTGCATCTTGCGGTATGTTGGGATGAAGCGGCCCGGGCTAACCTTACATGACATCGTTCATGAGACTTGCTCCACGCTTGACATGCAACTTGTATTGCATAAGTGGCTTTGCGGGTGCCTGTTTCTCCTATGTGACACCCTCAGAATCGGCCCTATGCAAGTTTCAGTGCTTCCCGCCAAACCCGCATAGAAACGATTCAAAGGTGCCCACCAGGCACTTGTGTGCGGGTGGAAAACGAAGTAATATCATTACACAATAGTCCTCGATGGAACCCACAAAACATATATATACAACAGCGACTCAAAGAGTCAAGAATACAGATTTACAGTACAAAGATCCAAATCACCTTGAAAACAATACAGCGTCCGAGTACGGACAAGATGCAAATTGAGCTAAGAGCCCTGGAGAATAACCAATGGCGTCCATAACCCTACCCAGGCCAAGCCGGAAGGGTAACCCTGCTAACGACGTCGATCTCAAAACCTGCTTAACAAAAGGTGCCGAAAGGGCAAAGGAAAAGAGAGCGGTCGATCGAGGCCAAGACACGGCGAGACTAGAATTGGCGGTCCTCGCCTACATAGGTATGGTGGATGAAGCGGCATTGGCATGCACTAAACAACCTATAGAGACTCGATACAAATAGGCTATCGAGAGGGGTAAGAAAGACCTATTGAACCAACTGATACTACCACCAAACATACCCATCCTGGTATTTCCCCTCGAGACCAGACGAGGAAGTCAACCGAGGAACTCACACCGTTGGCGGTTTTATTTATTCAATTATCGTTGCAGCAATTACTAGTCGTATAGATAGTCATCCCGATATAATAAGCGATGGGCTCTTTTAGTTAACCATTCCATTGTAGTTGCAACACTTACTAGTCAGATACAATTAGCATGAGATATCCCAAACCCAGCAGTTGTTGGTACTTTTATTTAGCCATTCCGTTGTAGTGGAGCTGATTACTAGTCATATCGGATACAAGTCAATTTATAACGATAAACTTTAGTTATAGTTGTCTATGATCGAGAACTGTGCTCCAAGTCGTCCATAACCGGACACGGCTTCTCGAAAAGATTAAACCTGAGGGTGCACCAAAGTTCCACACGCACCTACACCCTTGTTGTCGATCGGTAGGTACAAGATCACAAAACATACACCCAATGTATGTCGACGGGGTTTTGACACGCTTTCCGGACCCAAAGCAAGCACGGGGCCACCCCACTACCCCAGAACGAAGTCGGTCGGTCTCGAGACGGACCCGTGGTTTGTGTCGACGGTCAGTACGTTGGGAACCCGAAAATGTGGCCTGGGCTTGTCGATACGTAGCGATGTCACGGTCCTAAATCACAGGTGCTCCATGCACAATCATAAATAAAGCAGTAAAGCATGGCATAAGTACATGATAGTAATAAAGCCCCAAACTACTTTGTGGCCCCCGGTACAATACTTTGAAATCAGGTACTAAATCGATGGGGGTGCCCACACACCCCACCTGTGGTTAGCGCGCTCGATCTCGGAACAGGTGTCAAGAACTCGGGGTCCTACGGGACACCAAAGGAGCGTTAAAACCAAATATTGTCTATTACCCACCGGTGCCTCTGCATTATTTACCTACTTCAATTTTAGTTATTAAACAGTAATTAAAGCCATGATCATCTCCAACATTAAACATGCGGCATTACTCCAACAACTGTGGTACTTGATGACATGCAACAACACTTGAGCAAGCGACTACGACGCGCAAGTCCAACTATCTACCAAACAACAGGTAATAGGATGTGTCCAAGGCAATATAAGGCTGCAAGGGATATCACGGGCACGAAAACTAGAGCATCACAACACAGATAGCAATAGATCAACAGGAGGGAATAAATACTATAAAAGTAATATAGGTAGAAAGGGGGAGATGCTCGCCTGAAAACATTGTCGAAGGTTCATCCGAAGATCGGGTCGACACTCGCATCAACTCATCGGCCTAATCCGCGAAGAAGCAAAACACTAGAAGAAACACCGGATACACTATTTAATTCTATGACATAAGAACGGGCATGATGCATGTATGATGTATGACATGGCAAGATGCGATGCAATTAGGCAATATTAACGGAACCGGGGTCCCGGCAAATATTTAAGTGGTTCAAGTTGTTTAGATACCCCACAATTTAAATGATGTCTTAACATGGCAAAAGATAGCACCGGTTCGCTACACCAATTTAAATAGGACCAATATAAGACTAGATTTGCCCGCATATGGATCCCATATTGAATTATGAGGTGAATCGGCATAATGTCCCCAAACCCCACCATATGTATACAAACATGACAATTTATATGCAACAGGTAGATATTATATATTATAAAAAATATGGGGCTCGAAAAAGGAGTCACACATTGGGGTCGAAGATCTTGGGGTCCGAAGGTGTTTGAGGAATCGGGATTGGTCTCGCCGGGATCGGTCTTCAGGGTCTCGACACCTTCGCTTCCATGTGGGCGGCTTTGGCATCCGGGAATTCTCCAGGTTCGTGACATCGTCTGAGAAGGAGAACTTGGGAGTCCGGCCTCGAGTCCGGGGTGGAGAACTTGGCGTCCACAAAGAGGATGTTCGGATTCCAGCTTCGGCTGTTATCGATGCACTTGGTTCCGCGTCGGCACGGTCTTTGGGTATCACGAGCTCTCGATGACGACACGATGCATTGAGCACCTATTGGTACGATGACCCGAATTGGAACCAAACTTGGCCGAGGAGAACAATAACCTGCACGACAAGATCTGTCTGATACCTCTCCCAAGAGATTACAAAACCAAGTACCAACCTGGTACTACAAAGGAGAACATGAGTGACAGAAGATGAATACTATAACACACGCGACACAGGAGGCGGCAGCGACCAACGCTAGCAGAGGCAGAGCACGCTGGGGCGGCAGAGCACGGCGGACGGCGTCAAGGCCACGTCCAGGCGGTGCTGCTGGAGAGCCAGGGCACGCGGAAGGCGACGGCAGGTGGCCGGGCTTGCTGCCAGAGCGGGTCGGCACGCACGGTGAAGACATGCGGGGACGCGGTGCTCCTGCAGGAGACCGGGCATGCTGGCGAGAGGGGAGAGGAGGGCGAGGTCGGGGGCGAGGGCGACCGGTCGGACGAGGGACGAGGGTGCCGCGGGCAGCCGGAGGTGGTAGGGAGGGCGAGCTCGGCAGCGGCTCGGAGAGGACAGGGGAAGCGGGGAGGCGAGACCTGCAGGGGCAGGCGGTGGCGGTTGCTGCCGAAGCAGAGAGGGCGGCGACAAGCGGTCGCTGCCTGCTCGGATTGGTGAGGGAGCTCCAGAGGCGGGGACAGAGTAGATCCGGGGCGGCCGGACGCGAGCGGCGCGAGGGCAGGAGGAAGATGGGGCCGCGGTGGGGTAGGCTCGCGAGTGGGAGGAGGCCCGCTGGCGGCGGCGGCGGTGGATTGATCGGGTGGGGGCGGCACAGAGAAGAACGGGGGAGATCGAGCAGAGGCGGTGGTCTCGGGAGGAAGGAGCGGAGCGAAGCGGGGGGGCACGCGTGGGTGGGTCCCGGGAGTGGGGACCTGGCGGTTTCTTGGGTCGGGACAGTGTGCGTGCAGGGTGGTAACGTGGGGTGGGGCACGCCGCGTGTGTGAGTGTGCGTTTGTGTGTGCTGCGCCGATGGGGTGAGAGAGGGAGTGGCGGCAGGTGGGATTTGGGTGGTGGCGGCTGGGTGGAGGGAGAGAGGGTCTGAGGTGGAAGGTTAGGAGTGGATGGGGTGGAGGAAGTGGTGAGGTGGCGGGTGGTGATTGGTCGGGGTGATGTGGCTGGGGATGGGTAGATTAGGATTAGGTAGGAAAAGATTTGGGGTAGCTAGGATTTTATCTGGAGGTGGCCAGCTGGGCTTTGGGCTGTGGCTGCCTCCTAAAACAATTTAAAATTTTTATTTATTTAAACGGGCTTTTGCAAACCGTGGGTAGACAAAACAAAATATTTGGAGAACTGGTTTTGTGTTTGAATAAAAGAGGCGTTTAGAAAACAAAAATAGATTTTTCGAAAATAGTTTTTAAACAAACCATGCAAGATGATGACGATGCTCAAATGCAAGGTGGCATGATGACATGAGCATGCAGTCATGATGATGCAATGCACAAAATCAACGCGATTTTCTAGTAGTGGTTTTGCAGGGCGCCACATCCTAGCATAGTTAAGATCCAATTTACAACAGGTGATTAACAATACTAGTATCAATGTTGTGGTTCTTGTTCGTAAGTTAGAACGACACTTATTGAAAGCCCCAAACCACGTAAAATATGCAAAGAAAGTAGAGGCGTCTAACTTTGTTTTGCGAGGTGTCTTGTGATGTGATATGGCCATGATTGTGATTATATTTGATGTATGCAATGTTCCTTATTGTAAGTTGGCAACGGAGCCATATGGTTGTCTTTAATTTCTATTATGACCCGCGTGTCTATTCAAAGTAGTTGTAATAGTTGAAGCCGGTGGACGACAACCATGGAGAAGCGTCATTGACCTTGATGCAATGCCGGTGATGATGGAGATCATGTTCGTGCTAGAAGATGGAGATTGGAAGCACAAAGAAGAAATGCCATATCATATCACATATTATGAATTGCATGTGATGTTAATCCTTTATGCATCTTGTATTGCTTAGTAGACAACGGTAGCATTATAAGATGATCCCTCATGCACATGAATTTCAAGTCATAAAGTGTTCACCCTTAGTTAGCACCGTTGCTAAAGCTTGTTGTTTCGAAGCACCACGTGATGATCGGGTGTGTTAGATTCCGCAAGTGTATACAACGTGAGCAAGCCAGATTTGCTCATGCGGAAACAAAGATTTGATCTTGACGAGCCTAGCATGTACAGACATGGTCTCGGAACACGGATCACCGAAAGGTAAAGCATGAATCATATAGTAGATATGATGAACATGTCGATTGTTCGCCATTGAAACTATATCAACTCTCGCGATGATCGGTGTTGATGTGGTGGATTTGGTTCGTGTGATCGCTAAAACAATGTGAGGGATATTGTTTTGAGTGGGAGTTCACCTAGATTAATTTTATTATTAATTTGAACTCAATTTGTCATAAACTTAGTCTAAACTATTGCAAATATGTTGTAGATCAATGGAAGCCCCTACCATCAATTTTAATGCGTTCCTAGAGAAAGAAAAGTTGAAAAACAATGGAAGCAACTTCGCGGATTGGTTCCGCAATTTGAGGATTGTCCTCACATTGGTAATTTGACCTATGTCTTTGGATGCACATTGGTGACCCACGGCAATTGATGCCGATGAAGTAAAGAATGTTTACCTCCTCGAAAGACTCGATTACTCCACAATTCGGTGTGTTATCTTGTATGGTTTAGAATCGGAGCTTGAAAAGGTTTGAGAATTCAGACCCATATGATATTGTCGAGGATCTCAAATTGATTTTTGAGACTCATGCAATTGAAAGCTATGAGGCTTCGAAAAGTTCTTTAAGCGCAAGATGGAAGAGGGCACTCCCAAGTGAGCATGTGCTTAAGATGTGCGGGCACGCAAACAAACTTCATAGCTTGGGTATTGTGATTCCTAATGCTTTGGGGATTTACCGTGTCCTCAATCACTACCACCAAGTTACAAGAACTTTGTGATGAATTACAACATGCAAAACATGAACAAGGCGTTGCAGAACTCTTTGCCATGTTGAAATCTGCGAAGTGGAGATCAAGAAAGAGCACCAAGTGTTGTTGGTCAATAACACCACCAAATTCAAGAAAGGCAAGTCTAAGCGAAGGACACTTCAAGAAGGGTGGTAAGAAAGTTACTACACCAACGAAGAAAACCAAGGCTGGACCTAAGCACGATCTTCGAGTGCTTTCTTGCAAGGGAGAAGGTCCTTGAAGCGGAATTGCCCAAAGTACTTGGCGGATTTGAAGAACGGCAACATCAAGAAGAAAGGTATATCTGATATACATGTTATTGATGTGTATCTCACTAGTACTCGTAGTAGTGCACGGTATTTGATAATCTTGGTTCGGTTGCTCATATTTGTAACTCAAACAGGTGCCGAATAAACGGAAGCTAGCGAAGAACGAGGTGACGATGCGCGTTGGAAACGGATCAAAGGTTGATGTGATCGCGGTCGGCACGCTACCCCTTCATCTACCATCGGGATTAGTTTTATACTTAAATAATTGTTATTTGGTACCTGCGTTAAGCATGAACATTATATCGGGATCTTGTTTATTGCGAGACGGTTACTTGTTTAAGTCCGAGAATAATGGTTGTTCGATTTATATGAGTAATATGTTTTATGCACATGCACCTTTGATAGATGGTCTATCCTTATTGAATCTTGATAGTGGAAATACACATATTAATAACATTGAGGCTAAACGTTTGAAATCGAGCGATAACTCGACCTATATGTGGCACTGTCGTCTTGGTCACATTGGAGTGAAGCGTATGAAGAAACTCCATTCCGATGGACTTCTTGAATCACTTGATTTCGAAACACTTGAAAGATGCGAAGCATGTCTGATGGGTAAAATGACTAAGACTCCATTTTCTGGTATGATGGAGCGAGCTACAGACTTATTGGAAATCATACATACCAATGTATGTGGTCCAATGAGTGTAGCATCGCGCGGTGGTTATCGTTATGTTCTTACCTTCACGGATGACTTGAGTAGATATGGGTATATCTATTTCATGAAACATAAGTCTGAAACTTTCGAGAAGTTTAAGGAATTTCAAAGTGAGGTAGAGAATCAACGTAACAAGAAGATTAAATTTCTACGTTCTGATCGTGGAGGTGAATATCTAAGTTACGAGTTTGGCGAGCATTTGAAGAAATGCGGAATACTTTCACAATTGACACCGCCGGGAACACCACAACGTAATGGTGTGTCCGAACGTCGTAATCGAACTCTCTTATATATGGTTCGTTCTATGATGTCACTTACAGATTTACCGCTATCATTTTGGGGTTATGCATTAGAAACAGCCGCATTCACTTTAAATAGGGCACCGTCTAAATCCGTTGAAACGACACCGTATGAAGTATGGTTTGGGAAGAAACTTAGATTGTCGTTCCTTAAAGTTTGGGGATGCGAAGCCTATGTAAAGAAGTTACAGCCGGACAAGCTTGAACCCAAAGCGGAAAAATGCGTCTTCATAGGATACCCGAAGGAAACTATTGGGTATACCTTCTATCATAGATCCGAAGGCAAAATCTTCGTTGCCAAGAATGGATCCTTTCTAGAGAAGGAATTTCTCTCGAAAGAAGTGACTGGAAGGAAAGTAGAATTTGACGAGGTTGTCGAACCTTCTCTCGAAATTGCGAGTAGCATAGCGCGGAAGAAGTTCTGTGGTGCCTGCACCAATTAGAGAGGAAGCTAATGATGATGATCATGAAACTTGGTCGAAGTTACTCTGAGCCTCGCAGGTCAACGAGAACTCGTACCACTCCAGATTGGTATGATCCCGTTATGAGTGTCATGTTGGTGGACAACACCGATGACCCTGAGACATATGAGGAAGCGATGATGAGCCCAGATTCCAATAAATGGCAAGAAGCCATGAAATCCGAGATTGGATCCATGTACAAAAACCAAGTGTGGACTTTGGTGGACTTACCAGATGGTAGGAAGAACATCGAGAACAAATGGATCTTCAAGAAGAAAACAGATCTTGATGGTAATGTTATCATCTATAAAGCTCGACTTGTCGCAAAGGGTTTTGACAAATTCAAGGAGTTGACTACGATGAGACTTTCTCACCGAGCAAGCTAAAATCTGTGAGGATTATGTTAGCAATCGCTGCATATTATGATTATGAGATATGGCAGATGGATGTCAAAACAACATTCCTCAATGGAGACATTGATGAAGAGTTGTATATGATGCAACCCAAAGGTTTTGTTGATCCTAAAGATGCTAACAAGGTATGCAAACTTCAACGGTCCATCTATGGATTGAAGCAAGCATCCCGAAGTTGGAATCAATGTTTTGATAAGGTGATCAAAAGTTTTGGTTTTATACAAACTTATGGAGAAGCTTGTATTTACAAGAAAGTGAGTGGGAGCTCTGTAGCATTCTTAATACTATATGTGGAATATTGTTGATTGGGAATGATGTAGACCTTCTTAATAGTGTCAAGGAATATTTGAATAATAGTTTTTCAATGAAGGATCTTGGCGAAGCAGCTTACATATTAGGCATAAAGATTTATAGAGATAGATCGAAACGCCAAATATCATTGTCACAAAGTACATATTTGGACAAAGTTCTAAAGAGGTTTGGAATGGAAGATAGCAAGAAAGGGTTTTTGCCCATGTTGCCCAATACGACCTTGAGTAAAACTCAAAGTCCAACATCGGCAGAAGATAGAGAAAGGATGAGTAAGACTCCCTATGCCTCAGCCATAGGATCTCTAATGTATGCCATGCTATGTACTAGACCCGACATTGCATATGCTGTTAGTTTAACTAGCAGATATCAAAGTGATCCAGAGTGGATCATTGGACAATGATCAAAACATCCTTAAGTACTTGAGAAGAACTAAGGATATGGTTCTTTCTTATGGAGGTGATGAACAACTCGTTGTTAATGGTTACACTGATGCTAGTTGGAACACCGATCCGGATGATTCTAAATCACAATCTGGATACGTATTTATTTTGAATGGTGCGGCGGTTAGTGGAGGAGTGCAAAGCAAAGCGTTGTGGCGAGATCTTCAATTGAATCGGAATACATGGTCGCCCGGAGGCTTCATAAGAAGCGATATGGATGAAAGAGTTCATTACAGAGCTGGGTGTGGTTCCTAGTGCGCTGGACCCAATGTCTATCTACTGTGATAACATGGGCGCCATAGCCAATGCGCAAGAACCAAGGTCACACAAGAAGCTTAAGCACATCAATCTACGTTTTCACCCTATTCGAGAACATATCCAAGATGGGGATATAAAGATTTGCAAAGTACACACATATCTGGATGTGGCGGATCCGTTGACTAAACCTCTCCCGAGGGCAAAACATGACCAGCACCAAACTGCCATGGGTGTTCGGTATATTACCATGTAATCTAGATTAGATGACTCTAGTGCAAGTGGGAGACTGTTGGAGATATGCCCTAGAGGCAATAATAAATGTAGTTATTATTATATCTTTGTGTTTATGATAAATGTTTACATTCATGCTATAATAGTATTAACAAGGAAACGTTAATACTTGTGTGATTTGTAAACTTAATTTGAAGTCCCTAGTAAAGCCTCTATATAATACTAGCTTGTTGGTTAATAGATGATTGTGGTTTCCCTATCATGAACATTGAGATGTTATTAACAACAAGATCATATCGTTAGGAGAATGATATGATGGACATACTCCTATAGATAAGCGTAGCATAAAGATCAAGTCATTTTAATAGTTCAATTGCTATATGCTTTCTGATACATAGTAATCTAATTCTTTTGACCATGAGATCATGCATATCACCTTTACCGGATGGATGCTTTGATGACATCAAACACCACACCGTAACTGGGTGGCTATAAAGGTGACATTGAGTGTTCAGAAAGTATTGGTTGAAACACATGGATCAAGAGTGGGATTTGTCCATCCATATGACGGATAGATATACTCTGGGCCCTCTCGGTGAAATGTCATCCAATTAGCTTGCAAGCATGTGACTGGATCACAAGGGATCACATATCACGGGAACGAGAAAAGAGTACTTATCGGTAACGAGGTTGAACTAGGTATGCAGAGATACCGACGATCATAACCTCGGATAAGTAAACTATCGTGAGACAAAGGGAAATTGATATCGTATGTAAGTGGTTCATTCGATCGCAAAGTAATCGTTGAAATATGTGGGAGCCATATGAATTTCCAGATTCCTCTATTGGTTATTGTTCGGAGAAGTGTCTCGATCATGTCCGCATAATTCACGAACCGTAGGGAGACACACTTAAGGATTCGACGTTGTTTGAGTAGTTATGGAATGATGAGAAAGAGACCAAATGTTGTTCGGAGTCTCGAATGGGATTCGGGATATCACGAGGAGATCCGAAATGGTCCGGAGAATAAGATTCATATAAGGAAAGTCCCGTTTCGGAGTTGGAGAATGGTTCCGGTGTTTTCATCGGGAATGTTCTAGAATGTTCCGGAATGTCCGGCACTCCGGAGGGGAAGGGTACATGAATGTGTTGTATCAAGTTGGTATGATTGCATCATGTACTAAGTGTCATCGCTGAACCAAATAAAGGATTAATTCAAATCCTAGTTTGAAAAGTCAAATAGCTAGTTTGAAAAGTCAAACGGCTAAATTTGGAAAGAGGAAAAGAGGAGGAGTGGGAAACCGAGTTGGGGAGGAGTCCCTCCTCCAACCGGCGGCGCCCACCTAAGCCGAGTTGGGGAGGGACTCCCCTCCCCTTGTCCGCGCCTCCCACCTATAAAGGGAGGGTGGCCCCTCCTAGGGACACAAGTCCTTGCCCGAAAACCTAACCCTAGCCGCCCGCCTCCAAGCCGTCCCGCCTAGGGATCTCCTTTGCCGACTTGGGCACCTCAAGCCCTGTCAGCCCGGCCCTAGCACCTCTTCCTCGACGTGTCTAAACCCTAGATCGTCGAGGGATTTCTCATAGCCCACCATACTCGCTCCGGCTTAAGGCGAAGCCCTGCGAGATCTCCCCTCTACTTCCGGTACCACGCCGTTGTGCTGCCGGAATCGCGAGGAGAGTGCTACAACCTCACGCCTCTTTGGAACAAGGGATAGGAAGGTCTTCGTCGAGTAACGTGTGACCATTGGGAGCGCCGGAACAATACCGGAAGGATCGTCTACGCGATCTTGAGATCGGGAAGAGTACGACTACATCACCCACGAGAATCCGCTCTCGTTAAACACTTTGGAATCTTCGAGGGTGAGTTATTCCACCGACTCGTTGCTACAATCTAGTAGATAGATCTTGGCTTGTTTGTTTGTTTGCGGTAGAATTTTTTTGTTTTCCATGCTACGAAACCCTACATCATGATCACTCTTGATGAAGCCAAACGATTTGACTACCTCATCAAAGCGAATATTCCAACTCCGAGATGCTTGCTTCAACCCATAAATGGATTTCTGAAGTTTACATACTTTGTCAGCATTAGCCGGATCGACAAAACCCTCGGGCTGTATCATATACACGTCCTCAGTTAAATTTCCGTTAAGGAAAGCCGTTTTGACATCCATCTGCCATATCTCATAGTCGAAATAGGACGCTATAGCTAACATGATCCGAACTGATTTAAGCATCGCTACGGGCGAGAAAGTCTCGTTGTAATCAACTCCTTGAATTTGTCAGAACCCCTTCGCGACAAGGCGTGCTTTATAGACGGAAACATTTCCATCCATATCAGTTTTCTTCTTAAAGACCCATTTGCACTCGACGGGTCTTGCACCGTCTGGCAGATCAACCAAGTTCCAAACTTGATTTTCATCCATGGACTTTAACTCAGATCTCATGGCTCCAAGCCATGACACGGAATCAGATCCCACCATCGCTTCTGAATAATTTGTCGGCTCATCACTGTCTAACAGTAACACATCACGAACACTTCGTAATCTTGCCGATCTTCGTAGTACACGTGTTGCTGCCGGCTCAGCTACCACGACCGGCTCAACCTCCAAGGTTTTTGTCGACTCGCTACTAGCCGGTTCCTCTCGAATTTCTTCGAGCTGCACTGTGCTCCCACTTACTCCCCGACTGAGAAACTCTTTTTCAAGGAAGACACCGTTCCGAGCGACAAACACTTTGCCCTCTTCTCGGTTGTAGAAGTATTAACCCAAGGTTTCCCTCGGATACCCCACGAAAATACACTTATCCGACTTGGCTGTAAGCTTGTCCGAGTGAAGTCGCTTGACAAATGCTTCACAACCCCAAATCTTAAGAAAAGACAAACTCGGCTTTTTGCCTGTCCACATCTCATGCGGTGTCTTCTCTACCGATTTTGATGGTACTCTGTTTAGTGTGAATGCCGCTGTTTCTAGACAATAACCCCAAAATGATAAAGGAAATATTCCTGGTGGAGTAAGTTGAGGAACTATTCCTGGCGAAGTAAGTTGAGGAACTATTCCACAACTTTTCAGATGGTCATCAAACTCATGGCTCATGTACTCACCTCCTCGGTCCGACCGAAGAAACTTTATTTTCTTGCCGAGTTGATTCTGTGCTTCATTCTGGAATTCTTTGAACTTTCAAAGGCTTCCGACTTGTGTTTCGTCAAGTAGATATATCCATACCTACTCAAATCATCAGTGAAGGAAATGAAGTACTCATAACCACCCCTGGCTGTCGTTCTCATTGGTCCACATACATCACTATGTACTAGTCCCAACAAGTCAGACGCCCTTTCGCAACTCTTTGCAAAAGGTGTATTGGTCATTTTGCCGAGTAGGCAAGATTGGCATGTCTCGAACGACTCCAAGTTGAACGAAGTTAGGAGTCCATCATCATGGAGCTTCTTCATGCGTTTCCAACTTATATGACCAAGCCGACAGTGCCAAAAGTAAGTCATATTCAGATCATTTGGTTTCAACCTTTCAACATTTATGTTATAAACCGACTCACCATCAAGATTCAAAATAAATAACCCGTCCTGGACGGGTGCAAAGCCGTGAAACATATCATTCAAATACAAAGAACAACCATTATTCTTGATATTCAACTCATAGCCTTGCCTCATCAAACATGAAGCAGAAATAATGTTTCGATCGAGCCTTTGGAACATAATAACAATTATTCAGTTCCATAATGAATGAAGGTAAATGAAGTTGCATCGTGCCGACTTCCAACGCAAACTCTTGCTTTGTTGCCGACTCGAATATCAACCTCGCCTCTTGCTACGCCTCCTAGTTCTTACTACCCTCGCAACGAGTTGCAAATGTGAATAACTGATCCGGTATCATATACCCAAGAACTATTAGGTGCATCAGCAAGATATATGTCTATAACATTGCAAACAAGTGTACCTGAGTCGGAAGTCATACCTCCACTCTTGGCTTTGTCGCCAAGTACTTGTCAGTTCCTCTTCCGGTGGCCATCCGCCTTGCGGAGAAGCAAGTGGATCCGGCTGAAGGAGATGGTTTAGTCCCCGAGGAAGCGCTTGGGACCGAGTCCCGAGCCTGCTTTCCTCCGACTTAGTCTTCTTCTTAGTCCAAGAACTCTTCTTGAACTTAGCCTTATTCGCACCATCAACACTTGACTGGCGCCCTTCTTGAGATCCGCCTCTTCCTGCTTGAGCATCCCATGTAATTCAGTGAGCTTCTTATCCATACCATGCATGTGGTAGTTCGAAATGAACTGCCCATATGCACTAGGAAGAGAGTTCAGAATTATATTCGTAGAACTCTTCGCATGGGGTAGCCAAGCCTCTCCAGACCGCACGTAACCAACCATTTTGATCACATGCGACTCAATGGATCACCATCCTTAAGCTTGCAACTCAAAGAAAGCCAGAGACTTGATACCTCTCGGTCTTACCGAGCACGAACATACTTTGAGGCTTTCGATCATATCGTAGGCCTCAACATGCTCGAACTGCTTTTGCAAGTCCGTTCCATGTGAGCAAGCATAAGACAACTAATATCCGTGGACTCATCCTTAGCCCACGGTAGGCATTGGTGGCAGCGACGATCGCATTCTCATTCGCTCATCTGAAGTGGGTTGTCTAGGACACGGTCCTTCTTTTCTTGTTTGAGAACAATTCTCAGATTTCGATACCAGTTGGTAAAATTAGTGTCGTTCAGTTTATCTTTCTCAAGAATGGTTCTCAACGCAAAACCGGATATCTGAGAGTGACTGCTACTTGGTGCCATGATCTACAACAGAAAATATGCAAAACACTTAAGACATGTATTCATAAAAGAGCAAGCATATTAAACATTTTAATATTTCGTGCTCCCACTAGAACCAACACCCCTCCGATGGTTACTTAGTGATTCAGGATCCTAAATAAGCAAGTCGGCTAGTGAGCTTTAGCATCACCGCTAGCCGCCAAGTGATCTAGGTAGACAACTCCTTGTCAATCGTATCTCATACGACTCCTATTGGACGGGTGGCATCACATGCCCCGGCTCCCATCCGACTTTTCCCCGAGCCCCACAACCGTTGTGATAGACCCGTCTAGCTTACTGAGTGTTTCCGTAGTAAGAGTCCGACTCGAACCCACCTAGTCGGAAAGAATTGGCAGCACCTCAATTTTATGAGCCCACTACCAAAAATGTCCGACTTGTGATGGTGCAAACATTGGCGGGAAAACCGACTAGACCTTCTTTGAGGGATTAGCTTTTACCGACTATCTAATAGAGGTAAAACTGAGACATAACAATAACACAAAATAAAGCAATTATAATGTGAAATGGTATGGCTCTCTTCATGGCGATCTCCATCTCCACAAAGCCTATAATCCGACTCGTGCCAACTCTTGTCACTTGCCGTCTTACTCCATGTCGCCGACGTGTACAACGCCTTGCATGCCTTCTGGGTTCCCCAAACAGCTACACTAGCTTAGTAAAGTAAATTACATAGAGAATCCAACACGCAGGTCGTTATACAATAAAATGACAGCATCTAGGCTCCAGCCGGCTGACAAAAAACCGTGATTCGCAGATCACGTATGGATTACACACATACATCACATGCACATGAACCATACCATTCACAACTTCCTGCAAAAACAAGTTATGCGTAGATACAATATCTACCTGCCAGAAACTTCATAGCGATCTAAGGCGCTCTGGTAGGCGAGTCGGCGTCCCGCTAGCGGATAAGCGATGGGATCGAAGGGTAGCTGGTGCGGGCAGCGCCCGACGATTTTTCCGAAAAAGTAGATCTCATCTACGATCCGAACATGGATTCCGACCACCGTTCTGATTCGATCAAACTCTTTGATCTTTGATCACCGCTTCTGGATTTACGTGTCATAGTCTACCCCGATGGCGGAAGCCGACCGGTAGGGGTATGTCGTTCCGCGATCTCAGTAGTATGATCACGGAAATCAGATCTACCATTCCCCGAGTACAGTTGATCCAATCAACTTCGTACAAAACCGATCTATCTCATAGATCGACCACCAAACAGCACATAGATCTCATCTACAGCCAACCGCATATCACATATGTGAGATCTCAAGCCTAAAACCAGAATCTATCGCTCTGATACCACTGTTGGGCCACGCAGAGATAAAACAAAACTTTTCCTCTAACGTGGTGATCCCAAGATCTAGCTGAGGTAGAAGGCCACGAGGTTTACCACTAGACGCAGCTATGGATTCTTGATGAAGCGCGTCAGTTGATGCAGTGCAGTCCTCACGATCCGATCGTCCTGGTGCTGATCGCACAACACCTCCGCTGGTATCCACACATACAAGGAGGAGCACCGGCAGCGAACTGCTAGGTTCGTATCGACGGTAGGACTGCTGTGGATCTAGGGTTTCCAACACATGGAATGACCTAACCGAACAACGATTAACCTTTCTGGGTTACGGTGCTCCACTATATATAGGGAGTGAACATGGGCTCTGCTCACGCGACCCATTCACTAAAGCCCATATAACACTAGTCACCGTGAGTCCAACTCACTAACCGATCCTAATCCGGTTTAGGTCCAACCCAGATTACAGGTTCGAGATCCAATCCGAACATGCTCCCTCTTAAGTGTGTGACCACAGGCTCATGGCTACTTGGACACGATTGAGTCCCACTCTCAATCGATCGGTCGATGCGGCTCCTAGCGAACGTCCGACTCCCAAGTACCAAAGAGTCATGACGACTTGCCTTTCCAATGCGACTTACGTCCGAGTCCCTTTGCCTCACGATATACCTTGTCGGACTATAGTGAATAATTGTCATCCCTTAAATAGTCCGACTCTCTTCTCGATCCAAGATAAGTGATTCACCGACTAACTCTCGGTCGATCGCCTCGGTTAACACTTAACCGAGTCGTATGGCCATGCTTTTGAATCATATCTCACGAGAGGGCCGGAGAATATCTCTCCCGAGTGGAGGCAAAATCCCATCTTGGTTATTCACATCACGCAGCTTGATTCTCGGTCGACCCGAACCCCGCCTTTATAAGCGCGATTCACGGATCAGCATTTGACAGAACCTAAGTCTGATCCTCAACTCGGACTATGCAACAACCTCAGGTCCAAGGATTACATTGATTGAGATATACAAATGACAACTTGTTCGTTGTACCTCAATATGGGTCAATCCGACTCGCTAAACTCTTTAGCCGAATCTGTGTAAGTTGGAATAGCATCTCCATGCTCATGACAAGTGGAACCGAGTCATCAAGCCAACTTTCACATTGGTCTAAGTTGTGTGTCCAAAGACAACCGATGACCAAGGATATTTAGTACAAACAACATGAATGCATAGTTCCACAACCGAATCACATATTTAATGATACACATCAGATGTTTATACGAGGACTACTTAATATCTTTATGAATACAATAGGAAATCTCATCATACATGATTGCCTCTAGGGTATATTCCCAACAGAAACCAGCAACAGTCACTACAGAAGCAAAGCGCTCAAACCAGGCACGAGGGGCTTGTTTGAGGCCATAAAGAGAACGTCGAAGACGACAAACCATCCCTGCGGGAATAGAATACCCAGGAGGAAGCTGCATATAAACCTCTGTAGGGGTTCGTAGCATGGAAAACAAAAAATTTCTATCGCATACAAACAAACAAGCCAAGATCTATCTACTAGATTGCAGCAACGAGTCGATGGAATAACTCACCCTCGAAGATTCCAAAGTGTTTAACGAGCAGATTCTCGGGTGATGTAGTCGTACTCTTTCCGATCTCAAGATCGCGTGACGATCCTTCCTGGCCAGCGTTCAAGGCGCTCCTTGATCAGTCACTGCGTTCGATTTTCGACGAAGACCTTCCTCTCCTTGTTCCAGTGAATGGAGGTTGTAGCACTCTCCTCGCGATTCAAGCCTGGCGTGGTACCGGAGGTAGAGGGAGATCCCAGAGGCTTCGCCTTAAGCCGGTGCGAGTATGGTGGAGCTTATGAGAGAGGCTATTAGTGGTCTAGTAATTAGACACACCAATTAGAGGGCTCTAAACCAATTAGAAGGCTCTAAACCGAAACAGCTCTAAACCGGGGTCTAGGTCTAGTTTCTAGTTTAGAGGATAGGAACTTGTGTGTCTTAGAGGGGAGGCCCTGCCCCTCCCTTTATAGGTGGGAGGGCTGGTGGCCCAGGGAGGGAGTCCCTCCCCAACTCGGCCTAGGGCTGGCCGCCGGCTTGGGGAGGAGGACTCCTCCCCCAAGTCGGTTTCCAACTTCTCCTCTTTTCCCACTTTCCAAAACTGGCAGTTTGACTTTCAAATTAGCCGTTTGACTTTTCCAATTTAGGAATTAAATAAACCTTTTATTTTGGACAGCGAGAACACTTAGTACATGATGCAATCATTCCATCTTGCAATAACACATTCATGCACCCCTTCCCCCGGTGCTGGGACATTCGGGACCTTCTAGAATGTTCCTGATGAAAACACCGGAACCATTCCCCAACTCCGAAACGGGACTTTCCTTATATGAATCTTATTCTCCGGACCATTCCGGATCACCTCGTGATATCCCGGATCCCATCCGAGACTCCGAACAACATTCGGTCTCTTTCTCATAATACCATAACTACTCAAACAACGTCGAATCCTTAAGTGTGTCTCCCTACGGTTCGTGAATTATGCGGACATGATCGAGACACTTCTCCGAACAATAACCAATAGAGGAATCTGGAAATTCATATGGCTCCCACATATTTCTACGATTACTTTGCGATCGAATGAACCACTTACATACGAAACCAATTTCCCTTTGTCTCACGATATGTTACTTATCCGAGGTTATGATCGTCGGTATCTCTGCATACCTAGTTCATCCTCGTTACTGATAAGTACTCTTTTCTCGTTCCCGTGATATGTGATCCCTTGTGACCAAGTCACATGCTTGCAAGCTAATTGGATGACATTTCACCGAGAGGGCCCAGAGAATATCTATCCGTCATGTGGATGGACAAATTCCACTCTTGATCCATGTGTTTCAACCAATACTTTCCGAACACCCAATGCCACTTTTATAGCCACCACATTACGGTGTGGTGTTTGATGACATCAAAGCATCCATCCAGTAAAGGCAATATGCATGATCTCATGGTCGAAGGAATTAGGTTACTATGTATCAGAAAGCATATAGCAATTGAACTATTGAAATGACTTGATCTTTATGCTACGCTTGTCTATAGGAGTATGTCCACCATATCATTCTCCTAACGATATGATCTTGTTGTTGATAACATCTCAATGTTCATGACAAAGAAACCACATCATCAATCAACCAACAAGCTAGTGAAGTATAGAGGCTATACTAGGGACTTCAAATTAAGTTTACAAATCACACAAGTATTAATGGTTTCCTTGTTAATACTATTATAGCATGAATGTAAACATTTATCATAAACACAAAGATATATAATAATAACTACATTTATTATTACCTCTAGGGCATATCTCCAACAGTCTCCCACTTGCACTAGAGTCATCCAATCTAGATTACATGGTAATATACCGAACACCCATGGCAGTTTGGTGTTGGTCATGTTTTGCCCTGGAGAGGTTTAGTCAACGGATCCGCCACATTCAGATCTGTGTGTACTTTGCAAATCTTTATATCCCCATCCGGATATGTTCTCGAATAGCGTGAAAACGCAGCTTGATATGCTTCACTTCTTGTGTGACCTTGGTTCTTGCGCATTGGCTATGGCCCATGTTATCAAAGAGATAGACATTGGGTCCAGCAGACTAGGAACCACACCCAGCTCTGCAATGAACTCTTTCATCCATATCGCTTCTTGTGAAGCCTCCGGCAGCCATGTATTCCGATTCGCTTGAAGATCTCGCCACAACGCTTTGCTTTTGCACTCCTCCAAATAATCGCTGCACCATTCAAAATAAATACGTATCCAGATTGTGATTTAGAATCATCCGGATCGGTGTTCCAACTAGCATCGGTATAACCATTAACAACGAGCTGTTCATCACCTCCATAAGAAAGAACCATATCCTTAGTTCTTCTCAAGTACTTAAGGATGTTTTTGATCACGTCCAATGATCCACTCTGGATCACTTTGATATCTGCTAGTTAAACTAATAAAGATATGCAATGTCGGGTCTATTACATAGCATGGCATACATTAGAGATCCTATGGCTGAGGCATAGGGAGTCTTACTCATCTTTTCTCTATCTTCTGCCGATGTCTGACTTTGAGTTTTACTCAAGATCTTATTGGGAAACATGAGCAAGAACCCTTTCTTGCTATCTTCCATTCCAAACCTCTTTAGAACTTTGTCCAAATATGTACTTTGTGACAATGATATTTGGCGTTTCGATCTATCTCTATAAATCTTTATGCCTAATATGTAAGCTGCTTCGCCAAGATCCTTCATTGAAAAACTATTATTCAAATACTCTTTGACACTATTAAGAAGGTCTACATCATTCCCAATCAACAATATGTCATCCACATACAGTATTAAGAATGCTCTGAGCTCCCACTCACTTTCTTGTAAATACAAGCTTCTCCATAAGTTTTTATAAAACCAAATCTTTTGATTACCTTATCAAAAAGTTTATTCCAACTTCGGTATGCTTGCTTCAATCCATAGATAGATCTGAAGCTTGCATACCTTGTTAGCATCTTTAAGATCGACAAAACCTTTGGGTTGCATCATATACAACTCTTCATCAATGTCTCCATTGAGGAATGCTGTTTTGACATCCATCTGCCATATCTCATAATCATAATATGCAGCGATTGCTAACATAATCCTCACAGACTTTTAGCTTCGCATGGTGAGAAAGTCTCATCGTAGTCAACTCCTTGAATTTGTCGAAACCCTTTTGCAACAAGTCGAGCTTTATAGATGAACATTACCATCAAGATCTGCTTTCTTCTTGAAAATCCATTTGTTCTCGACACCTTCCTACCATCCGTAAGTCCACCAAAGTCCATACTTGGTTTTCGACATGGATCCAATCTCGGATTTCATGGCTTCTTGCCATTTATTGAATCTGGGCTCATCATCGCTTCCTCATATGTCTCGGGTCATCGGTGTTGTCCACCAACATGACATTCATAACGGAATCATACCAACTGGAGTGGTACGGGTTCTCGTTGACCTCCGAGGCTCAGAGCAACTTCAACCAAGTTTCATGATCGCTATCATTAGCTTCCTCTCTATTGGTGCAGTGCACCACAGAACTTCTTCGGTCTGCGCTACTCGCAATTTCGAGAGAAGGTTCGACAACCTCGTCGAAGTTCTACTTTCCTTCCAGTCACTTCTTTCGAGAGAAATTCCTTCTAGAAAGGATCCATTCTTAGCAACGAAGATTTTGCCTTCGGATCTATGATAGAAGGTATACCCAATAGTTTCCTTCGCATCCTATGAAGACGATTTTTCCGCTTTGGGTTCAAGCTTGTCCGTTGTAACTCTTTTTACATAGGCTTCAGATCCCCAAACTTTAAGGAACGACAATTTAGGTTTCTTCCCAAACCATAATTCATAATGGTGTCGCTTCAACGGATTTAGACGTTGCCCTATTTAAAGTGAATGCGGTCGCTTTCTAATGCATAACCCCAAAATGATAGTGGTAAATCTGTAAGAGACATCATAGAACGAACCATATCTAAGAGAGTTCGACACGACGCTCGTACACCATTATTACCGTGGTGTTCCCTACGGTGTCAATCATGAAAGTATTCCACATTTCTTCAAATGCTCGCCAAACTCAGAACTTAGATATTCACCTCCACGATCGTAACGTAGAAATTTAATCTTCTTGTTACGTTGATTCTCTACCTCACTTTGAAACTCCTTAAACTTCTCGAAAGTTTCGGACTTATGTTTCATGAAATAGATATACCCATATCTACTCAAGTCATCCGTGAAGGTAAGAACATAACGATAACCATCACATGATGCTACACTCATTGGACCACACACATCGGTATGTATGATTTCCAATAAGTCCAGAGCTCGCTCCATCATACCGTAAAATGGAGTCTTAGTCATTTTACCCATCGACATGCTTCAGATCTTTCAAGTGATTCAAAATCAAGTGATTCAAGAAGTCCATCTAATGGAGTTTCTTCATACGCTTCACCCAATGTGACCAAGACGACGAAGGCCACATATAGGTCAAATTATCGCTTGATTTCAAACGCTTAGCCTCAATGTTATTAATATGTGTATTTCTACTATCGAGATTCAATATGAATAGACCATCTATCAAAGGTGCATGTGCATAAAACACATTACTCATATAAATCGAACAACCATTATTCTCGGATTTAAACAAGTAACGCTCGCAATAAACAAGATCCGATATAATGTTCATGCTCAACGCAGCACCAAATAACAATTATTTAAGTATAAAACTAATCCCGATGGTAGATGAAGAGGTAGCGTGCGACCGCGATCACATCAACCTTTGATCCGTTACTCCACGCGCATCGTCACCTCGTTCTTCACTAGCTTCCGTTTATTCTGCGGCTCCTGTTTGAGTTACAAATATGAGCAACCGAACCAGTATCAAATACCTGTGCACTACTACGAGTACTAGTGAGATACACATCAATAACATGTATATCAAATATACCTTTCTTCTTGATGTTGCCGTTCTTCAAATCCGCCAAGTACTTTGGGCAATTCCGCTTCGGTGACCTTCTCCTTGCGGTAAAAGCATTCAGTTTAGGCTTAGGTCCAGCCTTGGTCTTCTTCGTCGGCGTGGTAACTTTCTTACCACCCTTCTTGAAGTGTCCCTTTGCTTAGACTTGCCTTTCTTGAATTTGGTGGTCTTATTGACCATCAACACTTGGTGCTCTTTCTTGATCTCCACTTCTGCAGATTTTAACATAGCAAATAGTTACGACAACTCTTTGTTCATGTTCGCATGTTGTAGTTCATCACAAAGTTCTTGTAACTTGGTGGTAGTGATTGAGGATGCGTAAACTCCCAAAGTATTAGGAATCACTATACCCAAACTTTGAAGTTTATTTGCGTGCCTGCACATCTTAAGCACATGCTCACCGACGAGCTACCCTCTTCCATCTTGCGGTTAAAGAACTTTCGAAGCTTCATAACTTTCAATTGCCGCATGAGTCTCAAAGATTAATTTGAGATCCTCGACAATATCATATGGATCGACTCTTCAAATCTTTTACAAGCTCGATTCTAAACCATACAAGATAGCACATTGAACTATGGAGTACCGATTCTTCCGAAGCGAGGTAAACATTTTTACTTCATCGGTAGCATCACCGTGTGGGTCACCTAGCGGTGCATCCAGCACATAGGTCAAATTACCACCGTGAGGACAATCCTCAAATTTGAACCAATCCATGAAGTTGCTTCCATTGTTTTTCAACTTTTCTTTCTCTAGGAACGCATTAAAATTGATGGTAGGGGCCATTGATCTACAACATATTTGCAATAGTTTAGACTAAGTTTATGACAAATTGAGTTCAAATTAATTAATGAAATTAAACTAGGTGAACTCCTCAAAACAACATCCCTCACATTGTTTTAGTGATCACACGAACCAAATCCACTACATCAACACCGATCATCACGAGAGCTGATATAGTTTTAATGGCGAACAATCATCATGTTCATCATATCTACTATATGATTCATGCTTTGCCTTTCGGCGATCCGTGTTCCGAGGCCATGTGCATGCTAGGCTCGTCAAGATCAACCTTAGCTTCGCATAAGCAAATCTGGCTTGCTTACGTTGTATTCACCCGCGGAATCAAAGACACCGATCATCACGTGGTGCTTCGAAGCGCAAGCTTTGGCAACGGTGCATACTAAGGGTGAACACTTTAGAACTTGAAATTTATGTGCATGAGGGATCATCTTATAATGCTACCGTCGTCTAATAAGCAATACAAGATGCATAAAGGATTAACATCACATGCAATTCATAATATGTGATATGATATGGCCTTTCTTCTTTGTGCTTCCGATCTCCATCTTCAAACACGAATATGATCTCCATCATCACCGGCATAGCATCAAGGTCAATGACGCTTCTCCATGGTTGTCGTCCACCAGCTTCAACTATTACAACTATTTTGAATAGACACGCAGGTCTTTAACAGAAATTAAAGACAACCATATGGCTCCTGCCGGTTGCCAACTTACAATAAGGAACATTGCATACATCAAATATAATCACAATCATGGCCATATCACATCACTGCACACCCCTGCAAAACAAAGTTAGACGCTTCTACTTTCTTTGCATATTTTACGTGGTTTGGGGCTTTCCATAGGTGTCGTTCTAACCTACGAACAAGAACCACAACATTGATACTAGCATTGTTGATCACCCGTTGTAAATTGGATCTTTACTATGCTAGGAGAAACAGGCACCCGCAAAGCCACTTATGCAATATAAATTGCATGTCAAGCGTGGAGCAAGTCTCATGAACGATGTCATGTAAGGTTAGCCCGGGCCGCTTCATCCCAACATACCGCAAGATGCAAAGTACACGAAAAGCAATCTACAATAAAAGCATCAACGCCCACAATGACCATTGTGTTCTACTCGTGCAACAGATCTACATATAGACACGGCTCTGATACCACTGTAAGGGTTCGTAGCATGGAAAACAAAAATTTTCTATCGCATACAAACAAACAAGCCAAGATCTATCTACTAGATTGCAGCAACGAGTCGATGGAATAACTCACCCTCGAAGATTCCAAAGTGTTTAACGAGAGCAGATTCTCGTGGGTGATGTAGTCGCATACTCTTTCCGATCTCAAGATCGCGTGAGACGATCCTTCCGGCGCAGCGTTCCAAGGCGCTCCATGATCGGTCACATCGTTGAATTTTCGTGAAGACCTTCCTCTCCCTTGTTCCAAGAAGGCGGGAGGTTGTAGCACTCTCCTCGCGATTCCGCAAAGACAACGGCGTGGTACCGGAGGTAGAGGAGATCCCATGAGCTTCGCCTTAAGTCGGTAGTATGGTGGAGCTTATGAGAGGCTATTAGTGGTCTAGTAATTAGACACACCAATTAGAGGCTCTAAACCAATTAGAAGGCTCTAAACCAAACAGCTCTAAACGGGGTCTAGGTCTAGTTTCTAGTTTAGAGGATAGGAACTTGTGTGTCTTAGGAGGGAGGCCCTGCCTCCTTTATAGGTGGGAGGGCTGGCCAGGAGGAGGGAGTCCCTCCCCAACTCGGCCTAGGGCTGGCCGCCCGGCTTGGGAGGAGGACTCCTCCCAAGTCGGTTTCAACTTCTCCTCTTTCCCACTTTCCAAAATGGCGCTTGACTTTCAAATTAGCCGTTTGACTTTTCAATTTAGGAATTAAATAAACCTTTTATTTTGGACAGCGAGAACACTTAGTACATGATGCAATCATTCCATCTTGCAATAACACATTCATGCACCCTTCCCCGGAGTGCCGGACATTCCGGACCTTCTAGAATGTTCGATGAAAACACGGAACCATTCCCCAACTCGAAATGGGACTTTCCTTATATGAATCTTATTCTCGGACCATTCCGGATCACCTCGTGATATCCCGGATCCCATCCGAGACTCCGAACAACATTCGGTCTCTTTCTCATAATACCATAACTACTCAAACAACGTC
This sequence comes from Avena insularis, assembly GCA_023614405.1. NCBI lineage: Eukaryota > Viridiplantae > Streptophyta > Magnoliopsida > Poales > Poaceae > Avena > Avena insularis. The sequence goes on from CM042691.1 coordinate 349,167,420, forward strand.
GAATCCTTAAGTGTGTCTCCCTACGGTTCGTGAATTATGCAGACATGATCGAGACACTTCTCAACAATAACCAATAGAGGAATCTGGAAATTCATATGGCTCCACATATTTCTCGATTACTTTGCGTCGAATGAACCACTTACATACGAAACCAATTTCCCTTTGTCTCACGATATGTTACTTATCCGAGGTTATGATCGCCGGTATCTGCATACCTAGTTCATCCTCGTTCGATAAGTACTCTTTCTCGTTCCGTGATATGTGATCCTTGTGACCAAGTCACATGCTTGCAAGCTAATTGGATGACATTTCACCGAGAGGCCAGAGAATATCTATCCGTCATGTGGATGGACAAATCCCACTCTTGATCCATGTGTTTCAACCAATACTTTCCGAACACCCAATGCCACTTTTATAGCCACCCTGTTACGGTGTGGTGTTTGATGACATCAAAGCATCCATCCAGTAAAGGCAATATGCATGATCTCATGGTCGAAGGAATTAGGTTACTATGTATCAGAAAGCATATAGCAATTGAACTATTGAAATGACTTGATCTTTATGCTACGCTTGTCTATAGGAGTATGTCCACCATATCATTCTCCTAACGATATGATCTTGTTGTTGATAACATCTCAATGTTCATGACAAAGAAACCACATCATCAATCAACCAACAAGCTAGTGAAGTATAGAGGCTATACTAGGGACTTCAAATTAAGTTTACAAATCACACAAGTATTAATGGTTTCCTTGTTAATACTATTATAGCATGAATGTAAACATTTATCATAAACACAAAGATATATAATAATAACTACATTTATTATTACCTCTAGGGCATATCTCCAACAACCTCCTCACTCAACTCACCATTGAGAAAGGCGTTCTGAACATCAAGCTGGGACACAGACCAGTGACGAACAGAAGCAACAACAAGAAGAGTACGCACAGTGGTCATATGAGCCACAGGAGCAAAGGTCTCATCATAGTTATGACCATGCTCCTGCTAAAAACCACGAGCCACAAGACGCGCTTTATAGCGCTCAAGAGATCCATTATAGCGGGTCTTAATCTTATAGACCCACTTACACATGTTAGGACGAACACCGGTAGTGGGAGAAACAAGATCCCAGGTGCTATGCGCTCAAGTGCAGCAATCTCCTCAACCATGGCCAGCTGCCATTCAGGATGATGCTCAACATCCCGATAAGAAGTTGGCTTGGAGGCAACAGAAATACCATACTGATTAGGAGAGTAACGTTTGGGGGCACGGCACTGACAAACAGGACGAGTAGAGGGAAGCTCATTAGAGGAAGACGACTCAGGAGACGACGATGAAGAAGAGGGAATAGCAGAGGAAGACTCCGGAGAACGAGGAGAACTAGACGGAGCAGAGGAGGATGGTGTCGAAGAAGAGACATCAGGGGGAGGGGATCCTGAAGAAGACACAATAGGAGTAGAAGGAGATGTGTCAGGAAAAGGAAGAAAAGAGATATCTTCCACCGGGTAGGTACCGGCGATGGGATGAGGGTAGAAAGGACGCGTCTCATCAAAAGTAATATCACGAGAGATACGCATCCGACAACCAACGGGGTCCCAACAGCGATAGCCCTTATTCTCTTCACTGTATCCAAGGAAGACACACTCAACAGATCGGTCGGTTTGAGTGCGCTCATGAGCAAGGAGAACATAACAAACACAACCAAACAAGAGAAGCATGGAGTAGTCTAGAGACTGTCCAGATAGACGCTCAAGAGGAATACCACCCTGCAAAGCGGCGGAGGACTGAATATTGATGAGGTAAGTCGATGTAGCGACAGCCTCAACCCAGAAATGTGGAGGAAGGGAAGAAGCAATCATCATGGCACGAGTGGTCTCAAGAAGATGGTGATGCTTACGCTCAGCAACGCCATTCTGGGCATGTGCGCCAGGACAGGAGAACTGAGCAAGGGTGCCCTGCTCAGCAAAAACACCTCGCAACATATGGGAGATATACTCACCAGCAGAATCAGCACGAAACACACGAATGGATGTAGAATATTGAGTACGGACCATGGCCGCAAAACACTGATATATGGAGAGCACTTCACTGCGAGAGCGCAGAAAATACAACCAAGTGTACCGAGAAAATCATCGATGTATAAAATATATTAGCGATGACCCCCTTTAGAAACGAAAGGAGCCGGACCCCAAACATCGGAATGAACTAAATCAAAAGGTCGTTGGGATACAGACGCGCTAGTAGGATAGGGAAGCTGAATCTGTTTGCCCAACCTACAGCCCTGACAATGTAAAGACCCATCTCCTGAGATAGACACCAGAAGACCACGATGAACTAATGATGACATGCGTGAGTCACAAAGGTGACCAAGACGATGATGCCACTGCTGAAAGGAGCTGGTAGCAGAGGCGACGACCGGAGAAAAAAGTGGCAGATGAAGTGGCAGCGGAAGGAACACGAAGCTAGTCTAACTCTCAAAGTCCTGAAGAGTCACGGCTCCGAGGGCCAGCTCCAACCAGGGCCTGTGTGCGACGGTCCTGGACAACACAAGAATCATCATAAAAAATGACGCGACAACCAGAGTCAGTAAGCTGGCTAGCAGAGAACAAATTCATCTTAAGACGAGGAACATGAGAAATATCAGGAACATAAAAAGAAGAAGTAGAAAGGGTGCCCCGACTAGAAACAGGAAGAGATGTACCATCAGCCATGAAACACAGACATGAGAAGGGAGAGAACGAAGAGCGGACAGAAAAGAAGACTAAGAGGTCATATGAAAGGAAGCTGAATCTGAGATACACGGGACGTGCACTGTAGAAGGTGGTGGTCGCGTAGTGCCTGAAGAATCCGTCACAGAACCAGCAGTGCATGTCGAAGAAGAGCATGTAGCAGCAAGCAGACCGCGAAGACTCCTGATAATGTCCTGATCGGAGAGAGCAACTGCTAAAGATCCGGAAGGAGCCGACTGCCCACGAGCCTCGTGCTGCTGACGTAAACTGGGATCCCGTGTATAACAGGTGGCCCAAGTGTGGCCATCCTTGTTCTGAAGAAGCGGTGATGAAGAGAACCACGGCGACCACGACCACGAGCCTTTGGTGCGACTCGACCACGAGGACTGTTGGTGCTGACTCTGACCCTGACCTGGAGGAGTGGGTAGTATCGGCGGTGGCACAGAGGACCACGGCTGAGTCGAGGGAGCAGACGGCATAGGAGGATCACGATTAGCAAGCACAGATGGAACCGCAAGAAGACCGACACCACGGAGACGGGTCTCCTCAGCCCGAAGCTCAAACAACACCTCAGAGAGCGGAACACGACCACGAGTATTCAGCTGATCACGCCGGGGCTCAAACTCCTGGCTGAGCCGAGACAGAAACTCATAGATGCGGTGAAACTCCAAATCCGAGTGCACAATCTGGCAGCACGAGCATGTGCCACAAACAGCAGTATGGAGAGAATCAAGCTGACGCTAGATAGCAGCACTCTGAGTATAGAACTCATCAATAGTAGAATCACCCTGCTGGAGAGCATGCTCCTGGCGAACCACAGACAGGTAAAGAGCATCCCCAGACGGCTGGTAGCGCTGACGAAGCTGAGCCCACTAAGCGGCAACAGTAGGGAGACTCATGAACTCAGTAGCATACTGGGGCGAAACACTAGAGGTGAGAACAGCAGCAGCACGAGCATCCTCATCAACCCACTGAGTGTAGGCAGTAAGAGCGTGGCGATAGGTCTCGAGATCAGCAGAGTACTGTTTGAACTTCAGCTCATAAGCAGCAACAACACTATCATCGGCACTCTGAGCAGCATCCTTGGCCTCCTGAAAAGCATTAGCACCCAGAACAATCGGCGTCGGCGAAAGAGGAGCCACAAGAGCAGGGCGGCACGGCGGACATGAGACATTGTCGGAGAGCACACCCCAAAGACGGAGACCGCGCATGTGAACGCGCATAAAGGCAGTGAAATCAGGATAATTCGCGCCATCGAAGATCATCGGGCAGCGAGGAATCGCAACATAGCCCGATGCAGAAGACATATCTCTCTCTCTCAATTTTTTTTCTCGAAGTCAACTCTCATATCCCGATGAAAAAATAGCTCTCGGATTCGATCAGATCTGATCGGGGCGACGGGAGAGGGCCACGAGAGCGGGGCAGGCAGGCGTCGACGACGGCGCCCCGGCCAATAGATGATGGGGAAGTGGTGGCAGCGGTCGTCCGGCGGTCGGTGGGCGGGAGCAGGCAGCGGCGCGCCGACCAACAGAAGTTGGGGAGGACGGCGACAGACGGCTTGCAGCAAATGGCGGCGGCAGACGGGCAGATGGCGGCGAACGACCCACAGCACATGGCGGCACGCGGACGGGCAGATGGCGGTGGACGGCCCGCAACAGACGGCGGCAGACGGTCGGAGACAGCGGCAATCCGGCGGCGGAGACAACGACAATCCGGCGGTGGCGACGTCGAAAAAACGACGACGACAGGGACGGTGGCGGCTGTGACTATGTTGCAGAAAAACGGTCTAACCTAGCTTTGATACCATATCAGGAATATGCAACATGTATTCCTCTGGGGTCCAAAGGCCACAATATATAGTACATGTACAGGTGGAAATATGCAAGAAAACCCCTAACAAGTGGGGACATACAATATACAAATATACATCTAATAGTTGAAAGGTTTGTTGTTAGGATAGGGATGCAAGAAAAAGGTGACGGCTTAGTTATGGCTGGTTGAAAGCTTGTAAGAATAGCCGATGTCGTGTTTTTAACCGAAAGGTCGAAAATAAACAATGCTGGCTCTTATGATTTGTTGTTGGAATCTTGTTGATGTAGTTGGAAGCTTTGATGTTTTTTGGTCGGAAGCTTCAAAATGTTGGTTAAAAGCCCGTAAGATTAATTGAAGTGTGTGTTCATCTCTTTCTATGCATGCGTCCTTCTTCCTTGATCGGGGATGCAATGACATCATCAATCACCTCCCTAAGATATGGTTGCAACACCGCCCTTGAATATTAGATGGGGAATGGTGTGGTCATTGTGTACAAATCGAGAGGGGAAATATGGGAATGGTGGTTCTCAGATCTTTCCCTCCAAAAGGGTCTAGTATCGTTAGTAAGCAATGGTAAACAACTGTTAGCTCTAGCCGGCCTAATAACTATCAATTCTTCGTCTACTTAGAGAAGTCATTATTTTCTTCCTATAAGAATGCCCCTATTTTCCATCACTCGGTCATGCCTTTAATGATCCATATTGATTACATCTAAGTCTGAACTACAAGTTAGACCTGGAAGTTTGCTTAGTTATTGTAGCCCGCAACCTCCATATCCGCTATCGCATACCCCAATTGTCTATTGAAGATGTCTCCTTATCACCTTACACAAGAAATTAATGTTGGAACTCCGCATGAGTGAGGCACCTCTCTTTCCATGTGTGCATTCTAATACGACAAAATAGCATATGTTTACTAAAAATAGTACTTAAAAAACAAAAAAAATCATGCCTAAACCATTGACCATATCTACCATCGATTTTCACTTTTGGTTTAGTGCCAATGGAGGCTTAAAAACCTAGACCCCTTTTGATACATTTTTCATATTTACTCTAGCTGAGAACTCACAATTTAATAATGATCGAGTTATTAGCTAGTCTGTGTGTAGTTATTAGCATGTATAATAGCAATGTCTCCATCTTTTATAACTCATTATATTATTACAAGCGTGCATTTTGTTGGAGATATGCCCAAGAGGCAATAATAAAATGGTTATTATCATATATTCATATTTATGATAAATGTTTATATCTCATGCTATAATTGTATTAACCGGAAACATTAATACTTATGTGCATGGGCGTATGCAGGGGTGGGGCCGGTTGGGCCGTGTCCCACCTAGAATTCTACAGAATAAATAGACTATCACTAATCTAATGTTTATCATCTAAAAAAATAATCTAATATTCAGATCGCAGACCAGTTTGGGAGTATTCATTTCCTGGTCGTAGAAATAGTTGATTGTATAAAAATAGAAACAACACTAAGCATCCCTGGGTTGATGACGTGCTGCCCTCGTCCTGGTTGTCCTGTCTCCCAAACGGAGCCTAAGTGGACAGTCATCATATGTACTACTTCCTCTGATCGAAACTAATGGACTCAAATTTGTCTAAATACGGATATCTAGACATATTTTATTGCTAGAAATATTAATATTTAAATGGATCTCAGTTCACTAAATTGGACCGGAGGAAGTATATAAACTCTGTACCCCTATCGATTAAAACAATACAAGGCTTTTTAGACAGATTTCGTGTGCCACATGGGTGGTTGTAAAAAAAATCTAGCAAGGATAAACTCTACTCACACATGTCCAGTAGCTAAAAAGCACAATTTTTCTAACTGTTTAATTCTATTGTTTACTTGTCTATGGTGTAACATAACTTAGAAAATGAAAATATATTTTTGACCTGAAATTTGGAATATATTATAGGACTATAATATTATGACATTTCACTATGCTATTTACATTACATTTTAGGTAGATTTTGTATTCCATATGGGTGAGACCCAAAACAATTGAAGTGTGCCCACCCTCCAATTTATTATTGTGTCCGCCATTGCTTGTGTGTTTTGTAAACATAAAAGAGTCTCTGGTAAGCCTCTTGTTAAACTAGCTTGTTGATTAATAAATGATCATGGTTTTCTGATCATGGACATTAGATGTTATTAATAACAAGGTCATATCATTGGAAGAATGATGTGATGGACACACTCCTATAGTAATCATAGCATAATATCAAGTCATTAAAGTTCGTTTGCTACAAAGCTTTTAAATACATAGTAACTTAATCTTTCGACCATGAGACCATGTTAATCACCATCACCAGATGGATGCTTTGATGATATCAAACACCACTTATGTAACTGGGTGGTTATAAAGGTGACATTAGGTATTCTGAAAGTATGTGTTGAAGCACATGGATAAATAGTGGGATTTGTCCACCCATATGACGGATAGATCTACTCTGGGTCCTCTCGGTGCAATGTCATCCAATTGGCTTGCAAGCATGTGACTAGGTTATAAGGGATGTCTGTAATATCCCAGCATTAGAGCCTAGAAATAAGTTGAACCCAGATGTGTGCATTGCATTAATGCATAGAAAATCCGAATAATTTTCGCGCTTTTAAATAAAAAACTTGTCAAAGTGATTGAAGCTTCTCTTAGCTTGATGGAATTAAAGTAGATCATCAAGTTGACTGCGATAAGTTTCAATAAGACCTTTTGTTAAAATCTCATTTTGGGTAGGAGAGATTTGATCTAAGGGTAGATCAAATGTACTATAAGTTAAACCCTAATATAATGTGAATTATATTGATCATTAGGTGATCATATTATAGTATTCATCATAATCACTCATAAGTACCAAGTTAAGGATATAGAACAAATAATAAGAATGTAACCACTATATCTTAAATCCCATCTGCATACATTCTGAGTATCATAGTCCAACCTAACCTTAAAAACTCTTTTGATGAGTTGGAGTTGGAAAGAGATTAAGTCAAGATTATCCACTATATATATATATCTTTCTTTCTATACAATCTTTATGGAACTTATATCAATATCTGTTGTTCAGCAATGTTGGATAATTCCACATTGATTCACAACTTCTTTAACTATTAGTCTTTGATCTCTTATTTGATCTTATTAGACCATTTACTCAAATCTTCTAATGAGGGCATAGTCCATTAATAACCTTAATCCAATATAAGACACTAAGAAGATAATTTCCAGACAATAAAAGGTAGGATTGATAAAGCCCTGCCTAGCCAACTAAGAACTTCAATAATAAATAATTAAAGCATTATAAAGGTAATGTTTTGACCACCAACATGGAATGCTTATATTTAGTATGAGTAATACTAATGGGTAAAACATGATTGGAACCTTAGTAAAGATAAGTGATCCTAGAGAAGTCTTTCTAAACCACATAAATATAATTCAGGGATTGAAGTGTAAGTCATGAGGGTTCAGTAATTATAAGATGGTGTTACTCAACTAAAGCTAGTGTAGCATAGAGTCATAAAAATGGTGTTATTCATCTTTAAGGATAGTTTACTTTAGAGAAAGATTAGTGATGAAGGAATAAGAAAGATTGGGAGTAGAGTTTGAAGGAACTACTGGTTGAATGGAAGATTATCAACAGTAGAATAGTAAATACAACCAAACAAGGATATGAGAAAGCTATGAAGTGTCTTTGTATCAAATTCATTGGATTCATTCATGAGTTAGAAGAATGATATATGAATAAGAAGATTTAAATGAGTAAAGCTCATCATGTTAATCATGAGGATGGATAGGAAGAAGTATTATCTCTAGGAAAGGTATTCCTTAATTAGAGATCCAAGAATTTGAAATATAATTATATGTATAAATCAATTTCCTATTTTGATCTGGTTAAGCAATCAACTCTACATCTCAAACCAAACATAATAGCCATCTCATACTGTTGATCCATCATCTGATGCTTATAAAACCTTATAGAAGTATTTCCCTATAACAAATTACATAAGCATATCTCTGTTAATTTCAACCATCATCACTATATGTGCCTAAGTATATTTTTATAAGTTCACTTCTATAAAACACTCTAAATATAACTTATATTAAAAAGGGAGATTTCATCCAATAATATATACATATGGCAATATGCTTAGTTATTAAATCTTAACTCTTAAAAGGAATCTAAGCTTATACAAAACCCTAAAGCCAAGGGTAGTACCCATAATTCAAAACCCTAACTTTTTTTTGTTTATCACATACATTGCTATTTTCCAACTTAATGAGAGTAGTAATCATCATATCAATGCCTTATATTTCATGCATCAAATAATGGTATAGAATCATTATACATATATATAAAGTTCCTATTCAAATAATGAGCTCACTGAAAGTTGAGTTATAAACAGATAAGAATATATCATTCAATAAATCTCTAACTAAAATAAGTAGAGAAAAATAATAAGAAGAGTTTATATAAAATATTAACAAGGGGGATTATATTAAGTTAATACGAGAAATACAAAAAGAGGATATAATAAGAAATTACAAATGAGACTAGGTATGTCTTTTGTATTGTTGTAAATGTCCAGGAAACAAGTTGTACAAAGAAAGATTCAAAATCTAAATCAAATTCAAATCTGAATAAGAAAACAGAAAATAGAAAAAGAATAAAACAAATAAAAACTAAACCTGGTCGCAGCCCAACACACTTATACTTACCTGATGCCCTGTGCAGCTCACAACAGCCCAGTAATTAGCCCAGGTTCTTTTCTATCCGAGACTGACAGGTGGGGTCAAGAGAGGACTGCGGGTTGAGCTAAAGAAATCGCCAAGGTGTTATCCACAAAATGACCATCGTCGTCATCGTCACGCACACAGACAGCTCGCTGGCGGAGCTCGCTGCCGCCCGATGCCGTCATCGCCGTCATTGCGCCAAGATACTCGCCGCCGCTGCCAGGAGGGGATAAGAAGGCCACCCCGACGCATTGCTTCCATCCCTATCCCCAATCCCTCCTTATCCTCTCAGATACGAACGAGACCGAACCCTAGCTCGCCGGAGCCACTCCTCGCTGTCGAACCACGTCTCCCCACACCATTCTGAGCCGTCATGGAGAAGCGCCATCCTCCGTAGATCCTCTGGGTAGAAGCTTGCATCAAGGGTAGCACTGGAGCGGGCGAATTTGATCATTTTCCTTCGCAGCAATTCGTCGGAAAGCTCGATTCCGACCGCGCCTGTCCTCGCCAACCACTCAATCATCATCAGGGTGAGTTCCTGAATCTTCTAGCATCCTCTAATCGTCTGATCTCGTTGTAAATCGCCGTTTCACTATAAGCCACCGTTGGCCACCGTCGGAGCTCGTCGGAGCTGAGGCTCCGATGACCATTTCCGAGCAGCGCTGCCACTCCTAGGTTCAGTAGCTTGCGCTGATTCGAACTAGACCTATTTCGCTTGCTGGGGTGCAGTAGATCGTCGCCGGTGACCACTCACCGACGGCGGTGGTGATGCTGACGCCATGCTTACCTCATGATCGAGCCACGTCAACCGTTTGACTAGTCTTTGCCTCGCGTGGTGAATGACATGGCCCAGGGCCCGCATGTCATCGACAGTGAGTAGAGAGGAAGTCGGTAGAAAAAATATTTCTTTCATCTGAAGCTGAGGTGGACAATGGCCCACAGATCAGTGACTGGGGCTAGCTCTGGGCCCCGCTTTATAAATAAAGCCACACAACCAAACCAATACAAGGTGACGAGTGAATCCTCTTTCAAAGCAGATTAAAGATAAAACAAGTACATGAGCAACCACACTCCGAAGAAGCACCCAAGACTACTAACTAAAGGTGCTGCCACACCTAATTATGAAACAACCGGACGTCGTCACACCACACTCACCAAGTTGTCGTGAGAGAGGGACGCGTACCCTCTCGCTCCGGGCCATGGAGCGTCGATCCTGCCAGCGGATAACGAGGACAGAGAGTGCTGGGACAAAGTCACATGTATAAGATAGGCGGCCGACGGGAACGCTCGACACCAACTATGAAAGAGCCTCGAGACAGGATCCAAACTTGCCCACCGATCATAATAGAACAACAAAATGAGAAACCGAAGCTCCATGATGACGTCCCCAAGATGGTGACGACGCATCAAGCTGTCGTCGTCGAGACTAAAACGGTCAAGGATTTTCAGCCGAAGCTCCATGCGGGGAAGGTAACCACAATAGTGCCCAAGAGGGTTCACCTGTAGGCATCACCACTAGTGGAGATTTTGGGGGCCCGGGCAAAATAAGAATCGGGGGCCCCCTTAATACAAGGGATCTCACGGCACGAATGCAAATTAGATTTATTCTCACTAAAAAGAAAATTTACGTTGCAACTATAGCACATCCAAAAATATATTCAATTGCAACCAATGTGCAATTTAAATTTTTCAGTTTAAAATGAAAATAATCAGATAAGGCCTTTCAAAATGGGTTGTATCTTAACACGTTTTCACATGAGCAATTAAAAATTAACAAACAACTAATACAATGCATTGTTTTTAAGCGAGTCTCTACATTTAATGATTTAGAGAACATACATGCATGTGATTGATCTAGCAATGTTGTGTACTATGGTTCCGTTCAAATGGTGTTTCTTATGCTGGTCATAGTGGGAGTATCATAATACTAGTATCATGCATATGATACTAGTGTATGATACTATGTCTCTATTGCATTGTATCATGTAGTACTATCATAGTAGTGGTATATTTATTAATCTATAGAATCTCTATGTAATATGTGTACAAGATTTACTTGCAATTATGATTTCTAGTTTTACGTGATATGGTACGGTATCTATCTATGATACTGTAACCATCTCTCTCTTTATTAATTATGACGCCACATCAGATTTTGGCCAACTTAACATGCATAATATACCTTATGATACTAGCACTAAGACCAGTCTTAGCTAAGATACTGTACAACCTTAATCTTTTTCCTCATTAACTATAGTACCACATAAGGAAAATACTTAGGATATAACGCTAAGAAATGCCTACTGTAAAAGGCCTAAAACTAGTGGGTAAAACTGAAAAAAGTATAACAATAGTGTAACTGAATTAAGTATAACAATAGTGTCTACGTGTCAAGATCCAATTGCTAAAGATATTGAGTTCAGAACCTTCGGTATAAGTATCAAAATTATAATCATGTCTATATATGTGAAATGTTACCCAGATCGCATTAATCTATTTTCTCTTCTTTCTAGCCGCTAGCTCAATATACACACATACTATATATGATGATGACATTACACCGCTAAAATTTAGAAAAACTAATTATTAATCGAAAAGTATGTAAAGATGCAATCTACTACTAGATCAACTCAAGAAGATCTAACCAATCATCAAGTCAACCTCACAAAGCACAACCGCAAAACTCAGCAAGCAAGGAACGGGTAGACCGGTGAACGAGAGCTTTGGCTGAGTCATGTGTGACATCACTAGTTCGTCGTAGAAATAGCCAAGCCGGCGAATGGGAGCTCCAGCTTAACTTTTATTGAGCGGACTACCAACTAGTCAACCCTTCTCGTGGTCGTGGCCCATACGCTGGTGCTGCCATCACATTACCGCACGAGTACTCTTACCGCATCAGTCATTAGGCCTGCTCAATCATTTTCTCTACCGTGTCCAGGACAAGTATAGCAGTACATATCGCACGTATATGGGCCCCCTAGTTTTCTTGGGCCCGGGGCGGCCACTCTGCCAGCCTTGCCCTAGGACCGGCCCTGAGCGTAGCCAAAGCGCTGAGCTTTCGCCTGAAAAACCTTTACCACAATCCGGTACTTCGGACCGCCCGATGTCACTAAGCTAGACCTCGAGGAACACGATGTGGAAGTCGCATTTGCCAAAGCGCCACCAACATTAAAATCCCCTGTCACACCCTCCTCGCCATCCTCATGGCCAAGGAGACAAACCATCACCCCTGCCATGTCGTTGTCGGTGAGTTGCCCGTGCAATCCACTTTCTAGAGCCGCCACCCTGGCTTCCACGATCTTGCATCCGCGAAGCGGCATCCACCAACATGACTATACAAATGACATAGACGAGGGAGACCGACGCAATATAGTTATCACTATGGAAGAAGGCCGACGAGCACAACATGCATGACACCTCCATGTCCCGAAAAACCCTAGCTTAAGTATGTCATACGGCCACCAGGTATGGGCCTAGGGTTTGCGCTAGCCTATCCACACCTGTGGAAACGACTGGGCTGGGGCACTATATGGTGCACCCGTTTCCCTCAAGGATTATCATCGTGGGATCAACGAGTAGTACCTTGGTTCTGGACTCGGTAGGAACGGAAGCTGCCCAAACAAGACACACCAATTTTATCGGTGTGTCAACACAACTTTAAATTACTAAGGACAACCCTGTATTAAACTAATCAAGCACAAGGTTTAATAACCAAATTAATATTCAATGTCAAACGCAATAGTTTAATACAAGGACTTACTTATGAATACAATTCGGATAGCTGCCAACCCTAGAAGCTACACCCCACCCGCTATAGTACCAACATATTTGTGTTCACCTGTCCTGCATGTAGCACCTCAATCCCATCCTTTTTCACTAGAACCCCTTGGCCATATCTCCTTAGCCCCACATCGTCATGTCAGTCTCTTGAAGCTCACTGACTAGGTGCACCTTTCCACTTGAAGGAAAGAATATGGTGGGCCCTCCTAAGGAATACAACCCGAGGGTTCTTTTTGCAAAAACACATGTTTGGCTTGTACCCCTCTTGGGCCCTCATGTCGACGTCGCAGTGGTCAAAGCACCACATAGACAAGCCAAGGCGGTTAGAGAAAAATATGATCTCGGATGAATCACTTACGAAAGATTTAGAATCTAGATATGCAATTTTAAAGAATAGGGACCTAAGTAAAGTTGTGAAAAAAAATTGGGACCTCCCATGTGGTTTACTCTTTTCTCTCACGTATATACCGTTTAGAGAGATGGCCAGGACAGGTTGAAGGCAATCATACTACTACGTGTTGGACTGCCGACTGGCCCTTTTTCCCATGTGGTTACCTTGGATTTCTTTTTTCTCCTTGGTAGCTTGTAAGAGGATTAAGTGAGGTCTGGTTCCACTAAAAAAGTTGAAGGGGATGGTGGGTTAGAAAATGGCCACATGACTAATCTAGGCAATGCAACTCAGTAATTTTTGCATTTTCTCTTTCCATATCGTGTTGAATAGGCTAAAAAGTAACTTTGGCGTGAGATAGTTTTGTGTCATATTGCTTAATTTTGTCATATTGTTGCCTAAAAACATATAGTTGCTCAATTCTGCCAATTTGTTGCGTACATCTTATAGTACTTGCTCAATTACATTAGTTAATAATAATTGCTCAATTATGTTAGCTTGTTGCTTGAAAGTACACATTGGTTGTAGCCCCCAAAGAATAATGTATCAATAAAATGTAAAGTCACCTATCATCGTCGTGAAATTGCTTACCACTATTGTGAAGTTGTCTACTGCTATTGTGATATTGCATCAATACTCGGGAGATGTGCCAATGTTGGGGGTCACCAACTAGGGAGACCATGTTGGTGACAACGGATGTGTGATACGCCAACACTCGGGACTCTCGATGTGGGTCTCGTCAGCGGAAAGGGCTTCGATACGAAGGTACCTACCGCTGAACTTGCATATGTTGTCTAAAAAGTTGCTTACTAATGCTATATTTTTGTCTATCGTTGTTGTGAAGTTCAATAGGTTTTGACTTTTAGTCATTCTGAAGTTGCCAGCCGTTACAAAGTTGCATATCATTAAAGTGAAATTGCCTATTACTATAAGTTGGCAAGTTTGTTTTAGTTCTGTCATGAAGTTATGTACCCTCTAGTGAAATTGCCTAGTGCCACAGTGAAGTTGCATACTTTTGTTGTAAAACTACTTATCGCCATTCAAAGCTACCTTCGATAGGTGTGAAGTTGCTTGTCTCTATTGTCAAGACCGCCTATCATTGATGCGAAATTTCACTTTTGATGGTGTGAAGTTTTCTTAGTGCTCAGTTACTAATATAATTAAGTTTCTTTTAATTGTTATAACGTTGCATACTGCTGTCGAATAAGTTACTTATTGATGTTGTGAAATTTCTTATTATGGTTGATTAGTTGTCTACCAGTTGTTGTGGATTGGCCTACCACTTCTAATAGGTTGCTACTCGTTGTTGTGAAGTTGCCAATAAAAGTTTGAGAAGTTGCTAAGTTTCTTTTATATCCCTTAAATTGCTTTTAGTTGTTTTGAAGTTGCTTACCGATGTGTTGGAGTTGTCGATCTTAGTTGTTGTGAAATTGTCCACCGATCTTTCTGAAGTTGTCTACCGATCAATGACGTGAACTTGCTTAACGCTGATGTGAAGTTGTCGATAGTATTACAAAGTGTAGTGGTAACTTTGCAATAGTGAAAAGCAGCTAGTGCAATAAATTTCCATGGCTAACTCAACTGGTGCGGCGGCGGTTTAAGAGAACAATGCCATGACAACTATGAAGATTGTCTACCGGTGTTGTAAAGTTGCCTAAGGATCTAGCACTACAAGAAAAGTCGGCATCCGTAATGGTTTGGTCCGCCGAGCATGGTAGAAGGAGCCTCCTAATTTATTTGTCAGTTTGCTTTGTGATTAAAAAATCATCGATGTATAAAATACAGTAGCGATGGCCCCCTTTCGAAGCGAAAGGAGCCGGACCCCAAAAATCGGAATGAACTAAATCAAAAGGTCGCTGGGATACAGACGCGCTAGTAGGATAGGGAAGCTGAATCTGTTTTCCCAACCTACAACCCTGACAATGTAAAGACCCATCTCTGAGATGCACCCGTAAGACCACGATGAACTAATGACGATAGGCGTGAGTCACAAAGGTGATCAAGACGATGATGCCACTGCTGAAAGGAGCTGGTAGCAGAGGCGACGACCGGAGAAAAACTAGCAGATGAATTGGCAGTGGAAGGAACACGAAACTAGTCTAACTCTCAAAGTCCTGAAGAGTCACGGCTGCGAGGGCTAGCTCCAACCAGGGCCTGTGTGCGACAGTCCTAAATAACACAAGAATCAGCATATAAAATGACGCGACAATCAGAGTCAGTAAGCTGGCTAGCAGAGAACAGATTCATCTTAAGACGAGGAACATGAGAAATATCAGGAACGGAAAAAGAAGAAGTAGAAAGGGTGCCCCGACTAGAAACAGGAAGGGATGTACCATCAGCCATGAAAACACGAACATGAGAAGGGAGAGAACAAAGAGCGGACAGAAAAGAAGACTAAGAGGTCATATGAAAGGAAGCTCCAGAATACAGATACCACGAGGACGTACCTGACTGTGTAGAAGGTGGTGGTCGCGTAGTGCCTGAAGAATCAGTCACAGAACCAGCAGTGCATGTCGAAGAAGAGCCTGTAGCAGCAAGCAGACCACAAAGACTCCTGATAATGTCCTGATCGGTGAGAGCAACTGCTGAAGATCCGGAAGGAGTCGACTGCCCACGAGCCTCGTGCTGCTGACGTAAACTGGGATCCCGTGTATAACAGGTGGCCCAAGTGTGGCCATCCTTCTTACAGTAAGAGCAGTGATGAAGAGAACCACGACGACCCTGACCACGAGCCTGTTGGTGCTGACTCGACCCGAGACTGGGTGACTCGACTCGACACTGGAGGAGTGGGTAGTATCGGCGGTGGCACGGAGGACCGCGGCTGAGTCGAGGGAGCAGACGGCATAGGAGGACCACGAGTAGCAAGCATAGATGGAACCGCAAGAAGACCGACACCACGGAGACGGGTCTCCTCAGCCCGAAGCTCAGACAACACCTCAGAGAGCGAAACACGACCACGAGTATTCAGCTGAGCACGCCGGGGCTCAAACTCCTGGCAGAGCCGAGACAGAAACTCATAGATGAGGTGAAAGTCCAAATCCGAGCGCACAATCTGGCAGCACGAGCATGTGCCACAAACAGCAGTACGAAGAGAATCAAGCTGACGCCAGATAGCAGCACTCTGAGTATAGAACTCATCAATAGTAGAATCACCCTGCTGGAGAGCATGCTCCTGGCGAACCACAGACAAGTAAAGATCATCCCCAGACGGCTGGTAGCGCTGACGAAGATGAGCCCAGAGCGACAAAGAGGGAGACTCATGAACTTCAGAGCATCGGGGCAGAACACTGGAGGTGAGAACAGTAGCAGCACGAACATCCTCATCAACCCACTGAGTGTAGGCAGTAAGAGCGTGGCGATAGGTCTCGAGATCAGCAGAGTACTGTTTGAACTTCAGCTCATAAGCAGCAACAACATTATCATCGGCACTCTGAGCAGCATCCTTGGCCTCCTGAGAAGCATGAGCACCGAGAACAATCGGCATCGGCGAAAGAGGAGCCACAAGAGCAGGGCGGCACGGCGGACAGGAGACATTGCCGGAGAGCACACCCCAAAGACGGAGACCGCGCATGTGAACGCGCATAAAGGCAGCGAAATCAGGATAATTCGCGCCATCGATATCATCGGGCAGCGAGGAATCGCAACATAGCCCGATGCAGAAGACATATCTCTCTCTCTCAATTTTTTTTCTCGAAGTCAACTCTCATATCCCGACGAAAAAACAGCTCTTAGATCCGATCAGATCTGATCGGGGTGATGGGAGAGGGCCACGGGAGCGGGGCGGGCAGGCGTCGGCGACGGCGCCCCGGCCAATAGATGATGGAGAAGTGGCGGCAATGGCAGACGGGCGGATGGCGGGCGAAGGCGCCACCCACAAAGACATGGCGACAGACGGCTTGCAAATGGCGGGCAGATGGCGGTGGACGACCCGCAATAGGCGGCGGCGGGCGGTCGGAGACAGCGGCAATCCGGCGGTGGCGACGTCGAAAAAACGATGACGACGACAGGGACGGTGGAGGCTATGACTATGTTGCAAAAAAACGGTCTAACCTAGCTTTGATACCATATCAGAAATATGCAACATGTATTCCTCTAGGGTCCAAAGGCCACAATATATAGTACATCTATAGGTGGAAATATGCAGGAAGACCCCTAATAAGTGCGGAATACAATATACAAATATACATCTAACAGTTGAAAGGTTTGTTGTTAGGATCGGGCTACAAGAAAAAGGTGACGGCTTAGTTATGGCTGGTTGAAAGCTTGTAAGAATAGCCGATGTCGTGTTTTTAACCGAAAGGTCGGAAATAAACAATGCTGGCTCTTATGATTTGTTGTTGGAATCTTGTTGATGTAGTTGGAAGCTTTGATGTTTTTTTGTCTGAAGCTTCAAAATGTTGGTTAAAAGCCCGTAAGATTAATTGAAGTGTGTGTTCATCTCTTTCTATGCATGCTCCCTTCTTCCTTGATCGGGGATCTAATGACATCATCAATCACCTTCCTAAGATATGGTTGCAACACCGCCCTTGAATATTAGATGGGGAATGGTGTGGTCATTGCATGTACAAATCGAGAGGGGAAAGATGGGATTGGTGGTTCTCAGATCTTTCCCCCCAAAAGGGGCTAGTATCGTTAGTAAGCAACGTTAAACAACTGTTAGCTCTAGCCGGCCTAATAACTATCAATTCTTCGTCTACTTAGAGAAGTCATTATTTTCTTCCTATAAGAATGCCCCTATTTTCCGTCACTCGGTCATGCCTTTAATGATCCACATTGATTACATCTAAGTCTGAACTACAAGTTAGACCTGGAAGTTTGCTTAGTTATTGTAGCCCGCAACCTCCATATCCGCTATCGCATACCCCAATTGTCTATTGAAGATGTCTCCTTATCACCTTACACAAGAAATTAATGTTGGAACTCCGCATGAGTGAGGCACCTCTCTTTCCATGTGTGCATTCTAATACGACAAAATAGCATATGTTCACAAAAAATAGTACTTAAAAAACAAAAAAAAATCATGCCTAAACCATTGACCATATCTACCATTGATTTTCACTTTTGGTTTAGTGCCAATGGAGGCTTAAAAACCTAGACCCCTTTTGATACATTTTTCATATTTACTCTAGCTGAGAACTCACAATTTAATAATGATCGAGTTATTAGCTAGTCTATGTGTAGTTATTAGCATGTATAATAGCAATGTCTCCATCTTTTATAACTCATTTTATTATTACAAGCGTGCATTTTGTCGGAGATATGCCCAAGAGGCAATAATAAAATGGTTATTATCATATATTCATATTTATGATAAATGTTTATATCTCATGCTATAATTGTATTAACCGGAAACATTAATACTTATGTGCATGGGCGTATGCAGGGGTGGGGCCGGTTGGGCCGTGTCCCACCTAGAATTCTACAGAATAAATAGACTATCACTAATCTAATGTTTATCATCTAAAAAAATAATCTAATGTTCAGATTGCATACCAGTTTGGGAGTATTCATTTCCTGGTCATAGAAATAGTTGATTGTATAAAAATAGAAACAACACTAAGCATCCTTGGGTTGATAACGTGCTGCCATCGTCCTGGTTCTCCTGTCTCCCAAACGGAGCCTAAGTGGACAGTCATCATATATACTACTTCCTCTGATCGAAACTAATGGACTCAAATTTGTTTAAATACGGATATCTAGACATATTTTATTGCTAGAAATATTAATATTTAAATGGATCTCAGTCCGCTAAAATTGACCGGAGGAAGTATATAAACTCTGTACCCCCTATCGATTAAAACAATACAAGGCTTTTTAGACAGATTTCGTGTGCCACATGGGTGGTTGTAAAAAAAATCTAGCATGGATAAACTCTACTCACACATGTCCAGTAGCTAAAAAGCACAATTTTTCTAATTGTTTAATTCTATTGTTTACTTGTCTATGGTGTACCATAACTTAGAAAATGAAAATATATTTTTGACCTGAAATTTGGAACATATTATGGAACCACACTCTGAAGAAGCACCCAAGACTACTAACTAAAGGTGTTGCCACACCTAATTAAGGAACAACCGGACGTCGTCACACCACACTCACCAAGTTGTCGCCAGAGAGAGACGCGTACCCTCTCGCTCCGGGCCATGGAGCGTCGATCCTGCCAGCGGATAACGAGGACAGAGAGTGCTGGGGACAAAGTCACATGTATAAGATAGGCGACCGACGGGAACGCTCGATGCCAACTATGAAAGAGCCTCGAGACAGGATCCAAACTTGCCCACTGATCATAATAGAACAACAACATGAGAAACCGAAGCTCCATGATGACGTCCCCAAGATGGTGACGACGCATCAAGCTGCCGTCGTCGAGACTAAAACGGTCAAGGGTTTTCAGCCGAAGCTCCATGCGGGGAAGGTAACCACAATAGTGCCCAAGAGGGTTACAACACCTGTAGGCATCACCACTAGTGGAGATTTTGGGGGCCCGGGCAAAATAAGAATCGGGGGCCCCTTAATACAAGGGATCTCATGACACGAATGCAAATTAGATTTATTCTCATTCAAATAATGTTATTCACACTAAAAAGAAAATTTATGTTGTAACTATAGCACATCCAAAAATATATTCAATTGCAACCAATGTGCAATTTAAATTTTTCAGTTTAAAATGAAAATAATCAGATAAGGCCTTTCAAAATGGGTTGTATCTTAACACGTTTTCATATGAGCAATTAAAAATTAAGAAACAACTAATACAGTGCATTATTTTTTAAGCGAGTCTCTACATTTAATGATTTAGAGAACATACATGCATGTGATTGATCTAACAATGTTTTGTACTATGGTTCCGTTCAAATGGTGTTTTTTAGGCTGGAAATAGTGGGAGTATCATAATACTAGTATCAGCATATGATACTAGTGTATGATACTATGTCTCTATTGCATTGTATCATGTAGTAGTACCATAGTAGTGGTATATTTATTGATTTATAGAATCTCTATGTAAAATGTGTGTACAAGATTTACTTGCAATTATGATTTCTAGTTTTACATGTTATGGTACGTTATCTATCTACGATATTGTAACCACCTCTATCTTTATTAATTATGACGCCACATCAGATTTTTGACCAACTTAACATGCATGATACACCTTATGATACTAGCACTAAGACCAGTCTTAGCTAAGATACTGTACAACCTTAATCTTTTTCCTTTTTAACTATAGTACCACATAAGCAAAGTACTTAGGATATAACGCTAAGATATGGCCATTGTGAAAGGCCTAAAACTAGTGGGTAAAACTGAAAAAAGTATAACAATAGTATAACTGAATTAAGTATAACAATAGTGTCTACGTGTCAAGATCCAATTGCTAAAGATATTGAGTTCAGAACCTTCGGTATAAGTATCAAAATTATAATCATGTCTATATATGTGAAATGTTACCCAGATCGCATTAATCTATTTCCTCTTCTTTCTAGCCGCTAGCTCAATATACACACATACTATATATGATGATGACATTACACCGCCAAAATTTAGAGAAACTAATTATTAATCGAAAACGTATGTAAAGATGCAATCTACTACTAGATCAACTCAAGAAGATCTAACCAATCATCAAGTCAACCTCACAAACCACAGCCGCAAAACTCAGCAAGCAAGGAACGGGTAGGCCAGTGAACGAGAGCTTTGGCTGAGTCGTGTGTGACATCACTAGTTCGTCGCAGAAATAGCCAAGCCGGAGAATGGGAGCTCCAACTTAACTTTTATTGAGCGGACTACCAACTAGTCAACCCTTCTCGTGGTCGTGGCCCATACGCTGGTGCTGCCATCACATTACCGCACGGGTACTCTTACCGCATCAGTCATTAGGCCTGCTCAATCATTTTCTCTACCGTGTCCAGGACAAGTATAGCAGTACATATCGCACGTATATGGGACCCCTAGTTTTCTTGGGCCCGGGGCGGCCACCCTGCCAGCCTTGCCCTAGGACCGGCCCTAAGCGTAGCCAAAGCGCTGAGCTTTCGCCTGAAAAATCTTTACCACAATCTGGTACTTCGGACCGCCCGATGTCACTAAGCTAGACCTCGAGGAACACGATGTGGAAGTCGCATTTGCCAAAGCGCCACCAACATTAAAATCCCCTGTCACACCCTCCTCGCCATCCTCATGGCCAAGGAGACAAACCATCACCCCTACCATGTCGTTGTCGGTGAGTTGCCCGTGCAATCCACTTTCTAGAGCCGCCACCCTGGCTTCCACGATCTTGCATCCGCGAAGCGGCATCCACCAACATGACTATACAAATGACATAGACGAGGGAGACTGACGCAATATAGTTATCACTACGGAAGAAGGCCGACGAGCTCAACATGCATGACACCTCCATGTCCCGAAAAACCCTAGCTTAAGTATGTCATACGGCCACCAGGTCTGGGCCTAGGGTTTGCGCCCCAGCTATCCACACCCAGGGGAAACGTCTCCCTAGGGCACGCTATATGGTGCACCCGTTTCCCTCAAGGATTATCATCGTGGGATCAACCTGTTTTTTCTATTCGTTTGCTTGCTCTCTTGTTTTATTTTCATTTCCCTCAAGCAACACGAGTAGTACCTTGGTTCTGGACTCGGTAGGAACGGAAGCTGCCCAAACAAGACACGCCAATTTTATCGGTGTGTCAACACAACTTTAAATAACTAAGGACAACCCTGTATTAAACTAATCAAGCACAAGGTTTCATAACCAAATTAATATTCAATGTCAAACGCAATAGTTTAATACAAGGACTTACTTATGAATACAATTCGGATAGCTGCCAACCCTAAAAGCTACACCCCACTCGCTATAGTACCAACATATTTGTGTTCACCTGTCCTGCCTGTAGCACCTCAATCACATCCTTTTTCAGTAGAACCCCTTGGCCATATGGCCTTAGCCCCACATCGTCATGTCAGTCTCTTGAAGCTCACTGACTAGGTACACCTTTCCACTTGAAGGAAAGAATATGGTGGACCCTCCTAAGGAATACAACCCGAGGGTTCTTTTTGCAAAAACACATGTTTGGCTTGTACCCCTCTTGGGCCCTCATGTTGACGTCGAAGTGGTCAAAGCGCCACATAGACGAGCCAAGGCGGTTAGAGAAAAATAGGATCTCGGATGAATCACTTATGAAAGATTTAAAATCTAGATATGCAATTTTAAAGAATAAGGACCTAAGTAAAGTTGTGGAAAAAAATTGGGACCTCCCATGCCGTTTACTCTTTTCTCTTACGTATATACCGTTTAGAGAGATGGCCATGACAGGTTGAAGGCAATCATACTACTACGTGCTGGACTGCCGACTGGCCCTTTTCCCATGTGGTTACCTTGGATTTCTTTTTTCTCCTTGGTAGCTTGTAAGAGGATTAAGTGAGGTCTGGTTCCACTAAAAAAAGTAGAGGGGGATGGTGGGTTAGAAAATGGCCACATGACTAATCTAGGCAATGCAACTCGTAATTTTTGCATTTTCTCTTTCCATATCGTGTTGAATAGGCTAAAAAGTAACTTTGGCGTGAGATAGTTTTGTGTCATATTGTTTAATTTTGTCATATTGTTGCCTAAAAACATATAGTTGCTCAATTCTGCCAATTTGTTTCATACATCTTATAGTAGTTGCTCAATTACATTAGTTAATAATAATTGCTCAATTATGTTAGCTTGTTGCTTGAAAGTACACATTAGTTGTAGCCCCCAAAGAATAATGTATCAATAAAATGTAAAGTCACCTATCATTGTCGTGAAATTGCTTACCATTATTGTGAAATTGTCTACTGCTATTGTGATATTGCATCAATACTCGGGAGATGTGCCAATGTTGGGGGTCACCAACTAGGGAGACCATGTTGGTGACAACGGATGTGTGATACGCCAACACTCGGGACTCTCGATGTGGGTCTCGTTAGCGGCAAGGGCTTCGATACGAAGGTACCTACTGCTGAACTTGCATATGTTGTCTAAAAAGTTGCTTAATCATGCTATATTTTTGTCTATCGTTGTTGTGAAGTTCAATAGGTTTTGACTTTTAGTCATTCTAAAGTTGCCAGCCGTTACAAAGTTGCATATCATTGAAGTGAAATTGCCTATTACTATAAGTTGGCAAGTTTGTTTTAGTTCTGTCATGAAGTTATGTACCCTCTAGTGAAATTGCCTAGTGCCACAGTGAAGTTGCATACTTTTGTTGTAAAACTACTTATCGCCGTTCAAATCTACCTTCGATAGGTGTGAAGTTGCTTGTCTCTATTGTCAAGACCGCCTATCATTGATGCGAAATTTCACTTTTGATGGTGTGAAGTTTTCTTAGTGCTCAGTTACTAATATAATTAAGTTTCTTTTAATTGTTATAACGTTGCATACTACTGTCGAATAAGTTACTTATTGATGTTGTGAAATTTCTTATTATAGTTGATTAGTTGTCTACCAGTTGTTGTGGATTGGCCTACCACTGCTAATAGGTTGCTACTCGTTGTTGTGAAGTTGCCTATAAAAGTTTGAGAAGTTGCTAAGTTTCTTTTATATCCCTTAAATTGCTTTTAGTTGTTTTGAAGTTGCTTACCGATGTGTTGGAGTTGTCGATCTTAGTTGTTGTGAAATTGTCCACCGATCTTTCTGAAGTTGTCTACCGATCAATGACGTGAACTTGCTTAACGCTGATGTGAAGTTATCGATAGTATTACAAAGTGTAGTGGTAACTTTGCAATAGTGAAAAGCAGCTAGCGCAATAAATTTCCATGGCTAACTCAACTGATGTGGCGACGGTTTAAGAGAACAATGCCATGACAACTATGAAGATTGTCTACCGGTGTTGTAAAGTTGCCTAAGGATCTAGCACTACAAGAAAAGTCGACATCCGTAATGGTTTGGTCCGCCGAGCATGGTAGAAGGAGCCTCCTAATTTATTTGTCAGTTTGCTTTATGATTAAAAAATTGTTAATTTTTTGTTTGCTTTGTTGAATTTATTAAATCATTATGATAAATTTATGTTTTATTTTACTCTCCGGTTTATATTAGTAATCTCAACTTTATCTAAATACAAATATATCTAGTTTATATATTTAACTAGATTCATACAAATTTAGATAGAATTAAGTCCATTAATATGGAGTGGAGAGAATAATTATTTGTTTTTTGATTTTTTTATTAGTTTTTGGAGAAAAAAACGGCTGGAGTTTCACGCCGTGAAGTAGTCTTCCTATGGCGGTCGTCTTTGCGTCCTCTCAAAAATCAAATCGACATCGGCTGCATTGTCAAATCGACATCGGCTACAGCCTCCAGAGCCCACAAACCCCGTCCTTGCCCGATGGCCGCCTCCAGCCCCGCCGCCGCCTCCCCGCCTCGCCGCAGCAGGCACCGCGACGCTTCCCCGCGCCGCGGCGACCACCGCAAGCCCCGGTCGTCCCCATCACCTTCGCCCTCCCCCGACCGCGATGCCGACCGTCGCCGTCGCAGATCTAGGGCTTCCCCGCCCGACTCCGACCGCCGCCGCCGCGACCCCAAGCCCTCAGATGACAGCGGAATGCCCAAGTCTGGAAAGGTTGACGACCGTCCTCCGCGACCCCAAGCTAGGATTTCTGATGGTGAAGAGGAGGATGACCGGAGGACGAGGCGCTCTAGGGCTTCGGGCGACGAGGAGGAGGATAACCGCCGGCGGAGGCGCGTTAGGGCTTCTTACGACGAGAGAGATGGCCGCCGCAGCAAGCGCGACCGCGACCGCGGCCGGCACCACCACCGCCGGAGTCCCAGCTCAGATTCGGGATCCTCCCCTGATGGCCGCCACAGCCGACACCGCCGTGGTGAGCACCTGGACAGGGAAGAGCGCCGGAGGAGCCCTGAGAGGAAGGAGCCGACACCACCGTTGCCACCACCACCGCCATTGCCAGAGATGATCCCCGGGCGTACAGGAGGTATCTACATCCCGCCTTTCCGCATGGCACAGATGTTGCGGGATGTGGAAGATAAGGCGAGCCCCGAGTATCAGCGGCTCACATGGGATGCTCTCAAGAAGAGTATCAACGGGCTGGTTAATAAGGTGAACGCCATGAATATCAAGAATTTAGTTCCCGAGCTGCTAGCCGAGAACCTGGTTCGTGGGCGTGGGCTCTTCTGCCAGTCGTGCATCAAGTCGCAGATGGCCTCTCCTGGCTTTACAGATGTGTTTGCCGCGCTTGTCGCAGTTGTGAATACTAAGTTCCCTGAGATCGGCCGTTTGCTTCTTGTTCGCGTTATGCTCCAGCTCAAAAGGGCATATAAGAGAAATGACAAGGTAAAATATCTCTTTCCTTTCTTTCTTTCTTTCTTTCTTTCTTTGAGCCTTGTCATGTTAAATTGGTATTTACTGGCCGGGCTATAACTTACCGAAGTACCTGAGTTCATTTCTACATTATGTTCATATAATTACACCCAAACCCCAACCAAAGGTTTCTGCCATTGTTATAACTTAACCATTTGGCTTCTTTGATTCATAGGATTTGCTTAGGACTTAGATCCTATGGAAATTTTCCTGCAGAAGTAGTTTGATTCATAGGATCATATCCCGTAGGAACTAATCCCATAGGAATCCTGTAGTGTAAATTTTATAGGAAAATAGCATTAGGTCATACCTCATGGAAATTTCCTTCTCTACAATCAAAGAGAATTCCTCTTCCCATAGGATTCTTGTAGACATTACATCTAAATCCTATATGTTTCCTATTCCTATGCGTTTTCTATCCTATGAATCAATGGAGCCAGGATGAGCTATTGTGATTCCTTTTATGGAAGAGGAACAACATCGGTTACCGCAGTTGCAGCAGAACCCGTTATGAAATGATAGTGCCATCTCTAATGTTTGTCGTCCTCTATTTACAAATAGCGAGATTTTTTACTTCCTGTTAAGAATCCAAGTGTAACATTAACAATTGGTAATTAATGGGCTTATGAACCCAGAACATATGTTGTGTCCACAGTTGCATAGGGTAAATTTCTAGGTTGCATTCAGGATTCATCAAGTATAATAAATTATGTAAAAGTTTGATAATGGGGTTTATGCACCCAGGTGTTGCCTCAGATGTACAGAGGTTCAGAATCCTCTTATCCAAGTATAAGACTTTTAAACTTTAAAGTTGGGACTTGCGTTCTTGCTAATATCTGTACTGCATGCACATCTTTTTTGAGTGCTAACAACTGCTCTTGTTGGTTGCAGCCCCAATTGCTTGCAGCAACCAAGTTCATAGCACACTTGGTTAATCAGGTAGTTGTGCACGAGGTCGTAGCGCTGGAGCTTCTTGCTGTACTTCTGGAGAATCCAACTGACGATAGTGTCGAGGTGCATAGCTTGGTTCACTTTGCCTTCGTATGTACTACTGATGTTGTGAACAAATATCTGAAGTATGCCCATATCTCTATTGTCTGGCAGGTGGCAGTGGGGTTTGTGAAAGAATGTGGAGCAATACTGCAGGACTTAACTCCCCAAGGACTTCATGGTGAGTTGAAAGCACTTTTTATTATAACACATGGCTTTTTGGACCTGTTAACTTGCACCTTCTTTTCATTTTTTGTGTACCATATATACCAGGTTTGAGACATGATATTCAATTTATTTCTGTGCTATCAGTTTTCTGACATAGGTGATATAAATCATGCATCAGCTCTATTTTGACACTTGGAGGATTTTTAGCTTGGTGTCATTATAATGGGTTTAGGTCAAAGCCTGTAAGATGATTCACTTTAGGATACATTGTTCTGGATCTTGCTGTTCTGGAGAATATTTTCTTTATGTGCTGACACCTAAATATTTAGCTTGGAGAGTGGTTTTGACATTGGAATTGTCGGAAACATAAATTACAACCTAGTAGTTGAAACGAAATTAGGCCTTTTCAATTTTATTACAAACATGTTCCATTTACACGGATGCAATGGCTCAGGAGTTACTGTTTTCATGGTAAATTGAAAATTTGTTCCCAAAATAGTAGTGGGAATATGTTTGAAGATTTTTTTGCGTCAACGTAGTTGTTTTCCACACACTTGCACTGCAGGTGCACT
Organism: Avena insularis; assembly: GCA_023614405.1. Classification (NCBI taxonomy): domain Eukaryota; kingdom Viridiplantae; phylum Streptophyta; class Magnoliopsida; order Poales; family Poaceae; genus Avena; species Avena insularis. Next base: position 349,194,932 of record CM042691.1, read on the forward strand.
CCAATATCTTGGCAAATTTTGCTCAGATGTACCTTTATAATGAATAATTTTTTAACCGGTGGATTGACCACAGAAATAATCCTGCCTGGAAATTTATGATGGGTGTCAAAGAGGTAACTGTATAGTAGGTAGAATAGAGGCTCACAAGTCAAAGCTCATGATTTATAAACATCTCCATTACCAAATCTACATCTTTTTTGAGTAGTGGAGACATGCCTCCTTCCCTTCCCCTTCTGCACTGCTTATTCTTGTTGGATCTGCCGACTCATGAATGACTTCGGAAAATCTGAAAGCATCAGTTTTCCTTTGGTTCGTTGACTCTTGAATGACTTCTAAAGCAGAAAAGACTCTGTTATGGGAACCCAACTATTTTTGTGGTTTTAGTCTTGTGAATTTTTAGAATTTCAAACTAGTCAAGGTGCATCTTGAATCACATAATTAGTCAAATGCCCCTAATGCTTACAAGTTTTGACCTTAACAAAATGGAAAAATAATACGATGATTGATGTGAGATATATTTTTGATCTTCTTGATGCTTTGTATCAGTACTTTTCACCTTTATTTGTTTTAGCTTTCCATGGTTTCACCTCACTTGGTTTATGCAGCTATGTTTGAAAGATTTCGAGGCATTCTTCACGAAGGTGAAATAGACAAGCGTGTGCAGTTTCTTATTGAAGGTCTTTTTGCTATTAGAAAGGCTAAATTTCAGGTAAGTTCATAGTTGTCCTAACTGGTCCTTTTTTTTTGTTGCATGCACATAGCAAACACTGATTATATGGTTTCCTTGTCTTAAGGGTTTCCCGGCCATCCGTCCAGAACTGGATCTTGTGGAGCAGGAGGACCAATGTACTCATGATATGTCCTTAGAAACTGAGCTAGACCCTGAGACTAATCTAAGTAAGCTTTTACTTCCTTCAAGGGCATGGCACTCTGTTTCTTTCGTGACATGAGTGAAGAAACTTACATTTTTGTATGGCAAAGCGCTGACTTTTTTTTAACCCTGCAGATGTTTTCAGAGTAAACCCAAACTTCGTTGAAGATGAGAAGGCCTATGAGAACCTAAAGAATAGTATCCTGGGAGAAGACATGGATGAAGATGAAGAAGGGTCTGATGATGCTTCTGATGATGAGGATGAAGAAGGTTCGGACGATGAAGATGATGAAGAACAGATGGAGATAAGGGATAAAACTGAGACCAATCTCATCAATCTCCGGAGAACCATATATTTGACAATCATGTCCAGTGTTGATTTTGAGGAAGCTGGTCACAAGCTTTTAAAGATTAAACTTGAGCCTGGTCAAGAGGTAAGTACTGTACTTGACCTAATTTTTGTATCTAATGTTAAGTTGTTGACTTCAGTTTTTTCCGGTAAAAGTCACTTGTTGATTGCCTTGTTTGTGTGCTTCTATTGTTTCCTGCTATACAAAGCCTTCAAATTCAGATACATGCATTTTGTAATTTGCAGTAATACTAGGTTAGATACCTGGTCTTACCTTTGCAAATGTGTCAAAGTTGTCCATTGTTTCACCGAGCTAATTTATTTTGACTGGTTTACCAGTCGTACAGTTTCAGTACAACTGTGTAGGATATTGGATATCTCCTGTCACTTATTTATGCTCCTGCATTCAGCTGTGACATTTTAGATCCCCCAATACATGATTATATCAGGGTAAATTATTTTCAAATGGTCTCCACATGCATTTGGGTAGTTGTGGGTGGATGTGAGAACAAAACTGTATGCATCAAAGTGGTCAATGCATAATTTACTTATGGTTTTAGCACCTTTTATTTTGTTGAGTCTTAACTTTGGTGCTTACAGTGTTCGTCTGTACTACAAAACTGTATGCTTCAAAGTGGTCAATGCATCATTTACTTATGATTATACTTTTGGAATTATCCAAGCTTATTCTTGTAATATAATTGATAAAACTCCATATTATTCTCAAGTTCTAGACATGAATTTTGTTGAAGTTTTCGTCTGTACTACATGCTAGCTATTTTACAATCAAAGGTAATAAGGTTACTTCTGGAACTTTCATTTGGCTACGTGTAGTTCTTTCTTGGCTCAAGAATGTATGAATTAACAAGATTGATCAAACCTTACCTTAGGGTTCAGTTCTTTCTCCTTATTGTCTAGATTGTCAGTTCTTCGAGAATGTCTGGAATAACTGATTTATACGGAAATATTTGCAAACCTATGGATATCTTTGGAAGTATAGCAAAACTCTTGTACACTGGTTGGTAATTACAACCTGGTGCTAATGTCGTACTAAGTAACATTCTCAAGAACAACAAATTCTATGCTGAAGAAGCTTCCTTTTGTCAAGAACTCAAGACTAACTTGCTGAATGCTAACTTTTTTTCTGATGGCCAGAATACTATAGTCTCTGGAGTTTTTTCCCTCCTGTATTTTATTGATGTCTTCCATTAATTGCTTGTTAAATCTGCAAAGGATGGTATTTGCCCTAAAGCTAAATCTATTGTTTCATTTGACAGATGGAGCTGAACATTATGCTTCTTGAGTGTTGCAGTCAAGAGAGAACTTATCTTCGATATTATGGCTTATTAGGACAACGGTTTTGCATGATCAATAAAGTTTTTCAAGAAAACTTTGAAAAGTGTTTTGTACAACAGTATTCGATGATACATCGTCTTGAGACAAACAAGCTGAGGAATGTTGCCAAGTTCTTTGCGCATCTGTTGGGTACTGATGCGCTTCCTTGGCATGTCTTGGCTTACATTAGGCTGACAGAAGAAGACACCACATCGTCTTCTCGAATTTTTATAAAGATTCTTTTCCAGGTATGCTGTGATTGTGCCACCTAACTTTTATATGGCAATATGTTCTTCACCATATCAGACCATTGAATTATTTGTTCCATATATGCAGGAATTGTCGGAGCATCTTGGTATACGTTTACTCAATGAGAGACTAAACGATCCTACCATGCAAGATTCCTTCGAGTCGGTCTTCCCGAGAGATCATCCAAAGAATACTCGATTCTCTATAAATTTCTTCACCTCCATCGGTCTTGGAGGCATCACAGAGAGCCTGCGAGAGTACCTGAAGAACATGCCTCGGCTTATAATGCAGCAACAGAAGCCTGCGTCATCTGAGTCGGAATCAGGTGGAGAAAGCTCTGATTCGGGGTCTAGTTCCGAGTCAGAATCAAGCTCCGATGAGAGTGACAAGAAGCGGAGCAAGAGAAGGAAGAGGAGCTAAGTAGAAATTCACCCACGCTTTCTGGCTGCAACTGCATCGTCAGTTTTGTTATGATCAGCTGTCTAGTTGGATCATTGCGTAGGCATGTGTGTACCCTAAACCGTAAGGGCAGTCAGCCAGGCCTGGTAGCATGCAGCGGAAGAAATGGCTAAGGAGGAAGGCGGCCCAAGCCCAAGATGCTATCAAGACCGAGTCCGAGAGTAAAGGCGGATGAGGTTTTAAGGCAAGATCATCGAACATGGTTGAGAAAAAGTATGGAGCACCACCTTGTATCCCCAAACTAAATCCTGTTGTTCCCCTCTGTACTTGGATTGTATCCCCAAACTAAATCCTGTTGTTCCCCTCTGTACTTAGATTGTATCGCTATAATACAAATAAGATTTTGATGCTTGATTCGACCTTGATCAATAATTTGCGATTGTTGTCCCTTCGGGGATGTCCAATAATTCTGATTGTTGTTGGCTGTGATTCTCGAATTCCAATCGTAGATAAACATGAAAAGTGTAGTAATAGATTGATATATTCGATTGGTGTTTTTTCAGCCGGCCATCACCTCTCATATATATGAGGCAGCTGGAGTATGGCAGCTTGCCAAGTGAAAATGACATGCCAAGTAACCTTTCCCGCTGTCTAGGATGTGTCGGTGGCGCCGTCCGCCCAACCTCCTAAGCGCTTCTTGTATATCTCCTGCTGCCTCCTTTACGTTCTGCACTCCATCCTAGGTGCGCTTCACCCAGATCTTCTGTCACGGTAAGATTCTGTGTTTTTCCGGCTCCCGGTTAAAAATGGGTGCTAACACTACCATTATTATGACATTGTCTACCAATGTTGTAAACTTGCCTACCGCTTTTGTGAAGTTGCTAACTGTTGTTTTAGAGTTGCTAGTTCCTTTTATTTAAGTTGCCTATCAGTGTTATGAAGATGCCTATCATGGTAATGAAGTTGCCTAGGATTGTTGTGAGTTTCCTACCGCTGATGTAAATTTGCCTCTGTTGCAAAGTTGAGTATCAGTACAGTGAAGTTGTCTTCCTCTGTCTGCTAAGTTGGCTACTACTACCACTGTTGTGAATTTGCTAAGTTGCTTTTACATGTTTGTGAAGTTGTGTACCGCCATTGTGTGCCTAACGCCGCAATGAAGTTGTTGATACATGTTGTAAAGTTGCCTACCCTCCACTGATGGGTACAACCCGTCAAGATTCAAGGTCCTTCCACCGTAGGAGCTCGCAGTCGAATGGGCTCTTGGTGAACCTCCCCTAATGCTCTGGAGTCTTGACTCGAGGGGCACACTGGACATTCGGTGAAGAATCAACCATTTTCAGTGCAAATGATGATGCTTAGAGCATCTCCAACAAGCGCTGCGAATCACGCGCACGGTAAAAACCGCTATTTTAGCACGGGGGAGCCCACGCTCGCAGCTCCAGCAGAGGCAGCAAAATCGCACGTGCGCTAAAACTTTCGCCGCGCGGGGGATATCGCGGCATTTGACGTGGGATATTTTGGGCGCTTGCTTTAGTGCTGTAACATCCCAGCGGTTAGGAACACACGAAGGATAGAAATAGGAGTATGTGCATGTGCATGCATTCATCTATAAAAAATGAGGTAATTTTTTTGCAAACTAAAACACTAGAGGGATCAGGGTTTCTTTCACTTTTATGAGTTAGGGTTTAGCTCATCGAGGTGATTGTTATAAATTCTGACACGACCTCTAGGTATTTTTGGCTGTTTGGGGTAAATAATTTCAAGTGACATTTGAATTTGAATGGACTTTTGAAATGATTCAAATTATAAGTATTTAAGAGTTTATTTTATTAAAAGAACATTTGAGTAATTTAATTTGAGGTTTTGTTATATTATATAACAAGCATACAATAAAAGGGAATTCGACCAATTAAAGTAATCCAAATAAAGACAAATAAATAGAAATCTTTATTCCTTTCTTATCCAATATATTACAAAGAAATACAAGGATACAGCAAATAAGAAATTATTATAGAATTAATAATTATAATTAATAAAAAGTAATGCTTTATTGAATACTCATTACATTTTTATATAAATGAATAAAAGGAAATTACAAAATCACAAAATAAAACCCTAAACTACTTTTCCTAAACCAAGTCTTGTATCTTCGTATCCTTTCTTGTAATCTTCTATACCTGCAGGAAAACAAAGACACAAAAGAAAAATAAAGGGGTTAATGTTAATAAATTTGCTCTCAGTCTTAACAGTGAAATGCACTGTTGATATACATCATTGAGCAAAAATGAATAAGGGGAAAGTTTCACCAGGCAGAGTAGAAAAAAAGGTAGAATAACTTGATCTGATCCTTAGTATCACAACACACAATCACACAACTAACACACATGCATGTTTGTCTGCCGTCGACACATGGGAGCCGTGTGAGAGAGATAAGTACACAACAGTGGCAGAGAGAGTTCTCTCCCTGTTGAGCATTCTTCTCCATTGCAAGAATAGCAAGAGCAGAAAGAACAACACACTCATTCCCTACTAGACTTCCATAGGATTTACCATTGAATCCACCATAGAACCAACCAACCAACCAAACCATCAATCATGGTCACCTAAATAAGTGGGTGGTGTTAGAGTAGAGAAAGGACATGCAAGTGGCTGGGAGGAGAAGGATGAGCCACTCACATGAAGCAGCAAGGCAAACCCAAGCCAGGAATCAATGTTAGGAGGAGCAGAACCAGGCCATAGCTATGGATCAAGCCAAGTAAGCATCCATATTAACATCAGAATTTGATTGCTTATCTCCAAGACCCTATCTAGTATCCGTTCTTATTATTTACTAAGGCATGATATATGGTTTTGATGAGATCCTTGGATTTACACCCAAATGGGGTGTAAACTCATCATAAGATGATTAATAGCCACAAGAAGCATCTATTCTTTCTCCAAGAACTAAGTCTCAACCTTTGCATCCTTGACTTAATTCAGTGTAAATTAGGCAACAACAAGATATATTAGAGGTTACCATTGTGTACCATCCATTAGGAGGCTTCACAGTGGCATCCATCCAACCATAGCCACATTTCCATATAGTCAACCTAGGTAATAATTTTCCTAGGATACTAGGAATCATTTGTAACAAAGATTTAGTCACAGAAGAGCAACAAAAAACTAATTTGCTAGGAACCATCACTCTAGTAAGGAATAAAACCTTACTGGCACATGTAGGAAACCATCCTAAGTAATCCCCATATTATCAGAATAATCAATCGAGCCTTCCATTTTCAAATAAAAATATACCTTTGAATTCCAAAGATTTGGAATTCAATGGAAACTAGATAAATCCCTATATACAACTCATGGCCATTCTCCTAAGCAATTCACAAGGAATTCATCACAGATGTAACATAAGCCATACTCAATACCAACATCCAGTACAATCTACTCAGGTCTGTGTGTTATCATCCACATACAAGCATCAAGTAGAGTGTAAGTAAGCACCAAGAATTAGGATTGCATCCATGGCATCAAAATCACTGATGGTTAACCATGAACCAATTAACAGAAAACTATAGCCATTAGTGATAAACAATCCACTGAGCTAAATCCGTATAAGTATCATGAGTATAGTAGTGTACTAAGCAAGTAATACTAGAACTTAGGGTAATAGAAGAAACATGCAGAAACCCTAGAATAGGGGCAAACCCTAGTTAGAGTTACAACCACAGTACAATGAGGGATTCAGAGAGAGAGAGAGATACAGAGCAAGGGGGGGGATAAGAACTTACCCGAGAGCCTCGCTCAGCAAGAAGAGGTAGCAGAGTAGACGACGACAGGGGCACAATGGAACGAGGAGCACCGGTGGCGCTGCAACCCGCGTCGAGCCGTACCCGAGGCAACCGTCAAAGAAGAGGACAACAGAACGCCACCAAACCAGCGCAGTGCGGTGAGGCTAGGGTAGCTAGAACCCTAGGTTCCAGTAGGGGGTTTGCATGGCCAGAGGAATACTGATGCAGCTCAGATCACTATAGAGCTTCGTTGGGAAACCCCAAGAGGAAGGTATGATGAGCACAGCAACAAGTTTTCCCTCAGAAAGAAACCAAGGTTGTCGAACTAGTAGGAGGAAGGAAACGACCCAAAGGTGTTGCTAACAACTTGGAAACCTGCACAACACAAACTCAAGACTTTCCCCCAACAAACATTGAGGTTTTCAATCTCACCGGTTTGCTAAAAACAAAGGATTAACTGTATGATGTGGAAGGTAATGGTGGCTTGCAGAAAGTAAACAGGAATAGTGGAAGATGTATCAATGGTAAAGATTGGACCGGGGTCCATAATTCACTAGAGGTGTTCTCCTTAAGACAAACAACATAACATGTTGGGTAAACAAATTACAGCGGGGCAATTGACGGGACGGAGCAAGGCATAACAATGCAATACTAGACATTCATGATCCTATGAGATTTGATTGGGCATTACAACAAGATACCTAGACCGCCATCCAACTGCATCTATGACTAGTAATCCACCTTCAGGTTATCATCTGAACCCCCTCCAGTATTAAGTTGCAAGCAACGGATAACTGCTTTAAGCACGGTGTGTAAAGTAAACAATCCACTTGTTTCATGAACAAGAGATCGTTGTTTTCTCCCTAGTAGCAACATCACATCTACAACCTTAGAGATTTCTGTCACTTCCCCAGATTAAATAGAGGCATGAACCCACTATCGACCATAAATAGTCCCTCTTGGAGTCACTAGCATCTACTTGTCCAAGATAGCTACTAGAAATGGAGAGCATGCAAGATCTCAAACAACACAGACATGATAGAATCAATAAGATAGAATCATTAACCAATCTGACATAGTAATCTCAATATCCATCGGATCCCCGCAAACACAACATGCATTATTACAAATAGATGATCTTGATCATGAACGGAGCTCACAAGATCTAAACATGGTAGCACAAAAGAGGATAAACAACCATCTAGCTACTACATGGACCCGTAGTCCAAGGTGGAACTACTCACACATCATACCGGAGGCTGGCATGGTGATGAAGAAGGCCTCCAGGATGATCTCTCCCCTCCGGCAGGGTGCCGGGAAGATCTTCAGATCCCCTGATCAAGGAACGATGGTGGTGGCGGCTATGGACTATTTCGTATAAGATTGATCGGGTCCTTAGGGTTTTTGTATCAGGGGCTTCTTATAGGCGAAGAGGAAGGCCGAGGGGGTGCCCGAGGTGGCTGCACCCCCAGGCGTGGGCCAGGCCTGGCCGCGCGGCCATGGGGTGTGGCCCCCTCGAATCCTTTCCCCGTCTCGTCTTCTGGCTCCGTGTTCCCCACGGTAAAATATTGACTTTGGCTTTTGTCCTGTCCAATTTCGAGAATATTCATTTTCTGACTTTTCTGGAACCAAAACAACTGAAAACATGCAACTGGCATTGTGGCATCTTATTAATAGGTTAGTCCTAGAAAACATATAAAATACCTCAAAGTGTATACAAAGCAAAGCAAAGTAGATACTAAACAAGCATGGAACATAAAAAATTATAGATACGTTTACAACGTATCAAGCATCCCCAAGCTTAACTCCTGCTCGTCCTCGAGTAGGTAAGTGATAAAAAGAATAATTTTTGAGGTTACATGCACCATCAAAATCAAGATCAAACCATTTGCAAGCATTGAAAGCTGGGACCAAAGAACTCTAAACATGAGCATGAAAGAAGAAGTTCTAACAATAAGACAAAGTAACTATGCATGCAACATGAAAGGATACAAACAAAGATCATGAATAACAATGCATTGAAAGACGTTTGTTTGTTTCACATATAGAAAACATAGCATAGTGGCATTCAGCTTATCCCTCATGGAGTAGCAATAAATGCATAAGACACCTTCAAAGTTCATAAGAGTGACTAGATACAAATAGTTCAAGAGCAAGCAATATCAACAATATGCATCAATCAATAAGTTTTGGGACAATGCACATAGAACTAAGAATGACAACTATGCTCTCTTAATTGGTGCCTAAGGATAGAAGGTGGAGACTCAATATAATAGTGAAAGAAAGGCCCTTCATAAAAGGGAAGCAGGGATTTCAAGTCTCATAAAGAGCTTCCAAAAATTATGGTACTTGTTAGCTTTCAGCTCTCATTGCCCCTATCATAAGCATCTTCAAGTGATTAAGGTTAAAGTGAACAAACTATGGAGTATATGCTTGACAAAGTATAAGTTGGCAATCTCATGTTCCTTGAGTACGAGGGCCACTCCTCATGCTGGTCAACTTTAGTCACCGGTAAGTTCTTGTCATAGTAAGTACATGTGTATCATAGAGAACCGCCAACGGGGTACCCCTTGCACATGATACAGGAGCTATCCCATAATCAAAATGACAAGACAAGCAGACAATGAGCATCTTAGCAATCTTCTTATTTACCATGGGAAAATGGTGCTTTTTTCTCTCTTTCTTATTTTCAATATGTCTCTTTTTTTATAAGAAGAAAGCTTCATAGATTGCTCACTATGGTGATGCTGCAAGTTTCCACCATGATTAGGCATGGCTTAGGCTAGCGGCCCAGACATTTTTCTAACACACATACATAACTCCATGGACTTACAAGCTCCCCTTTTATTTCACACCGATGACATCTGCAAACAAAAGAGCATGATATCAACTGTGTAGAATGTAGAAGTGCAATGTTGAAAGCGTTCTCCCCGTGACATCACGGTTCTGCTAATTCCAATGTATAAGTGCAAGCATATACAACATAGATGATACAATGGTTCAAGTTTATTTAGGGGCAAGAAAAATAAAGTGTGCCATCAAGTTTGTGAGAGCTTTAATCACTAAGTTTCACATAACAAGTTTAATTTGGAAGATAGATAAAACAAGAATATATTTGGAATGGTGTAACACACCATGCATATGAATTTATAGTGGACACTTTGGAATAACTTGGTTTCTTGGGAGTTGGATGCATGATTAGAGCTTACTCATACAAGTGGAGGCTAGCAAAAGACTGGGAGCGGCCAACTAATAGAGCAATAATGTTCATAATCATACAGAGCGACAAAACATTACTAACCAAAGCATAAAGTGGTACCACAAGTCAAAAACTAAATGATCAAAGAGGCTATGGTGACTGGTTCATAGTCATAACATGGTGTGAGCATGTGCCAAGTCAATCCAAAGAAAGCATCAAAGGAGAATACCACAATACTATGCTTTTGTATGCTAAAACAATGCATGATTCTTTCAAGGCACATTAAGCAATCCTAATTGTTTGGAACTGATACGTCGTAAATGTATCTATAATTTTTGATGTTCCATGCTTGTTTAGTATCTACTTTGCTTTGTCTACACTTTGAGGTATTTTTATATGTTTTCTGGGACTAACCTATTAACACGATGCCACGGTGCCAGTTGCCTGTTTTCTTTTGTTTTTGGTTCCAAAAAAGGCAGAAAATCAATATTCTCGAAATTGGACGGGACAAAAGCCAAAGTCAGTATTTTACCATGGAGAACACGGAGCCAGAGTACGAGACAGAGGGGATACACCCCCTGGCCGCGCGGCCAGGCCTGGCCCGCGCCTGGAGGGGGAGGGGTGCGGCCACCCCGGGTGCCCCCTGCCTCGCATCTTCGCCTATAAGAAGCCCCCGATACCTAAACCCTAAGTACCCGATCAATCTTCCACGAAACAGTCCGTAGCCGCCACCACCATCGTCCCTAGATCGGGGGATCTGAAGCTCTTCCCGGCACCCAGCCAGAGGGGATATCATCCCGGAGGCCTTCTTCATCACCATGCCAGCCTCCGGTATGATGCGTGAGTAGTTCCACCTTGGACTACAGGTCCATGTAGTAGCTATATGGTTGTTTCTCCTCCTTTGTGCTACCATGTTTAGATCTTGTGAGCTCCGTTCATGATCAATATCATCTATTTGTAATCATGCATGTTGTGTTTGCGGGGATCCGATGGATACTGAGAGTACCATGTCAGATTGATTAATGGTTATATCTTATTGATTCTGTCGTGGTGGTGGCACGACAGATGCCATGGGTAGGCTAAATTATGGGGCCAATGGATGCTAGAGGGATCTAGGGAGGGAAGATGTAGTTAATTCTACACACAAATGACTATCATTCAGATCTTTATTTCTCCTTTCTTGGACTACAAGTGCTCCTTGAGCTGTATGCAGGAAGAGAGGATGAACTTTCACCAGCCTAACGGTCTAGAATGAGCCGATCCCTTTCTCTGTATCCAAGCCTCTCCTTATAAAGGGGTACCTTGGCTCCTCTAGGGCTGACGTGGCAAGCATATTCGAAGAATATGCTTGTCCCAATATAGTAACTCGGCGGCCTCCTTTCCGTGTCCCCCTTCTAATGACGGCAAGGTTTCAGAGAACCCCACCTGCACGCCTCGGACTCCTGGACTGTCACCTCCGTGACCTCCTTCTGCCCTTCTGCCGCTCTGCGCCTTGTCCTTTGCGCTTGGCTCCGTTCAGATTCTTCCTAGCCTGTGACTAGGGTTTGACTATAGGCACCTCCTTCTCCGGCAAGCTTCATGTAACTCGGCCCTGTCTCGCTTAACTTGGCTTGGCCTTCACCTGCATTTAGATTATTCGGACTTACCTGGCCAACTTATACCGTACGTCGGCCGAGTAACGTTCAGCCCTTCTCATAGGTGTCATGCTCGTTCTTACCTCGACCGACTCTTATATGATTCAGCCGATATAGACATTAACTCGGAATATGACAGGAGAAACTCCTTTCGTCTTTCCCCGTCATGACCCTATCCGGGGTCACCTCCCCAACATTAGTCCCCGAAGCTGGTGTGGTCCTGCCCGTAACCTCGGTCGGGCCATATCAGTTTCCCAATATCTGTTTCTCCTTGTTTCTGAGTTATTTTTCCCCTGTCCGGGGTATCCGCGCAGCTTCTCGTACACGCTTCGTCCTACGTGTAACACTTATCATTGTTTCTCTAGTTTTTTGTTCCCCACGATTTCACGACAAGCTACAGTAATTCTGCACTGTCGCGGCGCTATGACGCCTCGCACCATTTCGCTGGGGCGGATCGTCTCCTGCGTCGTTTGGTCGTCGGTGTGGCTCCACTCAGCCGCGAGCGGTTACGCCTCACACACGATCTACACGGTTAGTGCGCGTACGCACGATCCCACTACCACCCAGGCCATGAGGTTATAAAGAGGGGCACGGGGCTAGAGGATTTACTTTCCTCCTTCGCTCACCGTTGCCCTTCTTCCTCCTTTCGCCCTTGCACCTGTTCGTGCTTCTGCGGCCGTGCGCTCGTCAGAATCTTCGACGGTGAGGCCCTAATCCCTCTGCTCCGTCGACCTCGTCCCCGTACGCTTCCTCCGGCGCCGTCGCCGGTGAGTTTCTTTGTGGTCTCATTGCCTAGATTTTCCTCTAGACGCGCCTGCCGCCCTCTAGGTTTCGCGCGGCGGTTCCTTTTCCGCTCCGCCGCCGTTTTTTGGCTAGGACCACGACGGGGCCTTGCACCTCTAGGTTTTGCTCCGCCGCTAGTTCTTCTTCTGTAGACTCCTCCGGCGACCCCATGTCGAGCTCAGTTAGCGGCGCGCTCATCGAGGATGACGATGCAGCGTTAGGTCCAGAGCGGGGCTCCTGGCAAGGTTCCACCGTTACCCGCCGAGAGGTTGAGTGGCTAATTAGAACTCGCCGGATCCCTGCTGAGGTAGCCTGTCGCTTGCCCGGAAGCGAATCTTCTCCCGTTCTTAACGAAGGCGAGTACGTCGTCTTTATGTCCCATTTCGCTCGCGGGTTTGGTCTTCCCCTTAATGATTTTGCTAGGGAATTTCTCGATTACTTTGGCCTACAGCCGCATCATCTTCCGGCTAACGCCATTGCTTCTTTGTCCGCCTTTATCTTGGCCTCGGAAGGATACTTCGGCCTCTGGCCGTCTGTGCATGTATGGTCAAAGTTCTTCCAGATCCGATCCAATGTCGTTCCATACAAATCCCTTCATCCTTCCGAGAAATCGCTTACCCAGTGTGGAGCCGCGTCCATCACACCTCGGAGGAAATCCGAGTTTCCTCGCGTTGCTGGTCTTGAGTCATGCAAGAAATGGCATAGATCATTTTTCTATGTCAAGAATTCTGGGAAGGAAGACAAGATTCGGCTCCCTGCCTTCTCCATCGCCCCCTTCCAAGAAGAACTGGACTTATAATCCCAGGAAAAGCCATGCTCTGGCAGAGGCCTTTGAGATTCGGCTGAATGAGCTGATCCGCGCCAGGTTACGTGGCGAGGATCTGATGACCACCTTCGTCAGCAACCGGATCTGCCCTTTCCAACAACGCACGCACATGCTCTGCTATATGAGCGGTCCCCTTGATCCCAACCGAGTCTCAACGGTTGAGCTCGATAATTACCTTATTTTCAAGCGCGTCCGAGCTATCTTTAAGACGGAGATGCTGGAGGATTGGGCCTGGGGACTGAAGCCGTTCACCCGCGAGCATCCCCCTCCCGAGGTAAGTTCACGCACTTGTGTTTTGCCTCTTAATCGCGTTTGTGATTTTTCTTGCTAATTCCTCTGTCTCTTTTCATGCAGAGGTTTGCGGAGCAGAAGACCGAGGATGCCGAGGTTCTGGCCCTCCCATGGACCGCCGATCGGAACACCCCGGATAGCGGGGAGCCTGACTCGGAGGAGTTCGTTCCCAAGTCGGACCTCGCTCCGGCTCGTGCTCGTGGCAAGACCTCGACTCACGAGGAGGAAGGTGATTCGGACGACGTCCAAATTCTTGAGGTAGTTGCCGCAATGCCTATCTCTTATGCATTTCTGGCTTCTACTTCCCCAGCTAATCAGGCCGGTCAGGTGCACGATGCCGAGCCTCTCGCCTCGCAACCCCCTGCTACCTCGCGGAAGCGTGCTGCTCCAACAGGTGCCTCCGATGCCGCTCCTAAGAAGAGAACTAAAAAGTCAGCCCAGCATCTTCCGAAGCGCAAAACTATGCCTGGAGTTACTGGGTGAGTTCCTTTCTATTTGTATTTCTTGTTTCTCTTTTTCTGTCCTTTGATTTTACTTTCTGTGCTTTTGCAGCGCTCCTCTTTCTGTTATACCCAGTGGTCCAGCATGACGAGTCATACTACTCGGCTGCCTTCTCCTCCGCCCCTTGAAGATACCAGAGTTCCTAGTCCTGCTCGCGTGGGTTCTCCTCCTGCTCCGAGTCACACATTACCTCGGCAAGATACACCCATGGTTTCGGTTGCTGATGCCGACGTAACCCGGACAGTTGATCCTCCTTCCGAACCCGCTGCCCCCGTCGTGAACCCCGGAGTTCCCCCGAGACTCCTTTGACCCATGAAGTTTCAACCACAACTCCAACTCCAACCGAGGATATCACCATCTCGGCGCCCTCAGAAACTATCGTTCCTCCTGTTTCCAAGGACACCGCCTCTAGTGCCGAGGTAACGGCTCCTGCCGACGCCTCTTCTAAGGCCAAGAAGGTCGTCGTCACCAAACCTCCCTCATCTCAGAAAGGGCCTGCTAGCTCCTCTCAACCTACAATTGCCGATGCGCTCCGCAAGGGGGTTTCCTCTGCCAAGACCGTTGTCACCTCGGCCGCTGATACTCAGCTCACTCTTCACAAGAGTCCCGCGGCGGCAGTGGTTACACAACGCGTCCGAGGTAAAGTCCTGACTCACACTGAGAGTGGGAACAGCCTCGGTTCATTGGTTGAGTATGCCAACAATTGGAACGCTGCTGATCAGCTCGAGGGCAATCCAAGAAGTCAGCCATTTCAACTCTCCGACATCAGCAGTCGCTTACATCTGGCTGCCAAGATCGTGCTTGACAGCGATAAGATGAACGAGGTAATTGTTTTTATTGATGTTTGATTAGTCACTCGAATGATATTATATATACTCTAGTCCCCGAAGCTTGCAACCGAATAACTTGTTATTCGTTTGGAAGTTTTATTAAGCTTTGCCTGATTCAGATTTGTCTTAGTGTTCGAATATCCAGTCACCTAGATCCGAGTTAAGCTTTGCTTGATTCGGATCTGTCTTAGCTTCGAATATCCATCCACCTAGGTCCGAGTTAAGCTTAGCTTGATTCGGATCTATCTTAGCTTCGAATATCCAGCCACCTAGCTCCGAGTTAAGCTTTGCTTGATTCGGATCTATCTTAGCTTCGAATATCCAGCCACATAGGTCCGAGTTAAGCTTAGCTTGATTCGGATCTGTCTTAGCTTGGAATATCCAGCCACCTAGATCCGAGTTAAGCTTTGCTTGATTCGGATCTGTCTTAGCTTTGAATATCCAGCCACCTAGATCCGAGTTAAGCTTTGCTTGATTCGGATCTGTCTTAGATTCGAATATCTCACTGCAATTTATTTTGTCGCTTAGGTTGCCCATGATCGGCGGACTGCCAAATTCCAAAGGTTGCTTTTCGCACATAAGAAATTGCAAGATAAGTATGAAAAAGTTATTCCTGTGGTGAAGAAAGCTGGTAAGTTAACAAACTTTTGTATTGTCCCTAAAGTTCTTATTATTTTCGACTTGAGGTGTTAGCTCATTTTGCTAGTGAATAGGTAACATCAACAATCTCAACATCCGTCTTGAGAAGAAAGTCAAGGCCCTGGAAGGTTAGTTATCCTTTCTCTTTACAAATTTCTGTTCGAAATTTATCCCGGGTTCCTTTTAACCTTCTGGCTTTGGTATAGCCGAGTTACAAACTCTTGCAGCGTCACATCAAGAATGCATACCCATGCCTGATATGATGCTGCATTTTTTAGAGCAAGCCGCTACTCACTCGACGCAGCTGAAAGAGAAAGATGACGAGATAACTCGCTTGCACGCCGAGGTGGAGTCCCTCAAGCTCTCTCAAAAGTCTGAGTTAGAGAAAGTTGACCAGGAGTTCTCCGAAGAGAAGAATCGGCTAGCTCTGCAATTGCAGAAAAATAAAGAACTCCTCGATGCTGCCGAACTTAAGACACGGGCGATGAGCGAGGAGATCACTCGCTTTGAGAAGACCAAGGTTGATTGGGCTCAAGACCTTCAGAAAATGCTAAGCTACATTCATCGTAAGTCTCTGACCGTGGCCGAGTTATCTCCTTCTCTTTCTTACTTTTGAGTGATATACTTTTTATTCTGCGCAGATCATTTTCCGGAAGCTAAGCCCGTGAGCTCTAGAGCGGTGATTAATGCTCGCGTGCGCCGAGGTGTTCCCGCAGATGCGAGCCCGGAATACTCGATGGAAGATTTCTTGGTTGCCGTTTGTGCTGCCGTTGGTCCGTTGAAGGTTATGGGACGGGATTTGGTGCAAGCAGCCATTCGGGCCTATCATGTTCTGTAGCCGAATACTTCTGGAACTCCTGATATTGATGAGGTCAAGATACTGGTGGAAAGATTAATGGCATCCCAGAACCAATTAAATCTCTGGAGGGAATCCGCTGGACGAGCTGGTGCTGATATGGCGCTCACAGTCATTATGTCATGGTACGAGGATATTTCGCTCGATACCTTGATAAACTTGCGCACTGGCTCCCGTTGGGTTGAGGATCCAGAATTTGTCGCTCGCCGACAAGCTCGTGCCTTCCAGCTTGTTGAGAATGTGACGTACACAACTGTATTGAAGGGCCGAGTTTCCTTCCTAACCCGGCGGATGACGTCGAAGTCGAAGATGCCTCTGATAATAATTCGGCCGACCAGGACAAGGGTGAGGGCGACTCGGACACTTCTGGTGATTCTAGCACAAGCTCAGATGGGGACGGCAACGCGCGATCATCCTCCAAAGGGACTGGGCATTCTCAAGCTCAAGCTAGTGTTTCTCAACAGCCCCGGGCTTCCCCTGAAGTCGCTCCTGGTTCTGTGGAGGGCGAAGCAACTTCGGCCGAGGTGCCGTCTACCTCGGAGCGCCCAGTGCCTGACCAAGTCGCTGCCCCTTAGGTTCAAAAAACTTTAAGTCATTTCTTATCCCCGGTATGCCGGGCGTATGCTGTGTGTGAAACAATTGTCCGACTCTCTGTGTGGTATGAACTCTCTTTTGCCTTTTGCCGCTGAGGCACCTATGATTGTAATCGTTATTTGTCTGTCTAAATAGATCTTGTTGGTTTAAATCTTTGCTTTGATGGCCTTCAATCTCATAAGTTCGGATTGTGTGTTTTCATTTGAGACATCTTGGTTCGGCATTAATATTGCCTGGCCTGTATAAACTCGATGGCTCTACCATTGTGTTCTTGATCTTTATTCAATCTACAAATCCCGAAGCCCATATTTGAGGAAAGCGAAATAACATCGTTCAAGATAGCTTCTGACCCATTGTTCGGGGGGTGCCAAAATTTAATATTCGTTTTTGGAATAGGAGACAACTAAGGGGCAATTCCTTAGTCAGCGCCCTAGAAATCGAGGTTTTAATGCACAATCCGAGATAAGGGATAATACGGCATAGTCCCCGAGTTCCCCGCTCGAGGTCCTGAAATTTAATACATGATTCAGCAATAGGAAATAATCGAGTGGCAGTCCCCGAGTCATTGCTTAAGGTGCCGAAGTTTAATACATAACACAAAGATGTGAAAAAATATAAGGCAGTCCCCGAGTTACTGCTCGAGGTGCCGAGTTTCAATACAAAACTCAAAGATGTAGGAATACATAAGGCAGTCCCCGAGTCACTGCTCAAGGTGCCGAGGTCTAATACATAGTTCAAAATGAGAAATAAGATATGGCAGTCCCCGAGCCACTGCTCAAGGTGGCGAGATTTAATACATAGTCGATACTTCGACTTGAAGCGTCCCATTACAACGTGTCATGGATGGCTTCTATGAGTAAAATGGACGAAGTAAAGCTATGTTCCATGGTCTTTTCGACTCTTCGCCGGCTCTGTTTGCCTTGTTCTTTTCTGGTGACTGAGCATCGATTAAGTAATATGCATCATTGTGCAATGCTTTGCTCACGATGAATGGTCCCTCCCATGGGGGTGACAGTTTGTGCATGCCGGCTGTGCGTTGCACTAGCCGAAGAACCAAATCTCCTTCTTTAAACACTCTTGGATTGACTTTCCTGCTGTGATATCATCGTAAATCTTGCTGATAAATAGCTGACCTTGATAGTGCCAACTCCCTGGCTTCTTCCAGCAAATCGACATCATCTTGCTGAGCTATCTCATTTACCTCAGCGGTTGTATACTGGGTTACCCTTGGCGAGTCATGCATTATGTCGGCTGGAAGCACGGCTTCTGCTCCATATACCAGAAAAATGGCGTATACCCTGTTGATCTGTTTGGGGTAGTTCTGAGGCTCCATAGTACCGCAGGTAGTTCCTCGATCCAGCACCCTGCCGGCCTTTGCAGTGGTTCGACGAGTCAGGGTTTTATTCCGGACAAGACTAGTCCATTAGATCTTTCTACTTGCCCATTAGATGCTGGGTGAGCCACCGAGGCGACATCTAGTCTTATGTGTTTTTCTTGGCAGAATCTAGCAAAGGCCCCTTTAGCAAAGTTTGTGCAATTGTCCGTAATAACACCGTGTGGGTAACCATACCTCAAGATAATATCTTTGAGGAATTTTACTGCTGTTGGTCCATCACATTTCTTTATTGGTTTCACCTCGATCCATTTTGTGAATTTGTCGACCATGACTAAAATGTGGGTCATCCCGCCCCGGGCCGACTTGAATGGTCCCACCATATCTAAGCACCATACAGAAAATGGCCAAGTAATTGGTATTGTCTTTAACTCAGACGATGGCATATGTATCTTGCTGGAATATCTTTGGCAACCATTACATTTTTCTACCAATTATTTGGCCTCTTTCAACGCCGTCGGCCAATAAAATCCATGCCTAAATGCTTTGGCTACTAAAGCTCTAGACGAGGTGTGATGCCCGCATTCTCCCTGATGTATATCTAAGAGGATCTCCTGGCCTTCCGCCGAGTAACCACACATCTTTGAAGCACGCTTGTGACACTTCTTTTATATAGCTCATTGTTTATGATTGTATAAGCCTTTTCTCTTCTCACCGTCTGTCTAGCCAGTACCTCATTACTCGGCAAGGTCGCATCCTTAAGGAAGGAAAATATGGGTTGCGCCCATGTTGGCATGATTTTCTCTGGGATAATTCCGCTATCTATTTCCATATTTTCCGCCGACATAACAACCTCGGATTTTTCCATATCCGGGTTACACTCTTTGTCAATTTCCATCGGCATACTATCTTCTCTTGATTTTGCCGGGATAAAGATGGATTCGGACTCTGGTGATGGAGCTATTGATGGTTTTCTCAAGTGCTCTAGAGTGATACCTGGGGGAATTGATTGCCTGGTTGATCCGAGTTTTGAAAGTGTATCTGCAGCGTCATTTTCTGCCCGAGGTACATGATGAAATTCACATCCATCGAAGTATCCACTGAGTTTTTGCCCGTGAAATCTGTATAAGGCCATATTCGCATCTAGCGCGTCCCAATTGCCTGATACTTGCTGTACTACTAGATCTGAATCTCCGTAGCACAGGATCCGACGTATGCCAATCTCTTTTGCTACTTTTAACCCATGGACGAGTGCTTCGTACTCGGCTACATTGTTTGACGCGGCAAAATGTATTTGCAGCACATATTTCAGCTGATCTCTTTTTGGCGAGGTTAACACTATCCCTTCCCCCAAGCCATTCCTCAGCTTGGAACCGTCAAAGTGCATTGTACAATAATTCGGATCTGGTAAGGGTGGCTCATATTGTACTTCGGCCCAAGCCACAAAGAAGTCGGCCACTGCCTGAGATTTGATCGCATCTCGCCTATCGAACTGCGGAGCATAAGGTGACAGTTCAATTGCCCATTTTGCTATTCGGCCACTTGCATCTTTGGTGATCAATATGTCGGCTACTGGTGCTTCACAGATAACTTTGATCGGGGGTGCTCTTCAAAGTAATGTTTAAGTTTCTTTGCCGACATGTATACTCCATATGCCATCTTCTGATAATGTGGGTAGTTTTGTTTCGAGGCTGATAGTACCTCGCTTAGGTAATATACCGGTCTTTGTACTGATTTATCATGTTCAATTCGTTCCACAACAATCACCACACTTACCACTCTGTTTGTGGCCGCTATGTAAAGTAACATAGACTCTTTTGACAATGGAGAAGCCAGGATTGGTGCTGTGACCAACATCTTTTTCAGTTCATGGAATGCATTATCTGCTTGTGGTGTCCAAATGAATTTATCGGATTTTTCATCAGTTGATATAGTGGTAATGCCTTCTCTCCCAGCCGACATACAAATCGACTAAGCGAGGCCAGGCAACCCGTGAACTTCTGTATGTCGTTTAGACATCTCGGTAATTCCATTCTCTCTACCGCTCTTATCTTAGTTGGATTGGCCTCTATACCTCGGCTGGATACGAGAAAACCTAGCAGTTTCCCAGCTGGTACACCGAAGTTGCATTTCTCCGGGTTAAGCTTCATTCGGAACCTTCTCAGGTTCGCGAATGTTTGCCGAATATCATCCAGTAGCGTTTTGCTCTCTTTGGTTTTGATAACCACATCGTCTACATATACTTGTACATTTTTTCCTATCTGGTCATGTAGACACTTTTGCATACATCTCTGGTACGTTGCCCCTGCGTTACGCAGGCCGAATGGCATGGTGCGATAACAATAAGCCCCGTACGGGGTAATAAATGCAGTCTTTATCTGATCAGCCAGATTTAACGGTATCTGGTGGAAACCAGAGTACGCGTCTACAAATGATAACAACTCACAACCAGCGGTCGAATCAATGACTTGATCTATCCTAGGTAAAGGAAAAGGATCTTTAGGACACGCCTTGTTCAGGTTCGTGTAATCAATGCACATTCGCCATACAATGGCTACATTTGGATCATCTTTTTTCTTTTCTACTAACACCGGATTTGATATCCAATCCGGATAAAGCACCTCCATGATGAACCCGGCCGCAAGGAGCCGAGCTATCTCATCCCCTATTATTTTTCTCCTGTCTTCGGCAAAGCGGCGGAGAGGTTGCTTCACCGGCCTTGCCCCTGGCCTTACATTCAGAGAGTGCTCAGCCAACTCCCTCGGCACACCTTGTAGGTCTTGAGTTGACCATGCAAAGATATCCCGATTCTCACGGAGGAAGTTGGTGAGCTCGTCTTCCTATTTGGCATCTAGGCCGGCACCAATAGTGACGGTGCGCTCTGGGAACTGCTCATCTATCTGGACCTTCTTTGTTTCTTTAGTCGGTTGGAACGAGACATTTCCATGTGGGTTGGCTAATGCCGGCATATTCAATTGTGCCGATTGAGCGAGGGCTGCTACCTCCTGAATCCTTCTTTTTTCTCTTGCGATTACTAATGACTCGGCCAGGTTTGACCCGGCCAAAGCACATTCCATTGACTTCCTGTAATCTCTCGCTACAGTTATCACCCCTTGTGGTCCGGGTAGCTTCATTTTCAAGTAACTGATGTGGCAGCTACTCATGAATTTGGCCAATGCTGGCCGCCCAAGTAAAGCATGATAGCAACTTTCGAGATCCACCACCTCAAACTCCAAATTTTCCGCTCTGCAGTTATCTCTTGTGCCGAATAACACATCTACTTGGACCTTCCCAATGGGTTCGCATGAAAGTCCCGACACTATTCCATGGAACGTGGTTCTCGTGGACTGGAGCATATTCTGCGATATTCCGAGCTTGTGCATTGTATCCTTATACATGATATTGATACTACTCCCATTGTCAATGAGTACTTTTGAAAATTTCACATTAATGCTGGGCCCGACAAATGTCGGATCTAGTTCGAGTGCGTACGACCCCGGATTCGGCATTATTTTGGGGTGATCCCTTATGCTCCAAGTTACCTCCTGATCTGACCAAGCCACATATCTTGGTACTGCCGGCATAACTGCATTTACTTCCATATGCCGGTCAGATACTTTGCTGTCTTCTTTGTTACATTGTGAACACGCAATATGACTGATGATGTTCCCTGTAATCATTGCGTCCATTATTTCCGGGGTTTGTCCTTCCATACTGACCCTGATTTATCACTTGATGAACTGCATCTCTCCGGTCCGAGTTATCATACCTCGGGGGAGGAGGGGGTAACATTAGCTGCTGTGCATTCGCTCCAGTCAACCACGGCTGCTGCTGATGTGCCTGATTGGAAGGTGCTTGCATGCTCGCCGGGTTCCCCATCGCATTTTTCATCCAGGCGCATTGCCGAGTCGTATGATTGGCCGACTTGGCCGGGTTTGGAGTGTGAAACTTACACGGTTGATCCAACATGGATTCAAACGTGTACTTCGGTCTTTCCTGCCATTGCTTCTTATGTTCTGGTGTCCACTGTCTCTTCCCTTCATTCCTCGGTTTCCACTACTGAGGACCATTCTTCTGCCTCTGACTGTTCCCATGACTCGGCTGATCTTGCGCTACCGCTGCCACCTGACTGGAAGCATATCTGTAATCCGGTCTTTCTTCTCTTCTTGTACTTCTGAACTCATTACGCCTTGATGATCCGGCGGCATCTCTTGCATATTGATCTTGGTGTTCCCGATGGTCTGCCGACATCAGCTCTGGCTGCGTCAGATCTCCCAATGCATATGAATCCGCTATCCTGATGGTTTCTGCCAGGGTGGTTGGCATATCTCTTTGCACTCGCTGCCACAGGACACTGGCATAACGGCTTCCTTGTGCGAACCAAGCTATCGCTTGTGATTCTATAACTCCCTCGCATGAATTCCTGAGGTTACACCACCGAGTCAAGAATTCTCTGTCTGTCTCATTCGGCCTTTGCTTGCACATTGCTAGCTGTTGTGGCCTGTTTGGCCTTTTGTAAGTACTGGTGAAGTTGCTGACAAACATCTCTTCAAAATCTAACCAACAGTTGATGCTGCCTGGAGGCAGATTATTCAGCCATACTCTGGCCGGTCCTTCCAGCATTTGCGGGACATATCTTACTGCCCATCGCAAGTTTCCACTTGCTTTTTTTTACAACAGTGGCATAGTCAATCAACCAATCCTGTGGTTTGGTGCTTCCGTTGTATGTTTTCGTGCCTCTTGCCAGCTGAAAGTTCGGAACTGGCGGCTCGCCCATGATCCGTGGTCCAAAACATGCTGGACCCAGCAGACCCTGCTCTTCTAACAACTCGGACCGGTACAACCGGTCCAATTTTAGTCTCGCATCACTTGATGGCAAGTCTCTGTACATAATTCTTTCCTGCATTCCATAGTGGTTATTCCCACCATGACCCGCATATTCCATATATGAGTAACCATCATTGTATCTCTCATTTGCCTGATTGTGGCGAGTTGGTCTCACTTCTCTTTCCTGCCGAGGTTCATACCTCGGCTGTGGATTGGGCGGCGGATCTCTCCTTCCTCCTGCCGGGATATTGTTCTCATGATTTCCTCTTCCGAGATCTCCGTTTCCTCGGCTTCCCTCGCCTATGTTTGCACGATGGGGGTTTCTTTCGCCATTGTTATCTCGGCTTCCATTGCCTCTGTTCTCATTGATCTTTTCAGCTACTGCCGGATCATACGGTACAATCTGTTTGTTTCTTTTTCCTAAAGTTACCGCTGTCTTTTCGAGCATTGTTTCCGGGTGAAGATGCAGCTGCTACTAAAAGGGCAGGTGCTGCTCCAGCTGAATGAACCATGCGTGAGGCACCAGGTCTTGCCGGGTCTGCCTTAAGCATTTCCTCATTCTGCTGGTTCGCAATGCGCACCAGCTCGTTTACTCTTTCTTGCTGTTTTTGCCGGGCTTCACCAGTCAGCCCTTCCAATTCTAGTGCCGCGGCATTCGCAGCCCTTAGGTTTTTCGCCGGGGTGTTATACCTCGATAAACCTAGATCGACTGAATCTCCCTCACGAGCTTCATGCTCTTTGTTGATATCATTCATGAGGTTTTTCCCTCTCAACCTTAACTCATCAACCCGCTCAGGGGCAACATCTAGCTTATTTGCCTTAGCATATTCTCGCAGGGTCCTGTTTAGGGACTCCCGCAATGCCGACACCTTTTTTGCCTCTACAAGCACTTTTTGCCTAGTCTCTTCCAATTTTGCCTGAGCATTAGCCGGATCAAGGATCGGCGCTACAGGCATAGTCAGATTATCTATAGTTGCCTGAAGAATATTTTCTGGTCTTTCTAGAGGTGGCCATCTTACCCTTGGTGCCTTCGGGGTCGTCTCCTGCACCTCGGCTTGCCTCGTTGCCGAAGGATCTACCTCGGTGGGCTATGGGGCTGCCTGCCTTGTGGTCACCTGTCCTCCTGTCGCCGGGTCCTTGTTTGATCCGGCACCCCCCGCTGCTACCTGCACTCCTGCTGTGACCATTACCTCGATGCTACCGACAACACGTTCTCCACGCGAACGGTTCGTAGAGTTGAGGGGGGATTGCCTGCAACAATGACTCGGTGAGGGTAGACGCAGGAGGTGTCGACGCCGACGTAGATCTGATGCATGCCTAGGTTGACGAAGACGCCGTTGCGCGGAGGAGCCTTTCCCTTGAAGCTCATGTGTTATCGCTGACATAGTCACAGAGATCAAATCTCTGAACTAAGCCAGAGACAACGCGCTCGCCAGTGTTGATGAAGTTTCCCGTCCGGATCTTGACTCCAGCTAGCACCGCTGCTGGCCCCACGATGGGCGCCAACTGTCGTGGTGGTGGAACGGCAGATGCCATGGGTAGGCTAAAGTATGGGGCCAATGGATGCTAGAGGGATCTGGGGAGGGAAGATGTAGTTAATTCTACACACAAATGACTATCATTCAGATCTTTATTTCTCCTTTCTTGGACTACAAGTGCTCCTTGAGCTGTATGCAGGAAGAGAGGATGAACTTTCACCAGCCTAACGGTCTAGAATGAGCCGATCCCTTTCTCTGTATCCAAGCCTCTCCTTATAAAGGGGTACCTTGGCTCTAGGTTGACGTGGCAAGCATATTCGAAGAATATGCTTGTCCCAATATAGTAACTCGGCGGCCTCCTTTTCGTGTCCCCCTTCTAATGACGGCAAGGTTTCAGAGAACCCCACCTGCACGCCTCGGACTCCTGGACTGTCACCTCCGTGACCTCCTTCGCCTCTTCACGCCTTCCTCGCCTTGTCCTTTGCGCTTGGCTCCGTTCAGATTCTTCCTAGCCTATGACTAGGGTTTGACTATAGGCACCTCCTTCTCCGGCAAGCTTCATGTAACTCGGCCCTGTCTTGCTTAACTTGGCTTGGCCTTCACCTGCATTTAGGTTATTCGGACTTACCTGGCCAACTTATACCGTACGTCAGCCGAGTAACGTTCAGCCCTTCTCATAGGTGTCATGCTCGTTCTTACCTCGGCCGACTCTTACATGATTCGGCCGATATAGACATTAACTCGGAATATGACAGTGGAAACTCCTTTCGTCTTTCCCCGTCATGACCCTATCCGGGGTCACCTCCCCAACAGATTCTATCATGTCTGTGTTGTTTGTGATCTTGCATGCTCTCCGTTTATAGTAGCTATCTTGGCCAAGTAGATGCTAGTGACTCCAAGAGGGAGTATTTATGCTCGATAGTGGGTTCATGCCTCTATTTAATCTGGGGAAGTGACAGAAATCTCTAAGGTTGTAGATGTGCTTTTGATACTAGGGAGAAAACAGCGATCTCTTGTTCATGGAACAAGTGGATTGCTTACCTTACACACTTTGCTTAAAGTAGTTATCCGTTGCTTGCAACTTAATACTAGACGGGGTTCGGATGATAACCTGAAGGTGGATTACTATTCATAGATGAAGTTGGATGGCGGTCTATGTATCTTGTTGTATTGCCCAATCAAATCTCATAGGATCATGAATATCTAGTATTGCATTGTTATGCCTTGCTCTGTCCTGTCAATTGCTCTGCTGTAATTTTTTTACCCAACATGGCATATTTGTTTATCTTAAGGAGAGCACCTCTAGTGAACTATGGACCCCGGTCCAATCTTTACCATTGATACATCTTCCATTGTTAGTGTTTACTTTCTGCAAACCACTATTACCTTCCACACCATACAGTTAATCCTTTGTTTTCAGCAAACCAGTGAGATTGACAACCTCACTGTTCGTTGGGGCAAAGTCTTGAGTTTGTGTTGTGCAGGTTTCCAAGTTGCTAGCAACACATTTGGTTCGTTTCCTTCCTCCTACTGGTTTGATAAACCTTGTTTTCTTTCTGAGGGAAGACTTGCTGCTGTGCCCATCATTCCTTCCTCTTGGGGTCTCCCAACGAAGCTCTACAGTGATCTGAGCGCATCAAGATGTTTTCTGGCACCGTTGTCGGGGAGGCTAAGGACGGCTTCATGATACTTTGGAAACGTATCTTTAATTTTTGATGATCCATGCTTGTTTTGTATCTACTTTGCTTTGCTTTGTCTACACTTTGAGGTGTTTTTATATCTTTTCTGGAACTAACCTATTAACAAGATGCCACAGTGCTAGTTGGCCGTTTTCTTCTGTTTTTGGTTCTAGAAAGGCAGAAAATCAATATTCTCGGAATTGTATGGGACAAAAGCCAAAGTCAATAACTTTCTGTGAGGGACACGAATCCAAAAGGAGGGACAGAGAGGCACCAGAGGGTGGCCAGACCCCCCTGGGCGCGGCAAATCCTGGCCCGCGCCTGTGGAGGGTGTGGGCCCTCTAGCCGACTCCTTGGCATCCCCCTTCTCCTATAAGAAGCCTCCGACCCAAAAACCCTAAACGAATCCGGAAGAAACCCACGAAAACCTCTGTAGCACCGCCGCCACCGAAGGGGAGATTCGGGGGATAGAAAGTCTCTGTTCCGGCACCCTGCCGGGACGGGGAAGTGCCCCCGGAGCCATCTCCATCGCTATCTTCATCACCATTGCTGATTCCCATGGTGAGGAGGGAGTAGTTCTTCCTCGAGGCTAAGGGCTCTACCGATAGCTATGTGTTCATCTCTCTCTCTCTATGCATGATCTTGTTGTGGTCATGAGCTTTGTAATCAAGTAGATCTACCCTGCTACTCAAGTGCTTCAATAGATCTCTGCTCTCCCCATGTGTGTGAAAGTGACAGTTGCACACCATGGTGGCACTTAGGTTTGAGTCTACATAAATACTCTTTGTGCTTTAATAGATCTATGCTTTTCCCCATGTGTGTGAAAGTGACAGCGTGCATACCGTGTGTGGCACTTTGGCTAGATTGAATATTTGTTATGAGTTATATTTGGACTTGGATGTCTCTATGAAATTGTGGTGTTTGTTGGAACCATCTAGCGCTCAAGGTGACAGTGTGGGGTTATCTAGATTGGGGAAGGTGGACTTTGAGGAGTGGTGTTATAGCCCTACCGATGATTAGAGTGTCCAACCGGAGAGTAGTTAAGAGTAGTATCATGAAGAGAGGATATTTATATGAGAGAGTGTTCACTAGTGAAAGTATGATCCCTAGGCCTTGTTTCTAAACATTGAAACACCGTTTGCATCTAGATCTGTTGCATGTTTGCTTGCTTTAGTCTTTACTTCACTAACACACGTTACCCAACATCAACAACAAGTCAGAAGCTATTTTCTGGCACCGTTACCACTTGTATTTCACTATCTCTTTGCCGAACTAGTGCACCTATACACCTGACAAGTGTATTGGGTGTGTTGGGGACACAAGAGACTTCTTGTATCTTGATTGCAGGATTGCTTGAGAGGGAATACCTTTGACCACTTCCTCCCTGAGTTCGATAAACCTTGGGTGATCCACTTAAGGGAAACTTAATGCTGTTCTACAGATCTCTGCACTTGGAGGCCCAATAACTGTCTACAAGAATAGAAGTGCGTAGACATCAAGCTCTTTTCTGGTTCCGTTGCCGGGGAGGTAAGGTAAAAGGTACTCACATCCTCCGGTGTGAGTGCTCGAAGTTATTTCCTATAGATTCTAAAGTTTTGTCTTTTTCTTTCTTGTTTTCACTAGTTAGGCTAAATGGAAAACAACAAAAAAATTAGAGAGCTTTATAGTATCTTTCTTGAGCTAGGACATGAAGTGTCTGAAGAGAAAATTAAAAACCTATGGAAATTTATTTGCATGCTAATGACAATTTTATTAGTATGAATTCTTTGGACACCATTATTGCTAATGCTATGGAAAAGTCTAAGCTTGGGGAAGCTAGTTTTTATGAAAATGATCTTTTTAGTCCCCCAGCTTTGGAAGATAGCTATTGTATTGCTTATGATGATACCAAACCTCCAATCTATGATGATTACAATGATGAATATGATATTTTCAGTCCACCTACTATTGATGAGAAAGTTAATTGTGATTACAATATGCCTCCTATATTTGATGATTATGGTGATGAGAATAATAATGATAGCTATTTTGTTGAATTTGCTCCCACTATAATTAATAAGAATGACTATGCTTATGTGGAGAGTAATAATTATTTTATGCATGTCGCTCATGATAAGAATGTTTTATGTGATAGTTATATTGTTAATTTTATTCATGATGCTACTGAAAGTTATTATGAGAGAGGGAAACATGGTTTTATGCATCTCAATAATATTAAGTTTCCCCTCTTTATGTTGAAAGTCTTGAAGTTGCACTTGTTTTGCTTTCCTATGCTTGGTGCTTTGTGCTTCCATGACTTGTTTCTTTACGAGATTCCTATGCATAGGAAGTGGGTTAGACTTAAATGTGTTTTGAATTTGCTTCTTGATGCTCTCTTTGACTTCAATTCATATTTCTTATATGAGCATCTTCTCAAACTATTGTGCCTCACTTAAAGGCGTTAAAGAAAAGTACTTGTTGGGAGATAACCCAAGAGTTTCCTTGAGTCTTGGAAGTTATTACTTCAGTAATGACCTCTCCTTATCCTTTTTGTTTGCCTTTTGTGCCAAGAATGACCTCTAATGAGAGGGAAGTAAGATTTGGGGAGTTGCTGTCCCGAAACAGATTCCTGTCCTCCACCAAAAAAATTCGTGAGGAGTCTGTGTAATTAGGATTGAGCGGAAAATTTACGAATAAATCCCCCAGTATGTTAGCTAAGTTTAGTTAGTTCAACACTTTTTGATTTGAGCAACAAAAGATGTTAAAAAAACCAGTTTCTACCTGCTGGTCTGTTTTGACAGATTTCTGCCATTATTTACATTTGCTTCTTATTGATTCCTTTTTGAGTTCTTTTTGGGAAATTGAGATTTTTGAAGGAGTTACTACAGTAGCTTGTGTTTTTAGTGAAAAGCCTTGTTGTTCCAAAGCTTTGCCAGAGGTCTAATATCTTTTGAATATACTAATGTTGCTAATGAAGATCGTGTGAAGTTTTGTATGAAGGAAAATTTGCAGGTGTAGAGAAAGAATGATGTAATGAGATGAAGAATGGACAAAATCTCAAGCTTGGGGATGCCACCCCGGTGTCACCCCAAGAAATATCCAAGAGGTACAAGCGTCAAATGGCATCCCCTTCTTCATCAATAAAAATCTCAGGTCTTTCTAGACACTTCGTTTTTATTGTTTCATGCATTGTTGTGTTGATCTTGGAGCGTCTTAATTTTCGTTTTTGGTTTTTGTTTTCTTAGTTTGCTTGAGTAAGTTGGTTGGTTACACCACACTTCTTTTGGAGAGAGACACACTCTGTTTTCATTGCCTAGAACACTCTAGTTTTCACTCTTATTGTTTTGTGAGTGTTCTCTTTTGCTAGCACTGTGTTTAGCCTTAGTTTTCTTGTGCTTTCAACTTAGAACTTTTTAGTTCTTCTTTGTGGATTTGTGAGACAAGCTCACTGGTATTTATTGATTAATATCTTTGTGAGTTGTTTCAAATAAGTTGTTTGGTGTTGGAAAAGAGTAGAAAGTTTCATGCTTATAGTGGTACAAAAGGGAGCTTGTTTTGACTGTGACTTAGACTTTAGCATGACATGATAGGTGTTGTTTGACCTTATGCTTAGTGATTATTGCTGTAGCATGAATTGTTCCAAACAATTAGGATTGCTTAATGTGCCTTGAAGGAATCATGCATTGTTTTAGCATACAAAAGCATAGTATTGTGGTATTCTCCTTTGATGCTTTGTTTGGGTTGACTTGGCATATGCTCACACCATGTTATGACTATGACAAGTCACCATAGACTCTATGATCATTTAGTCCTTGACTTGTAGTACCACTCTATGCTTTGATTAGTAATGCTTTGTTGCACTGCATGATTATGGCCATTATTGCTCTCTTAGTTGGTTGCTCCCAGTCTTTTGCTAGCCTCTACTTGTATGAGTAAGCTCTACTCATGCTTCCAACTCCCAAGAAACCAAGTTATTCCAAAGTGTCTACTATAAATTCATATGCATGGTGTGTTACACCATTCCAAGTATACTCTTGTTTTCAACTATCTTCTAATTAAAAACTATTTTGTTATGTGAAAACTTAGTGATTAAAGCCCTCACGAACTTGGTGGCACACTTTATATTCTTTGCCCCTAATAAACTTGAACCATTGTGACAACTTTGTTGTATATGATTGCACTTATAAGTTGGAATTAGCAGAACTGTGCTGTCACGGGGAACGTTTTCAGCATTGCACTTGTACTTTGTACTCAGTTGATATCATGCTCTTTTGTCTATGGATGTCACTGATGTGAAATAAAGAGGGAACTTGTAAGTCCATGGAGTTTGTATCCTGTGTTAGAGAAACGCCTGGGCCGCTAGCCTAAGCCATGCCTAATCATGGTGGAAACTTGCAGCATCACCATAGTGACATCTATGAAGCATTCTTCTTATGAAAAGAGAGACACATTGAGAAAAGAGGAAAGAGAGAAAAAAGCACCATATTCCCATGGTAAATAAGAAGATTCCTGAGATGCTCATTGTCTGCTTGCCTTGTCATTTTGGTTATGGGATAGCTCCTGTACCATGTGCAAGGGGTACCCCGTTGGCGGTTCTCAATGATATGCAAATACTTACAATGACAAGAACTTACAGGTGACTAAAGTTGAGTAGCATGAGGTGTGGCCCTCGTATTCAAGGGACTTCAGATTGCCAACTTATACTTCGTCAAGCATATAATCCATCTTTGTTCACTTTAACCTTAATCACTTCAAGATGCTTATGATAGGGGCAATGAGGGCTAAAAGCTAACAAGTACCATGATTTTTGGAAGCTCTTTTTGAAACTTGAAATCCCTCCTTCCTTTACAAAAAGGCCTTTCTTCCACCACCATTGAGTCTCCACCTTCTACCTTTAGGCACCATTAAGAGAGCAGAGTTGTCATTCTGTGTGCAGTGTCCCAAAACTTATTGATTGATGCATATTGTGATATTACTTGTTCTTGTGCTATTTGTTTCTAGTCACCCTTGTGAACTTTGAAGGTGTCCTATGCATCTATTTGCTACTCTATGAGGGACAAGCTGATTGCCACTATGCTATGTTTTCTGTATGTGAAACAAACAAACATTTTTCAATGCATGTTATTCATGATCTTTGTTTGTAGCTTGCCATGTTGCATGCATAGTTACTATGTCCTATTGTTATAACTCCATCTTTCATGCACATGTTTAGAGTTCTTTAATCCCAGCTTTCAATGCTTGCAAATGGTTGGATCTTTATTGTGAGGGTGCATGTCAACTCAAAAATTATTCTTTTCATCACTTACCTACTCGAGGACGAGCAGGAGTTAAGCTTGGGGATGTTGATACGTTGGAAACGTATCTATAATTTTTGATGCTCCATGCTTGTTTTTTATCTACTTTGCTTTGCTTTGTCTACACTTTGAGGTGTTTTTATATCTTTTCTGGAACTAACCTATTAACAAGATGCCACAGTGCCAGTTGCCTATTTTCTTCTGTTTTTGGTTCCAGAAAGGCAGAAAATCAATATTCTTGGAATTGGACGGGACAAAAGCCAAAGTCAATAACTTTCCGTGAGGGATACAAATCCAGAATGAGGGACGGAGAGGCACCAGAGGGTGTCCAGACCCCCCTGGGTGTGGCAAAGCCTGGCCTACGCCTGGGGAGGGTGTGGGCCCTCTAGCCGCCTCCTCAGCCTCCCCCTTTGCCTATAAGAAGCCTCCGACCTAAAAACCCTAAACGAATCCAGAAGAAACCCACGAAAACCTCTATAGAGCCGCCGCCACCGAAGGGGAGATTCGGGAGACAGAAAGTCTCTGTTCCGGCACCCTGCCGGGACGGGGAAGTGCCCCCGGAGCCATCTCCATCGATCTCCATCGCCATCTTCATCACCATTGCTGATTCCCATGATGAGGAGGGAGTAGTTCTTCCTCGAGGCTAAGGGCTCTACCGATAGCTATGTGTTCATCTCTCTCTATGCATGATCTTGTTGTGGTCATGAGCTTTGTAATCAAGTAGATCTACCTTGCTACTCAAGTGCTTCAATATATCTCTGCTCTCCCCATGTGTGTGTGAAAGTGACAACATGCACGCCATGGTGGCACTTAGGTTTGAGTCTACATAAATACTCTTTGTGCTTTAATAGATCTATGCTTTTCCCCACGTGTGTGAAAGTGACAGCGTGCATACCGTGTGTGGCACTTTGGCTAGATTGAATATTTGTTATGAGTTATATTTGGAGTCGGATGTCTCTATGAAATTGTGGTGTTTGTTGGAACCATCTAGCGCTCAAGGTGACAGTATGGGGTTATCTAGATTGGGGAAGGCGGACTTTGAGGAGTGCTGTTATAGCCCTACCGATGATTAGAGTGTCCAACCGGAGAGTAGTTAAGAGTAGTATCATGAAGAGAGGATATTTATATGAGATAGTGTTCACTAGTGAAAGTATGATCCCTAGGCATTGTTTCTAAACATTGAAACACCGTTTGCATCTAGATCTGTTGCATGTTTGCTTGCTTTAGTCTTTACTTCACTCACACACGTTACCCCACGCCAACAACAAGTCAGAAGCTATTTCCTGGCACCTTTACCACTTGTATTTCACTATCTCTTCGCCAAACTAGTGCACCTATACACTTGACAAGTGTATTGGGTGTGTTGGGGACACAAGAGACTTCTTGTATCTTGATTGCAGGATTACTTGAGAGGGGATACCTTTGACCACTTCCTCCCTGAGTTCAATAAACCTTGGGTGATCCACTTAAGGGAAACTTGCTGCTGTTCTACAAACCTCTGCACTTGGAGGCCCAACAACTATCTACAAGAATAGAAGTGCGTAGACATCACTTCACAAGGGGAGTCCTTCACAACCTTTCTCTTTACTTTGTTTTTGTTTTGCTTGGTTTCTTTTGCCTTGTTTTGTTTGCTTCTAAAACACCTTGGAGCAATAATAGATGTGGGAAAAGGCATTATGAATTTTGCTTCTCCAATAAGCAATCATATATTCTCTAAAGATAAGAAGAGAGGCAAGAAAGGTAGGAGCAAGAAAGTTGATGTTAATGCTTCTTCATTTGAAAATACTTGATTCTTGCTTCTCGTGCATAACTTAAAGGCGTTAAAGAAAAGTACTTCTTAGGAGATAACCCTATAGTTTTATTGAGTATTGGAAGTTATTACCTTTGTAATAACCGCTCCTTATCCTTTTTATTTGCTTTTTGTGCCAAGACTAACCTCTAATGAGAGGGAAGTAAGGTTTGGAGAGTTGCTGTCCCGGAACAGATTTTTGTGCTCCACTATAAAAATTCGTGTAAAATCTCTATAAGTCGTATTGAGATTTAATTTTCTGAATAAATCCCCCAGGTTGTTATCTAACTTTCGTTAGTTCAACACTTTTTTATTTGAGCAACAAAAGGTCTTCGAAAAAATCGGTTTCTACCTGCTGGTCTGTTTTGACAGATTTCTGCCATTATTTGCATTTGCTTCTTATTGATTCCTTTTTGGGTTCTTTTTGGGAAATTGAAATTTTTGATGGAATTTCTACATTATCTTGTGTATTTAGTGAAAGTTTTGCTGTTTTAAACTAAACCCAAAGGTCTATTATCTTTTGAATGCACTGATGTTACTAATGAAGATTGTGTGAAGTTTTGTATGAAGGAAAATTTTCAGGTGTAAGGAAAGGATGATGTAATGAGATGAAAAATGGACAAAAGCTCAAGCTTGGGGATTCCACCCCGTGTCACCCCAAGAAATATTCAAGAGGTACAAGCGTCAAAGCTTGGGGATGCCCAAGGCATCCCCTTCTTCATCAATAAAAATCTTAGGTCTTTCTAGACACTTTGTTTTTATTGTTTAATGCACAAGTTGTGTTGTTCTTGGAGCGTCTTATATTAGTTTTTGGTTTTTGTTTGCTTAGTTTGCTTAGTTTTTGGTTTTTGTTTGCTTATACGTTGGGATTAGCAGAACCATGCTGTCATGGGGAACGCTTTCAACATTGCACTTGTACATTGTACCCAGTTGATATCATGCTCTTTTGTTTGCGGATGTCGTCGGTGTGAAATAAAAGAGGAGCTTGTAAGTCCATGGAGTTATGTATGTGTGTTAGAGAAACTCCTGGGCCACTAGCCTAAGCCATACCTAATCATGGTGGAAACTTGCAGCATCACCATAGTGAGCAATCTATGAAACTTTATTCTTATAAAAAAGAGACATATTGAAAAGAGGAAAGAGAAAAAAAATCACCATTTTCCCATGGTAAATAAGAAGATTGCTGAGGTGCTCATTGTCTGCTTGCCTTGTCATTTTTATTATGGGATAGCTCCTGTATCATGTGCAAGGGGTACCCCGTTGGCGGTTCTCTATGATACACATGTACTTACTATGACAAGAACTTACCGGTGACTAAAGTTGAGTAGCATGAGGAGCGTCCCTCGTATTCAAGGGACATGAGATTGCCAACTTATACTTTGTCAAGCATATACTTCATAGTTTATTCACTTTAACCTTAATCACTTCAAGATGCTTATGATAGGGGCAATGAGAGCTGAAAGCTAATAAGTACCATAATTTTTGGAAGCTCTTTATAAGACTTGAAATCTCTTCTTCCCTTTTATGAAGGGCCTTTCTTTCACTATTATATTGAGTCTCCGCCTTCTATCCTTAGGCATCAATTAAGAGAGCATAATTGCCATTCTTAGTTCTATGTGCATTGTCCAAAAACTTATTGATTGATGCATATTGTTGATAGGGTTAATTAGATAGACGCTACTCCAATTTTGGGATATTTAAGAAACACCACTACAACTTTGAGCTTCTGAAAAATGCCACTACAATTCTACATACATTCCATATACACCATTATGGCTATTTTAACACACATACCCCCACAATATACACTTGTATTTCCATCGTACATACGTATATACGGTAGCCCCCACTAGAATCAGCTTAGGCCATGTGTATTGCTTTAGATGACTACTGAATTTATGCTTCCTTCATGTCATAGAAAACAGTATTGAAGCCATAATTTACAACAAGTTATATGTATCTCTATCTGTAAGCATGGAAGCTAAAATTTGTTGTTAACTAACTAAATAGTGTACAATAAATTAGCGCAACTTGAGTTCAAAAAATATCAAGCAAAAAGAGTACTTCATACATGCGGCCATTATATTTTATTCTCTAAGAGGCATAAATACAACACCTGTGTATTGATTTATTACAAATATAATATTACAAAATAAAAAAACCATTATTACACAAAAACGAATCGGCAACAAAAGTTAAATCTGGTGAGGCCCACCTTGTATATGTATGCACGGCAATAATATGAGTGTATATCGTGTTGTACGTGTGTTAAAAATAGGCATAATGGCGTCTATGGAATGTATAGAGAATTGTAGTGGCGTTTTCAAAAGTTGGAAGTTGCAATGGCGTTTCTCAAATAGCTAGAAATTATAGTGGTATCTGTCTAATTAACCCTTGTTGATTTGCTTGCTCATGAACTATTTGTATCTAGTCACTCTTATAAACTTTGAAGGTGTCCTATGCATTTATTTGCTACTCCATGAGGGACAAGCTGAATGCCACTATGCTATGTTTTCTATATGTGAAACAAACAAACGTCTTTCAATGCATTGTTATTCATGATCTTTGTTTGTAACCTTTCATGTTGCATGCATAGTTACTTTGTCTTACTGTTAGAACTTCTTCTTTCATGCTCATGTTTAGAGTTCTTTGATCCCAGCTTTCAATGCATGCAAATGGTTTGATTTTGATTTTGATGGTGCATATCACCTAAAAAATTATTCTTTTTATCACTTACCTACTCGAGGACGAGCAGGAGTTAAGCTTGGGGATGCTTGATACGTCGTAAATGTATCTATAATTTTTGATGTTCCATGCTTGTTTAGTATCTACTTTGCTTTGTCTACACTTTGAGGTATTTTTATATGTTTTTTGGGACTAACCTATTAACAAGATGCCATAGTGCCGCTATTCTGTTTTCTTCTGCTTTTTGGTTCGAAAAAGGCAAAAAATCAATATTCTCGGAATTGGACGGGACAAAAGCCAAAGTCAATATTTTACCGTGGTGAACACAGAGCCAGTACGAGATTTGAGGAGCCACCAGGGGACACACCTGGCTGCCAGGCCTGGCTCACTGGGGTGCAACCACCCCGGGTGCCCCTGCCTCGCCTCTTCGCCTATAAGAAGCCCCCGATACCTAAACCCTAAGTACCCGATCAATCTTCCACGAAATAGTCCGTATCCGCCACCACCATCGTGCCTAGATCGAGGGGATATAAAGCTCTTCCCGACACCCTATCGGAGGGGAGATCATCCCGGAGGCCTTATTTATCACCATGCCAGCCTCTGGTATGATGCATGAGTATTGCACCCTGGACTACGGGTCTATGTAGTAGCTAGATGGTTGTTTCTACTCCTTTGTGCTACCATGTTTAGATCTTGTGAGCTCCATTCATGATCAAGATCATCTATTTGTAATCATGCATGTTGTGTTTGCGAGGATCCGATGGATATGGAGATTACTATGTCAGATTGATTAATGGTTCTATCTTATTGATTCTATCATGTCTGTGTTGTTTGTGATCTTGCATGCTCTCTGTTTCTAGTAGCTATCTTGGCCAACTAGATGCTAGTGAATCTAAGAGGGAGTATTTATGGTCGATAGTGGGTTCATGTCTCTATTTAATCTGGGGAAGTGACAGAAATCTCTAAGGTTGTAGATGCGCTGTTGCTACTAGGGAGAAAACAACCATCTCTTGTTCATGGAACAAGTGGATTGTTTACCTTACACGCCTTGCTTAAAGTAGTTATCCGTTGCTTGCAACTTAATACTGGAGGGGGTTCGGATGATAACCTGAAGGTGGATTAATAGTCATAGATGCAGTTGGATGGCGGTCTATGTATCTTGTTGTATTGCCCAATCAAATCTCATAGGATCATGAATGTCTAGTATTGCATTGTTACGCCTTGCTCTATCCTGTCAATTGCCCCGCTGTAATTTGTTTAACCAGCATGTCTTGTTGTTTATCTTAAGGAGAACACCTCTAGTGAACTATGGACCCCAGTCCAATCTTTACCATTGATATATCTTCCACTGTTACTGTGAGGTGGGCAGCAACATCATTAAAACTAGCACCAGAAAATTGCTCTTTCATCACAAGATTCAACAAAGCAGGCTTAATTTCATAAAAGGTAGCATCAGGAGCAATAGGTGTACTCAGGAAATCATTGTTGTTTGTACTAGTGAAGTCACACAACTTGGTGTTCTCAGCAGAGTTCATTTTTATAAAAGCAAAGCAAACCAACAACAACATCAACTAGAGTAGGAACTAATTTTTTGTGTGTTTTTGATAAGAAAAAGCAAACCAAACGAAACCATTTTTTTTGGAGTTTTTGATAAAAAGAAGCAAACCAAACAAGTCAAAAGAAACTAAGAAAAACAAAAACAAAGTAAAGAGAAAGGTTGTGAAGGACTCCCCTTGTGAAGCCTGATACGTTGGAAACGTATCTATAATTTTTGATGCTCCATGCTTGTTTAGTATCTACTTTGCTTTACTTGTCCACACTTTGAGGTGCTTTTTACATGTTTTGTGGTAACTAACCTATTAACAAGTTGCAACAGTGCCAGATGCCTGTTTTCTGCTGTTTTTGGTTTTAGAAAAGTTAGTAAATAAATATCCTCGGAATTAGACGGGAACAAGAAGTCCAGGGGAGAGCTAGAGGGGCCGGCCAGGGGGTCCAGACCCACCCCAGGCGCAAGGGTAGGTGGGCCCGCGCCTGGCTAGGGTTTGGTGGACCTGGCCGCCTCCCGGTCTCGCCCCTTCGCCTATAAGAAGCCCTCGATGCAGAAACCCTAGGTACCCGATCAGAAATCCTGGCTATGCTGTAGCCGCCACCATCGTCCCTAGATCGGGGGATCTGAAGTTCTTCCTGCACGAGACGGGGGAGAGGAGATCCGAGGCCTTCTCTCGAGTATGATTCGTGAGTAGTTCCTCCTTGGACTATGGGTCCATGTAGTAGCTAGATGGTTATATCTCCTCCTTTGCGCTTTCATGTATATATCTTGTGAGCTCTGTTCATGATAAAAATCTAATCTATTTGTAATCATGCATGTTGTGTTTGCGGGGATCCGATGGATATTGAGATTATTATGTTGGTTTGATTAATGGTTTTATCTTTATGATTCTATCATGTCTGTGTTGTTTGTGATCTTGCATGCTCTCCGTTGTTAGTAGCTATCTTGGCCAAGTAGTTGCTAGTGACTCCAAGAGGGGGTATTTATGCTCGATAGTGGGTTCATGCCTCTAGTTTCCAAGGGAAGTGATAGAAATCTCTTCGGTTGTAGATGTGCTTGTGCTACTAGGGAGAAAACAACGGTCTCTTGTTCATGGAACATGTGGACTGTTTACCTTACACACTTTGCTTAGCGGTTGCATTGGTTGCAACTTAATACTGGAGGGGGTTCGAATGATAACCTAAAGGTGGACTTCTAGTCATAGATGCAGTTGGATGGCGGTCTATATATATTGTTGTATTGCCCAATCAACCTCATAGGATCTTTCTGACTAGTAATTGCATTGTTATGCCTTTCTCAGTTCCTGTCAATTGCCTCACTGTAATTTGTTTATCCTTCATGCCATGTTGTTTATCTAAGAAGAGCACCTCTAGTGAACTATGGACCCCGGTCCAATCTTTACCATTGATACATCTTCCAATGTTAGCTGTTTACTTGCTGCAAACCATTACCTTCCACACCATACGTTTAATCATTTGTTACAGCAAACCGGTGAGCTTGACAACCTCACTGATTCATTGAGGCAAAATCTTGAGTTTGTGTTGTGAAGGTCTCTGTGTTGCTTGCAACACATGTGTGACGTTTTCTTCCTCCTTCTGGTTCGATAACCTCGGTCTCTACTGAGGGAAGACTTGCTGCTTCATACCTTGCTCTTGGGGTTTCCAACGAAGTGCTCACGTCAGCACCATTAAAGCCGTCCTTAGCCTCCCTAGCAACGGCGCCAGAAAACAGCTTGATGCAGCTCAGATCACTGTAGAGGTTCGTTGGGAAACCCCAAGAGGAAGGTATGATGAGCACAACAGCAAATTTTCGCAGAAAGAAACCAAGGTTATCGAACTAGTAGGAGGAAGGAAACGACCCAAAGGTGTTGCTAGCAACTTGGAAACCTGCACAACACAAACTCAAGACTTTGCCCCAACGAACAGTGAGGTTGTCAATCTCACCGGTTTGTTGAAAACAAAGTATTAACTGTATGGTGTGGAAGGTAATGGTACCTTGCAGAAAGTAAACAGGAACAGTGGAAGATAAACAGGAATAGTGGAAGATGTATCAATGGTAAAGATTGGACCGGGATCCATAGTTCACTAGAGGTGTTCTCCTTAAACAACATAACATGCTGGGTAAAAAAATTACAGCAGGGCAATTGACATGACAGAGCAAGGCATAACAATGCAATACTAGACATTCATGATCCTATGAGATTTGATTGGGCATGGCAACAAGATACATAGACCGCCATCCAACTACATCTATGACTAGTAATCCACCTTCAGGTTATCATCCGAACCCCCTCTAGTATTAAGTTGCAAGCAACGGATAACTGCTTTAAGCAAGGTGTGTAAAGTAAACAATCCACTTGTTCCATGAACAAGAGATCGTTGTTTTCTCCCTAGTAGCAATAGTACATCTACAACCTTAGAGATTTTTGTCACTTCCCTAGATTAAATAGAGGCATGAACCCACTATCGCGCATAAATACTCCCTTTTGAAGTCACTAGCATCTACTTGGCCAAGATAGATACTAGAAATGGAGAGCATGCAAGATCTCAAACAACACAGACATGATAGAATCAATAAGATAGAATCATTAACCAATCTGACATAGTAATCTCAATATCCATCGGATCCCCGCAAACACAACATGCATGATTACAAATAGATGATCTTGATCATGAATGGAGCTCACAAGATCTAAACATGGTAGAACAAAGGAGGATAAATAACCATCTAGCTACTACATGGACCCGTAGTCCAAGGTGGAACTACTCAGGCATCATACCGGAGGCTGGCATGGTGATGAAGAAGGCCTCCGGGATGATCTCTCCCCTCTGGCAGTGTGCCGGGAAGAGCTTCAGATCTCCCGATCTAGGGACGATGGTGGCGGCGGCTACAGACTGTTTCGTGGAATATTGATCAGTTCCTTAGGGTTTTTGTATCGAGGGCTTCTTATAGGCGAAGAGGGAGGCCGAGGGGGTGCCCGAGGCGGCTGCACCCTCCCAGGCGCGGGCTAGGTCTGGCTGCGTGGCCAGGGTGTGTGGCCCTCTCGAGGCCCTTCTCCGTCTCGTCTTCTGGATCCGTGTTCCCCGCAGTAAAATATTGACTTTGGCTTTTGTCCCTTCCAATTCCGAGAATATTCATTTCTGACCTTTTTGGAACCAAAAATAACAGAAAACAGGCAACTGGCACTGTGGCATCTTGTTAATAGGTTAGTCCTAGAAAACATATAAAAATACCTCAAAAGTGTAGACAAAGCAAAACAAAGTAGATACTAAACAAGCATGGGACATCAAAAATTATAGATACGTTCACAATGTATCAAATACGGAGATGACGAATCGTCTTGGACTAGTCGATGTGCGCGGCGTCGAGCACTTGGTCAGCAAGCATGACGGTGATAGCTAGAATGGCTGGAGCTAGCCGAAATCGAAGGGTGACAACGGCGACGGCGCGAGGTCGCCAGAGTAAGAAGAATATCAAGAGGGGAGAGCGCGTTAGGGATTTGGGTCATTTGACTGACCTAGTGGACCACAGAACACCTGGGCTGAGCTAAGCCAGGGCTGGGCCGACCAGTGGGCCAGGTCCAGGTTTAGAAGATGAAATAATTTCCTAAAAATAGAAAATCCAAATATACTCCTAAGAGTATTTAGGCTTTAGAAAAATAAAGAAAATCCTAAAAATACATATAATACCTCTAAATGTTCAGAAAAAATATAAATTATCTAATAAAAATATTAACTTATCTTTTGAATTAGTAAAACTTAAATTTAATATTTAAAGACAACAATTCCTTTGTGGAATTTTATAAAAATAAGCGTAATACTTAAAAATAAATAAAAATCATTTTTAAGATCTTGACTAAGTATAATTTACTAGAAAATACTAATTATATTATTTAAAAAGGTTTTAGAATTTCTTAAATAATAAATCTTTCTATATGTATATATATTATTATAAAGTACTTGTTTTCACTATATATTACTACTTCAAAATTAATTTCTAAATAGGAAATAAACATATGTCTTTGTAAATAATTATATATATATATATATCTCCTAAAAGAGATCTTTTAAGTTTAGTTATATGAATAAAACATTTAAAGGAGGGTTTGGAACTAGAATAAAGTATTGCATGATATTATTATGCATAATTCATTACTGCTTTTTAAAATATTTTTCTTACTGGGAAGTAATTTTTTTTGTAGAAATAGGAGCTCAGGATCAAGTGGAAGCATCCAAATTCACTACCTTGCAGTCATAAGGCAAGTTCATGACTTGCTCATGTCCTTTGATGAGTTTTCCAAAGTATTTGCAAATTGTTGTGTTATCACATATGTGCAAAAAGAAGTCAGAAAAGAATATTTTCACAATGATATAAAACGTTGGTTATCACTTAAGTGGTGATAATTTATAGTAGCTAGAAGTGGAATCTAGGATTCCATGCGAGTGGTATTTATCAGATAAGGATTAATAACCTATGACATTAGTGATTCTAACGCCATATAATACACATTAACCATGGTATCTGGAATGAGATGGAGAAGTCAACTGGATCTTATTCCTCTCGTATGTCAGTAGAAGACCTTAATGCGATGCTATGATTTCTTGCGCGAATCAAGCATATGGGTGGGAACCCTTAGATCCCCATTTTTGATGTCTAGATTATCTATGAGCGGCTACCAGAGGTACAATCGGTCATTTTTATGGAACCTACCAAGGACACCACCGGCTCATAGAGTCTTCACGGGCCTATCAGAGTTGTAGATTGCCTGAAATGGGGATTAACAGAGATGTGGCTGGCCTGTAGGATCACGTTGGCATGTGGGGTCGTAAAGAAGGACAAT
This sequence comes from Avena insularis, assembly GCA_023614405.1. Classification (NCBI taxonomy): domain Eukaryota; kingdom Viridiplantae; phylum Streptophyta; class Magnoliopsida; order Poales; family Poaceae; genus Avena; species Avena insularis. The sequence goes on from CM042691.1 coordinate 349,237,520, forward strand.
GATCACCTTGGATCAATTACTAGGCCCCATATCATGAAATTATGGACGGGAAAGTATGTCCGGTTATGCAACAAGGATTTGATCTCTTATGGATAAAGCAACGCGCCTCTATAAAGTATAAGAATTATGATATGTTACTCCCTGTTTTGGGAAGGAGCTATGAACGCGGCAAGAAAGGAACTCAATGAAGTTCTGGTCAACCTGTGAAGACTGATGGACATAGTTTTTATAATAAAATCAATCTTTGAAGAAATATTTACGAAAAGCGCATAGCACCTAAGACTTACAGTCTGAGGTGGTAGCGAGTACATTAAACTTCCCACCTTGCACATAATAAACTTGCTGAGTAACGCTATTACTCACTCTTCCATTTGATCCCCTCTTTAGACTCTGAAGACCAGGAATATACTCCGATGTATGGCACAGAGTGCCAAGATGATGTCTTCTATGAAGAACCTGGCCTATCAGGAGGAGTTGAAGCAGTGGATTACGAAATCCACTATGGAGTCGAAGGCAACGAATCATAGTAGTTACTAGAGTAATACCTAGTACTTAGGTTGAGTCGAGTAGCATGAAACTTTGTATAATAAGCTATTGAGCTCCCATCATGTTAATTGGTTTGGATCTTTCGTATTTCTATTGGAACCTCTATAAGTAAGTTGCTCAAGGGTTGTAAGTTTGAGGCAATGATGACATCTGTTCCTTTGGTATTGTAATAGTAATGTGTGTGTATGTAATATGGATCTGCAATGTTTCTGTTGTACCACTACGAGGAATGTGATATTTGCGGAACGGAATACCCATAATAACTTGTAATACCCCTCTAAATTAAACTTCCCTACTTTATCTTCTCTTCTTGTGTGCGCTCACATGACAACAATTGAATGAAACACAACTCGTGCCAACGGGAACCAAAACAATAGGAAAAGCTAGATTGAGTTGTTCTAACTAGAACACGGGAAAAGAAAAAAGAAGAAGAAAATCAACTACTATACATGGTATCTATTTGAATTAATGGCCTTCGAATTGAAATTAGACCCAATTATAATTCATAAATTGAGGAGAAGTCAAGGAGACGAAGAGGCATGTGAGAGTTTAGTCCCGCGTTGCTAATTGAGTAAGATTTTGAGCTACTTATTATAAAGGGATATGAGATGGTCCACTTGAGTGAGAAAATTGACTTGCATAGTATGTTCACGCTCACGAGCCATAATTCCACAAAGATCTATGTGGCTTAACTAGATTGAAATGCACATGTTCCATCCTTTATAAACTCAATTAACTTGTTCTTGTCTTCTTTCGTTCTTGTTACAATTGCGACAAGAAGATAACGAAGAACGAAAACGAAAAACACAGCAAAGGGACACATATTTAACGTGGAAAAACCTCTCCAACAAAGAGAGGAAAAAACCACGGACGCCAGCCAGCGAAACTTCACTATATCGAGGAGTGTTTACAAACGCCGGAGATTTCACAGATGCAACTCATCCCAACCGGCGGCTTACAAGCGGTTTATATATCGGTGGAAACCTAGGTCTTCAACGATCCGTACCGTACGACGGATAGCACTCGGTTTATATATCGGTTTACACTCGGCCCAAGCCTCCGGCGACGGGCCTCGCTCCACTCGTCAAAAATTGGCCTATACTTTGTAGAATTTGGATCAACATATATCAGTTCTTCCAAACTGGCTAGTTGGCCATTTAATCTTTTACTCACTCAGTGTAGTGGTAGAAGAGATTGTGTTTGCGGGAGATGACGATGCCAGCGAGTAAGGCTACCTTTCAAAAATACTAAAATTTTAACCCCCGACAATCTCCATCAAGCTCTGCCACTCCTCTAGACGGTTGATGTTCCGGAGATAAGGCCGCCACACATCTTCATCATAGGGCGCCTCTCGTTTTCATTGCATATGGCACCGCACGAGCGCTTGTACAATCATGTGATGTAGACGACCACAACCGTACAAGGCGCCATCTCTCACTGCCAGTGCTATCCTACACGAACCAAAAAACCATAAGAACTTGTAATACTCCCCTAAACTAAACTTTCCCTAATTTATCTTTCCTAGTTGGATGCACTCACAGGATAACATTTGAGTGAAACACAACTCTTGCCAACAGGAACCAAAACACTAGAAAGATCTAGATCTAGATGTTCTAACTGGCACAGGAGAAAATAAAAGAAACAAAAGAAAACCAACTAGTATACCTTTTTTTTCGAAAAAGGGCATTTTATTGCATCACACAATGTTTACACCCGGCCTCTGCATAACTAGAATGCACACAGCCAACCACACACGCACACGACACATAGTACATAATGTATAACAGATTAAAAAGAAACATTTGCCCAACTAAAAAAACTCCATCAGCAGTTCACGCTGCCATCCATGTTGGGAGAAGATATCCCTCGCCGTGTCCTCCAATCGCGTACATCCCTCCACAAATAAGTCGCGGAACTCCATACGCTGAAGAGCAGTCCATGACCTGAGGATGGCCGTGGCTCTGTAGATAATCTGCAAGGTAGAAGAAATATTATTATTAAAAATCTTGTCATTCTTACGTAGCCAAAGCGACCAAATAATGGCAAGCGCTCCCACCCTAAATAAGGTCCCAAATTTATCTGCAATCCCATTCAGCCAGTTACCAAAAACATTGGTGACCGACCTAGGGGAAGACAAACCCGAGGTTATTTGGATGATTGACCATCTAACACGAGCAAATTTACACTGAAAGAATACCGAATTGTCTCATTGTGATGACAAAATACACATTGTGTACTTCTATGCCAATTCCTCTTAACAAGATTATCTTTTGTAAGAATAACCCCTTTACGAAGATACCAGGCGAAAATCTTCGTTTTAGGGGGTATTCTCATCTTCCAAATTTTACAATTATCATCTACCGGAATATCAGGTAGGATCAGTGCTCTATACAAAGAATCAACAGTAAAATTACCATTAGACCACAAATTCCATTTAAACTCATCTGTACCCTCTGTTAGCTGGACATTGGCTAATCTTACTAAGAGACTTTGCCAAGATGCTAACCTAGGTCCTAACAAACTTCTTCTAAAGGAAACATTAGGAGGATTAGACTCCATTACAACTGAAAGTGTTTGTCCTTTATGTCTAACAATTGAGTAAATAGCAGGGTACTGTTCTCAGAGAGAGGTTTGGCCTAGCCATGTATCTTCTCAAAACCTAATCTGCGATCCATCCTTAATATTAAAAGTGCCAAAACGGAAAAAATGTTGCTTAGAAGCCATTAGCCCAGCCCAAAAGTGTGAGGCTCCGGCTTTCCACACCATTTGGGCCAAAGCTTTTGACCCAACATATTTCCGCCATAATTTTTTTTTGCCAAATACCCTCTTGTGTGAGCAGCTTAAAAAGCCATTGGCCCAACAAAGCGATATTTTTGACCTTCAAGTCATGGATACCAAGTCCTCCATACTCCTTTGGTCTACAAACAACATTCCACCTGGCTAATCTATACTTCTTTTTCTCATTATCCCCTTGCCAAAAAAATCTTGAACGGAAATAATCCGTCTTCTTCAAGACTCCTTTTGGTAGCAGGAAGAAAGAGATCATATACAGTACCATGTTTGTAAGTACCGAATTAATGAGTACTAGTCTTTCGTCGAGAGATAATAATTTGCCTTTCTAACTATTAAGACGTTTTTGTAATCTTTCCTCAACGAGTTTCCATTCTGCAATCGTGAGCCTCCGATAATGGATCGGTATACCCAGATAGTTGATTGGAAACTGCCCCTGAGCACAGCCAAATAAAACGGCATACTGATGGGCGTCGTTTTCAGCCTCACCAAAACAATGCAGATCACTCATATGGAAATTAATTTTTAAACCCGATAGTTGCTCAAATACTGATAGAATTAACTTCAGATTCTTGGTTTTCTCTAGATCATGTTCCATAAAGAGGATAGTATCATCAGCATATTGAAAAATAGATAAGCCACCATCCACCAGATGTGGGACTAATCCTTCAATTTGACCATCAGCTTTTGTTGGAGATATGCCCAAGAGGCAATAATAAAGTGGTTATTATCATATCTTCATACTTATGATAAATGTTTACATACCATGCTATAATTGTATTAACCGGAAACATTAATACTTGTGTGATTTGTAAACATAAAAGAGTCCCTAGTAAAGCCTCTTGTTAAACTAGCTTGTTGGTTAATATATGATCATGGTTTCCTGATCATGAACATAGAGATGTTATTAACAACAGGGTCATATCATTAGGAGAATGATGTGATGGACATACTCCTATAGATAAGCGTAGCATAAAGATCAAGTCATTTAATATAGTTAATTTGCTATAAGCTTTCTGATACATAGTAACCTAATTCCTTCGACCATGAGATCATGTTAATCACCATCACCGGAAGGATGCTTTGATGACATCAAACACCACACCATAACTGGGTGGCTATAAAGGTGGCATTGAGTGTTCGGAAAGTATGGGTTGAGGCACATGGATCAAGAGTGGGATTTGTCCATCCATATGACGGATAGATATACTCTAGGCCCTCTAGGTGGAATGTCATCCAATTGGCATGCAAGCATGTGACTGGTTCACAAGGGATCACATACCGCGGGAACGAGAAAAGAGTACTTATCAGTAACGAGGTTGAACTAGGTATGCAGAGATACCGACGATCAAAACCTCGGATAAGTAAACTATCGTGAGACAAAGGGAAATTGGTATCGTATGTAAGTGGTTCATTCGATCGCAAAGTAATCGTAGAAATATGTGGGAGCCATATGAATTTCCAGATTCCTCTATTGGTTATTGATCGGAGAAGTGTCTCAGTCATGTCCGCATAATTCATGAACCGTAGGGAGACACACTTAAGGATTCGATGTTGTTGAGTTATGAAATGATGAGTAAGAGACCGAATGTTGTTCGGAGTCTCGGATGGGATCCGGGATATCACGAGGAGATTCGGAATGGTCCGGAGTTCATATAAGGAAAGTCCTGTTTCAGAGTTCGGGAATGATTCCGGTGTTTTCACTAGGAATGTTCTAGAAGGGTCTGGAAGGTCCAGCACTCCGGAGGGGAAGGGTACATGGATGTGTCATGACAATGTGGAATGGTTGCATCATGTACTAGGTCACTTGGCTGGGCAAAATAAATAGAAGAAATCAAATCGAAGTTTAAAAGTCAAACGCCAATTTGAAAAAGTCAAATCTCAAGTTTGCTTGGTGGAGGGAGAGTAGGAAACCTACTTGGGGAGGAAGTCCCACTCCCTCCCCCCCCGCCGGCCATGAGGAGGAGTTGGAGGAGGACTCCCTCCTCCCCAAACCGTCTCTCCCCTCCTATATAAGGAGGGGTAGGGGGCCCCCTCTCCACACACACCAAAAACCCTAGCTCCTAGGCGCCACCACCCTCCAAGTGCTGCCGCCACCAAGGGCTCCTACAAGTCGCCGACTTGGGCTTCCCCAAGCCCTAGCTGCCGGCCACACCACCCCCCCTTGGTGCTTCTAATCCGTAGATCCCCAAGGCCCTCTCTTAATCCACGATACTCGCTCCGGCTTAAGGCGAAGCCCTGCGAGATCTCCCCTCTACTTCCGACACCACGCCGTCGTGCTGCCGGAATCACGAGGAGAGTGCTACAACCTCCGCTGCCTGCTGGAACAAGGGAGAGGAAGGTCTTCATCGAGTACCGAACGTGTGACCGACTGCGGAAGCGCTGCCGGAACGCAGCGCCGGAAGGATCGTCTACGCGATCTTGAGATCGGAAGTGTACGACTACATCATCCACGAGAATCTGCTCTCGTTAACCGCTTTGGATCTTCGAGGGTTAGTACTCTATCGACTCGTTGCTGCAATCTAGTAGATAGATCTTGGCTTATGTGTGTTCATGCGATAGAATTTTTTTGTTTTCCATGCTACGAACCCCTACAGCTTTAGCTCTCTCAATCAGGATAGATAACATATCTGCCACTATATTAAATAGTATAGGCGATAATGGATCCCCCTGTCGAAGTCCTTTTTGTGTCTGGAAGTATTTTCCCAGATCATCATTGACCTTTATGGCAACACTACCGCCAGAAACAAAAAAAATATATAATTAATAGCATTCAAATTGAAATTGGCCAAATTATATTTCACAAATTGAGGAGAAGTCAAGGGTATGGAGATTCATGTGAGAGTCTATTCCCTGTTGCCAATGAAGTAAGATTCTAAGGTGCTTATAAAGACCTTACATGATCCACTTGAGTGAGAAAATCGACTTTCATGGTATCTTCATGCTCATGAGCCATAATTTCACTCGGGTCTATTATCAACTCAATTTACTTGCTCATGTCTTCGCATTCGTTATGCCAAACCAGGTAGTTGGTCCTTTTAATCTTTTATTAAGTGGCACGCACACTCTATTTGTAGTAAGTACGGGACTATTTATAGTCTATGGCATCCTTAGATTTTCTAAATCCTCAAATCAGGCTTTAATATCCGGCTTCGTGATTCTTGAATTCTATTAGTTTTCATATCTCGTTTCATGCTAGGCTTGCATTTCGAAATGTGTTGATTCAACCCACCAGAGGAGGAAAATGTCTGAAACAATGGGAGGGGAATGAGGGTACGACTAAGTCGAGTCCGATCTTCAGGGCATGCACAATGGTTATATCTTAGCAATGTACATAAAATGCTTGGTGACCTGGAGGAGAGAGAAACAAAAAAGAGGCTTGTCTTCTCTTAGCTAAGAGATCAGTAATCTCTCTCACCATATATTTAGAATGTCTAGTTATTAAAGTTAAAATTGAAAAATAACTAATTGTAATAATGTTTTACTGTTATATCCAAATTACATGACAGAATTATGATAAGACGATCTTATTAGTCATTCTACATGCCCTTAAGGTGGTCTCTTTTTATACACTGTTTGTTTGTACTGAAGTATAAATAAAATAAAAGGGTATAAAACAAAGTAACACTAGAGAAGACGAGAACAAAGTACATCTGAAAATTGGATTACAAAGCGATGTACAATTACATAGAAAAACAGAGTACGAAGTTGCTGAAAAGCCAAGTACAATTGCAATGAACATAGTACAAGTACAGAGAAAAACAACATAGTACAAGTATACACTAATTTAATTGACTATAGTACAATTACCGATTTGTTTTTGCAATCACCACATATGTTATTTTTCTCTATTTAGATAATAATGTACGATCTTTCCATAGATTTCCTGGTTTGTTTTGAACAGAATATAACAACTTAAGTAAAAAAGTTTTTTTGAAAATTCAACCGCGAAAAAGCGGTTTCTTTAGTTTTTTTTGAGAATCTCGTTTCATGGCGCGAAGATGTTATTGGGCCGACCAGGGAGACTTGTGTCCCAGATTGGGTTAGCCTCGCGCGGCCTCGTATCTTGGCACGTACTACCTCAGAGCATCTCTAGTCGTACCCTGTAAAAGACCGGGAACTGTTCCGGCGAGTTTACGGGCCGAAGTGAAAACGGACGAGCTAGTCGAGCCCGTATAGCATCTCGGCCCGTGAACTCTTTTACCGTGGCCCGTATGCGGCCCGTGTCGCTCAGTATATATACCGTCGCAGCGGCCGAGTGAGGGCTCAAACCCTTACTTCTCCGCCGTCCCAACCCTAGCGCCGCCGCCGCCCTCGCGAACTCCGACGAGCAATCGCCGCCACCTCGTTTCCAGATCGACTCCGATGTACTCGCGTAGCGGCAGCCGTCGACGACGCCTCACACCGGAGGAGCTCGCCTTCAGCAGGTCGGAGGGGGCGAAGAAACGCGCCGCCATCACGCTGGTCGAGCGCCGCGAGGCGAGGGAGAGGGAGAAGGCCTCCGCTTCCACCACCGCTAGCGCGTCGACCTCCGCCGGCGCTTCCACCTCCACCGGCGTCGTCAAGAGGGAGCTCGCCGACCTCATCGACCTCACCGACGAGTGAGCTCGAGCTCGCCGCCACGCCCTGTAGCTCCCCGGAGCTCGATTTTGGTCTAGGACGCGGCGGTGCCCTCCCCCGTAGTATTTGCGCGGCTTTTGATCTAGCCGCTATGTAAAAAACTTTGTAATTATGCCATGAACCTCGATCTCCGACGCTTGTTCGTCGACGAACTTGCCTGCGTTAATTTCAAATTCGTGTTTACAGTTTGAATCTACGGGGTCCATTCTGCGCCGTGCAAATTGGAACTGCGAATTTGATTTACCGTGCCCTTTACTCGCGTTTTACAGTTTTCAAATTTACAGGCACGACTAGAGATGCTCTCAGAACATGAAACCTTGTTGCGGCGGCGGAGAACCGGTGGCGTCATCTGAAGCTCGTGGTTCCGAGAGGAAGGCCGCCAAAGCGAGGGGCGGACCGCCGTTCGCCGGGGGAAATGGTTTCGGCGGTTGCCGAGAAGTTGGTGAGGCTGGCGGAGGACCGCATGCGGCAGGATCTTTAGGCGCTCGAGAAACTCGACATCCCCGAGCACCTCAAGCTGGAGCTTCGGGAGGAACTCGAGCAGATGTACGGGGAGATGAAGAGGGACGCGCTGCAGATGGCTGCCAGGAAGAGAAAGTACCTCGTCGTCGCGCTCTCCAGGGGCGCCGCGCTTCTCGTCTCCGACTTCCTCGCCGGCGGCATATCCCCGTGCACCTGTAGCTAATTCCAGGTCCGGTGCTGGGAGTCTGCGGCCGCCATGCTGCTCTACGCGGCCTCCCTCGTCGTCCGGGATCGCCGGAGGGGTTCCGGCTCGCCCAAATTTTCCCCATCTGAAAGACAACCCCCGTGCTGAAGACACACATGCACGCACGCACACACACACACGCACACGCACACACACGCACACACACATGCACACGCACACACGCACACGCACACACACCCACACACACCCACACACACACGCACGCACACACGCACACACGCGCACGCACGCACGCTGTTGGGGTTCGTAGCATGGAAAACAAAAAAATTCTACCGCATGCACACAAACAAGCCAAGATCTATCTACTAGATTGTAGCAACGAGTCGATAGAAGCACTCACCCTCGAAGATTCCAAAGCGGTTAACGAGAGCAGATTCTCGTGGATGATGTAGTCGTACACTTGCCAATCTCAAGATCGCGAAGACGATCCTTCCGGCGCCGCGTTCCGGCAGCGCTTCCGTAGTCGGTCATACGTTCGGTACTCGATAAAGACCTTCCTCTCCCTTGTTCCAGCAGGCAGCGGAGGTTGTAGCACTCTCCTCGTGATTCCGGCAGCACGACGGCATGGTGTCGGAAGTAGAGGGGAGATCTCGCAGGGCTTCGCCTTAAGCCGGAGCGAGTATGGTGGAGCAAGAGAGGGTCCTTGGCGATCTAGGGTTTAGAAGCACCAAGGGGGTTGGTGTAGCCGGCGGCTAGGGTTTGGCGAAACCCTAGTCGGCGACTTGGCAGGAGCCCTAGGCGGCGGCAACACTTGGAGGTGGTGGCGTGCAGGAGCTAGGGTTTGAGGTGTGAGGGGTAGGGGCGCCCTACCCCTCCTTATATAGGTGGGAGGGAGGCGGTTGGGAGGAGGGAGTCCTCCTCCAAATCCTGCTCCTTGGTCGACGGGTGGAGGGAGTGGGACTCCTACCCTAGGTAGGTTTCCTACTCTCCCTCCACCAAGCAAACTTCAGATTTGACTTTTCAAATTGGCGTTTGACTTTCAAACTTGGATTTGATTTCTCTCTTCATATTGCCCAGCCAAGTGACCATGTGATATGTGATCCCTTGTGAGCCAGTCACATGCTTGCAAGCTAATTGGATGACATTCCACCGAGAGGGCCTAGAGTATATCTATCCGTCATATGGATGGACAAAATCCCACTGTTGATCCATGTGCCTCAACCCATACTTTCCGAACACTCAACGCCACCTTTATAACCACCCAGTAACGATGTGGTGTTTGATGTCATCAAAGCATCCTTCCAGTGATGGTGATTAGCATGATCTCATGGTCGAAGGAATTAGATTACTATGTATCAAAAAGCTTATAGCAATTGAACTATTAAAATGACTTGATTTTTATGCTACGCTTATCTATAGGAGTATGTCCATCACACCATTCTCCTAATGATATGATCTTGTTGTTAATAACATCTCAGTGTTCATGATCGGGAAACCACGATCATCTATTAACCAACAAGCTAGTATTATTAAAGAGGCTTTACTAGGGACTCTAATTTAGTTTACAAATCACACAAGTATTAATGTTTCCGGTTAATACTATTATAGCATGAATGTAAACATTTATCATAAACACAAAGTTATAATAATAACTACATTTATTATTGCCTCTAGGGCATATCTCCAACAGTCTCCCACTTGCACTAGAGTCAACTAATCCAGATTACATGGTAATATACCGAACACCCATGGCGGTTTGGTGCTGGTCATGTTTTGCCCTCGGGAGAGGTTTAGTCAACGGATCCGACACATTCAGATCTGTGTGTACTTTGCAAATCTTTATGTCACCATCTTGGACATGTTCTCGAATAGCGTGAAAATGTAGCTTGATATTGTTCAGCTTCTTGTGTGACCTTGGTTCTTGCGCATTGGCTATGGCGCCCATGTTATCACAATAGATAGACATTGGGTCTAGCACACTTGGAACCACACCGAGATCTGTAATGAACTCTTTCATCGATATCGCCTCTTGTGAAGCCTCCGAAGCAGCTATGTATTCCGATTCAGTTGAAGATCTCGCCACAACGCTTTGTTTTGCACTCCTCCAGCTAACTGCTGCACCATTAAAAGTAAATACGTATCTAGATTGAGATTTATAATCATCCGGATCGGTGTTCCAACTAGCATCAGTGTAACCATTAACAACGAGCTGTTCTTCACCTCCATAAGAAAGAACCATATCCTTAGTTCTTCTCAAGTACTTAAGGATGTTTTTGACCGCTATCCAATGATCCACTCTTGGATCACTTTGATATCTGCTAGTCAAACTAACAGCATATGCAATGTCGGGTCTAGTACATAGCATGGCATACATAAGAGATCCTATGGCTGAGGCATAGGGAGTCTTACTCATCCTTTCTCTATTTTCTGCCGTTGTAGGACTTTGAGTTTTACTCAAGGTCGTATTGGGCAACATGGGCAAGAACCCTTTCTTGATAACTTCCATTCCAAACCTCTTTAGAACTTTGTCCAAATATGTACTTTGTGACAATGATATTAGGCGTCTTGATCTATCTCTATAAATCTTTATGCCTAATATGTAAGCTGCTTCGCCAAGATCTTTTATTGAAAAACTATTATTCAAATAATCCTTGACACTATTAAGAAGGTCTACATCATTCCCAATCAACAATATGTCATCTACATATAGTATTAAGAATGCTACAGAGCTCCCACTCACTTTCTTGTAAATACAAGCTTCTCCATAAGTTTGTATAAAACCATAACTTTGGATTACCTTATCAAAACGTTGATTCCAACTTCGGGATGCTTGCTTCAATCCATATATGGGCCGTTGAAGTTTACATACCTTGTTAGCATCTTTAGGATCGACAAAACCTTTGGGTTGCATCATATACAACTCTTCATCAATGTCTCCATTGAGGAAAGCTGTTTTGACATCCATCTGCCATATCTCATAATCATAATATGCAACGATTGCTAACATAATCCTCACAGACTTTAGCTTCGCTACCGGTGAGATAGTCTCATCGTAGTCAACTCCTTGAATTTGTCGACATCCTTTTGCGACAAGTCGAGCTTTATAGACAGTAACATTACCATCAGCATATGTTTTCTTCTTGAAATTCCATTTGTTCTCGATAGCCTTTCGTCCATCCGGTAAGTCCACCAAAGTCCATACTTGGTTTTCGTACATGGATCCAATCTCGGATTTCATGGCTTCTTGCCATTTATTGGAATCTAGGCTCATCATCGCTTCCTCATATGTCACAGGGTCATCGGTGTTGTCCACCAACATGACGCTCATAACGGGATCATACCAATCAGGAGTGGTACGAGTTCTCGTTGACCTGCGAGGTTCTGTAGTTACTTCAACCGAAGTTTCATGATCAACATCATTAGCTTCCTCTCTTATTGGTGTAGGCGCCACAGGAACTACTTCCGGTGCTGCGCTACTCGCAAGTTCGAGAGAAGGTTCAACAACCTCGTCGAGTTCTACTTTCCTTCCAGTCACTTCTTTCGAGAGAAATTCCTTCTCTAGAAAGGATCCATTCTTGGCAACAAAGATTTGCCCTCGGATCTATGATAGAAGGTATACCCAATAGTTTCCTTCGGGTATCCTATGAAGACGCATTTTTCCGCTTTGGGTTCAAGCTTGTCCGGCTGTAACTTCTTTACATAAGCTTCGCAACCCCAAACTTTAAGGAACGAAAATTTAGGTTTCTTCCCAAACCATAATTCATACGGTGTTGTTTCAACGGATTTAGAAGGTGCCCTATCTAAAGTTAATGCGGCTGTTTCTAATGCATAACCCCAAAACAATAGCGGTAAATCTGTAAGTGACATCATAGAATGAACCATATCTAAGAGAGTTCGATTACGACGTTCGGACACACCATTACGCTGTGGTGTTCCCGACGGTGTCAATTGTGAAAGTATTCCGCATTTCTTCAAATGCTCGCCAAACTCGTAACTCAGATATTCATCTCCACGATCAGATCGTAGAAATTTAATCTTATTGTTATGTTGATTCTCTATCTCACTTTGAAATTCCTTAAACTTATCGAAAGTTTCGGAGTTATGTTTCATGAAATAGATATACCCATATCTACTCAAGTCATCCGTGAAGGTAAGAACATAACGATAACCACCGCGCGATGCTACACTCATTGGGCCACACACATCGGTATGTATGATTTCCAATAAGTCCGTAGCTCGCTCCATCATACAAGAAAATGGAGTCTTAGTCATTTTACCCATCAGACATGCTTCGCATCTTTCAAGTGATTTGAAATCAAGTGATTCAAGAAGTCCATCGGAATGGAGTTTCTTCATACGCTTCACTCCAATATGACCAAGATGACAGTACCACATATAGGTCGAGTTATCACTCAATTTCAAACGTTTAGCTTCAATATTATTAATGTGTGTATTACCGCAATCGAAATTCAATAAGAATAGACCATCTATCAAAGGTGCATGTGCATAAAACATATTACTCATATAAATCGAACAACCATTATTCTCGGACTTAAACAAGTAACCGTCTCACAATAAACATGATCCTGATATAATGTTCATGCTCAACGCAGGCACCAAATAACAATTATTTAAGTATAAAACTAATCCCGATGGTAGATGAAGAGGTAGCGTGCCGACCGCGATCAAATCAACCTTTGATCCATTTCCAACGCGCATCGTCACCTCGTTCTTCGCTAGCTTCCGTTTATTCTGCAAAGACTGTTTGAGTTACAAATATGAGCAACCGAACCAGTATCAAATACCCAGGCACTACTACGAGTACTAGTGAGATACACATCAATAACATGTATATCGGATATACCTTTCTTCTTGATGTTGCCGTTCTTCAAATCCGTCAAGTACTTTGGGCAATTCCGCTTCCAGTGACCCTCTCCCTTGCAGTAAAAGCACTCAGTATCAAGCTTAGGCCCAGTATTGGTCTTCTTCGCCGGCGCGGTAACTTTCTTATCGCCCTTCTTGAAGTTTCCCTTTTTAGACTTGCCTTGCTTCTTGAATTTGGTGGTCTTATTGACCAACAACACTTGGTGCTCTTTCTTGATCTCCACTTCTGCAGATTTCAACATGGAGAAGAGTTCTGGCAACGTCTTGTCCATGTTTTGCATATTGTAGTTCATCACAAAGTTCTTGTAACTTGGTGGTAGTGATTGGAGGACACGGTGAATCCCCAAAGAATTAGGAATCACTATACCCAAACTTTGGAGTTTGTTTGCGTGCCCAGACATCTTAAGCACGTGCTCACTGACGGAGCTGCCCTCTTCCATCTTGCAGTTAAAGAACTTTTCAGAAGCCTCATAACTCTCAACTGCCGCATGAGCCTCAAATATCATTTTGAGTTCACGGACAATATCATGTGGGTCATGGTTCTCAAACCTTTTTTGAAGCTCCAATTCCAAACCATACAAGATAGCACACTGAACTATGGAGTACTGATTCTTTCGAGTGAGGTAAACATTCTTTACTTCATCGGTAGCAGTAGCTGCAGGCGGATCACCCAGCGGTGCATCCAGCACATAGGTCAAATTACCAGCATTGAGGACAATCCTCAAATTGCGGAACCAATCCGCGAAGTTGCTTCCATTGTTTTTCAACTTTTCTTTCTCTAGGAACGCATTAAAATTGATGGTAGGGGCCACCATTGATCTACAACATATTTGCAATAGTTTAGACTAAGTTTATGACAAATTGAGTTCTAATTAATAGTTAAATTAATCTAGGTGAACTCCCACTCAAAACAATATCCCTCACATTGTTTTAGTGATCACACGAACCAAATCCACCACATCAAAACCGATCATCACGAGAGTTGATGTAGCTTGAATGGCGAACAATCAACATGTTCATCATATCTACTATATGACTCATGCTTTACCTTTTGGTGATCCGTGTTCCAAAACCATGTCTTTACATGCTAGGCTCATCAAGATTAAACCTTAGCTTCCACATGAGCAAATCTGTCTTGCTCACGTTGTATACACTCGCAGAATCTAACACACCCGATCATCACGTGGTGCTTCGAAACAACGAGCTTTAGCAACTATGCTTACTAAGGATGAACACTTTAGAACTTGAAATTTGTGTGCTTGAGGGATCATCTTATAATGCTACCGTCGCAAAGTAAGCAATACAAGATGCACAAAGGATTAACATCACATGCAATTCATAATATGTGATATGATATGGCCTTTCTTCTTTGTACTTCTGATCTCCATCTTCAAGCACGAACATGATCTCCATCATCACCGGTATGGCATCAAGGTCAATGGCGTCGTTTCATGGTTGTCGTCCACCAGCTTCAACTATTACAACTACTTTGAATAGACACGCATGTCTTAACGGAATTTAAAGACAACCATATGGCTCCTGCGAGTTGCCAACTTACAATAAGGAACATTGCATACATCAAATATAATCACAATCATGGCCATATCACATCACAGCACACCCCTACAAAACAAAGTTAGACGCCTCTAATTTTCTTTGCATATTTTACGTGGTTTGGGGCTTTCAATAAGTGTCGTTCTAACTTACGAACAAGAACCACAACGTTGATGCTTGAACTATCAAGTGCCCGTTGTAAATTGAATCTATACTATGATGGGAGAGACAGACACCCGCAAAGCCACTTATGCAATACAAGTTGCATGTTGAGCGTGGAGCAAGTCTCATGAACGATGTCATGTAAGGTTAGCCCGGGCCGCTTCATCCCATCATACCGCAAGATGCAAAGTACACAAAAAGCAATTGATAATAAAAGCACCACCGCCCACAATGACCATTGTGTTCTACTCGTGCAATAGATCTACATATAAACCTGGCTCTGATACCACTATTGGGGTTCATAGCATGGAAAACAAAAAAATTCTACCGCATGCACACAAACAAGCCAAGATCTATCTACTAGATTGTAGCAACGAGTCGATAGAAGCACTCACCCTCGAAGATTCCAAAGCGGTTAACGAGAGCAGATTCTCGTGGATGATGTATTCGTACACTTGTCGATCTCAAGATCGCGAAGACGATCCTTCAGGCGCTGCGTTCCGGAAACGCTTTCGTAGTCGGTCACACGTTCGGTACTCGATGAATACCTTCCTCTCCCTTGTTCTAGCAGGCAGCGGAGGTTGTAGCACTCTCCTCGTGATTCCGGCAGCACGACGGCGTGGTGTCGGAAGTAGAGGGGAGATCTCGCAGGGCTTTGCCTTAAGCCGGAGCGAGTATGGTGGAGAAAGAGAGGGGCCTTGGCGATCTAGGGTTTAGAAGCACCAAGGGGGTTGGTGTAGCCGGCGGCTAGGGTTTGTGAAAACCCTAGTCGGCGACTTAGGAGGAGCCCTAGGCGGCGGCAGCACTTGGAGGTGGTGGCGTGCAGGAGCTAGGGTTTGAGGTGTGAGGGGTAGGGGCGCCCTACCCATCCTTATATAGGTGGGAGGGAGGCGGTTGGGAGGAGGGAGTCCTCCTCCAACTCCTCGTCCTTGGCCGGCGGGTGGAGGGAGTGGGACTCCTACCCTAGGTAGGTTTCCTACTCTCTCTCCACCAAGCAAACTTCAGATTTGACTTTTCAAATTGGCGTTTGACTTTCAAACTTGGATTTGATTTCTCTCTTCATATTGCCCAGCCAAGTGGACCTAGTACATGATGCAACCATTCCACATTGTCATGACACATTCATGTACCCTCCCCCTCCGGAGTGCCGGACCTTCCAGACCCTTCTAGAACATTCCTGGTGAAAACACCGGAATCATTTCCGAACTCCGAAACAGGACATTCCTTATATGAATCTTATTCTCCGGACCATTCCGGATCTCCTCGTGATATCCCGGATCCCATCCGAAACTCCGAACATCATTCGGTCTCTTATTCATCATTCCATAACTATACAACAACATCGAATCCTTAAGTGTGTCTCCCTATGGTTCGTGAATTATGCGGACATGACCGAGACACTTCTCCGATCAATAACCAATAGAAGAATATGTAAATTCATATGGCTCCCACATATTTCTACGATTACTTTGCGATCGAATGAACCACTTACATACGATACCAATTTCCCTTTGTCTCATGATAGTTTACTTATCCGAGGTTTTGATCGTCGGTATCTCTGCATACCTAGTTCAACCTCGTTACCGATAAGTACTCTTTTCTCGTTCCTGTATATGTGATCCCTTGTGAGCCAGTCACATGCTTGCAAGCTAATTGGATGACATTCCACCGAGAGGGCCTAGAGTATATCTATCCGTCATATGGATGGACAAATCCCACTCTTGATCCATGTGCCTCAACTCATACTTTCCGAACACTCAACGCCACCTTTATAACGACCCAGTTACGGTGTGGTGTTTGATGTCATCAAAGCATCCTTCCAGTGATGGTGATTAGCATGATCTCATGGTCGAAGGAATTATGTCACTATATATGAGAAAGCTTATAGCAATTGAACTATTAAAATGACTTGATTTTTATGCTACGCTTATCTATAGGAGTATGTCCATCATACCATTCTCCTAATGATATGATCTTGTTGTTAATAACATCTCAATGTTCATGATCGGAAAACCATGATCATCTATTAACCAATAAGCTAGTATTATTAAAGAGGCTTTACTAGGGACTCTAATTTAGTTTACAAATCATACAAGTATTAATGTTTCCGGTTAATACTGTTATAGCACGAATATAAATATTTATTATAAACAAAAATATATAATAATAACTACATTTATTATTGCCTCTAGGGCATATCTCCAACACACGCACGCCCACGCGCACACGCACGCACGCTCGCACGCACGCACGCACGCACACACACTTTCAGTTTGCATCTCAGATTATCCAACCGTCAGGAATTGTTTGTGGATCGTCTGAGGCTGTTTGTTGTGGATCCAATCATCAGGAATTATTATGATGTTTTGGTCTGGTTCTCCAGGCCTGACGTAGTGTGCTTTTTTTGATTTTTGGGATTCACCATCACTCTGTGCCTACTCTTGTAGAAAGGATTTTAACTCGTATGCCTATATAATGTGAATCAAATGTTATCTGATCAGTCGGTCATACGTTTAGTCGATGCAAAAACAATCCAGCTGTTAATTTGGTAATGCACCTCTCATGTTATTAATTATGTCATTAAGTAAATTATTACAGTTGATCTGGGACTGGGAGCGACTGTGGCGTGGCTAACTCAGGTCTTGGGCATGTTAGAGTCGGTAATCACTAGGACAACGGTACGGTGTCGTGTGCGTGTGTGTGTCTCGTTTTGTGTGCGTTCCGTGTAGCTAGCCGACTAGGACTAGTAGTTCAACACCTATTCGTATTGACGCTGCGTCGTCTTGCCGGGTATATATACACCCATATAGTAGCCTTGTAAGAAACCGTGAGATTCAATACAAACAGCAGGACCGAGAGGGCCTTGTAGCCATATATTGTTTTTTCCCGTACGTACGTACTCGTGTGAGTTAAGAGTTTGATCAGCTAGCTAGCTCAAAGTGCTAGGCTGATCGTACCATACGTGCGCGAACTTGCCGGATCATCGTTGTCGTCACGCCGGACTGCACTCGGTGATCGGGGCTGGGCCAACAATTGGTATCAGAGCCTCGCGGAGGATCTCCTAGTAACGGGAGGTCATGACGGGCAAGGAGTTAGGCGAGTACTCCGGTGCGGCTGCGGGTGCATCGGTGTCGTCGCAGTACCCGCGGTATGATCACGGCAACTACACGACGTGGGCGAAACGGATGGAGTGGGCCATGGAGGGCAACGACATCTGGGAGGCTGTCGACCCCGGCGGCAACGAGTTCAAGAAGGGCGCGTCGAAGTACCGCAAGGACCGACATGCACTCACGGCCATCGGCTCCGTGGTGCCGGCGGACGTGATGCAGCACCTGATCTCGAAGGATTCTGCAAAGGCGGCATGGGAGACACTCAAGATGTTGAATCTTGGGCACGAGCGCGTCCGCAGGGCGACCCTACAAACCTTGCAGAAGAAGTACGAGAACCTAGAGATGGAAGGAGATGAGACGCTGGACGCTTTTGCCTCGAGGGTAGCCACAATTGTCAACGGGATTCGCGCGCAAGGTGAGAAGCTGGAAGATATCTCAGTCGTAATGCGTTTCCTTCGCGTGGCGCCGCCGCGGTACATATCTGTGGTGTCGGCAATCGAGCAATGCGTTGATCTCACCACCCTCACGATGGATGACCTGGTTGGACGGTTCAAGGCGCATGATTAGCGGATGAAGATCACCTACGGCGACGCGAATCAAGATGAGCACCTCATGCTTACACGTGCCCAGTGGCAGGCAATGGTCGCCAAGGAGAGGAGCGATAAAGCATCTGGCAGTGGTGATGGTTCGGTCCCGGCGAAGAAGTCGGACAGCAAGCCGAAGAAGCCAAAGAAGAAATTCGACAAGAAGAATCTTCGCTGCCATAAGTGCAATCAGCTTGGGCACTTCAAATCGGAGTGTCCCAACCGTTCAAAGGAGAAGGCTCTCATGGCGAAGGAAGGAGATGATGGACTGATGATGCTCATGCTCGAAGCTTGCGAGTTAATGACCACCAAGGAATCAACTCCTCAGGAGTCCGCTACGGAGATCGTCATGCTCGTGGAAGAGAAGGTCTTCCCGCAGAGGATGCAGACGGCTCACGACGTTTGGTACCTCGACACAGGCGCTAGCAACCACATGACCGGCGACAAGGCTCAGTTTTCAGAGTTGAACCTCACGGTTGGAGGCTCCGTTCTATTCGGCGATGGGTCGAAGGTGGAGATTGCAGGATGAGGCACTGTCCTGTTTGAGTTGAAGGATGGAGGTCACAAGGTACTCACTGACGTGTACTATATTCCCAAGCTTAAGACCAACATTATCAGTCTTGGTCAGCTCGCGGAGCGTGGATGCAAGATCGTGTTGGAGGACGAGTTCCTGTGGGGATATGACCGCCAAAGGCAGCTCATCATGAAGGTGGAGAGGTCAAAGAATAGACTCTACATCCTCAATCTCAATCGGGCGGATCCAGTATGTTTGATTACAAGCATGGAAGACTCGGCGTGAAAGTGGAATGCACGCTACGGACATCTTAATTTCCAGGCTCTACGACAACTTGGACAGAAGGAGATGGTACGTGGCTTACCATGTGTTGATCATGTTGAGCAGGTGTGCGACGGTTGTCTCATTGGGAAGCAAAGGCGAGCCCCGTTTCCAAGGGAGGGACAATATCGAGCAAGTAAGGTTCTTGAGTTGGTGCATGGAGACTTATGCGGACCAATCACGCCGGCGACCACTTTTTGCTCATCGTCGACGACTTCAGTGGATACATGTGGGTTGTGTTGCTGAAGAGTAAGGATCAAGCTTTGCAAGCGTTCAGGATTGTGAAGATAGCGGCCGAGGTGGAGTCCGAGGCAAAGTTGAAGGCCCTCCGTACTAATCACGGTGGGGAGTTCAAATCCAATGAATTCAAGGCGTTTTGTGAAGCTCATGGAATCCGGCGGTATCTCACCGCACCATATTCACCGCAACAAAACGGTGTTGTAGAAAGAAGGAACCAAACCGTGGTGGCCATGGCACGCAGCATGATGAAGAGCAAAGGCATGCCAGGCAGGTTTTTGGGTGAGGCAGTTAGTACAGCTGTCTATTTGCTGAACAGGGCGCCAACTAAGAGTGTAGTTGGTATGACGCCGTATGAAGCATGGTACGGGCGCAAGCCCTCGGTTGATCATCTTCGCACTTTTGGGTGCGTGGCGCATGTGAAGACGGTGACCGGGCATACTAGCAAGTTGGCGGATCGAAGTACTCCAATGGTCATGATCGGCTATGAAGCCGGTTCGAAAGCGTATCGCGCGTATAATCCAGTGAACAAAAAGTTGGTGGTGACACGTGACGTCGTCTTCGAGGAGGAGAAATCATGGAATTGGGGCTCTGTGGAACCGGTACAATCAATTTCTGATGAAATATTTACTGTAGTCTACAGTGATTCACATGCAGATGATCAAGAAACAGCGTTCCGTGGCGTTACGGATTTAGGCGCTGGTTCAGAAGATGGATGTCCAAAAGCGAGCAGCCTGGAGACGTCTCTCCGCGTGGGAGTCCCGGCACGAGCAGCAGCTCACGTGCCGCACCTGGAGGCTCGGAGTCGCCATCCAGTCCACGCACGGACGAGAGCCCTGACGCAAGTGGCCCATCAGCTGCACACTCCCATCCAGGAGGGACTAGTGGCAGTCCAGAGTGGACGCGGGCAACGATGTCATGTCGCCAACATGCAGTACACCGACAGAAACTGCAGGAAATTCAGTAGACACTGAAACAAGTACTACATCAGCTTCCACGTCTCCTCCAAGTGCACGGGAAGAAAGGGGACGGCCTCCTACTCCAGAAAAATTCCGAAGTGTACTAGAATTGTATCCGCCGGAGACCCTTCGTACATCGCGTGCGCGAGGGAGAGGACAAGGTCGGTGTTTACTCACCGAGGAGCCGACAAAATTCGAGGATGCTAATACGGAGGAGTGTTGGCGTCGTGCTATGGATGAGGAGTTGGGGTCGATCAAAGACAACGATACATGGGAGCTTGTCGATCTACCCAACAATCACAAGGCCATAGGGCTCAAGTGGGTGTACAAGATCAAGAAGGATGCCGAAGGGAAGTTGGTGAAACACAAAGCTCGGCTAGTTGCTAAGGGGTATGTGCAAGAGCAAGGTGTGGATTTCGAAGAAGTGTTTGCTCCTGTTGCAAGGATGGAATCGGTGAGATTACTTATCGCTCTCGCAGCTCAAGAATCTTGGAAATTGCATCACATGGATGTGAAATCCGCGTTTTTGAATGGGGAGTTAGAATAAGAAGTTTATGTGAAGCAACCACCGGGATACATCAAAGAGGGAGAAGAACACAAGGTTTTGCAGCTACACAAGGCGTTGTACGGGCTACGGCAAGCCCCTCGAGCATGGAACATCAAGCTTGATCGTACATTGATCTCTCTCGGATTCGAGAAGAGCCCACTAGAGCATGCGATGTATAAGCGAGGTAAAGGAAGGGATCATCTACTAGTTGGCATCTATGTTGATGATCTATTGATAACAGGAGCGGATGGGAAGGAGATTGCAAAGTTCAAGCTACAGATGAAGGAGTTATTCAAGATGAGTGATCTAGGATTGTTGAGCTACTACCTTCGGATCGAGGTACATCAAAATCTGGGTGAGATCACGCTATGCCAAGAGGCATATGCAAAGAATATACTGGAGAAGTGTGGCATGGAAGAGTGCAATCCAACTCATGTTCCGATGGAACCTCGTCTTAAACTGAGCAAAAGGAGTGAAGCACCTGCGGTTGATGCAACGGAGTATAGAAGTGTGGTCGGAAGTTTGAGGTATCTCATTAACACAAGACCCGACTTGGCCTATTCCGTTGGCTATGTGAGTCGCTTCATGGAAGCACCCACAATGGAGCATTGGACAGCCGTGAAGCATATACTCAGGTATATCAAAGAGACAACAAACTTTGGTATTGTCTACTCGAAAGAGAAGGAGGAGGTGAAGCTACTTGGCTACAGTGATAGCGACATGGCAGGAGATATTGACGACCGTAAGAGTACCTCGGGCGTGGCATATTTCTTGGGAAGAAGTATAGTAAGTTGGCTATCACAAAAGCAAAAAGTGGTGGCATAGTCATCATGTGAAGCTGAGTATATTGCGGCTGCAACTGCGGCGTGTCAAGGTGTGTGGCTAAGAAGTCTACTCGGTGATCTCACCAATCAAGAGGCGGAACAAGTGGTGCTCAATATTGACAACAAGTCTGCAATTTCATTGTGCAAGAATCCGGTGCATCATGACAGGAGTAAGCACATTGATACGAAGTATCACTACATACGACAGTGTGTAGAGGAGAGCAAGATTGAAGTCAACTATGTTTGCACCAATGATCAGCTTGCGGATATCCTAACTAAATCTTTGGGATGAGTGAAGTTCATGGAGATGCGAGGAAGGATCGGCGTTCAAGCTGTGAAGACGGACACATCGTGCTTAGGGGGGTGATTGTTAGAGTCGGTAATCACTAGGACACCGGTACGGTGTCGTGTGCGTGTGTGTGTGTCTCGTTTGTGTGCGTTCCGTGTAGCTAGCCGACTAGGACTAGTAGTCCAACACCTATTCATATTGACGCTGCGTCGTCTTGCCGATATATACACCCATATAGTAGCCTTGTAAGAAACCGTGAGATTCAATACAAACAGCAGGACCGAGAGGGCCCTGTAGCCATATATTGTTTTTCCCCGTACGTAGGTACTCGTGTGGTTGAGAGTTTGATCAGCTAGCTAGCTCAAAGTGCTAGGCTGATCGTACCATACGTGCGCGAACTTGCCGGATCATCGTTGTCGTCACGCCGGACCGCACTCGGCGATCGGGGCTGGGCCAACAGGGCAGTCAGTGTGTTGATTCAAGGCGATGGTGGGTAGATTGTGCTCATTGAGGTAATGGTGCAGTAGATCAACTTGGCACCGCAAGGGTCTTGTCGAGGGCAAAAGGCAGATAATCATGTAAGAGGTTAGTGATCAAATTGCTAGCTACTTTTAGTTTTTTTTATGATGGCATCAAATTCTCACTCCTGCACCTTTATACAGACCTGCTTCCATCAAGTTGGTATGTCTAACAGTTTGTCCTGTCAATCTGTTCCACAGAGGATAGTGACATGCTAATAATGAGCTTATGAAGAGCTGTTGTATTTTCATAGAACCGAGTTGCCTCTTTCCATTGTATAAGTCAGATGGTTAACAAAAAAACTTACAGATGACTGCCCATCATGGAGTTTATATAGAAATAGTATTAGTATACTACAATCTTTTGATAATTATGTGTTAACGGCTTGTTAAATTTGCTTGCATTAATTTGTTCGACAGTTTGTTTGTCTCATTTTCAGAAAAGAAGAACCGGACTTGGATTTGACACTTTGTTTGTCTCATTAACACAATTGTTTTTGAGAGACGATGCGCTCATTGATAGCTGTGCTGATTTTTGTTAATCTTAAATCTCCATGACTCTGTAGTCATTGTGTGGGTGCATGCATATGATGGTGTACTCATATGTAGGTCTACTGTCCTTTGTATTTCTCTAAACATAAAGAAACAAGTTGACAAGTTGTAGCTATCTAATCAGTAGAGACGATGGCATCCCAACTCCGATCGACTTGGACAGCTGAAATGTAAACTCCAACATACCTGAAACCAACCTATCCAGAATTGCAAAACTGTGCATTGTTCGGTCATCTGCTTCCGCAATGGAACATTCATGGAAGATGCGTTTGTGGAAGCATTTTTTACTAGTAGACCAAGGTTGGATGCAAGTACTTACTCCCATAGAGCAGCATCAATATATAGCTTGCGTCTAGGTAGTTAGAACATAGTACTAAGGTTTCTTAGCCTCATCCATCGATGGATTCGCTTGCTCTCCCCTGCTGCATCGGTTCCTGCCGTTGAGCGCTTCTGATGACCGGCTTGTCCCTGGTAAGCCTTTGTTCCCGGGCAACACCGTCGTCTCGGATGATGGAGTGTTTGCTTTGGGCTTCTTCAACCCTTCCAACTCCACTCCAGCCAAGGTTTACCTTGGCATATGGTACAATGATATTCCCGAGCTTACAGTTGTGTGGGTTGCCAACCGAGAAACCCCGGCCACCAACTCCACTTCCTCTACACTGATGCTCTCCCTCACCAATAACTCCAATCTCATTCTTTCTGTTGATGGTGATGGCCATGTCCTTTGGGAGACGACCAATGTGGCCGCTGTCCGGGGATTGGATACCCCAACGGCTGTGCCTTTGAACACCGGCAACCTCATTATCCGGTCCTCAAATGGTACCACATTATGGCAGAGTTTTGACCACCACATGGACACGTTCCTCCCCAGCATGAAGCTCAGGATCAAGTACAACACACAAGGCACCGACGAGCGTCTGGTATCCTGGAAGGACCCTAGCGACCCATCGCGGGGTCGCTTTTCCTATGGTGGCAACACGGGAACGTCCCTCCAAATATTCTTGTGGGACGGGGAGCGCGTTGTGTCCCGCTCCGGCCCATGGACAGGGCTTGAAGTGACGAGCCTACACCAACAAAATCTAAGAGGGGCCACGAACTTCAGTGGTACTATCATATACCTGGCCTTCGTTGACAATGATGAAGAGATTTACGCCAGCTATAGCCTCAATGATGGCTCCCCACACACCAGGTTTGTGTTGGATTATTCTGGCGAGTATCAGCTCCAGAGTTGGAGCAGCAAGTCGTTGTTGTGGGATGTCCTGTGGAAGTGGCCGTCCTTCGAATGCAGCCACTATGGCTACTGTGGTGCATACGGCTACTGCGACGAAACAGTGGTGCCAGTCCCACTGTGCAAGTGCCTAGAGGGCTTTGAGCCAGCAAACTTTGGAGGAGTGGGCCAGTGGCAGGTTCTTGGAGGGCTGCCAGAGGAAGGAGCAGCTAAATGGGTGCAGCGGCGACTCTCTCGAAATAGGCTTCCGCCCCGCTTTATAAATAAAGCAACAACCGTTCAGACGGTACAACAACACAGCCGGCCGCAGCCAAAGGGACAAAGAACGAAAAATAGTACAACAATGCTGGGGCAACAGCACACAATCGCCCAAGAGAAAAAGCAAAACACGGGCCGGAGGCCAGAGCAGACGCTAGCGACCACCAGGAGGCCCAAGCGGCAGCGGAGGGACGCCGAGAAGGGAGCGATGCCGACCAAGGTTCAAGAGCGGTGTCAAAGTCGGCCCGATCACGCTGGCGCACCAGAGGGGACCACTGCTGGATGAAAGCAAGGAAAGCAAAAATCGAGTCAGAGGCACGCGTGGGATAAACCTTCTCAATCACCATCTTGTTCCGGACATTCCAGAGAGTCCAGGCCATGGCCGCAAACACAAGCCAAAAGAGGCGGCGGCCTCGCCCAACCCTAGTGGCCTGGGACTGGAGGAAGTCCCCCAGATCCTGCGCCAGCCAGGCCGGGCCAAGGGCCTCCCTGACAAAGGACCAAAGAAACTGGGCCGCCGAAAGTGGGCGCACTTCTCCGGTGTCCCACATAGGGGGCACCGGCCTGTCAGGCCATTGCAGCCACCTCCACACCGGAAGGCAGCTGTCGCAAGCTGCCAGCGAAGATGCGAATACTAAGGGGAGGAGCTTTCGAGCAGGGCCGTCCACCTTAGCTCCGGGCCCTGGAAGAGGGCCCGATAAGCCGAGCCGACCGAGAATTCACCGGAGGGGAGAAGCCTCCAGGAGACAGCATCGGGGGTACCGGCCAGAGACGAGGGGAGAGCAGCCATAAGCTGCCGCAACTCCGCTATCTCAAGCACGCTGAATGCACGGCGGAAGGGGAGGTTCCAGCGATCCCCGCAGAACGCCTCGGCAGTGAGGGCCGATGGGGCAGCGGAAATAGCAAAAATGGCAGGAAACCGGACCCCCAAGGGGATCTGGGATAGCCACGGGTCCAGCCAGAAGCGGCAACCCTGACCGTTCCCCACCGAGAAGTCAATACCCAACCCAATGAGATGCTTGATCTCCTGGATGGCACGCCAGAATTGGGAGCCCTCACGGCGATCGCATGCCAAGTGGGCCGGCCTCCAGGTACCGCCTTAATGAGCTGCAGCCAAAGTCCTCCTCGTCCCTAAGAATGCGCGGACCCATTTCAGCATCAGGCGAGATTGAGCGGCGAGAATCAAGAATACCAAGGCCCCAATGGATTTGGGGTGCAACGTCCGCCCATTTCACCATATGGTACTTCTGGTGGCCATCCCTAGATGCCCAAAAGAACCTAGACAACTCCTTGTCGAAATCGGCATGGGTCCCCTCGGGTAGCAACTATAGCCCCATCTGGTACATAGGAAGGCTCGAGAGACAGGAGTTGATAAGGACCGTCTTGCTACCCTTAGACGTGAGTCGCGCTCGCCAGGGTTCCGCCCTCGAACGCACCCTCGTGACCAAGGGTGACAGGTCCCGGATCAGGACTCTCGTCTTCCGAACGGGCATCCCCAAATAAGAGATGGGGAAATCGGCCAGCCTGCAGTTGAGGTTGTCGACGCGTTGCCGCTCCTCCGAGTACCCAAGCACCACCACTTCACTCTTGTCAAAATTGATCTTTAGTCCTGACATGTCTTCAAAGCAGAGGAGGAGGAATTTCAGGTTGATGATGTCCAGATCAGAGCCCTGTACCATGATCATCGTGTCGTCCGCATATTGCAGATGGGAGACGCCCCCTCCAGGAATAAGGTGTCCTACCACGCCAGAGATGTGGCCAGCGCAGTGGGCTCTATCCAAGATCTCCGCCAGGGCATCCACAGCAGCATTAAACATGAGGGGGGAGATCGGGTCCCCTTGACGAACCCCGCAAGAGGGAACAAAAAAGGGACCAATCTCGCCATTGATGTTGATCGCTGTCCGCCCGCTCATCACGAATTGCATGATCCAGCAAATCATGCGGTCATCAAAGCCCCTCCTCTCCAAAACTAACCTCAGGAAAGCCCAATCCAGACGGTCATAGGCTTTCTGGAAGTCCAGCTTCAGGAAGACCCCTTTCTGACGTCGTGCTTTAACCTCATGAATGATCTCATGAAGTGCGAGCACATCGTCATGAATGAGCCGTCCCTTCAGGAACGCAAACTGGAGGGGGTGCGTGAGCCTCTCCATGACCGGGGCCAGCCGAATGGCACAGACCTTCGCAAAGAGCCGCTGGATGACATTGATGACCGTGATCGGGCGAAATTGTCGAATATCCGTGGCCCCCTCCACCTTGGGAATCAGGGTAATAACCCCAAAGTTCAGCCGTGACATGACTAACGTCCCGATGAAGAATTCCTGGAACATCGGCAGGATGACCGGCTGGAGCTGTTCCCAGAAGGTCTGGAAGAAGCTCATCGGCAGCCCATCAGGACCAGGAGCCGAACCAGCCTTCATGGCCTTCAGGGCCTCAGCCACTTCCCCGGGGAGGAATGGGCGGGTGAGATCCGCATTCTCCTCAGGGGTGACTAAGGCCCCACCCGACCAAAAGTCGGCAGCCAAGGAAAGGCCCGACGAGGGGGAGGCAGAGAAGAGATCCTTGTAGAAAGCATAAATATGGGAGGACGGCGCTGGGGACTCCGGAGGAGTCCCTCCTGAGGCAGGGGATCGAGCATCGCCTCCTCCTACCATTAGCGATGGCATGGAAGTAGGCGGTGTTCGACTCCCCTGGGCAGGCCGATTCGATTCTGGCGACTCCGTTGTCGCCAGAAAGCCTCCTCTCCCTTATAGATCTCCATGATGGAGGTATCAAGGGAGTACCTATGAGACCAGGCCTCGGCCGAAAGACCTAAGAGATCAGCTTCCCGGTCCAAGGCCTGGATCTCGCTCAAGAAGGCATCCTTTTGCGCCCTGAGGGCGGCCCCCGCGTTGGCCCCCCAGCCCCTCATGAATTGGCGTGACAATCTAACACAGTGGTGCCAGACATCCACCGCGCAATAAGCACGAGGGGGGTGGCCGCCGCGGCCAACCATTTGGCTTGGACCGCTTCCACGAATCCTGCTTTACGCAGGAAGGACTCAAAGTGGAAGCGGTTAAGCCTGGGAGGGCGGCCCCCACCGGAAGAGAGAAGGAGGGGCGTGTGGTCAGAGCCAATCCGCGTGACCGCCTTCAAGGAACAGAGGGGAAAGGCGACCTCCCAGTCGACCGACACAAAAACCCTATCCAGGACGCAGCGGACCGGATCCAGCTGCTTGTTGGTCCAAGTGAACCTAGCCCCCACCCGAGCAATCTCGCGGAGGGCGAGGTCGGCGATACAGTCATTGAAGAGTCGCATCCTAGGGAGATCCACATTTGCCGAGCTCTTGTCGTCAGTGTAACGGATAAGGTTGAAATCCCCGGCAATCACCACCGGTAACCCTGTCCGTTCCACTTTCGACTTGAGCTCCTGCAAGAAGACCGCGGATCTCCGATGGTCCGCAGGGCCATAGACAATAATCATCTCCCAGTGAGCGTGATTGTCTATGGGTGAGTGTCATGCTCACAAAGAATTCCCCGCGGTCCATATCCTCGACCTCAAAGGTATCCTCCTTAACGCCCAGGAGGATACCCCCAGAGTGGCCCGAGGCCGGCAGCCACGACCACGAGAATTTGCAGCGACTCAGAGCTTCCAACTCGGCGATGGAAAAGTCCAGGCGAATCGTTTCCTGCAAACTAACAATATCCGGTGCTTCCAGGCGGACGTATTCCTTGATTTGGCGGCGGCGGCCCTCGTGCCCGAACCCCCGGATGTTCCAGATGAACATCCGGAAGGCCCTCAGGAGGTCCATAGTGGACCTTAAGCCTGGGGGGGTCCCCAAAGCGGGGACGAGCAGCATGGCGGAGGCGGGCGGAGCAGCCTTTGGGGTCGCCAGGACCTAACCGAGAGTCGAGATCTCAGAGGAGCCTTTGCACACTGTGCACCGGAGGGGGGGGTCCTCACCGGCGCCGGGTCCCGCGGACCTAGCCTCAGTAAGGATCTGGGCGTGCTCCCGCTCCCGGGCGTCACGCGCCCGGGCCGCAGCGATCGCACCCGCATACCTCTCCCGTGCCTTAATGGCCGCAAGCTGCTCAAGGCGCGGCCCCTTCTCGCCGCGGAAGACTATTCCACAATCATCCGCCACCTCCCCCAGGTGGGCGAGGGAGACCTCTGAAAGAACACAGAAAGCGGAACCAGGAAAACCGGACGGACCGGGGTCAGAAGGTATGGAAGAGGCAGGAGTGGAGGAGGTACACGAGCTCATCCACAGCGCGACACGACGGCGCAGCTGCTCAGCCACCGTCGGCTCCGGCCCCGCCATGCAGTCTGGCCTCGGCCAGCGGAGGTATGGCGGGTGGCAGCGGAGGCGGGCGAGGCCTCTGGCGCCAGAGCTTGGAGGAGGGGCGGGTGGTCGAGGTAGCCCCACCACGGCCATCGGGTCAGGAGTGTCAGGGGAGAGGGAGTAGCACACCACCCCAAGCCTTGAGGAGGGATGAGCGCAGACGACCAGCCCCACGCTCCCCGAGGTCTCGGAGGCAGGGGACCGGGAGGGAAGGATCGGAGACGGCGCCAGACCCAGAGAGAGGCTGGAGCCGTATTGGGCGATGTCGACCTCGAGCGGCGCTGGAGGGTCAGGACGGAGGCAGCGGGGGAGGTCCACCGGGGCCACCTTGGCCGGAGCACTCAGCAACAGATGACGACGATCCTGGCAGTCGAACACTAGGGAGCGAGCCACAGGTCCCCCGGAGGTCCCACCCTGGGGGGGTGGCAGAGGCGGCGGGGAGGCATCGGAGGCCAGAGGGGAATCCGGGTCCGTCCCGGTGTCGCTGTCGTCCGAGCCCCGGGCCTCAGGGTCCCTACCACCATCGCCCTCGTCAGCTGGGGACCCCGGGGGAGGGGGAGGGGGCTCGACGCAGAGGTGCCCCCCTCGTCCAGCTCCACCAACAGGTCCCGGCCCACCCGACCGAAGAAGACCCGGGGTAGGGAGACCGGGAAGACCGAGGGGTCGGGGCAGAGCAGACGCAGACGGATCGGGGCGAGGCCGGACAGGGAGCCCACATCCACCTCGGTGAGCTTGCCCACCATCTGCGCCACCAGGGCCACCACAGCAGGGGTCCTGGCCTCAGACGGTAGGCCGTGGAGACGCACCCACACCTCTGAAAGCGTGGCAACCGTCTCAGGAGCGGCCGACGAGGGCTGGATGGAGACCTGTAGCTGGTGCAGAGGGAGGGTGAAGGAGGTGCCACACGCGCACATGCGAAGGATCGCCACCGAGGGGAAGGAGACTGCGAACTCGGACTCGGAGATGCGACGAACCGGCCATTCGTAGCCGGGGAGGACCGCCGCAGCTCCTCCTGGATGAGGCCCTCCGTGACCTCAACCGAGACCGGGGGGTCTTGCGCCGGGAGGATCCTCACCATGGCCAAGGTCTCAGGGACGGTCATGGGGACGCCCCCCATGTCGATGAAGTAGAATCCACCGTCCACACCATGGCCATAGTACTCCAGGGTCTCCTGACGACGGGCGGGGGTGCCCGCAATAGCCAAGGGGGCCCCAGGACGGGCACCCAGGAGGCCAGGAGCGGAGTCCACCGCGGGTGGAACGGCCGGGGCCTTACGCTTCTTCTTACTCTTGCGCTTCTTCTTCTTGGTGGCCGCAGGGTCGGCGATCTCGCCGGCCAACCGCTGACCCGCAGTCGGAACCGCCATCGGAGGGAGTTGTGGGATGTCCCTATCCGCGCGCCAGGACGGAGCGTCCGCCCGACTGTGGGGGATGCGGGCGGGAGGCAGCCCGTCCCTGGACCGCATGGCCAGCATGGCCTCCTCGCGGAGGCGGGCCTCCCGCGACGAGTCCGGGGCAGGAGGAGGGGACCGAGGCGCGTCCTCCAGACGGCGCCGCGCGCGGGGCGGGGATCGGGACCCCTGGCGGGAGCCGTGAGCACGGGATGGAGGCGGTGAGCGACGAGACAGGGGAGGAGAGCGGCGGCCCTGGGGCGGGGATCGTCGGACCGGGGGACGGTAGGCCGAAGCCGGGCCCCTCGCCGGGGGGCGCCGCGCTGGGTCCCTGGCCGGCGCCGGCCGCGGGGGCGAAGGGGGGCGGCGGTGAGGAGAGCCTCCGCGCGGTGGGGGCGAGGGGCTCCGGGGGCGGCGCGGCGCCATGAGGACGTCCAGGAACGTCCGGGGAGGTGCCGAGGACCAGAGCAGGCGGGGCGGGGAGCAGGGCGTGTCGGGGCCGAGCACTGAGGGAGAGGCGGCTGGAGAGGCGGGCAAGGAGGACTCGGTACCAGGCGCTAGGGCACGACCCGCGGGGGGGTCAGAGGAAGCCGGGCGGGGTCCGCTGGGCCTGGTCCCACGGGCCGGCACGGAGCAGGCCCGATCCGGGAAGGGTCGACCTGCCAGATGTCCTGTGGGGCGCCCACGAGCCATCCGGGGCCCCAACGCACTCCGCTCAGCGGAGCGCTTAGCACCCCATCCCCAACCTCCCACGCCCTGCTGTGGCGCTGCCGGGGGCCGCCGCGGCTGGGCCACGCCTCTCCGGCGAGGACGCCGCCCGCGCCAGAGGCAGGAAATCCGCCAGGGAGGGGCGCTGGAGTGAGGAGGGACACCTCGGGGTCGGCACCCCGCGCTCCCTGTCGGAGCTCTCGCCGGCGGCGCGGACCCCAAAGATGGTCGGGCCCTGCACCGCCTCGTCCTCGACGTCGCCCCAGGCCTGGCCGTGGAGGTCGTGGCCGCCACCACTGCCGTCAGGTCAACGGCCGGGAGGCGGGACGGGGCCCTCATGGGAGGAGGGGCGCCCGGCCGTCGCCGGCCCAGCCGCCGGGACCCGGCCGACCCCGCACTGCGTGGGCAAGAAGGCAAGCGGACCGGCGGATGAACTCGGCGCTTGGCGGTCCCGGCGTCGATGACCACGCCGCCTTGGAGAGAGGACGGCGACCCTCCGTGGCCGAAGCACCACCGTCGCCTCCGACCAGCCGGACGGCACCCGCAAAGACGGAGGACGGCAGTAGCGCCAACGCAGGGGGGCTCGAGGGCCGGCAACCACGGCATGGCAGCAAGGGCGGCGGGGCGACGGCCGGGGCGACGCCGCGCGGCGGAGGGGAAATTCAAATCGCCAGCGCCCTAGAAACGATTTTTCCCTATGACTCACGTGTGCGTACTCCCTGCAGCGGCGACTTCTTCGCCTTGCCAAGGATGAAGTCACCAGATAAGTTTGCGCTCGTGGGAGGCGGCAGAAGTACATTCGAGGAGTGCGCGGAGGAGTGTCATGTGTGGGGTATGTGTATGCCAACCGGAGTAGCGGCAGGTCTGGTGGAGTCATGACAATATGCTTTGTGTGGGCTGGGGAGTTGGTTGACACTGGAAAGTTTGGGTAAGAGCTTTCCGGCGAGACATTCTATCTCCGACTTGCAGGCATGGATACATCAGGTGGTAACAAATTTCAATTTCTCCCTCTTTCTACTACTAGTTCTGTCATTTGCGCTAGTTTCTACTGTTGGTTTTGACTTTTTGCTAATATCCTTCTAGTGATATCATTTTCATCTTTATGGTATGTCTATGTATATATGACACAGGTAAAAGGATAAAGAGCAATGCAGCCAGGATTGTGCTGCCTGTTTTTGGCAGTGGTGTTCTAGTGCTCATATGCATCTCCCTAGCATGGTTAAAATCCAAAGGTTTGTTTAACTGACTCTTCTTAGTAAAAAGTTAAATTTTACCGCCTTATTAGAATGCATGTTTTACCCCACAGAACTTGGAATCATCGTCGTCACATTACAAAATCTTCTGAACCCCCTTAATGATATATAAAAAATATTAGAGAAATTTTTGGAGCTACCAAATAAGATGGAGTCCAAAGTGAAACACACACACTTGCACAATACGCCCACACATGAATACGCTCACAGTCAGCCTTGTTGATCAGGGAGCTCGTCATCTTGCCACTTCACATTCACGCAATTTTTGCTCTAGAGATACTCGGTATCTATGGGGTCTGAGAAACAAGAGAAACGTCTGTTAATGGTGATATGGACTCAAGGAGTTAGTATTTTTTCTAGAGAGGAGGGATAATCAGTTTTGTTTAACATGCGGACCTTGTTGTCGTTTTACCGCGGTGGCACAAGTTAATCATGGGTTATGTCCCTAGTTTTTCGAGGTCATAAATGAAGGAATAGTATGCTAACATCATTTGTTCTTGGTTTAACCTTTTTATTTCTTATGTTTCTGATGTGTGCCTAAGATGCGAATTGACTCTTAACATTGTGGGAGCAGGCAAGACCAAAAAATGGGGAAAGGGCAAGAACAAAATTTTGGATGGTATGAGTATGTCTGATGAAGCTGTGGAAGACAATACTCCCCATGATCAAGAATTTCCATTTGTAAGTTTAGAGGAAATTGCACTTGCAACCCACAATTTCTCTGAAACTTGCGTGATTGGACAGGGAGGCTTTGGAAAAGTATACAAGGTAACTCTCTAAATATATAGTTCCCTATAATTCGTTGTAACGAGAATATTATTTCTTATTATAAAATAATTTGGTCAAATATAATGTCTCAATTATTCTTTTGTAGGGAATATAATATCACAGTTATATTTTTGTAGGGAATGTTAGGTGGTCAAGAAGTTGCAGTCAAAAGGCTAAGTAGAGATTCTCAACAAGGAACAAGAGAATTCAGCAACGAAGTAATTCTAATTGCCAAATTGCAACATAGAAACTTGGTTCGACTTCTTGGATGTTGTGGTGAGAGGGATGAAAAGCTTCTGATATATGAGTATCTTCCTAACAAGAGCTTAGATGCTACACTTTTTGGTATAATACTCTCATAACATATAATGATTTCCTAAGACGGCTCAATTTGTTTTTCTTACACTTTGTTTCTTTGTTTAGACGACTCAAGAAAATTGTTATTGGACTGGGCGAAACGGTTTAGTATAATCAAAGGGGTCGCAAGGGGACTTCTATATCTTCACGAAGACTCGAGGTTCACCATAATTCATAGAGATCTCAAAGCTGGAAATGTTTTGCTAGATGCAGATATGAAACCCAAGATAGCGGATTTTGGTATGGCAAGGATCTTTAATGATAACCAGCAAAATGCAAATACCCAACGAGTTGTCGGAACATAGTGAGTATTCGTTCCAAAACACTCATATTAATTATTTAATTAAACTCAGTCCTGTTAATTGTTATAATTGAAATGAAAAAGCAGTGGATACATGGCTCCTGAGTATGCAATGGAAGGAATGTTCTCCACCAAGTCTGATGTCTACAGCTTTGGTGTGTTACTGCTGGAGGTTGTGACTGGTATAAGGAGAAACTCAGATGTTCGAACAATGGGCTTCCCTAGCCTCACAGTCTATGTGAGTACGCACACGACTTCTTTCAAGTTTCATTTCTAGAAGCGGATCTAATTCCCGAGGCCTTTTGTAATTTGACAAAATAAATACGGATATGTTGTTGTTCTGCAGGCATGGAGTATGTGGAAAGAAGAGAAGACCGATGAACTGCCAGAGTCATGTATCATGGATACTTGTTCACCGGACGAAGTCTTGCTTTGCGTCCATGTAGCACTCTTGTGTGTCCAGGAGAACCCAGATGACAGGCCACTCATGTCATCCGTTGTGTTCATCCTAGAGAATGGAAGCACTGCACATCCATCCCCCAAGCGCCCCGCCTACTTTGCTCGACAAAGTACTGAAATGGAGCGTATCAGAAATGATATTCAAACTTCAGCAAACAGTTTCACACTTACTGAGGTAGAGGGGCGTTGATATTTTTTTTTGATTTAGATGTATAAAAATGTTCTTGAAAAAAATTCTAGATGTATCAGACACTATCGATAAAGTCTGGGTCAACAAAATGTTTGGAAGTCATTTATATTTGCTACGTAACAATATCGGTCCGAATCAGGGCAGGAGCAGCCAGCCAGACCTGTATATATTGCTTAATGTTTCAGCCACTAGTCCGAGTAATCAGCAGTGATGCTGGCATCCCAATTAACTCGGACGTGAACAGCTGAGATGTCAACTCCATCCAACAACTCGGAAGCCAGCTTACCATAACTGCACAGAAGATTCGCATTATTCAGTCATCTGCTTCTGCAATTGGACATGTCTTGTTCTCGTTCGTCTAAGTATTTTTTATGCCATGTGATGCTTTAGACTGGATGCAAAAGTCCACTCCAGTTTATCATTTTCTAATTTCTGACGAAACTGCAGCTGGTTGAGACTAATTATTGAAGAAATTTCTATTGAAGCTTGATACGTATCCTCTATCAATAGCTAAGAAAAAGATCCTTGGAATCTTGAAATTATTATTATTATAAGGGTTGATCAGTCCCCTGATTTGAGACGACGCTGCTACTTCAGTCAGTGTTGTACACTCAACTTACATGGATGTGGTGGTTGCTCCTGACCAAAGTCAAAACATGGAGTTTGGTGGTCAAAGAGGAACTGTGGTGGACACTTTCTGTTATAAATGTGCCTATCTGATTCAATGGTGATCAATAGTGGTGAGCTTTGCGACGCCTCTGCCGCTGGATGCACCTCAAGTTGGAGCAGATGTACGAGGACACGAAGAGAGAGGCCAGGCTGCAGATCCGACGCTCCTCGCCATCGCTTCTCGTCTCCGCTCCCCCGTACTGAAAACACAGCAGTGCCCCTTTTTCAATTTTTCCATGGCTCGTCTGAGGCTGCTTGCTGTGGCTGAATGTACTTATTTGATTTTAGGAATTCACCATTACTCTGTGCTTACTCTTCCTGAGACAAAAGGGAGTAGTAACTCGTGTGCTACCAGATCAATCGATTTTATGCGATTAGTTGATGCAAAAAAGAAAGCTGAGTTGTTAATTTCGGTCGGTAGTGTACCTCTCCTCTTTTGTCATTCAATAAATTATTATGAGATGTCTGCAAGTTGACACTGTTCTCTATTCATCATTCTACCACAAGATGCTTTGGTCAACTTGGCTCCAGGTTTTTTTGGTTTTCTGCTTGAAAACAGCTTATGAAGAGCTGTTGTATCTTTCATAGAACCGAGTTGCCTCTTTCCATTGTACTTAAGTGAGATGGTTAACAAAAAAAAATCTTCCAGATGACTGGCCCATAGAGTTTATATATAAATAGTATTAGTATACTATTACAATCTTTCGATAATTATGTGCTAACATGCTTGTTAAATTTCTAATCAACAAGAATCCCATTGTGTTAGGTGCTGTTGTACATAACTTCAAGCCTGAAATTTTCTAGCTTTTTTTTTTTTACTTTGTTAATGTCGACAACAATATCTTAATGTGCACTTTCTCAAAATAAGATAAGGTCATAATGTAAGGTTGATGGCCACTGTACATGTCAATTGTGTATTTTATTCTGTTGCTCATAAGTCTGTGCATTCAATCTTCTATTTGAAATCTGTGCTGGTCTGCTGGGTGTTCTCAGGGATGGATGGATGAGGTGTTGAGGTGAAGACATGCCCTTATATGCTTGAACAAAAGAAGGAACATTACTCGGGTAAAATTAGCTTTTGAATATTTGGTTGTGACTGATAGCAACTGAGGTCCATCTTTTAAATTTACAGTGCAGATTTTTGTTTCTGGCTGATCTTTGGACCAGTAGATGCACAGACTGGACCTAGACAGTCAAACACTCAAGCGGCCAGAAGGTATGTTTCCATTGCTTGTCCATGTTTCCTTTGCATTCTACCCTCACATCTTGGCTTCTGTTGCTCACGAAGCAAAAACACTCAACCTATGTTTTGTCATTTTCCCCCAAAAAAGAACTGGACTTAGATTTGACACTTGGTGTGTCTCATTAACACCATTATTTTTGAGTGACCACTTCCCCGTTGATAGCTGTGCTGATTTTTGTTAATCTTAATTTTCCATGACTAGGTAGTCATTGTGTAGGTGCATGCATATGATGGTGTACTTATATGTGCATGTACTGTCATTGGTATTTCTCCAAACAAAAAAGAAACAAGTTCTAGCTATCTAGTGTAGTCAGCAGTGAGGGTGGGTGGCATCTCAACTACGATGTGGACAGCTAAAATGTCAACTTCCAAAACCTTGCATTATTTAATCATCTGCTTCCGCGATTGAACATCCTTGGATGCTGCATTTTTTAGACCATTTTTGCTTGAAGACAAAGAATGTTCGATGCAAGTACTTTCTCCCATAGAACAGTATTCAGTATAAAGCACATAGCTAGTTAGTCCTTGGTACTAATATTTTGGCCTGATCTGTTGATGGGTTCGCCGGCTCTCGCCTGCTTCACCATGGCCCTGATCATTCTATTCCTGTCTGAGTGTTGAAATATATTGCCTAGCCCTTTTCATCAGTTCGGACTTATGGTTGCGTTGGCTAGTGCATGCAATTCAATATGGTATCAGAGCAGGAGGTCTTAGGATTAAATCCTGACCAACGCAAGAATTAAAAACAAATATTGCGGCTCCCCAAAACATACGCCACAATAGGCCAAAGGGCGAAAGGCGTAGGGTGAGTGTTGAAATATATTGTCTAGCCCTTTCCATCAGTTCGGACTTATGATTGCGTTGGCTAGTGCATGCAATTCAATATGGTATCAGAGCAGGAGACCTTAGGATCAAATCCTGACCAACGCAAGAATTAAAAACAAATATTGCGGCTCCCCAAAACATACGTCACAATAGGCCAAAGGACAAAAGATGTAGGGTGAGTGTTGAAATATATTGCCTAGCCCTTTTCATCAGTTTAGACTTATGGTTGCATTGGCTAGTGCATGCAATTCAATATGGTATCAGAGCAGGAGGTCTTAGGATCAAATTCTGACCAACGCAAGAATTAAAAACAAATATTACGGCTCCCCAAAACATACGTCACAATAGGCCAAAGGGCAAAAGATGTAGGGTGAGTGTTGAAATATATTGCCTAGCCCTTTTTATCAGTTCGGACTTATGGTTGTTGTTGGCTAGTGCATGCAATTCAATATGGTATCAGAGCAGGAGGTCTTAGAATCAAATCCTGACCAACACAAGAATTAATTGCGGCTCCCCAAAATATACGTCACAATAGGCCAAAGGACGAAAGACGTAGGGTGAGTGTTGAAATATATTGCATAGCCCTTTCCATCAGTTCGGACTTATGGTTGCGTTGGCTAGTGCATGCAATTCAATATGGTATCAGAGAAGGAGGTCCTAGGATCAAATCCTGGACAACGCACTCGACAGCGGTGCTTCTGAACACCGGCAACCTCGTCATCCGCTCATCAAATGGTACCATGTTGTGGCAGAGTTTTGACCACCGCATAGACACGTTCCTCCCTGGCATGAAGCTCCGGATCAAGTACAACACGCAGGGCACTGACGAGCGTCTAGTATCATGGAAGGGCCCTAGCGACCCCTCACGGGGGCGGGGGCGCTTCTCCTACGGTGGCGACAAGTCCCTCCAAATATTCTTGTGGGACGGAGAGCACGCGGTGTCCCGCGGCGCCCCATGGACAGGGCTCCTAGTGAAGAGCATACGCCAACAACAACTAACGGGGTTACGAGGTCGACAAACGGCGTCCCGCACACAAGGTTCTGTGTTGGCTTATTCTGGCGAGTATCAACTCGAGAGTTGGAGCAGCAAGTCGTTGTCGTGGGCTGTCCTCTGGAAGTGGCCATCTCTCGAATGCAGCCGCTATGGCTACTGCGACGAGACAGTTACGCCCGTCCCAACGTGTAAGTGCCTAGTTGCACCCGTCCCAATATTCAGACTTCGGTGACCAGTTTTACACTTACCGAGAAAGGGGGGCGATAATATATTTTTATTTATCTTGATGATGTGTGAAAATGTGTGTTCTTGGATTAGAATTTTCGATGTATTAGACACTGTAGAAGTCCTGGGGTCAACAAAGTGGTGATGAAATCATCTGTTGGTTTGAAGTCATTTTGCTAACAAGATCCATGGCAGGAGCAGCCTGTATTGCTTAATGTTTCAGTCACTGGTCGAGTCATCAGTAGTGATGGTGGCATCCCAGCTCCGACAGAAACACTCTCAACTACTCTGAAGCCAATTTACCCGGACTGCAAAAAGTTTTGCATTATTCAATCATCTATTCCGCAACTGGACATGTGTGGATGCTGGAGTGAGTCGTCCAAGCATTTCCATGACTTGGACGGGTATTTAGCTATATCTATTTAAGTTCCGTAGCGAAGCACGCGTATTCAGCTAGATAGGGAAAAAGTATAAATAAATAAAAACATGACTTTTTATTCATCTCGGGTGATCGATCGACCTCGAGGAAAACAACTAGTAGCACATACGAGGAACAAATAGAAAGACACGTGCACACGCGCGACGCGAGCGCACACACACACACAAAAACAAAAAAACAAACAAACAAACACTGCCAGGCCAGGCCACGTACGGCCTATTTTAGCCGCAAGCTAGCTTTGGCGCGCGCTAGCGCTGTCTTGTTGCAGATCATGATTTCGTCTGGTCCTGTCCGATAGTGCTTCGGGACAAGGCATGGGGACGCTATCTTGGCTTTCATCTCCTTATCCAGGCAGAAGAAACTCTGGCAGCACATGGTTCCGAAGCGGCCGTCATGAAGATTACCACCACACAGCATGCTCTGACAAGCCGCCGCCTTCTCGTCAACGAAGCAGTTGCAGTCTTGGGCGAAACGAAACAATGCAACATCATCTAAGTAATCAAGGACAAGTTCCCGGAAGCACCTGTCACAGTTTGTTAAGAGCATCTTTCGGACGCCGAAAATCGGCTCAGTCGTGTACCCAGGGACCTCTTTTCGGCCGGATTTGGACCAACTTTGGTCCGGACTACCCAAGCCGAACCCAGGATCCCGGGTACGCCCTGGGAACGCCGAGTGGACCAGTCTGTCAGCGACAGAAGCCGACTCGTCGCCATTTTTCCCGCCGTTTTCTCCTTCCCGTCGTTTTCCTTTTCTCGTCCTCGCCGCTACACCCTTCCCGCCCTCGTCGCCGAACTCCGCTTATAAAAGGCGTGCATCTCGCCATCTTTCTTCACAGTCTCTCACACCATCACAACTCCGGCGAACTTCGAACGTTCGCACCTTTCTTCCTCCTCAACTCCGCCGAGAAGCCATGGTAGAGATTTCGGCCGACGACGATGACAGTAGGAATCCCTGCTCATGGCGCTATCTGGCGCCGGACATGCGTCTCCTCGGTAGCAACTCAGTAGACGAGATCCTATTCGCCGGTCTTGCCGACGAGACCTCGCCGGAAGATCTGGTGGCTATCGCCGACATGCAAGACCCGGGTCTCATGGAGAGTTCGAGCTATCGCCGACATGCAAGACGCGGATCAGCAACTGGTCTTGTGGAAGCGATTCTTCGCCACAAGCGCCTCATGAACTTCGCCCAACACAACATCCGTGGGCTCGCCGTCATAGCCGCCACAACATGGCTTTTCGCCGCCGCTTCTGGAGCGTTCCAGGGCGAACTCTCGCCGGCGTCATGGAGCACATCCAGTTCGGCAACCACCCCCTCCTCGGGCTGTAGTTGCGGCGTCCGGCGTCGACCACGGCGGCAGAGGCCTTTTCCTAGTTTTAAACTTGATGTAATATGTGCTCGCCCTACTTAATAAAATCCACCTATATTTCAACGAGTTTGACCAAATTTCGCCGAACCTAGGACTCGGCCTGGATACGCGAGTGGGAAATTAAGCATACCCAGGGCGAAAACAAGTTTCGTTCGGCCAAAAAAAAAGTCCGGATTTCGGCCTTGTTTCGCCCAACGAGTGGAGATGCTCTGATGGCACAGCACCGGCGGATTTTATCCGGATAGGAAGCACAGAACGCCTCTTGTACACCAGGTACGAATCCACTGGTTTGGCAGTTGTTAGTATCAATCAACGCTTCGAG
This sequence comes from Avena insularis, assembly GCA_023614405.1. Taxonomy (NCBI): domain Eukaryota; kingdom Viridiplantae; phylum Streptophyta; class Magnoliopsida; order Poales; family Poaceae; genus Avena; species Avena insularis. The sequence goes on from CM042691.1 coordinate 349,278,511, forward strand.
CTCCTCTGCAGACCGCTGCTCTCTATAGGCTCTGTGTGTAACCTGGGCGGTACGGTGTTGTCGTCCCATTCACTGATCGACTTCGTCTGGCACAGCTGTGCCGCTCCTGCTCGCGCGCGTCAGATTCTTCGGCTGTCTCATCATCCATTCGCGGGTCCACCCTGTGCGCGACCTCCTGCTGCAGAAAAACGACATGCTAGAGGTGCATGAGTAGGCTGGGTGCCCCCTGTGCGATAATGCCGCGTTCGAGACTGCCGCGCCAGCCACATGGCCCACACACTGCCCTGCTGCTGTCCGTCTCTGGAGGCATCACTGTCGCCCTTGAAGCCCACATCCGCGCGATCTACACCTTCTCGTCGCGCCCCGATCGAGACTGCCCCTGCCTTCATCCAGCTATATACTATGCTGCTGCCATGTTTGGAAAAGTAAAATTGAATTGAATGTAGATGTAGATTAGTCATGTGCGCACTTGATTGCAGCCGGCGGACACCAGCAACAGCACAACCATCGCCGCCGTTGCAGCCAATCTCTCTATTGTTGCCTAGCTAATTAATAAAGCTCACAAGCAGTGCTAGCTGGTCCTGCTAGCTAGATAGGAAAAAATTATAAATAGATTAAAAAAAAACATGACTTTTTATTCATCGTTCGGATGCTGGAATAAATACAAACTTGATGTCTTGATCGATCGACCTTGAGGAAAACAACTGGTAGCAAACACGAGGAACAAGTAGAAAGACACACACGCGCGCGCACACACACACAACACAAACAGAAAACAAACAAATAAACAGACACTGCCAGGCCAGGCCACGTACGGCCTATTTTAGCCGCAAGATAGCTTTGGCGAGCGCTAGCGCTGTCCTGTTGCAGACCACGATTTCGTGTGGTCCGGTCCACTCGTGCTTCGGGACATCGCATGGGGACGCTAACCTGGCTTTCATGTCCTTGTCCAGGCAGTAGAAACTCTGGCAGCACATGGTTCCGAATCCATTCACTTGTATATATTGTATGCGTGTATAGACCCACATGATTTGCAATCTGAACGTGCGCTGCCAATCATGTCGGATTTTTCTAAGTTTTTCTATACTTTTCTATTTTATTACACTGAAGTACACACCAAAAAAAGATAAAAATTGGAAACCAAGATAGAAATTTAACATCTGCAAAAATCATACTCCATTCGTCCGAAAATAAGTGACTTCGATTTATCTAGATCCATATGTATCTATATAATAAAACATGTCTAGATACATACAATCTAGACATATGCAAGTCACCTGGACGGAGAGAGTATATTATTTGACTTTCCACGGAAAATTATTTTATACTTTTATTTTTTAGAGATGGAGGTATAGCTTACATTATTTGTGAAAAAGCTTTTGAAACAGTAAACCTTTTTTAACAAGGCCGGCAAGTTCGCTTGAATTAGCATAGATAGAGAGAGAGGACATCATGGTCATCAACTCCAAACATAGTGCACTCAAGAACATGGCACGATTAACGCAAAGAAAAAAAATGGCACGATAGATGTCACTCAAAGAAGCCATCAATCAGATCATTCATCAGGCACCTAAACCCATGCATCGACCTCTACAACTAAAAGCAATATAAGAGCATTTTTCGAGGAACCGGGTTAATCCACATAGGTTTAAAAAATATACTATGTTGATCTGCATTTTAACGATTAAGATTAAAAAATAAAATATGTCTTGTAAAAAATTAAACATTAGAATGTGTAATGATCAGGGCCGGCTCTGGCTGAGGGCAGCAGGTGCGACGGCATGGGCCAGACAAACTAAGGGGCCATATATATCTGGTACCCAGTACATATAGGGTAGTAGCATAGAAGAAAAACATGGACCCATTAGGCAACCATCAAGCACGGACAGAAGCCGGCCCTACACGGAAGAAACCCTAGACATTTCGTTTTCTCTCTCTCGATCGCATCACTCATGAGGCCGTCGGCTCTGTCGCCTCGCCTTGCCCAGTCGCCCGCCCAGAAATCCCTAATTCCCTCATATCTAATATTTTCTAATCACGCACCATCAGGGCACCAACAATTGGAGACTTGGAGACAGACCGGGCGAAGGAAGTGTTAGGAAACTAGGCCAGTAGAGGCCTATTCGGTGTGGCCTCTACCAGGCTAGGGTTAGCCCATATGGGTATCCTATCCCCTTAGTCTATAGTAGAGGAGGGGAGTTTATCGAGAGAAAGATCAATAAAGTTTCCTCCTGTTTCTGTGTCATTTTCTTGTATAATCTTGTGTGCCTTCGACTCTAGTCTTCTTCCTCGGGTGTGGAGCAGCCTCGGGACCGGCCAGCCGGCAGGGGGTGTTCAACACGTTATCAGCACGTGTCTCTCCGTCGAGCCTCCGTCAAGCCTGCATCACTCAGGCTTTCGTTGAAGGTAACCCGAATCTAACCGCAAAAATGGATTCGTCTCTCGATTTCCTTTCAAGATTTGCGTTCAGATCTTAAATCAGATCCCATCTAAGGTACGGATTTTTCTTCCCGGGAGTCGAGCTGACCTGCTGTCGCCCACCAATGTCGATTTAATCACTCCCGGATCAGGAACTTGTTGACTGTACCAGTGACATGTTGTGCCGATCTAATTTTTATTCAGTAAATCAGACTGATCTTTGCCGTTTTAATTAGTAGATCGGATCGATCTACAGTTTTTCATGTACTTTTTTTTGCAACCGCACCTACACACGCGCTTGCTACATGCACGCGCCATGGCTGCTGACTAGGCTCAGCTCGCGCCCGCGCCATTGGCCCGTAGCCGCCGCCGCGCGCACCGCCGCTTGCGCCAGCCTCGTTGCCGTTGCGCCATGTACGCCGCCGCCAGCGTCTTCTTTGCGAGCGTGCCACACCGCTGGCTGCTACCGCATAGCCGCCGCCGCCTTCTTCGGCCTCCGCATCTTCTGCTGCCGCTTCGCTTTCCAGCGTCTTCTTTGCCGCCAGCGCCGCTGCGCGCCAGCTGCTGCCGCGCCCTTGCGCCGCCGCTTAGGAGCACGCGATCATGTTGGCGCAGGAATGTTGTGGCCGTTTGAGGAAACGCGCGATGTCGGTAGTTGGACCATTTTTGGCTCTGTTTTTCGGACCGTTTTTACACAAGCTTTTGTACTATGTTTTACTACAGTTATTAACTATCGCATGATTTTAATACTTTGTACCTCATAGTTAGCTTGTACCCTTTGTTACTTTAAATTTTGGAACGCCGTCATATTTGAATTATTGTATCGATTATCGATTTATGCAACCGATTACCTGCTGTAATCTTACACACTTTGCATAAATTACAAATGACCGGAATCGTCAGCCGCGAGTTCCCGGAGTTGACCCAGGATGGGCTTAACTACCAGACTTGGGCCTCGGACGTTGAGATCGTCCTCGAGGGCCGATGCATCAAGGATGCGCTGATTGCGGGGACCCCGACGGCCCCCAGCACCACCATCCGGACGGACAACGTCAAAGCCCTGCACTTCCTCCGCCATCACATGTGTGAGACTCTCAAGAACGAGTACATGGCAGAACGAAGTGCTTCTGCCCTTTGGACCTCCCTTAACAAGTTGTTCTCTAGGCTGAAGTACACCATTCAGCCACATGCGGAGGCAGATTGGATTCGTCTGAGGTTTGCGGACTTCAAAACAGTGGGAGAGTACAACTCCAGGTTGCACCGGATTTGTACCATTCTTCAGCTGTGTGGGACCAGTACCACCGATCAGCAGAAGATAGACAAAACTCTCTCCATATTCCATCCGGACAACATCCAGTCCTCACGAAACTTTCACCGGGAAGGATTCATGGAATGCAGCGCTTATTGATGCTCTCCATGTGGCCGAGTCGCGGGATAATGTTCTGAAAAATAACTTCTCCGCGCAACCCTTCGAGGGGGGCCCAAGTCATGAGGCTAATGCCGGTGCCTACAAGGTGCGCAAGCCCATCCACAAGAAGCAAGGCAAGAAGGGCCCCAACTCCTCCAACCCGGCCAAGCAACGCAAGGTGGGCAAGGGGGAGGCAAGGCCCCAGGACTGCTTCTGCTGTGGCTCCAACACTCACTTCTTCAGGCAGTGTTTGGCCCCTAAGCACGTCGTGGACGCGTTCAAGGCCAACAAGAAGGCGCGCGAGACGCACCTTGTCCAGGTTGAGGCACCACTAGCGCCCGGAGCGGCGCCTGTGCAGAACGTCGCGCCCGTAGTGGCGCAGGACGTAGCACAAGTGGCAGCACCTTCGGCGGTTCCCACGAATGCCGCTGTGCCCATGGAGGTCGAGCACGTTGTGCCCCCGCCTCAGCTAGACATCTCTGCTGCCTCGATGATGATAGCCAACAAAGAGAAGCTCAACGATCTTGAGATACAGGCTGAGATTGATGGTTTCTTTGCAGAATCCACCTGAGCTCCTTTTTGTTGTGATGATTTCTTTTCCACAAATAATCTGATATAATTTTTCGATATGGTTGTAAGCTCTATGAGAGCATAACATTTATTTGTTTTCGGTGATTGGATGACGTTTATTTCATTCATTTATTCCATTATTTGGTTGTGTTATGTTCTGAAATATTTATGTGTTTTACTTACTTGATGTAGTATCTTCCTTGCTCCATTATATTAATTAAGCACTATATTTTAGAACGCGTGTGGCGCCCAAATGGAGGAAACGTGCCTTGCTGATAGCGGCACCACAAATACCATCTTGAGAGAAACAAAGTATTTTGAGTCTATTACCAAAAACCCTGGTAACATAATGACGATCGCCGGCTGCGATCGAAATGTAGTTGGCTCCAGAAGAGCAACTATCATACTCCCAAATGGAACAACTCTGATCATTGAAGAGGCATTGTTGTATCCGGAGTCGACTCGTACTCTCTTGAGTTTTAGAGAGATCCGCGCAAATGGTTTCCATGTAGAAACCGATGATGATGAGAATGGAAAGGAGTTCCTACTCATTACCAAGCGCGACGAAAATGGTAAACATGTTATCGAAAGACTCCCTTCATTAGCTACTGGGTTGTACTATACTAAGATAGTAGCACCACCTATTTACACCACCCTTAAGACTGTCTTTAGAAGCTCTGAACTATTCTGCCTTTAGCATGATAGGTTAGGCCACCCCGGTCTTAGGATGATAAGAAATATAATTAACAACTCGAATGGTCATAATGTTAATGTAGAAAAAATCCCGAATCCCGATGATTTCGTGTGCTCCGCATGCGCTACGGGAAAATTGATCATTAGACCGCCCCCCCCTAAAGGTGAAGGATGAACTCCCCGCGTTCTTGGAACGTATTTAAGGGGATATATGTGGTCCAATTCAGCCCCTCTCAAGGCCGTTTCGGTACTTCATGGTGCTCATCGATGCTTCCTCTAAATGGTCCAATGTTTGCCTGCTGTCAACAAGGAACCATGCTTTTGCAAAGTTGATCTCTCAGATCATACAAATAAGGAATAAATTCCCTGATTATCGTTTAAAGTCTATTCGAATGGACAATGCCGGAGAATTTACTTCAAAGGCATTCTATGATTATTGCATGGCAACAGGAATCAAACTTGAGCACTCTGTACCGCATGTCCACACTCAAAATGGAATTGCAGAGGCATTGATTAAAATGATTAAATTCATTGCCAGACCACTCTTTCAGGGTTGTAATTTACCAACTACATGTTGGGGACACGCGGTGTTACACGCCGCTAATCTCATCAACTTTCGACCATCGGCCTACAACATCCACTCTCCTATCCAACTTGCGCAAGGGTCGGCACCGAAAATTTCCCACCTACGTAGGTTCGGCTGCCAAGTATATGTACCTATACCACCACCCAGCGATCAGCAATGGGACCGTTCTGTAAGTCGGGGATATACGTTGGTTATGAGACTGTGTCCATAATCAGGTTCTTGGACCCTTTGACAGGTGACTGTCACACGACCTGTTTTCCTGACTGCATTTTTTACGAGGATCTTTTTCCGACTTTGGGGGGGGGAGGTAATCAACCCCTGGATGACAAAAGTCGAGAAATCACGTGAAAAGCCACGGGGATCCACGCTCATGACCCGCGCACTGTTGAGACTAATAAAGAAGTCCAAAAGATACTAGATTTGCACTCCCTAGCGAATCAACTGCCTGATCATTTTAGTGATTTAAATATTATGACAAAGTCGCATGTGCATGCACGCAATGCACCGGAAAGGGTTGAAATACCGAAGAAAAATGATGGTATACCCGCTCCCGTTCCAAGGCCTAAGAGGACGCGGAATCCGGTTTCTCAAATCCCAAGTACCCGGGGACACCCGAAGAAAGAGGATAAGAGAGATTTATTACAGTCTGCCCCTGTTGAGGGGAGCCAGTTGAGACCTGGCACAAGTACGGATATTTCAGTGCACGAATTTTTGGACTTGAATTTTCCTATATCGAAAATACCCAGCGAAGTTGTGTGCGCACACATCGGAGCGGGAAAGCTAAAAGACCTAGCTCCTGGATTGGGAAATCCGGTGGAGCAAGAGGATGTGCCTGATGCACTCCATGATGAAATGGCCATTAACTATGTTAATTCGGGCGAGTCATACAACCGAGCCATGGAAAATGTCGACGTTAATTTTGCCAAGAAAATTGCCTCAATCATAGATCTTGACCCTGAGCCTAACACACTCGCTGATTGCAAGAAAAGGTCGGATTGGAAAGATTGGCAGAAGGCAATTACTGCTGAATTATTATCGTTAAACAAAAGAGAGGTATTTGGACCTGTTTGTCTAACTCCTCCCCACATTCGCCCCGTTGGCCATAAGTGGGTTTTTGTTCGAAAGAGAAACGAGAATAATGAAGTAGTAAGGTACAAAGCAAGGCTCGTTGCTCAAGGTTTCACTCAGCGACCAGGTGTCCACTTTGAGGAAACTTACTCCTCGATCATGGATGGAATTACCTTTAGATACTTGATCTCAATGGCAGTAAACATGGACTTAAAAATGAAACTAATGGATGTTGTCACCGCTTACCTATATGGTAACTTGGATTCGGACATATACATGAAAGTACCAGAAGGTATCCCTGTCCCGAACCAGGATAGAGGAAACAAGAGCTTATACAGTGTTCGGCTTAAGAAGTCATTGTATGGACTAAAACAGTCAGGTAGGATGTGGTATAATCGTTTAAGCGATTACCTTCATCAGAAGGGCTACGCGAGCAATGAAGATTGCTCATGTGTTTTTATACGGAGATCCCAGGATGGTTTCTGTATTATCTCGGTGTACATCGACGATTTGAATATAACCGGTACACCTGACGATATTGAGGAAGCGAGTTCCTACCTGATGTTGGAATTCGAGATGAAAGACTTAGGCAAAACCAAGTTCTGCCTGGGTCTACAACTTGAGCATTCCCCTGTTGGGATTCTAGTTCACCAGTCGGCCTACACCCAGAAGGTGTTGGAACGATTTGGGTTTGAAAAGGCATATCCTTCTAAGACCCCGATGGTCGGAAGATCTTTGCAAAGAAGACAAGGACCGTTCAGGCCTAAAGAAGAGGGGAGGAAATTGGGACCGAATTCCTACTTAAGTGCATTATGACTTATGTACCTCGTAAATTGTACACGGCCGGATATTGCATTCGCCGTCAATTTGCTTGCAAGGTATAGTTCTAAGCCTACCAAGAGGCATTGGAAAGGCGTTAAGGACATCTTTAGGTACATACAAGGGACAAAGGACCTTGGCTTGTTTTACCAAAAGAACCAAGACCTATCTGTTGTAGGCTGTGCAGATGCTGGCTACCTTTCGGACCCGCATACATCCAAGTCGCAGACTGGATATGTTTTCCTTTGTGGTGGAACAACGATTTCCTGGAAATCGCCTAAGCAAACTCTTGTGTCAACTTCGATGAACCACTCGGAAATCATAGCATTATATGAAGCATCACAAAAATGTATATGGCTTCGACGAGTAGTCAGCCACATCCAGATGTCATGTGGGCTGAACACCGTACAAACCCTAACAATTATCTATGAAGATAATACCGCTTGTGTTGCACAAGTCCAGACGGATTACGTGAAGAGTAATCTCACAAAGCATATAAACCCCAAGTTCTTCTATGCACATGAACTGCAAAAGATGAACGAAGTGAAAGTCTTGCATACTAAGTCATGTGAAAATCTCGCTGATTTGTTCACTAAATCATTGCCAGCATCTTCTTTCGAGAGATGTGTCCGTGGGATCGGCATGATGAGACTTAGGGAGATGCAAGGTTCAGGGGGAGAATCTTCACAAACTCATCGTTGAAATCTTGATCACGATGATTGAGTGCTTAACTTTATAGTTAAGTGAATTGTACTCTTTTTCCCTTAGTGAGTTTTTATGAAGTTTCTCACATGAGGTTTTTAATGAGGCAATTCGTGCAACATAGCAAGAAGTATACCATGTGCATTTCTCCATATTTTTCCCACTGTTTTTTTTGGAGTTTAAGCTATGGTTATACAGATAAGATACCCAGGGAGGGTGTTGGGAAACTGGGCTGGTAGAGGCCCATTCGGTGTGGCCTCTACCAGGTTATGGTTAGCCCATGTGGGTATCCTATCCCCTTAGTCTATAAATAGAGGAGCAATCATTGTACGGGAGTTTACCGAGAGAAAGATTAATAAAGTTTCCCCCTATTCCCTGTGTCATTTTCTTGTGTAATCTTGTGTGCCTTCGACTCTAGTCTTCTTCCTTGGATGTGGAGCAGCCTCGGGACCGGCCAGCCGGCAGGGGATGTTCAACAGGAAGCAGGGCTCACGCAAGTCGGCAGGAAGTTGGGGTCTTCGGAATTGATCAAGAAAACTGCCGGCAACAGGTAACTGCTCGACTACTCTATTATTTCGTGGTCGTCAATCTAAAATTCTCAATCCAGTGAGTGATTGTTCTTTCTTTTTACGGCACTTGCAGTTGCTTTATTTTGTTGTGTCAGTTTGCTGGTTTGTCGGTGGAGGAGACAAGTTAGTCAGACACTCAGACTCGGAGCCTTTGAGTTGTGCTAATTTGCTACAGCGTTCAGGTCATCAGGTGTCCTCTCTGCTTGTAAAAAAGTTCCATCTCGTTGGAGGCTCGGGGATTTGTTAGCATGCTATTTCTCTCTTTTTCATGCGTTATAGCTTCTATGATAATTTGTTTGGAACAAAGGCAAGAAAATTTATCGGATATATGATTTTAATGAAAAATTATCGGTCTTTATGACTTCATAATAATTTATCCATTCATGTACGGAATAAATAAAATTACTCTGTTGGGCCCATTGTCGAGTTCGCCCCTGGGCCTTTCAAATCCTAGAGCCGGCCCTGGTAGTGATGCACACTTGAATGCGTGTGATCTTTAGATGATCGGGTGTTCCGTTCATAGAACGATCGGGTTGTGCCGTCGATCGTGTGCACTTGATTGCGTGCAATCTTTAGAGGATCAGTTTATTTTTCATTAATAAAAGCTGATCGGGTTGGATAGTCATCGTTGTGGTGGTTGCTCCCGTCCTGACCAAACTAAAAAAAATGGAGATTGCATGTCAAACAGGAACCGTGGGATCAGCTGGAAAGTGTGTGTCAATTACCTGTTAAATGTGCCCCCTTTGATCATTCAATGGTGATGAGCCCCTGTTGGCGATGAGGGATCGCATCGACTCAAAGCTGCCTGGCGAGGATAGGGCGGCGGAGTGGCTGAAGAAGACACTGCCGCGTCCAGGGAGGACTACAAGCGGCTTGCAACAAGATAGCCGACCAAAAGGTCGTGCCTGGCGAACCCAGGCCACGGATCATATGGACGCTGCTTTGGTTTGGCGATGCGAGAACAAGGGGGATTCACTCCTGTCAATTTCTCTGACATGAATCAACCATGAAAGTGAAGTGCCCATGAAATTCTTCTGATGAACCGGACAATGATAAGATCGGAGCTGTGGATTAGCTGGGCGAGCAATGAACTAATCAGCGGCTACACAATGAGACAACGTGGACACTTGTATTCGGAGGTTCTTCCAATGGGGATTTTGGCAAGAAGGAACCGACCGATCAAGATTTTTGGTCTGGTTCACCGATTTGTTTTTGCAACTCGTACTCAAGGTATGTGTTTTTTCTCTAGTTAGATAGGATACAAACTTTTCCAAGATTTCTAGATACCTTTGATTCCTAGTTAGATAGAAATCACCTTCATATCTTAGATAAAAAATAAAATAAAACCATATTCACCGTGCTGTTGATTTACTTTGATTCCTGGATTTCCTTGTAAGTATGCCGGTATATCCTGTTTTCATTTAACTCACACTCATGTCCATGCCAAAAACTGTATACAAAACACATTCAACGATAATGACTTCTAAATAACTGACACATCAACAATTCATACTTGAGCTAGACATTCTTTTGATACATCTGAATTTTTGTCAAGAGCATATCAAAACATCTAAGACTAAAGAACAATTCTAAGTTCATCGTCCCTCTATATCGGTAATAGTATAACCATTCACAGACGTTTGGATCTTCGGTTCAATGCTTTCGTGCACAAAATAAGCAGGGCGGTTGGGAGCTGGAAGTGTGGTACTTCCATTCTATAGGACAAACACAATAGATGACATGAGTGGCCTATCATCCGGGTTTTCTTGGACACACAACATTGCTACATGGGCACATAACAAAACTTCATCTGGCGAACAAGTATCCATGATAGATGAGTCTGGCAATTCACCAGTCTTACCTTCATTCCACATACTCCATGACTGCAAGAACCAAAAATATATCAATTTTCAATTTGTTTGTCAACTAAGATGCTTAAAACATTTGCTCCATTTTTATAAATAAAACTTGAGAGAAGTCTTGTTGTGCTCACATAAACTGTGAGGCTAGGAAAGCCTGTTTGATTATTGCTGCAGTGTCTTCTTAAACCAGTTACAACCTCGAGTAATAACACGCCAAAGCTATAGACGTCGGATTTGGTAGAGAAGACTCCTTCCATTGCATACCCAGGAGCCATGTAGCCACTGCTTGATCATTTGAAATGTAAAGTTATAGAATGTGGAGCTAAATATATTGATAAGTTAAAATGAACTTTATTCTTATGGCTACTCACTATGTTCCTACAACATGTTGGGTATTTGCATTCTGTTGGTTATCACGAAAGGTCCTCGCCATACCGAAATCTGCTATCTTTGGTTTCATCTCTGCATCTAGCAAAACATTTCCATCTTTAAGATCTCTATGAATTATGGTCAGTCTTGAATCTTGGTGGAGGTAAATAAGCCCCCTAGCTACACCTTTGATTATATTAAACCGTGTTTCCCAATCAAGCAACAATTTTCTTGATTCATCTGTAAAATCAAAGGAATATTAATAAAAAAATGATTTAATTGTTAAGGGAATTAGTTGTATTGCAACAATATGTACCAAAAATGGTAGCATCTAATCCCCTTTGAGGTAGATACTCGTAAATCAATAGTTTTTCATCTCCCTCCGCACAACATCCAAGAAGTCGAACCAAGTTTCTATGCTGCAATTTGGCGATTATAATTACTTCATTGTTGGATTCCTTTGTTCCTTGTTGAGACTCCTTACTTAGCCTCTTGATAGCAACTTCTTGGCCACCTAGCATTCCCTAGAGAGTTCTAAAGTTAATTCTTGATGTAAGTTTTTTTTGCATGAACCACTCATTTCCAATGGTTTTAGAATGGATCTTAGGTAATTACCAAACAAGTTATGTACCTTGTAAACTTTGCCAAAGCTTCCTTGTCCAATCATAGATGCGTCAGAGAAATTGTCCGTTGCTCGAGCAATTTCCTCAAGTCTTGCAAACAGAAATTCATGATCGTGTGGAGGGTTTCCGTCCACATGGTCAGAAAAGGCACTCATATCATGCAATGAAGCATTATTGTGGTTTCTCCCTCTTTTAGTCTTGTCTGCCCGACAAATTTAGAGTTATTTCGTCTCTAACAGGTATACAAAATATCATACTCATACGTATATAAAAAGTAAAGGTTCTAATTCATACACATAAAGGGGTACTCTTTGTTTACTATTTCCTTTATAAACTCACAAAACAATACTCCATATGTTCCACAATATAAGCTAATTTAGCAAGCTGTTTTAGTTTACTAAATTAGCTTATATTGTGAAACAGATGGACTAGCAAATAGCTCACATGATGATTTCTTCATCAGGGAAATGATGGAGCTAACAATATGCGTATGAAGTGGCATATAAGATAAACTTTACGCGGTAGAAAAAAGTCCAAGCTTATCAATTAGACTATTATTTCTTGTAGAACCATTAGATTTACCTTTGAATTTGAACCATGCCAAGAAAAAGCATATGAGTACCAGTAGACTGCTTCCTAAAACTGGCAGCACAATCCTCACTGCATTTCTCTTTGGTCGGTGGTTACCTGTGCAATACATACATAGCATGGAGATAAATCAAACCATGCAAATACTTCAGTGTAAAACATATAATCTGTATATATAGTACAATACTAGTAGGGATAGAAAGCAGAGATTTGATACCATGTGCTGCATCCAAGCCTGCCAGATGAAGATAGAGCGTGTAGGTGTTGCCGGGTTGTGCGCCATACTGCTTTCCGGCCGGTGGCAATCAACTCCCCGGCCCAGACCAGGCATCTTGTCACGTCTCTCCTCCGGACCTTCCGCTAGCTGCTCAGGTTGGTGTATGCATACGCCAAGCAAGAACAGTTGCGGTTGCACTCGGCCGCACACTCATCGAATGTACTCCTGTCTCTGCCCAAGAGCACAAACCTATCCGGTGGCTTCATTTCCGGCAAGGCTAAGAAGCCGTACTCGCCACACCCTCGCAGCGGCTAGCTCTTTCCGCGGCCGGCACCCTGCCGAGAACTTGCCACCGGCCCGGCCACCACTTCCCGAGGAGCTAGTACCCACGCCGATGTACTGCTGCTCCAGCTCTGGATATGGAGCTCGATCGCTGAAGTAGGTCAGAACGTACCTAGTGTGTGGGGCGCGCCGTCGGAGAGTCTGTAGGTGACGTAGCATCGTCGCTTTCCACAACGGCCATGGCCCTCTTCTTTTCAGCTTCTTGGCCAGCTTCTTCCAGAAGCAAGCTATCCTCGACCAGTTTCTCCCAGAATCTCATCTTCAAAATTCGTTCAAACTTCTTAACTAGTAGTTTCAATGTCAATTTAAAAGTATAAACGATTCTAGCAGATAAGATTCTGAGAAAAGCTGGTCGAGGATAGCTTTTGGAAGAAGCTGGCCAAAAAGCTGAAAAGAAGGGGGCCTATGTAGATAATGACCCCTACGGTGCCGTTCCCTTGGTGGTTCTTACGATCGCCAAAAACCATGTCTCCCGTCCATGGGGCGCCACGGACCGCTGGTTGCGTCCCATCCCAGAGGGTTATTTGGAGGGACGTGACTGGGTCGAAGCCGTAGGAGAAGCGCCCTGGTGAGGGGTCACCGGGGCTCTTCCAAGATACTAGGCGCTCATCGTCGCGGTTGCCGTGCTTGTTGTACTTCATCCGGAGCTTCATGCTGGGGAGAAACGTGCCGGTGTGGTGGTCGAAGCTCTGCCACAACGCAGTGCCGTTTGATGACCGGATAACGAGGTTACCGGTGTTGAGCAGAAACACCGTCAGGGGAGACGAGCTCAGGGCAGCAGCGACGTTGCCTGTCGTCCAAAGGACACGGCAGCCGTTGTTGTCCGATAAAACAAGATTGGAGGTGTTAGTGAAGGAGAGCATCAGTGCGGTGCTGTTCGTGGCAGGGGTTTCTCTGTTGGCGACCCACACCACGGTAAGCTCAGGGATGGCGTTATACCATATGCCTAGGTACAGACTGGCCGGTGTGGAGTTGGAGGGGTTAAAAAAACCAAAAGCAAAGGCACCGCCATCAGAGACGATGGTGGTTCTAGGAGAGAGCGGCTTGCCAGGGACAAGCCGGTAGTCACTCGCGCCGAATGGAAGGAGGATTAGAAAGGCCAGCACTACGGTTCGGCAGGCGAGAGTGCCCAAGTAGTGACTGAAACTTTAAGCTATGTACTCCCCCGTTTCAAAATATAAGATGTTTTAGCTTTATGAAACAAATGTATGTAGACTACTTTTAGTATATAAGTTCACTCGTGTTTGGAGTAAATCTACATACTAAAACAAGTCTAGATACATTTTCTTCACAAACCTAAAACATCTTATATTTTGAAACGAAGGGAGTACCAAGTAGTGACTGAAACTTTAAACTAGTCATACCTAGATACAGATGCATGAGCAGAGGACGACGATGTCTTTCCATTCTAATATGTAGATGTGATTATGTGTAGTGTTCTGAATTTCTTTGTGTCATCTTTGTAATGGCTTACCCTTTTTTTACCGACAAGGCGTAGCAGCATGAATTGTATCAAAGGAAAGAATTAGCAACATGATTAATGGAGTGCATCTTCATATCGAGGCAGTTGTGCATCTACTCGAACTAGGCTTTCGTCCCGCTTTATAAATAAAGTCAAACAGCCAAACCGATACAAAGTGATGAGGAGTTTCTCTTACAAGCAGATCAAAGATAAATTGTAAAGCCTAGGAAGCAACTAGCTTGCCACCAAAGACGACGAGGCTAGGGGGACCGGAGCTCCACAACAACGCCTCCAAGAAGGTAACGACGCCCCAAACGCCGTCGCCGAGACCATAGGGGTCTAGGGTTTTCACCCGGAGCCCTACTTGGGGTGAGAGTAGCCACAACAACGCCCCAAGAGGGTCACGGCATCCACGGGCATCGTCGTTGTTGGCGCCGAAGCGCTGGGCTTTCGCCTAGAAAAACTTTCGCCACTAGTGGTACCTCAAACCAGCACCATGTTTCGAGCCGAGCTTCCAGCCGCGATCTGGGTGCTGCCACCACCAGGAGCCCCCGAAGCCCCTTCCTTGCCACCCGCATGGACCAAAGAGAAGGGACACCACCACTGCAATGCCGCCCCACCGTCGAGACACGCATGCAGTCCACCTTCCGGGGCCGCTGCCCCGGCATCCACGAACTCGCAACAAGGCGCCCATAAGCGTCACACCACAAAGCCGTCGTGAAGGGCACAGTATGGCGGCATCGGGTCAGCAGGTGTCAGGCCACACAGCTGCCTAGGGGAGGGGACCCGCCCTCCATGACTATCACTATGGTGATTGCCGTCTGACACAAGAAAAGCAAAAGGCCTGGTAGCCGCTTGTTGTTAAAGAATCCTGGCCGCCGGCCTGTCATTGCCACCTCACACAGGCCTTAAGGTGCCAAGCCGTCCACCAGTGAGCCGCCCTAGGCCGCCAAGCTGCCGTGGCTCGCCCAAAGATAAGCCGGCGTCGAGCCGGAGCGCTTCACCGGCGTAGCAGTGCCAGGCCGCCGGCCCTGCAGCCACTCGTTAGCCGCGCTGCCCTGCAACCCGCGACTGCCGCGCCGCCGCCGGACGAGCTCGCCACCATTGCCATGCCGCACCGCCGCCAGAAGAGCCAGCCTGCGCGGCCCCCAGCACCGGGTAGAAGAAGACCCGCCGCCGCCGGACCGCATGGGCTTAGCCGGGGGCGCTCGCCGACGGCGGCGGGGGAGGAGGAGGAAGAAGGCGGTGGGCGCTAGGGATCGCGTCTCCGTCGCCCTCCCGGGGGGCGACGCGAGACGCAGGTTTTTTTTTTCAACAGTTGTGCATCTACTTCCTTATGTTTTTGCGCAAGCCCAGAAACTCACCATTATTCCATGTACTCCCGTTGTGGGAGGCGCCTCCAAAGACGATCACCATGGAATTGAAGCGAAGACAAGGACAACGCAGAGAAGATAAACCCCGATAATGGGGCACAAGTTGCCCTTGTTGGCGATCCGTGACACTCAAGGTAGAGAGATGCTTAGAGGACCGTCGAGTAGACCGATACTCAGATTGGGCCCGAGAAGGGACTCATCGGCGTAATAACTACAGCAACTCTGGGCCACCCCTAAAAAGAAAGGCAATTCTGGGCTGCCGCGTGGACCATCTCCGGATCGGACTGGGCTCACGTAGTCATAACACGTCCAGCTTTCCTCAAAAAGAAAAAACAATCACGAGTCTACTCGGAAAAAAATTACATTGGAGTCCTCGTCCTCGGCGGCGGCGGCGGCGGCGGAATCAGATGGGTAAGGCCGCGATGCGGGCGGCGGACGGCGCGAAGGCTCCATCGTCCTTGGAGGACAACAACCAGCAGTGGCTGAGGTCCATGCGGGACCGCGTCGACTCGGAGCTGGCCGGCGAGGAGAGGGCGCCGGAGTGGCTGAAGAAGACCCTGCCGCGCCTGGAGGACTACAAGCGGCTCCACCGCAAGAGCGCCGACCCCAGTCCTGTCTCGGCGCGACGACGAGATGCCCGATGTGTCGAAGCTCTAGACGAGGCGGCCAGTGAACCAGTAAACCAGTCGCCTCACCAGTTACTGACCGCTCCATTTGGACTGAGCCGCCACTGGATCAGGCAGTGACGGAGATAGAGGTCCTCAAAGGCAGGGCCGAGGAGTTGAGCAAGTGTTACCTAAGCTACAGTAATATCACCGACTCCGCTGATCATGATGCAGACACAGGCTTCCAGCCGGGGGGGCCACTGGAGTAATAGCAGCGGACATGCTCGTCAAGGCAAGAAATGCCGCAAAGATGCACCAATGCCCAGGTGATCTCGCTGAGTTGATCACCAAGAAGAATGATGACATTCGACTGGTTTAAGTGTGGGGGACATGTGGCGACGCGTTGGGATAATATCCATCATCAGGAAGGCGTACAATGACCCAGAGATCTGCCAAAACTTCACCTGTCGTGCATGGGTGAAGGTCATGCATCCTTTCAACCCCTGCGAGTTCGTCCGGCTGTTGATGGCTCAAGTCTACGCGAACTCTTGTGAGAAACAAGGAGCCGACATTGGCGTGCAGGTCCTGACCAAGATGCAGGCCAAGCAAGAAGAAATCCTCAAAGACTTTGTGCAAGAAGTCAACAGTAAGATTTACCTCATCGTCTTGGAAGGCCTGGCCAACATGGTAGATTGGGATTCTATCAGAACATTCCTTCCTGACATGAAGAATGGCAGCCAGATCATCGTGTCCACGCAGCAATTCGAGATAGCAAGTTTGTGCATCGGGCTTTCTTACGAACTATTAGAGCTGAAGCAGTTCTCCGTTGAGCATTCTGTTTGTGCCCTCTTCAAGGTAATGAAGCCTAAAGCATCATGCCCACGTGTTACTTTTTTTTAAGATGCCTTTTGTTTTTGTTGTTCTACTCTTGGTCGGTTTGAACATCAACATTATAATCAAATTGATTTATGTTGGCAGCTCAAGGACAAAGTGGAGGACATTGGGTCCAAACCTGTCACGCACCAGCATCCGGCGCCTGCCCCAACCGTGCACAACATGCTCATCAAGGCAAGGGATGCCACAAAGATGCACCAATGCCTACCCGATCTCACCGAGTTGATCACCAAGAATGATGATGACATTCGGGTGGTTTCGGTGTGGGGGACATCGGGCGACGTTGAGATAACATCGATCGTCAGGAAGGCGTACAATGACCCAAAGATCTGCAAAAAATTCTCCTGCCGTGTATGGATGAAACTCATCCACCCTTTCAACCCCCATGAGTTCTTCCGGGGGTTCATGGCTCAAGTCTATGCAAACTCTTGTGAGGAAGGAGCAGGCATTGACATGCAGGTCCGGACCAAGATGAAGGACAATCTACAAGAAATCATCAAGGACTTTGTGCAAAACGTCAGGTATCAGGCTTACCTCGTCGTCTTGGAAGACCTGACCAGCATAGCAGAATGGGATTCTATTAGAAAATTCCTTCCTAACACGAAGAATGGCAGCCGGATCATCGTGTCCACGCAGCAATTCGAGATAGCAAGCTTGTGCATTGGGTTTCCTTACGAGATATTGGAGCTCAAACAGTTCTCTACTGAGCACTCTGTTTATGCTCTTGTTAAGAAGGTAAAGCTTGGAGCATCATGAATTACTTTCAGGAATTACCTACTCTTTCTTTGCTTTCTCACCAGTTAATTTGGATATTAATATAGCCTCATATGCATACCTTTGTTCATTATTAAACCCCTATGTAACTACACATTGGAAAATTCAGGGCTCATTTTTACCTTTTGGAAAAAGGAACCATTTAATCCAAAGGAATCTCATAGGATTCATGGATAATTTGGATCCTCGAAAAGTTTACCCTACATAAGTTGTTTGATCCGTAAGATTAGAATCCTTCGAAATTATTCTTCAGGATTCCTTTACACATGAGGAAATTCCCATCCACACCAACTGTTTTCAACAATTCCTTCGATTTTCTTGTGGTGTCAAACACTCTCTAATTACACTATTGTTTTATAATCCTATAGGATTCATGTGCACATGACACTCAAATTCCGCATTTTTCCTATTTTTGTGTTTTGAGAATCATGCAAGTCAAAGAGGCCACAAGAATATGCAAAAAGAGTTATATCCTCGAGCCCTCAACATGAATAAAACTGTAAATTTGAGCTGAGGGATATTTACTAGCTGGAGAAATGGAAACTCCTATCAATGAGCTTGATGCAGCACATCCCAATCTGATTTTATGGAAAGTACTCCCTCCATTTTTATTTACTTCGCATTCTAGTTTTGTCAAAGTCAAGCTTTGTCAAATTTTACTAAAAATATAAGAAATAATATCAACATCCATAATAAAGAATCCATATGATATGAAAATATACTTTACGAAGATTCTAATACTAGAGATTTAAATTGTAGATGTTGATGTTCTTTTCTAAATAATTGGTCAAACTTTATAAAAGTTTGACTTTGACTAAACCCAACACGCAAAGGAGGGAGTAGAGTACTTCAGAGGCTTCAGATATTTTGACTATCAACACACTTATATGTATGGGCAGATCCTTGCGTATTAATTAATTTTTGTCTCCCCGTGTTCAGGATTCTCATGGCAATGGAGATAAAAGCTTGATAAATCGAATGGCGAGTGCAGTGAATCGAACTTCTCCCTATGAAAACATATTGTCCCCTGAAGAGGAAGAAGCTTCTGACTGGATGGAGAACTCTTCCCTTGTTGGACGCGAGTCACAAATAAATGAACTTCGTGAATATCCTGCAAAGGCATCTAATAACTGTCCAAAAGTTCTGTCGGTGTGGGGCGTAGCTGGTGTTGGGAAATCAGCTCTTGCCAGGAACTTGTACTATGACAGAATGCTTGGCAGCAAGCAATTTAACAAGTATGGTTGGGTGGATATATCGTATCCATTCAATTTAAGAGACTTCTGTCGGAGCCTACTGAAAGGTTTTCATTCAGGAAAAGACCCTGTCGAAGATTGTCGCCATCTTCTGGAACATTATCAGTGCTTCATTGTTATTGATGGTCTCATGTCGAAAAAAGAATGGGACATAATTCAAACTGCCTTGGTATCTAGAACTTCTAGAAGCACTATAGTTGTCATCACAACGGAAGCAACCATAGCCACATATTGCACAAATAACGAAGGGCTCATGTTTAATGTAAAAGGTCTAGAAGTTGATGCAGCCTTTGATCTCTTGAAAACGGAGGTGTGTTTCCTCACGATCATTTAATTTCATGCATGTCATCAATGAGTATGGATTTTCCCTCTTCACTCAAGGAGATCAATGTCAGCCTTATTGATTTACTTTCAACGTATATTGCATAGTATTATTGAGCACATGCCATGTGTTTCAGAAGGGGGAGACTTTCTAAAAGTATGAAGAAAAAATACATAAAAGTTCATCTTAATATTTATTTTTGAGAATATGTTATTATTATGGAGTTGGCATTAAACGGTGTTATGGAAACCATGTCAACTGGGAGTAATATCCAAAAGTGTCACAGATCCTTATGCAAGATAAAGTGATGATATTATTCCTCTTTCCTTCCTTCCCCTTATTTTCACTAGCATTTAGCATTTATAGTTTAGAATATGAGGATGGATAATTCGATTTAATTTGCAGTATTCTCCTGATTTGATATATTCATGCTCATGTCCTTTTTTTTAGATAGCTCTGATATATTCGTGTTCATGTCATTTGTTTTTAGATAGCTCACTTTATCTTATGTGACCGAAACATCAGAATCCAATGTAATTTACCTTTACCATATTAGTTGACGTTAATATTAAATTGATTGACCAATAGGTACAGAAGAAGAATCCGCTAACCTCTATAGATCACAAAGATATGGAGCTAGAAGAACTTATTTTGAAGTGTGGAGGTCTTCCCAAAGTAATAGTTGCTGTAGCAGGCTTTTTCGCAAATACACATGAACACAAATTGAAGAATATTGTTCATTCTTTGAATGACAAATTTATGGCCCATATGGAGACCAACCCGGAGTTTGCTAGTCTACGTGGTCTATTTGGTTGGATGCATTCCATCATATTAAACCCTCCAGATTTCCTGAAGCCATGTATCTTCTACCTGACAATTTTTCCTCGAAACCACATCATTCGGAGGAGGCGACTAGTAAGGCGATGGGTCGCAGAAGGCTATTCCAGGGGAAATGCAGAGGAGAATGGGGAGAAGTTCTTCTCCGAGCTCCTTGCACTAAGTATATTCCAGGTACCAATAGTCACCTCTTCATTGAACGCCACTACAAGCTCCCTGGCATTTTACCAGGTCAATGGTTTCATTCGTGAGTATATCATCTCACATCACATGGAAGAGAACTTTGTGTTCGAATTGGGGGGCTCATGTGACCAAACAACCCAAAGCACTGGGCGTCACCTTATCATATTGACAAGCTGGGTCAGAGATAGAGTTGTGTTCGAGAACATTGACTTCTCACGGCTACGATCGTTGACGGTGTTTGGCAAATGGGAATCATTCTTCATCTCTAAAAGTATGAAGTTACTTCGGGTGCTTGATCTGGAGGATGCATCAGGTGTAACTGATGGTGATCTTGAGAACATGGTGAAACTGCTGCAGCGCCTGAAATTCCTTTCTCTGCGAGGCTGTCGAGATATCTACCATCTGCCCAATTCATTAGGTAACCTGAGACAGCTTCAGACACTAGATGTCAGGAACACCTCCGTAGTCACCCTACCAGAGAGCATTACCAAGCTACAGAAGCTGCAGTACATTCGTGCTGGCACGAGAGATGTCCCAGCACCTGTTTCATCGAGATGGTTGCCTGGGTTCTGTAGATCTAGTCGTCAAATAGTCGGTGTCCAGGTGCCTATAGGGATTGAGAAACTGACAGCATTGCACACGCTTGGTGTCATCAATGTCAGTGTGTCAGGAGGGAAAACCATGGTGAACTCACTAAATAAGCTCACCCAGCTGCGCAAGCTCGGAGTTTCCAGCATTACCAAGAATAACGTCAAGAAGTTCTTCTCCGCAATCTCAGCCCATCGCCATTTAGAATCCCTGTCAGTGAGGCTTGACAAGGACAATCCAGGTTGCTTGGATGACATTTCTCTGCTTTGGGAGAACCTACAGAGTCTTAAACTCTATGGAATTCAGGAAAAGTTGCCGGAGTGGACAGACCAGCTTAGCAAGCTTAAGAAATTGCATTTGGAGATGTCCACTTTAATGCAAAGTGACTTAGAGCCGATTGCACAGCTACCGGAACTATGTATTCTACGCCTTCGTTTCAAGCAGATTCAAAATGGTGATCAGCTCCAATTTTGTGTCCAGCAGTTTCTCGGTCAAGATTGCGAAGTACCCACTTACACAAAGGTCAAAATCCTCGAGATTGCTTGCACATCCAGCATATTATCTGTGACTTTCGGATCATTAACAATGAAAAATCTGGAGCTTCTCAAGGTTGACTGCTCCAGTGGGTCGTCATATCAGCTTACTGGCCTGAATTATCTGTCTGAACTGAAGCAAGTCCTGCTTAAGGGTACCGACGATGAAGAAATCAAGACAGACCTTGAGAACCAGCTTCTCAACCACCCGAGGAGGCCATCTGTGAAGCTGGAGCAACCACCACGTTCCTCCTGAAGGGCCGGGCCACTAATTGTCTCCGTTTATCTCCATGTTTGTTATTTTCGTACCACTAGCTTGATCCAGTTATTGCAATTAATCGCTGGTTGGTTTCTCTAACTAGTAACCGTGCACGTGCAACATACGTCTCATAATCTGCAATGAAATATCTATTTTGAATTTTATTTCTTTGTTAGCAATTTTTTACCAAGTTGCTTAAATGTGTCGCATACCCCACAATATGAGCACGCGGGTAACACATAATCCTTACATATGTCATCACATAAATGTATAATAATTCGTTATAGAAGTAGTTAAGAAATAATAACTAAGCAAAATTATCTACTATATATTCTTTGATGATGTTTATTTCTTGAGGATCCATCTATTTATGTGCTCTATATACCTGGTCAAAAACATCGAACAAAATATTTCATGTCCACTATTTCACAAAGTTTAACATCCACAATTACAAATTTTTGATGGTACATATTTTAACATATACAAAAAAAAATCAACAGTTTATAAAAGACATTATTATCAGAAAAAAGGAGTGATAGCAAAAAAAAGAACTCATCCTTATCTTAATAGGACACGTTAACCTCCCACTCTATTCCTTGTCTCCTCAGTCCTCACTCTATACCACTCGTCCTCTCCCCTTCCATTATCTCACCGACGGAGGTAAATGGCAGCTCACGACGCCCCCGGCTCTCGCTATGGTCCGACTTCTTCCTCCTCCCTAGAGTTGGCCTCGACGACTTCTAGCCCCACTGCTGCCGTTCCACCATCGGCGCGAGAGCGTCCTCCCCTTGTTCCCCTCCGCCGGCGCCAGGACCAGTTCCTTCCCTCGTTCCCCTCCACCGGTGCCAGGACCGCCTCCTCCCCTTGTTCCCTTGCGCCGACGCCAAGATCGGGCCTTCCCATGCCTCCCTGTGGCTGTCGGGAGCTCGACCCCCTACCCTTCCTTCCCGCCAATGTTGCAACGGCAGGCCCCTCCCCTGCATCACCGTCGTTCACCTCAGTCCGTGTCGACACCCCTCTCCACCTCGCCCAGTACTGGTAATTTTTCATCCCCTTCGTCTCAATTGTGGTATGTTCATAATATTGTTTGATAGAAAAATGGAAAATAATGAATCGGCATATTGACCGGTTGACACTGTTTGGTAAATGGTAATTTGTCCATCCAACAGTGAAACATAGCCGTGCATGAAAATGGTGGATTTCTCTAACTGATTAGATATTGTTTTATAATAAGGGTGGCTCGTACGTGATGGTGGATTTCTCTAACTGATTAGATATTGTTTCATAATAAGGGTGGCTCGTACGTGCATGAAAATGGTAATCGGTTTTCATTTTCTCTAATATTGTGATATATTCATAAAATTTACTTGTAGATATTGTTTGATAGAAAAATGGAGTAAGTGAATCGGCACATTGTGGTATCTTCATCTGCGGTGAATAACTGACTCTAACTGGAGGGTTAATTTGGCCAGACTAACATCCAATAATGTTGTAGTATTGGAGTTATTGTCGGCGTCTTTGAGAGCTGAATATACAGTCAGGAGAAGGAGCATATTCAGGCAAATGGTCAATGCACGTTCATTCAAATGGTCTATGCATCACTATAATCTGGAATTTTTGTTCTATAAATGAAGTTTTGATTTAAGATTTATTTGTTAATATTGTTACCATGTGCTTGTAATATATATTGAGGAACTTTGCAGCTGAAATGGTACCTATACATTGCTAATTAATATTCTTAAAAGTAACAAGCTTGAATAGATTCAGCATGATTCCTGCACTTGCAACTTTTAATGGTTGATGTCTGCTATAATTATCTCTTTCTTTCTGGATGTTTTTCTTTAATCTTGCTAATCAAATGATATCCTTTCACTATATATATCCTTGTTGAGAAATGCACCTATTTTCCTCTATTAGATTTAGTTTTATGAGTTTTATCATATGCACAGCTCACAAGTTCCATTATTGTTATACTGGGTATCGTGCGGAAGATAAGGTGGGAAGGTCGGATATATATCCAAATTCTGAAGTATCCTAATGGGGTCGAAATATCTTCCCATCATAGCGAATGAAAATAATGCATCTAACTGAAATGCTCCCCCGGTGTGTATGAAATCTTTCTGTTCAGTTATTGCTGTGGATGGATGGCATTTTTTTAGTTTTTGATGGAGCTAACACATATGTGTGGTTGCATTCCATCCATGATATTCACATCTTGCAGAAAGGAGTACAGGCATGACTATTATATTGGAACTTGGCAGAGAGCATATGCCTAGTTTTGATATTTTGTTTTATATATTTTTCATATGGAAGAATATCATATTCTAGCAGTCTAGCATAAACAGATCTTTTATTTCGAATTCTTGTCGACCCTTTGAGCAGCTGCTCATGGCATCTTGCATTTAGCCAAAGAGCGGTAACTAATTACTCTCACTGTTTCAAAATATAAGATGCTTTAGCGTTTTTTGACTACACATTATCCTTCTGTTGTAGTTTCTATCCCTAACTGGAGGGTTGATTTTTCTATCACATGAGCTACGTGTTTCTATGTAGTTACAAGTAATCAGATGATTATGTATACCAAGTCTTAAAGAGCTCCCGTTGTTATATTTGCTTGTATCTTGATCTCATTGCACACATATATATGTTTACATGTCAGGTTTGCCTAGTTAAGTGCTAATCTGTATTTTTTCTTTTGGAGATTATTAACCTTGAAAATACGCTTTATTAATTTCATTAAAAGGATGTCTTATCGATTCTGCTCTAGGTGTATTAGCCAATGGTGGTGGCAAAGGAGGATGAGACTACGTGTCAATCAGGTCAGGGGTCTTGACCCAAGGGTTTTACTTGTTCTGCATATTCTTATAGGCACAAAGAACACTATAGCAGGGAGTATAGCTCTTCGATGAAATGGAAAGTTAGTAATTCTACATATTCAGATTGGCCCAATGAACACTACAGCATGGAGTATATTCTGATAATCATGCAAGCAATGGTTTGTTACTGAAAGATTGGGTTGTCACCGTTTGTAGGATGGCGAAGCCAGAGTAGGCGACGGAGAGGCGGCCGCATACCTGACGGTGTGATGCAGGAGGGAGAAGGTGCCGGCGTCTAGTAAGGCGACGATGGAGGTGGAGAGGGCGTCGTCCAGCTTGGAGGCAATGGCTCGTCCAGGAAGGCGGCGAGGAAGGCGGCATCGAGGGCGGACGAACCCCTGACGGTGCGATACAGGAGGACGAACATGCTGGCGTACAGTAAGGCAAGGATGCGGTGGAGAGGACGTCGTCCAAGAAGGCTGCAATGGCGGCGGCGAGGAAGGTGGCAACGACTGCGATGGCGAAGAAGGCGGCAATGGCGCGGTTTAGGAAGGCGGCGATGGCGGCGGCGAGGAAGGCGACAACGGTGTCATCCAAGAAGGCGGCGACGACATTGTCCAGGAAGGCAGCGATTGCGACGGCGAGGAAGACGGCAATGGCGTCGTCCAGGGCGATGATGGAGGTGACAGTTGCTTGGACAAGGGCAACGATGGCGTCATCCAGGAAGGCGGCGAAGGCGGTGTCAGGAAATCGGCGATGGCACCGGCGAGGGGGAGGTGACGGTGGTACTGGGACGTCTGTCGCGGTGGCGTCACAAGATGCGTGATATTAGGGATAGAGGATCGCGGGTGTGATGGTTTCCTTGATTTTTGCCCTTTTTTCAGCGATGAAGCAAACATACTCGTTGGGTTTTACTGTGGCAGAGTTTTAGTCCGTCAAAGCTAATTGCTAGGTGCACCAAAAAGCCAGGTTAGGCTAATAGAAGCTGTTGGATAGTGTTTAGAGTGCCTGATCGTGCGGTTGTAAGATGTTTGTGTATGTGGGATGGTGTGCCTTTAGCGAAATTCATGTTGGTGGCTTTATAAGTAGTAGAGATTTTTTTTTTGGTTCTTGTTGGTTACATACATGCATAATATTTTGTATAAGGCTTGTGAGGCGTCTCTCAAGGTGGTGAGGCTGCTAACACGGGCTGGGCTGTATACACGGTCCTACTCCCTCCGTTTAGAAATATAGGATGTTTTAGTTTTATGAAGTAAATATATCTAGACATTTTTTAATGTGTAGGTTTAAATACTAAAAGCTGTCTAGATATATTAACTTCACTAACCTAAAACATATTATATTTTCAAACGAAGGGAGTACATATGATAAAGTCAACCACCTGGATGGCTAGCTCACATGGAGGTTATAACAAGTACATGTAGTAATGAGCATAAGGAAGCATCAATACATATATAAGATGGTAAATTGGCAAGAATTTGTCGATTGAGATTATGGTGTTACTATCAAAATATGAAAGACAAGAAATCAATTCACTCCAAATATTTGCTTGCACATTAATCTTCAAGATTTGGTCTTCCTCTATATAATGAGACGTGAAATGATTGTTTTGCCCCTGGCTGGCTAGCCAAACTATCCGCTGCCACCACGTCTCTCTTCTTCTGGTTTGCAAACACGCATCATGCCATGTACCTTGAAGTAGGCCTGCACGTACGTCAGCGAAAGTAGCCGAAGATGATACCAGTGCTGGTAGAAATGTGAAGCCGGGACAGACAACCAGGATCGATCATGATAGTACAGATCGGATCGGACGGCTCGGACCATGCTGGCCTCCAAAGGCTCATTTCCAGACGATCGAGAATGTTATCTCTAGTAGATGAGGGATAAGAAAGCATTAATACACGAGATGATAAAATGGCAAGAATTTATCAGTCGAGATTATGGCATTAATATATACTCCCTCCGTTTCAAAATATAAGACATTTTAGGTTTGTGAAGAAAATGTATCTAGACTTCTTTTAGTGTGTAGGTTCACTGAGGTTTGAAATGAATCTACACACTAAAAAAAGTCTAGATTCATTCTCTTCACAAACCTAAAACATCTTATATTTTGAAACGAAGGGAGTAGCTAGGAAACTAGTATGGAAGACAAGAAATCAATTCACTCCAAATATTTGCTTGCACATCAATCTCTCCAAGATTTGGTCTTCCTCTATATAAACACAATCACACGAAAAGAACATGACTACAGTGACACCGGCGACGGACAACACACTAGAGAAGAAATAGAACTGACAAGTAGTGTAGCTCCGACGATGGCACGTACCGGCAGGAACTACACTACACACAGGCCCTGTGCATCGTCGTCGTAGTAGCTCTTTTGGCCATGGCCACCACCTTCTTGTCGTGTCATGCATGTATGCTCCCCCGCTTCATTCTCTCATGATATTTATTTACACAAACGACTATTTGTGCTGATTGATCTATCTCTACTACTGCGCTTTGTGCGTAGGTAGGTTCGAGCGATGACAGGAGCGAGATTACACCAGTGGACTATTGCTCGCCCCCAGACGGAGCTAAAGGCGACCTTGTCTGCAAGGAGCACTGCGTCGGCCGAGGTTATGACAGAGATATGAGCAGTTGCTTCGGCGGCAGTAGTAGCTCCTGCCTCTGCTGCGCAAAGACCCGAGAAATGCATCAATGGAAATGATTTATGCTAGCGCTAGAATATCATATCGTGTAGATGTGAATGGATAGATTGTATGGACAAACCTTGGTTCAGTTGACCCATTTGCATCGAAACAAAGGGACCTTAAAAAAAACTCCATAGTCAAGTTCACATATCTCTCCTCTATGTAACCATAGTATGTGACATGGTTATATCCTGCGGGTACACGACATCAATATACCTAGTCCAGCCCAAGGCAGGCCCACAACAAATATACGTTGGCCCATGAAGATTTTCGGGTGACCAGGGCTCATGACGCCTTCGGATCCTTGGAGAACAAGACTAGAGTAGATAGAAATTTCAAAGGGGTAAAACTTTAGAACCTGTAACCGACTCGATCTGTGCCTGAGACCTGCCTAACTCTATATAAAGGCTAGGAGGGCGCGACGAGAAGGGCACTTCATACCACCGCATACACATCTCCACGCCAGATTGCATCTGCGCACCCCTATAACCTTCGGTTCCGCCGTAATCAAGAGCAGACAAGCAGGAGTAGGGTTTTCCCTCCGGGGGCCTGAACCTGGATAAACCTCGTGTTCCCGTGTTGCTTGTTTGCTAACCGTTCCGCGATCTCCAGCATCCCCATCTTCTCCAAAACCCAAGTCCATAACAATGGGCATTGACGAGATTAAACCTCGTCAGTATGTGTCCTTTTGCCCATTCTCGTCTATTGCATCAAAGTGGACACCACTGTTTTGGTTAGTGCTCTTTTTATCTTGTACGATCATGTAAAATGTATTCCCATTTATCTCGTCGCCTTGGAAATTCAATATAGTAGAAGATGGTGACCCAGCCAACAAGTAGAGATGATCTCCAACAGTGGTGTTATTCATGAGACGTGTTCACAACCAACTGCCGAAAGTATTCATGTGTTCATCTCTAATCCAGGAGTCAGGCTTCCCCGGGTTGTTGGAGCATATAATATACTTGTGTTCCTTGATATACGGAACTACCAAGGTGAAATTCTGTAGAACCGTGTAGAATATCATATCGCGTAGATGTGAATGGATAGATTGTATGGAGGAACCTTGGTTCAGTTCACACAAAATGATCAATAAACTACATATATACAATTATCGGTTTAGTAAAAGTTTCTCCGCTGCTTCTCTACAGAATATTTGAAAGCCACAATGCACCGAAATAAATCATAACTCCGATTCTTGTGAAATAAACCACGAAGGCGAGCGCCATGCCACAACTTGATCAACTCGGACCGGAAAACCTCACCATCCCACCGCTTTTAACTAGGGAAATGATGGCTGTCACCCGGACGATATCGTTCGGGTCACCCCACCCGCTCTCGCGCTTCTAATTACCCCCACCCACGCGCGTCCTTATCACCTCCCTAGCCTCCTTCTTCTTGATTATTTCTCTCCCACGCAGGTCGGCCATGGAGAAGCTCGTCCCTCGTGCCGCCAAGACTCCACCACGCCGCCTAGCTCCTTATCTCAGCCTCATACCTCACGCTGCCACGACGCTGGCCATCTATCTCTGTAGCTCGCCAGGCGTACCCTGCTTCTCCATCCCCGCAGGAGCGCCGTCACGTCGCCTCTCCCTAGCAACACGCTACCGCACCACCTCTTTCTAGCAATGCGCCGCCGTAGCGAACCCCGCTTGTACCACCGAAGCAGACGCCCGCGAGGTCCTCGATTCGACGCCCAAAAGGTATGCTTCCACCGAGTCCTACCTCAATTTGTTGAACTCGAATGAGGTCGACATCGACGAGAAGCCACTCGGAGGCTACGTGGAGGAGGTGATGGATGGTGAGACCGATGCTGCTGATGATGATGAGATCGAGGCGGAAGATGCAATATTGATCAAGGCATGTGATTCAATTTGCCTTGGTCCCACTACCGTAACCGACCAAACCGACAAGAGGTATTGGCAACAAATCGAGAATAAGTTCTTCAAGTTCTCTCCCCGCATTGCTAGCAGCCGTTGGCATGGAGCACTCGAGGCTGTACGCCGAAGAGAGTAGAGCCATGGCCGAACTAATTGCCCAAGAGAATACCACTATGATGATGGATCCATCGAGCATGGACGATGTTAAGTGGTGAAACATTGCAAGGATGGAGATATTGGAACGGAGGCAGCAATCTCTATTGGAACGGAGGAGGCAATCTATAGTGGAACATTGCAAGGATGGAGATATTGGAACGGGGAATGGTGGTGATGACAATGGTGGTGATTTGGTAAATTTTGGAAAGTCGGTAATTATGTTAATGGCAATGTTGGCCGTGATTATGCTGATGTCGATCTAGCTGTAAAACTATATGACAATTGTCGGATCATATGAAATACAAAATCTGTTCAAAAACCCTTTTTTACGGTCTGCTATACGGGCAGAATTTTACCGTGGCAGATCAGTACCCCACAAACACAGACTGAATGACGGCTGCAGTAAAATTCGGCCCGTATAACACAAATTTTTGGCCCGTATCCCGTGTTTTCGGTTCGGGCATAAATGCTCTCACCGTAATAGCGACAGCAACACCGGGCCGGCTGGAGCATCTCCGGATCGGATTGGGCTCACGTAATTCCAATTCACAAATCCAGCATTCCTCAAAGGAAAAGAGTACTCACGAGTCCACTCAGAAAAAACAAAAACAAAAGTGGATTCGGCGGCGGCGGCGGCGGCGGCGGGGGAATCAGTTGGGCCGCGATGAGTGCGGCGGACGGCTCGAAGGGTCCACCGTCGCTGGACGAGAACTACCGGCGGTGGCTGCGGTCCATGGGGGACCGCATCAACTCGGAGCTGGCCAGCGAGGAGAGAGCGGCGGAGTGACTGAGGAAGACCCTGCCGAGTCTGGAGGAGGACTACAAGCGGCTGCGCCGCAAGAGCGTCGACGAAAAGTTCGCGCCCGGCTCCGATTGCTCAAATGTGGGGTTGTTGGATCTGCTGCCCAGCGCAGCCAAAAGTTAACCAGCGTAGGCAAGGTAGTTGCTCTTGTTTCCTGTATACTGGATTACATGCTAACATATCAGTCAAATTATACGATCAGATCAAGCAGAAAACCGACCAGACTGTTAGTTCTGGTTATATCTGTTCTCCCATTTTATCACTCGATTGAGCACAGTTACTACAGATTGCTGAGAGTGGGTTGTGGTGTTGGGCAACCTGATGGTCATCTCTCTGCTTGTTGTGATGCTGCTCGAAATAGCAGATGAGGCGTTGACGAGTAGAGTTGGCCCTTCTTGCAGAGGATCCAGCTGACATGTTTTACTCAATTGCTTGTATGGAGAATCAGTAATTTACGTGTCTAGTTATGAGGAGCTAACTGGCACGTTTTTGTCTGCATCTGCTTTCTAGGTATGGTGTCAAACCGGGCAAATCAATTCTGGCAGAGGAAAAGCACTTGCCATAGTAAGCATTTTTTTATGGTTCTGCAACTTCTTTTATGGTCAGTTGATTGTATTTCAATCTTATTTAATATATGCAAGCTGATTGTTTGCTTCTACAGAACACCAATCCCTCTGTTCCTTCCATCATCCCCCTCCTACCCTCTGTAATATGCTCGTCTGTTGTGTACAACGAAAATTTCAGGTGTGCGCGTGTGTGTGTGTGTGTGGGGTGGGGGGGTGGGGGTGGGGGGGATCTTGGCATAAACATAAGTAGGTAGTTGCTATTTCCACAGCTATGGCTTATGGATGTTTTATCATCAATATCACAACGTACATATCGGTCCAATCACTTGAGTTATTCGCAATGGTCAATTACCTGTCCACCAAAGCATGTGAGCTAGTGTACCCGCAAAAAAAAAGCATGTGATCTAGTGGATCTTGTCAAAACCCAACGCCAGGAAAATTCATTTAACACATTGGAATTTAGCTTAAGCTGGGGTGTAGTAGCACTTGTGCAATTGTTGCAATCCGACCTGGTGCGCCTGTATCATGTGCTTGCTGAACTCGGGTGTACACACATGTTTGTTTTGGTTTTGTTTCAGTAAAATGGGAGATAAGCCTGTTTAACCCCACGAGCTGTTGGGTTCAGGATTTGCTAGTGTTAATGTGTCCGACAGCGTGTAGACATGCTAACCAACAACAATCCCATTGTGTTAGGTGCTATTGTACATAACTGTAGGTCTGAGATTTTTTAATATTTTTTACTTTGTTAATGTTGACATCTATGCTCAATATGAGCTTTTTCTAAATAAGATAAGAGCATATTTTAAGGTTGAAGAGCACTGTACATGTCAATTGTGTTATTTATTTTGTTGTTCATAAGTCCGTGCATTCAATCTTCTGGTTTCAAAATTGTGCTGGTCTGGTGGGTGTTGCAGGGAATGGATGAGGTGTTTAGGTGAAGATATGCCATTATCGTAGATTTGTATTTGCTTGAACAAAAGAGGGAATGCCACTCAGGTAAAATTAGTTTTGTACCTTTGGTAGTAACTGATTGCAGTTAGTCCATCTTTTGTAAAAGTAGATTTATTTTGTACCTTTGGTTGTAACTGACAGCAGCTGATCCATCTTTTGAATTGACAGTATGTTTTTTTTTCTGTCTGATCTTTGGACCATTAGATGCACAGCCTAGAGCTGGACATTCAAACACTCAAGAAGCCATAAGGTATGTTTTCATTCCCTGTCCATTCTTTACGCCCTGTTTCCTCTCCAATAGGCCTCACATCTTGGATTCGGTTGCTCCCGGAGCAAAATATTTGGGATTTCAATCTTAACAAACTTCTCCCGCCCACTAAGACTGGTAAAGTACAGAGCATTACTGTCTCATCACTTATTTGTCACATTTGGTAACACAATTATTTTAGTGAGAGACAGTGTGCTCGTTGATAGATTTTTGTTAATCTTAAATCTCCATGACTTGGTCATCATTTTGTGGGTGCATGCATATGATGTTTATGTCTATGTATATCAACAGTCCTTGGTATTTCTCTAAACAGAAAGAAACAAGTTGTAGCTATCTAATCGACTCCAACACACTCGACTCTGATGTGGACAGCTGAAATGTAAACTCCAACACACTCGACTCCGAAACCAACCCTCCTCCAATTCCAAAACCTCCCATTACTTAACCGTCTGCTTCCAATTGAACATTCATGGATGCTGCGTTGGTGTTAGCATTTTTAGCTTGAAGACCAAGAAGGTTAGATGCAATTACTTTCTCCATAGAGAAGAATCAGTATTCAGTATAGAGCACATAGCTAGTTAGTACTTGATACTAAGATTTTGGCCTGAGCTATCGATGGTTTTGTTGGCTCTCGCCTGCTGCACAACGGCCCTGATCATTCTGTTCCTTCCCTTGGGCACTTCTGATGACCGGCTTGTCCCTGGCAAGCCGCTGTCACCTGGCAACACCATCGTCTCCGATGGCGGAGCATTCGTCTTGGGCTTCTTCAACCCCTCCAACTCCACTCCCGCCAAGCTGTACCTTGGCATATGGTACAACGACATTCCTGAGCTTACCGTCGTGTGGGTAGCCAACCGAGAAACCCCGGCCACCAACACCTCTTCGTCTGCACCAATGCTCTCCCTTGCAAACAATTCCAATCTCGTTCTTTCCAACAGTGATGGCCGCGTCGTTTGGACAACGACTAACGTGGCCACTGTCTGGGGATTGTCTACCCCAATGGCTGTGCTTCTGAATACCGGCAACCTCATCATCCGCTCAGAAAATGGCACCATGCTGTGGCAGAGCTTCGAACACCTCACTGATACGTTCATTCCAGGGATGAAGATCAGGTTCAGGTATGGGACACGCGTCGACAACGAGCGCCTAGTGTCCTGGAAGAGCTCTAACGACCCCTCGCCAGGGCGCTTCTCCTTCGGGATTGATGTGGGTACGCTCCTCCAGATGGTCCTCCAGGACGGCGAACGCACAGTGGTTCGCAGCGGCACCTGGGGTGGTTACCTGGTAAGGAGCGAACGCCAATTCCCTCAAACGGGAGCCCGGAACACCAGCTCCATTATAATCTACATGGCCTTCATCGACAACGACGAGGAGATATACGTCACCTATACCCTCTCAGAAGGTGCTGCACACACCAGGTACATGGTGACTTACACCGGCGAGTACCAGCTCCAGAGTTGGAGCACAAGTGCAGCGGCGTGGACTGTCGTTTGGAAGTGACCGTCCGCTGAATGCGCTTACTACAACTATTGCGGTCCGAATGGCTACTGCGATGAGACGTTGGCGCCTATCCCAACGTGCAAATGCCTTGATGGCTTCGAGCCGGCAAACACGAAGGAGTGGACTGATGGCAAGTTTTCAGCAGGGTGCCAGCGTAAGGAGCCATTGCATGGGTGCGGCAGTAACTTCTTGGCCTTGCCAGTATGAAGTCACCAGACAGGTTCACGCTTGTGGGAGGGGGCAAGAGTACGTTCGAGGAGTGCAAGGAAGAGTGTAACCGCAACTGCTCCTGCACGGGGTACACACATGCCAACCTAAGCAGCGACAGGTCCGGAGGAAAGGCGACAAGGTGCTTGGTGTGGTCAGAAGAGTTGGTCGACATGGGTAAAATCGGCGAACAGATTGGCAGCGACACCTTCTATCTCCGGCTTGCAAGCATGGATGCAACATCAGGTATCATATCTCAATTTCTCCCTCTTTGTTGTACTGGTTTTGTTATTTCACCCACTTTCTAGTATTTGTTTTGTTTTTGACAACATGCTTCTTAATCTATCATTCTTGTGTGGTTATTACTCAAATGACTTTCCTCTCACTTGATATAGCTGTCCGATCAAGGTTTTCTCATATTTTTTGTTGATATTGCGCGAACCTGATGGCTGATGCTAAGTCGGATGGTTGTTAGCAATATCATAGAAATCATGTGGTTGTTACGAAGGTAGTAATTTCTAGAGTTTTTAGTTACGAACAAAAGTAGTAATTTCTAGAGTTCAAGTAAGATTACATAATTATTTCCTAAAAGTATCCAATTCACACACCATCAAATTCATCTCAACAAGTGCATGTCGGAACAAGAAACCACACAGAAATCCCTGGCAGCTCGCTCTGGTCGCACCTATCGTGGCCAGAAGAAATCAACTGCAGTTGTTGGCCAAAAATGGGGAAGTAGAACTGGTAACGAGCAATACTCAAAACTCAAATGACAGACCGAGTCACAGAGTGAAGATAGGAACACTGACATAAGATAGAACTAGCACAAGTTGTTCGTTATGCATGTGTCGCAAAATAAAAAACATCCCATCTGCAGCTCCCATTAACCATGCTGCTGCTAGCTCCTTTTTTTTAAAACTATTCAAGCTGCTAATATGGTAAGCTGTGACAAGAGCAGGAAGAGTGGTTCGAGAGTATGCATAATGATAGTAGAATGGAAAACATCTTGTTGGTAGCTGGACGACGACAACGACACACTGCTCCATGTTGGCCACCATAGAAGCCTGCGACCGAAACCAAGCCGCCCGCACCGGGGCTGGAGCAGTATACCTTAATGTTTCAGTCAGCAGTCTAACTCGCGGTGACGTGGTATGCTAACTCCGACGTGGACAGCTGAGATGTCAACTCCACCGATCCAACAAACTTCCAACTTCTCCGAAGACAATATACCAGAATTCCAGAAACTTCGCATTATTCAATCATCTCGCTATCCAACATGTGTGGCTGCTGGAACAAATGATTCATCAAGGCATGGTCTGCTTACATACCATATCTATCAGCATCAATAACCAAGATACCCAGCTAGCTACCTAGATAGGATTTTGGCCTGAGTGATCGATGGATTGGCCGGCACTCACCTGAGCAACCATGCAGTTGATTTCCCTCCAATCATCACGAACAGAGCTGCTCTGCAAGGTATTTTAGTTTGGTTCATACCCCGAATGATCTCTGGAAGAGGCATGAAAAATCACGCTTACTTAATTAGGAGGGCTGTTTGCTTTAGAATTAAATAAACTACGTAAGATTTTATTTTCTAACAAGATCCACCGCATCGGTGTATAGCTTAATGTTTTAGTCACTAGTATGACTAATCAGCAGCGACGATGGCATCCCAACTCCGAAGTGGACAGCTGAGATGTCAACTCCATCCATCTACTATAATTCCAAAAGTCTGCATTATTCAATCGGGTGCTTCTGCAGTCGTTCGTCAAAGCATTTTTTTTGCTTGTGTGCGATGCAAGCCTACCCACTTAACATCATCAGTAGGCTAGCTCTATAGTACAATGAGTTGGGCTGCACCAATCCCATGCTGCATCAGCACTGCAGTGCTGACCTTTCTGGTGTTCCTGCCATTGGTCTTGTCCGACGACTAGTTTGTCCCTGGCAATCTGCTCACCCCTGGAGCAACCATCGTCTCTGACGACGGTGCCTTCGCTCTGGGATTCTTTGCCCCCTCCAACTCCACTCCTTCATAGTTGTACCTCAGTATCTGGTACAATGACATTCCTGAGCTTGGTGGCAGAGACGAGCGCCTGGTAGCCTGGAATGGCTCTGACGAACCTTCATCCGGGCGCTTCTCATATGGCATTGACCCAATCACGCACCTTCAAATATTCCTCTGGGATGGAGAGCGCCCGGTGTCCCGCTGCGCCCCATGGACGGGATACCTGGTAAAGAGCGAGCACCGATACCAGCAGGTGACGAGGTTTAATCTTGTCAATGCCCATTGTTATGGACTTGGGTTTTGGAGAAGATGGGGATGCTGGAGATCGAGGAACGGTTAGCAAACAAGCAACACGGGGACACGAGGTTTACCCAGGTTCAGGCCCCCGGAGGGAAAACCCTACTCCTGCTTGTCTGCTCTTGATTATGGCGGAACCAAGAAGTTCTAGGTGCGCAGATGCAATCTGGCGTGGAGGTGTGTATCGGTGGTGTGCGAGAGATTGAGAGAAGCCTCCTCGTGCCCTCGGCCCTTATATAGAGATAGGCCTGTCCGCAGAATCGAGTCGGTTCTGTGTTTTAGGGTTTACCCTTTGAATTTCCTATCTACTCTAGTCTTGCTCTCCAAGGATCCAAGGCGTCATGGGCCTTGGCCACCGAAAATCTTCATGGGTGGCGATATATTCGTGGGCCTTCCTTGGGCTAGACTAGGTATCCGAGGTCGTAAATTGCTGGGTATAACCATGTCAAGAGCCTCGAGTGTTCAACAAATCGTAGATTGGTGAGGACTCTTTAATCCTTCGGTGCAACTCATCTTTCAAGAGAATGTGTAGGGATTGTTGATGCGTGTTCACGACTCTCCCGACGGATCGGGTCGATTAAGCGCCTTAGGACAAAACAACACGATCTTCGAGTTCGGTCCCTCGACTCAAACCGGAACATATCTTTGGCGTAATTCGACTCGGTCACGGAGGACTTACATGAGTGGAATTCCATGAATTTAAATGATGCACCCAACGCGTCTGTCGGATTTTTCATCGCGCTGTTGGCACGGATTCTTACTAGCGAGCGTAGTCAAATGTGCGTTACTGTGCCATCGACGATATCTCAGAGGTCTTATCTTTGTGTCGCAGACACAACATCCGAATGTTTATCACCGCGGAGGTGCTTCGAGTGGCCAAGGAGAATG
This sequence comes from Avena insularis, assembly GCA_023614405.1. NCBI lineage: Eukaryota > Viridiplantae > Streptophyta > Magnoliopsida > Poales > Poaceae > Avena > Avena insularis. The sequence continues at coordinate 349,315,454 of CM042691.1, forward strand.
TTGCTCACTCAGCATTTAATTAGGGCAAAGTTGACGAAAAAATGTTGCATGCTGCTCCGAAGGATCGCAGTCGAAGAATTCTCCCTATGGGAGTAGCCCCCGAGTGTCTGTTCGAGTCGTAGACTCGAGCAGAGACTTTAATTCAGCCGTTGTTCAGCTTCAGGTCTGTAGGACACAAATTTTTCGGATGCTTGAATCCATTCTCCCTATGGGAGTAGCCCCCGAGTCCGTAGTGGAGTCGTAGACTCGACGTAGGACTCGAAGAAATAATTCAGTGATGTAATGTTTTTGTTCACTTATCGGGTGCGCGGCCAGCGCTCCTGATAGGAGTAGCCCCTGAGTAGTTAGTCGAATCGTAGATTCGAGTGAGTACTCTTAGTTGTGTAGCCGAAGAATTGTAGCTGTTGCTAGTATAACATTTGATGACGCGGTCGACGATCGGTGACCTCAGCGTCTGCTACGCCGGTAGATGATGTGGATCGACGAACATGGGTCCCAATTTTCCGACATTGAATTGACCGTCACGCGTGACGTGGAGATAATTACGGCTTCGCCGATTTCACAGCGTAGTGGACGGGCGGTGAGCTACGGTCATCATTGTACTTGACACGTGACGCCGATCTTGTAGTTGGCGCTAGGTCTTCTCGATGGGCCGGTTGTCGCATTGTCTTTGTCCTTATAATCTATGGGGAAAAATTAATCTGCTTTCACCGCAGCCATTCTTGTTTCACCGCCCAATCTTCTTCGGCGTTCTTCTTGCGCGTTGGAATATCCTCAAACATTTCCTTCTTTGATCCTACGTTTCGCCGCCAAGACCGCGCAATGGGGAAGTCTAAGAAGTCCTCTTCGGTTGGCACCAGTACCTTGGTGGCAAGAAAAGTTCTACCGCTCGTGTCACCGACGGTGGTCGGCGGCGATCGGAGACACGGAGAGTGATCTCCGTTAAGCTTCGTGGAGCGGGCTTGATCCCGCAGGATAGGGAGGCCGCCAAACTCCCCGCAACGAGGTAATTCCCCCCCTCCTGGTTTCGGGTTATGTTCCTCGCATTTGTTCTTCGGGTTTTTCCTTCCCAGTCCACAATTTTCTTCGTGGATCGCTTTTTCTTCTGATCCGGCTACATCATCTTTCCCCAACTCTCTTCTTCACATTGCTTGTTTCGTTATCTGCGAGTCTTGACTGCATCGAGTCAGACTTTGGCCTCTTCCTAAACTCTATTCCGTGAAGAGGCAATCTGTTCGATGGTGTTTATCCCATTGGGGTTGCATCATCTCCTTCGATCCAATCTTGTTTTCTTCTTTTTCCATGTCCGAATCATCCAAAGATCTTGGAGGCGATGGTTTTACATCCGCGACTCCACGGTGGCTGGGTAGGATTTTGGTCTTGCTCCTTTCGACCCCTCCCAAAAGATCGAGCCGAAGAGGTCCTGGAAGAACCAGATCTTGGATTTCGAGGTAGCGGAGATAGAGACTCTCTATCGTCGAGTGGAGGATCTTCAATTGACTCCGGATAAAGAGGTGAACGGTGTGGATATCATCCGCACTTTTCTCAAACGTGGGCGCACCGCCTGTGCTAGGTGCACCGATGTTTCTTTATGCCGGTCGTCGTGATCCGACTAGGGTTTCGGTGAAGAATTCTCCAAGGAGATCTCGACGGGTCCTTTGTCCGCCGAAGTTCAAGGCCGGAGAGGATATCCCGGAAGTCGCCGATTTCTCCGCTTCTCTTCCTGCCCGCAGTGTAGATCTGGACGTGCGTGGCGCTATTTTCATCGCTTTACTTGTATTTATTTTTCTCACGACAAATTTGCTTCTTTTGTGCAGGAGTTCAAGGTGTCGCATGTCGCCCATTGTTCAAGTATTCCCGGATGCTCCGGATAATGAGGTGGTGGACTCCATGTCCGAGCTGCCATCGGCGCGGTCTCCGGCTGAAGAAGCCAACGAGTCGAGCGAGGATCACACTCGCAAGCGTACGAGGAGCTCCAGCGAGTCGTCGGATGCCTCAACTTCGCCGACGCCTAGGAACCCGCTGTGCCTCGAAAGTCACAGTGATGGGCATGGGGGCTCTTCCTCTCCAATTCCTGCCGTTCCCGTGCGGGCTGTGACACCGCACCCGTCGGCGAAGCGGAAGAAGGAAGAAAAGAAGGAAGAGAAGAAAGAGGAGAAGAAGGTCCGGAAGACCCCTCCTGTCTTCGACTTAAGCGAGCTTGACTCGTAAGTTTCCTCAGTCCTGTTTTGCTTTCTCTTGTCTGTTTACCTTGCGCTTTGCTGATTTTTTCCTTGTGTAGCCACTCCTCCGACGGCTCCTCCAGTGCGGTGCTCTGGAGATGATGGGGGAGTCGAAAGTTGCTCTTCCTCCTCCTCAGACGGTGGCCACCTCTGAGGGCGCTGCTCCAGACCCTTCTCCGCAGGAGGTTCGGGTGGTTGCCCCTCAGAAAACTGCGAGCGGACCTTCGGAGTCGCCGTCTAATCATGTAAGTAATTCTGTTTTCTGCCACGGGGGAGCCCCTGAGCCTTTTCGGATGATCTGTTGATCTTTTTCTTCCCACCCCGGGGAGAGCCCCCGAGCATCTGTAGGGTATTTTGTTGTTTGTTTTTCCTTCGAGTCTCGGGGGGAGCCCCTGAGCATTTTTCGTATGTGTAACTTGCTTCTGCTCGTTCTTTTGGGCGTAGCCCCCGAGCCGTTCTTTTGACTAGTAGTTCGTTTGCAGCCTTTTGTGCAAGGTGCAGCGGCACCTGGCGTTGGAGGCCAGTCTCAAACAACTTCAAGGTATGTTTACGACCTGGTCTTTTGCTTCTTCTTGCATTTTTGTCCTTCGATCCGACAAGTGTATTGCTGACTGCAGAGGACCACAACGCCTCTCTTCGTGAGATTGATGCTCTCAAAAAGAGCCTTGGTCAAGCGGAGAAAAAAGGCCGAGGTCGCCGTTGGTGCAAGGGAGCGCCTTGAGCTGGAGCTGGCCAACGCGGCCGAGGCTAAGGAACGCCTGCAACAGGAGGCTACGGACCGCGAGGAGCAGCTTGCCACCGCCATGATTTCGCGCGAAAGAGATGTAGCCGGCAAGCTTATGGCGGCTGCTAAGGCTGTTTCGGGTGGGTGTCTCCGCCTTCCTCTTTTTGACTTCCTTGTCTTTCTTTTGCAGTCCTTTTATTCATGCTGCTTCCTTTGTTGCCTTAGATCCCGCGGGCATCGAGTTTGATCGCGGTGCTCTGGAGCACGGGAGCGCTCTGGATGATGCTACTGCGGCGGTCGAAGACCACTGCAGCACCGTTATCAGCTCGCTTGCCAAGGCCAAGGAGGTCCTTGGGCGCTTCTACAAGGAGCTTGTCCCCAAGGGCGTGGCCCTCGAAGATGTCGATGTTCTCGGAGGCGCTTGTCGGCCCGCGCTGCATAAGCGCAAGCGTAAAGGCATCGGGCGTCATCCGCGGGTTGGCAATGGCCTTGGCGGCCGGAGCAGCCGGACCTTCCTCAGGTCATTTCCGGATGTCGACGATCGCCGATGGATCCGAGGGCCTTCGCCACCTATCTCGCCATTGTAAAGCGTTACGAAGCCGATTGATTGATCTGCCGGCCGAGTACGCTTAAGGCAGCGGGAAGCCAAGGCGAGGCCCGGCTCGAGGCTACTGTGCAGCCAGTAGGCGTTGTAGTTGTAGGATAGTTTTAGCTTCTTTTGTTGTAATTATTTTGATGAACGATCCTTGTGCCACGTAGTGGCTTTTGCTGCACTTAATGAATTTGCTGAGTTCTGTGCTCCTTCGTCTGCTTGTTCATGTCTTTGTCTTTCTGTTAATCTAGGGTCCTTCGGGTGATGATCCCGTTGACACTTCGTCTGCGGCGCAGCCGCGATCATCCCTGGATGGTGCGTCGCAGCTTGTGTTTCTTTGAGACCGTATCCGTAGCCTCGAGAAAGAGTTGCTTGGGGGCGTGGTCACGCTGATGTTTGGAAATCCAAAGCAGATCGAGGTGCTGCTAGAGAGGAGTACTTGATGGCGGAGCTGCTTCGTTTGTCCGAACAGCCTTGATGTGAGTTTTTGCTCGTTACTTCGGATGCGCCTGCTGGCCTTAAATCTTACTCTTTTGCAAGTATTGCAGGTGCTAACATTGCTCCAAGGGAGTAGAAAGTGCGTGTTGTTGTTCGGATCAACTGCTTACTCAGCAGGACATGGAGGCCGATGGGTTCTTCTGGATGGATCGTGATCGTGCCGTGGTCCTTGCGACGGTGCAGGATCGCGTCCACCAGGTATCGCGGGTACTTCGTCAGGTGAAATCTTCGCTCGCGTCGGTTCTGCATGTAATGTTTCCGCTGGATGATGCGCCGTCGACTCTCTCGTCCACGTCAAGTTTCGAATGTGCGTCATGTCGGAGCTGCGCGGCATCACCGTCAGGGGTGAAGGCTGCGCTCTCCCTTGTGCAGTTACATCGTCCTGATGTTGATCTATCTGTTGTGGCGGCTGGGCCGCCTCTTCGGCCAGATGGTGGCGAATGGGATATGTGTCCGCATTATGCAGCTGTAAGGCAGTATGCCGAACAGATCGTTGATCTGTTTGAGCAGCGTGCTTAGGTTATTCTTCAGAATAGGTAGTACCTGTAAAAAGGATAGATGTAAAATTTGTATATATTTAACTGGGTGTGTTTTGCCCTTGGTTATAAGGATTTGGTTGTTGATTTAGCACGTAGTGCTTTATTTGTGTACGCGTCCTTTTCGTTAGCCTGACGTGGTCAGCTACTCAGGTGTGCACGTGTTATCCTCAGTCGACGAAGTCGTGAGGTTGGGGGGGAGCCCCCGAGTGCGTTGTAGCATGGAGTAAAATGCGAACAGTAAACAAAAATTTGGGCCGAGACACTTAGCTTTATTCATATCGTAATGGAGGAGGTACATTGTTCGGCTTGGTAGCCTTGTCTGAATAGCCTTATTGAAAGTAAAATAGGGAGGTAGCTAGGGGTAGAACCGTCGCAGCTGTGCGATGTTCCATGGATTGGAGTATGCGACTCCAGACTCCACGTGCTTGAGGCGATAGGCGCCACCTAGGATGACTTCAGTGACGATGTAGGTTCTTCCCATGGTGACTCGAATTTCTTCGGTCGCTCTTGCTTGAGTCACAAGACTAGGTCTCTTTCGACGAAGGACCTTTGGCGCAATAGTCATCGGTGGTAGTTATGAGACTTCTGGTACACACCGATCGAGTCATTGCTTCGTCCGCTTCGTCGAGTGTGTCGACGGCGTCTTCGAGTGCAATCGTGGATTCGGCTTCGCTGTAGTAAGCGACGACCCGTGGGGCCTGGTGGCGTACCTCTGCTGGTAGCACGGCTTTGGCTCCATGCACCATGAAGAACGGTGTGTAGCCGGTTGAGCTGTTTGGCGTTGTACGTAGGCTCCATAGGACAGAGGGCAGCTCTTTCGTCTAGGCTCCGGCGAGTCGCTCGAGTGGGCTCATGAGGCGCTTCTTGATGCCAGCGCCGATGAGGCCGTTGGCCTTCTCCACCGCCTGCTCGCTTATGGGTGCGCCAATCGAGGCGTATGTGATATTGATTCCGAGGCCTTCGTAGAAGTCCTGGAATTCTTTGGAGGTGAAGTTCGATCCATTGTCGGTGATGATGCTATGCGGCACGCCGAACCTGTAGACAATGGATTCAAAGAACTTGACGGCAGTTTTGCCCTTTTGGTTAGTGTCCGGCATGGCCTCAATCCACTTGGTGAATTTGTCGACTGCGACCAAGAGGTAGACGTGTCCCCCTTTCGAAGACCTTGGCAGCTTGCCGATCATGTCGAGGCCCCATTGGGCGAAAGGCCAGGCCAAAGGTATGGGTCTGAGCTCTGATCCGGATGCGTGTGGTTTGTCGGCGAACCTTTGGCATCCGTTGCATCTTCGGACGATGTCCTTGGCGTCGTTCATGGCCGTTGGCCAGTAGAATCCAGCTCGTAGAGCTTTGGCGACAAGGGAGCGGCTGCCTGCATGATGGCCGCAGATGCCCTCGTGGATGTCTTGGAGGATGGTTTTTCCGTCGCCGATGGTGACGCACCTTTGTAGTACACCCGAAATGCTGCACTTGTACAACTCGCCATTGATGATGGTGAAGGCTTTGGATCGGCAAGATATGCGCCGGGCATCCGTCGGGCTATCAGGCAGTTCTCCGTCTATCAAGTACCGGAGGTATGGCTGTGTCCAAGTTTTTTCGACTGCCATGACCTGCATCAGGTTGACCACAGCGACCTCTGTGTCTAGCTTTTCGGGTCCTTCTTGACCGTCGGGTAGCGCAGCCCCCGAGTGTTCTGCTTCTTCGGGTGATCCCTTGGGGAATTTCCGCTTGATGGATGGTACGCAGATCTGCTCGAGGAACACACCTGGTGGCACCCGTGCGCAGGTGGAGCCGATGTTGGCGAGTCTGTCGGCCTCCTCGTTGCTTTCTCTTCCAACGTGCCGAATCTCGCAGCCGTCGAAGTCTCCTTCGAGTGTGTTGTAGAGTGCGCGGTACGCAATCATGTTGACGGCGCGGCGTCGACTCGCTCATCGTCGCCGGACGACGAGGTTGGAGTCACCAGATGACCAGCGCGTTGGCGCCGCAGATCTTTGCCATTCTCATTCCGTGGATGAGGGCCTCAGATTCGCTTCGTTGTTGGAAGCTCAAACTTCATCCGGAGGACGATTTCATCTTATCGCCTCATGTAGGTCAATATGACCCCGACTCCTGCTCCGGCTTCACGCTTGGAGTCGTCGAAGTGCATCGTCCATGACTGTGTCATGTCTGGGGTGTCTGGTAGCTGCAGCTCCATCCAGTGTACAAGGAAGTCCGAGAGGACTTGAGACTTGATCGCGTGGCGTTTCTCATAGATGATGTCTAGAGGTGACAGCTCGATGCCCCACAGGGCCACGCGTCCTGTGGCCTCTGGGTTGTTCGGGATGTCGCCCGGGGTGCCTCTTGACGACCATCGCTTTGGTGCTCCCGGAAGTAGTGGCTCAACCGACGAGCCGTCCATGAACACGCCGTAGGCGAAGTTTTTGCAGTGAGGGTACCTCCGCTTTGTTGGCCAATACTCGCCGAGGTAGTAGATTGGGCGTTGGACCCCATGTGTCTTGCCCTCTCGGTGGCTCGACCACCATGCGGTGGCTCACCACGGTGTGTAGCTGCTATGTATGCAGCAAGAGGGGCTCGCGCTCCTTTGGCGTAACGAAGACGACGAGGTAGAGAGCGCCTCTTTAGATCTTCGAATGCGTCATCCGCCTCAAAGGCCCACTCAATTTGTCCGCTTTGGCGCAGAGCCGGTAGAATGGCGGTGCTTTCTACCATGCGGTGATGAACCCGCCAATGCCGCTATTCGCCCCGCAAGCCGGACACCCTTGAGGTTTTTGGCTTCTCCATGGCCATTATGGCCCGGATTTTCTTCGGTTCGCCGATCCCTCATTGCCGAGATGAAGTAACCAAGCGGTGGCGATGGGACGCCGGCGCACTTTTCGTGGTTAAGCTTGATCCTCAGAAGGCCGAGATTATCGAACGTCTCGCGAGATCGTCGATAAGTGTTCTCGCCCTGGTTTTGATGACTATGTCGCCGACATAGACTTGGACATTGCGACCGACCGGTCCTTCGCATGCTCGCATGCACCGGTACGTGGCACTGCGTTCTTTAGCCCAAGGGCATTGTGTTGTAGAACACTCGAACGGCGTGATGAACGCCGCTTTCTCTTGATCTTCGACCTTTAGTCGAATATGGTCAGCCCGAGTAGGCATCGAGGAAGGAGAGTTTCTCGATCCCGCAACGAATCGATGATCCGATTGATCCGAGGAGAGGAAGTGGTCCTTCGGGCAAAGTGCTTGTTCAGCGACGTGAAGTCCACGCACATCCGCAGGATGTCCGTGTCCTTTTTGGGGACCATCACTGTATTGGCGAGCCACTCGCTTTCTTTAATCTCCCTGATGAAGTTTGCAGCGAGTAGCCTGTTGACTTCAATCCCTATGGCTTCGGCCCGGGGCTCGGACAATCGCCCGGATGGATTGCTTGACGGGCTTGGCGTCTGGAAAGACGTTGAGTGCGTGCTCGGCGAATTCTCTGGGAACTCCTGTCATGTCCGTAGGACACCAGGCGAAGATTTCCCAGCGCTCACGGAGGAATTCGACGAGCGCGCTTTCCTATGCGGGGCTGAGATCGTTGGCGATCAGGGCCATCTTAGAGGCATCCGTCGGGTGGACCTGCACCTTCTTTGTGTTGATGGTGGAGTCCAAAGACATATCAAAGTCGCGTTCTTGTGCGGGGTGCCCCATTGTCCCGTCACCTCGCGAGCCTTACGAGCTCCTCTTGCATGTCGAATGACCGGGAGATTCTTGAAGTCCCCGCCGCAGTGGTTCGCTCAGGTGAAGCTCAGTGGACCGTGATGACGCCTCGGTCCCGCTATCTTGAGTAGCAGGTACGCGTAGTGTGGTACTGCCGGGAATCTTGCGAATGCTACACGCCCGAGGATGGCGTGGTATTGTGATGGCCAGTCCACCACTTCAAACTCGAGCCGCTCGCATCGGAAGTTATCCGGTTTGCCGAAGATGACGTCGAGCCATATCTTTCCTAGGGGGAATATGCCCTTTTCTGGAACGATGCCATGGAATGTTGTGTCTGACTGTTACAGGCTGCACAGCGGGATCCGCATTGCTGCTAGGGTGCTTGCGAACATCAGGTTGATGCCGCTGCCACCGTCCATGAAGACGCGGCTCATCTCGAAACCTCCGATTTGCGCCTCAAGCACTAGGGCAGCATGACCTGGGCGAGGGACCTGGCAAGGGTGATCCGAACGGCTGAACGTGATGCAGGACTCTGATCCGCTGAGGTACTCAGGGATGGCGGTTGGAGCTGTCATGGCCAGGTTGATCTGACGGGTGATTTTCTTCTGCACCCTATTCGTTGGGCGCCCTTTCTGGATCATCAACGCTCCTTTCGGCGGGGGATACCCGTGCCCACCGTTATTTTGTGTGGGTGCGACTGGGTGGTTCGGGCCTCCTACAGGTGGCGGTGGAGGAGCTCCATGCGCTACCTCGCCTGGTGCGGGTGTGTTCCCGAATCCAGGGTTTGGGGCTAGCTGCCTCATCTGAACCATGCTTTCGCTGAGTTTCTGGAACTCGCGGCAGTCCTTGAGCATGTGGCTTGCCTTCTTCTTACCATCCTGCTTGTCGATGTAGAAGTGGATGGTGCATGGACCGAGACAGTTTTTGTATGGTCGAGGGTCCGCTGTCAGCATCGCTGCGCCGCTACGATCAGGCCGGGCGTCCTCCATCGCGGAAATTGCCTCCGTGGTATCCGCCGCTGTTGCGGTTGCCATTGCTACAGCGGTCGGCGTAGCTAGCCGTGACCATGTCGGGTCCATCGCGATCGTCGTAGACGCGCGATCTCCTCTTGCTACGGCGTTCTCGCCGTCAGCCGTAGTCGTCCTCTTCCTCCGAGTGCGCTCGGTGGACGGAGTCCTCGCTGTCGGCCCACCTGTTGGCGATGTCCATGAGGTGGTCGAGTGTCTTGGGCTTGACGCGTCCAAGTTCTTTGAAGTCCTGGTGCTTGACGCCGTCCTTGAAGGCGTCGATAGCCCTTTCTTCAGAGATGTGCGCCGTGGAGTTCTTGGTGTTGGACCAGCGCAGTATGTACGAGCGAATGGATTCGCCTGTTCGTTGAGTGCAGGCTCGCAACTGCTCGATCGAGGCAGGCCTCTTGCTGGTGCCTTTGAAGTTTCGGACGAAACTGTACGCCAGCTCCTTCCAACTTCGGATGGATCCTGAGGATAGGCTGCTTAGCCAGATCCGAAGCGCTGTCACCGTGAACAAGGCATTGCATGGCGGTTTCCCTGCTTCCGCCGTGCAGCTTGACGGACGACAAGTGGTCGCTGAGCCACGCCTTGGGGTCCTGTGTGCCATCGAACTTTGGAGTGTCCGAAGGGAGCTTGAAGTTTTGCGGCATCCTTGTCCGTCGGACAGATCTGCTGAAGCATCGAGCTCCGCAGAGTTCTCCTTCGTCTTCATCCATCTCGGATTCAGACGAGCATACTGGCCATGGCGCTTTATCAATCTTATTGCGTTAGCTCGCTTCGGCGTCATAGTCAGGCCATGGCGACGGCGCGAGCTCTTATGCCTTCGAGGAAGGTCATGTTCTTCGTCCTCGGATGAGGGTGTGGGGCTGCGGTTGAATCTGACCGCAGCCTTCTTTTTTGGCTCCGCAGGAGCTTCTCCGTGGAGCGCAGCTCCAACGAGTCCGAGTGCGGTAAGCGCGGACTTGTGCATGGCCCTCTTCGGGTCCCCCTTCCGGAGGTGGGTGGGATGCGAGGTACGCGGTGGCTGCCATGATCGCAGCTTGCGACGTTTTTGGGATGACGTTGCCGTCGGCGTCCATCTCCATGAAGGACGCGTTGAGGGCTCGGGTCACCTCGTGACGCTCTTTGGGGTCCATGTTCTCCATCCGAGAACGGTGCTTGTTGCCGTTGTTGCCATGCGAGCTGGAGCCAATGCCCATGGCGGAGAGCGCAGCTCGTCACACACTGGACTCCGAAGCTGCTTGTTTGCGCTTGTCAAGCACTTCCTGCATCTTGATCCGCTTCTTGTGCTCCTCGATGAGGAGCATGTGGTATGCCATCAGTAGATCTCGTGAGGCATCAGCGGGCAGGATCTTGTAGCCCATCCTTCCTTGTTGAGGTGGATGACCCGATTGTTGTTTTCCCCGTTGGGTGGGGGGATTGGCTTCTTCTGTTTTCACCGTTTCTACCCTGCGGGTTGGGTGGCGGATTGTGTTCCTGATCCTGGATGACCGCGGCGCACTGGTAGCGCTCGTAGATCGGTCTGCTGCTGCCACAGCTTTCGGATCCGGAACCGTAGGTCCCTTCGTCCGATGGCGGATCGCACAGATCGGAGTTGCAGCAGCTGCTGTCGTAGGACTCGTCTGTTGATGATGATGTGTGTAGCACAGGGTGTGGAGCCCATGAAGCGGGCCTGGTCGATGGTAGAGGCACCCGCTCTAGAAGGCGGAGAGTGCCGGTCTGCCCCACCTGGAAGCAGAAGCTCCCGATAGGATTTCGAGTCCGTCGCCAACGGGCTCGAAGTCCTTCATGGTGGCCGGTGAGTGGGCAGTGAAGTCGAAGGCGCCGAAGAGGAGATGACTCTCCGTCGCCGCGGAGTTGTAGATCGCTCGGGTTGGGACCGTCACGATCGCACAATCAGCGTCCCCAGTTCCCACAGACGGCGCCAATTGACGAGGTTTAATCTCGTCAATGCCCATTGTTATGGACTTGAGTTTTGGAGAAGATGGGGATGCTGGAGATCGCGGAACGGTTAGCAAACAAGCAACATGGAGACACGAGGTTTACCCAGGTTCAGGTCCCCGGAGGAAAAACCCTACTTCTGCTTGTCTGCTCTTGATTATGGCGGAACCGAAGGTTACAGGGGTGCGCAGATGCAATCTGACGTGGAGGTGTGTATGCGGTGGTGTGCGAGAGATTGTAAGAGAAGCCTCCTCGTCGTGCCCTCCTGGCCCTTATATAGAGATAGGCAGGTCCCAGGCACAGATCGAGTTGGTTACAGGTTTTAGGGTTTACCCCTTTGAATTTCCTATCTACTCTAGTCTTGCTCTCCAAGGATCCGAAGGCGTCATGGACCTTGGCCACCCGAAAATCTTCATGGGCCGGCGTATATTCGTCGTGGGCCTTCCTTGGGCTAGACTAGGTTTGCTGAGGTCGTGTACCCGCGGGGTATAACCATGTCAGCAGGTGAACGGCAGCACAGACATCATCATCTACACGGCTGTCGTTGATGGCGACGAGGAGATATACATCACCTACAGCCTCTCCGATGACACCCCACACACCAGGTATGTGCTCACCTACTCCGGGGAGTTCCAAATCCAGAGCTGGAGTAGCAGGACATCTGTGTGGCTAGTCGTCGGGAAGTGGCTGTCCCTCAAGTGCAACCGCTACAGCTACTGTGGTACATATGGCTACTGCGACGAGACAACAACGTCAGTCCCAACGTGCAGGTGCCTCGATGGCTTCGAGCCAGCAAACACGGAGGAGTGGGATGGCGGCAGGTTCTCAGCTGGGTGCCGGCGAAAGGAGCCACTGCTTCTGCTTGCAAGCATGGAGATGCATCAAGGTGCTTGGTGTGGTCAGAGGAGTTAGTTGACATGGGTAAAATAGGTGAGTAGCTCAGCAGTGACACCTTTTATCTGCGGATTGCAAGCATGGATGCAACAGCTGGTATCATATCTCAGATTCCTCCCTCTTCATCCTACTTGTTGTGTTACCCACTTTCATGCTTGTTCTATTTTGGTATAATGCTTCTAGATCTATCATTCTTCTGTGATTATTGCTGAAATTACTTAGACATAATTATCTCCCAGTTGATATTAATAGTTGTCCGATCAAGATTTTCGATCTCATCCTTTTTGTTTTGCACGAACCGGATGCTAAAACCAGATGGTTGTTAGAGATGTCACAGAAATTGTACGGTTGTTTCTTATATATTACAAACAAAGGTAGTAATTTCTAGACGTTTTAGTTCCTTACGAACTGCAGTTGTTGGGTATATATGGGAAAGTAGAACATGTATGTAGCAGGCAATACTCAAAACTAGAATAACATACTGACTCAGTCCTAGAGTGAAGATAAGCCAACTATTCGTTTTCCAGCCAGATGAGATGTTCTGTAGAAGGAACATGGAGATAACATACTTCCAGTTCTATCATTTTTGTTTTTGCTTTTCCCTTATGGTGTATGTATGTGTTGCGCAGGTAAAAGGACAAAGAGCAAATTAGTGAGGGTTGGGCTGCCAATTATAGGGAGTAGTGTTCTAGTACTCATATGCATCTCCCTTGCATGGATACAATTCAAAGGTATGCTCAACTCAATCTCCTGAGTAAAAAGTTTTTTTTCCTACCTTACAAAATCGTCAGTTTGAGCATCTAAACTTGGAGTTTGCCATCCAATACCATAATGTATTCCCTGGTTCCAAAATCTTGATGCAACTTGAATATGTAAAACTAGATCAAATAACTTCTTTTGTGGTTTTGTGGTTTAGCCATAGTGTGAGGTACGTTTGTGATGATGTAACAGTCAGGCCAAGCTTGAGCCAGTTTAATTTCGAACTCGATGAGAAAGCTAAAAACACGTTAAATCTACAACTTTTAATAAAATAGGCTTGATAATGCATACCCAAAAAACAGTTAATACAAAAAGTTGTGTTTACATGTTTTGGGCCAGGCTCGGGCTTGGCATTTCCAGGATGAAAATTTTAAAGCTCGGCGCAGAAGCCGGGGCCTAGGAATGGTTCTTTTTGTCAAGCTTCATGCACGAGCCAACGCAACCAAAAGTTTGAACTGATGGAAAGGGCTAGTGAAATCCACTTATACACTTCAACACCCCCTTTTACGTGTGACGGGAAAAAGTCAGCACGTGCAACCGGAAGAGAGCGGTGACACTCGAAACTCACGTATGACTCAAGAGGCCTATACGTAGACATAGAGGGGTCAACAGTAATTTTAGGATAAATTGCGAAAGCCAGGACTCAAACTCAAGACCTTACGCTCTGATACATGTCAAGCTTCATGCACTAGCCAACACAACCAAAAGTCTGAACTGATGGAAATGGCTAGTACAATCCATTTATACACTTCAACACTTTTCACATGGGGATAAGAGACTTGGTTTTTCTAACATGTGGACCACAACTATTTCTAGTGATAGCCATATTATCTGCCCAACCATTTTGGCTTGGTGGCACACATGCCGTGGGGGTTATCTCCTCTTGTTTAACGAGTTCATATAGGGAAAAGTAACGAACCTAATCATTACCTAGGAAAAAATATAACTCTATTCTTTCGCATGCCTATGTTATGCACATTAGAGAGAAAATGTCTAGAACATGGTGATGACTATACCCTTTCGATAGCAGGCAAAATCAAAAAACGGAGAAAGCACAATAATATAAGACCGGATGGTATGAGTACCTCCAGTGAACTTGGTGAAGAAAATCCTCCCCATGATCAAGATTTTCCTTTTGTACGATTAGAAGAAATTGCCCTGGCAACCCACAATTTCTCTGAAACATGCGTAATTGGACATGGAGGCTTTGGCAAAGTTTACAAGGTAACCCAGTTCAATATGCAGTTTCCTCATGTTTTTCATCCTAAATAAGGATAGTTGATTTGCTAATATGACAAACTGAAAATCTCTATTATTTCCATTATATTTTTCTAGGGAGTGTTAGGTGGTCAAGAAGTTGCAGTCAAGAGGCTAAGCAGAGATTCCCAACAAGGAACAAAAGAATTCAAGAATGAAGTAATTCTAATTGCCAAATTGCAACATAGAAACTTGGTTCGACTTCTTGGATGTTGCGGTGAGGGAGATGAAAAGCTCCTGATATATGAGTACCTGCCTAACAAAAGCTTAGATGCTACCCTTTTTGGTACATACTCTTACACACCGGGATCTTGTAATACAATTTAAAAGATTTATCTTACATGTTTAATTTTTACAGATGAATCAAGAAAATTGTTGTTGGATTGGGGTACGAGGTTTAGTATAATCAAAGGGGTTGCAAGGGGACTTTTGTATCTTCACGAAGACTCGAGGTTGACCATAATTCATAGGGATCTCAAAGCCGGAAATGTTTTGCTATATGCAGATATGAAACCGAAGATAGCAGATTTCGGTATGGCGAGGATCTTTGGCGATAACCAAAAAAATGCAAACACCCAACGCGTTGTCGGAACATAGTGAGTAACCTTGAACCAATAGCTTGTGTTAACTTGTGATAAAATTGAAGTCCCATTTACTAATTCTTTTGCATGAAATGGTCAAAGCAGTGGCTACATGGCTCCTGAGTATGCAATGGAAGGCATGTTCTCAACCAAGTCCGACGTCTATAGCTTTGGCGTGTTACTTCTAGAGGTTGTAACCGGTATAAGGAGAAACTCGAGTAGTCAAACTATGAGTTTTCCTAGCCTCGCAGTTCACGTGAGTACACACAAAATTTCACATAAGTTCAAAATTTATAAGTACACAAATATTTCAAGCTAGCTTACGAACAAAATGGGAAAAACCAAATGATGTTTTCTATTGTTTCAGGCATGGAATATGTGGAAGGAAGAGAAGACATGGGAATACTTGTTCACCAGACGAAGTGTTGCTTTGCATCCACGTAGGACTCCTCTGTGTTCAGGAAAATCCAGACGATAGGCCACTCATGTCAGCTGTTGTGTTCATCCTGGAGAATGGAAGCACCACACTTCCAGCCCCCAACCGTCAGACGGAGCGCAGAAATGGAGCAAATCAGAGCTGGTGTCGAAAATTCCGTGAACAGATTTACTCTTACAGAGATACAAGGGTGATAAAATAGTTATGATGTAACCTTTATCTGTGTTAAAAACATTGCTTGTCATAAAAACAAAATGGTCATGCATCGGTTTGTTGGACTGTTGGAGGTCTTCTTCACCTTCCAATGTTTTCAATTTTTTTTATTGTGTGTGCATTGTTAGCAGAAGAAAGGTCCGAACTATAAGCATAAACACCTCGCAAGAATCCAGCAGCTCGCTCTGGCCGATCATCCGATGGATCATGACCAGAACATAGATCGATCTGCATTGTTGATATTGAAAATTCCGTGAACAGTTTTACTCTTACGGAGATACAAGGGAGACAAGATAATTATGTTGTACGCTTATATGTATTGGAAAACAATGCTTGTTATAAAAACAAAACGGTACTGCATCGGTTGGTGGGACTGTTGGAGGTTGTTATCTTCCACTGACTTTTTTGTTCTTTTTTTTTTGAGGATTGTTGGCAAAAGAAAAGTCCTAATTGTGATATTTATAGAATGACCATCAACAATCCCCATGAGTTTATTAAGTGGAGATGTTCTCTCCTGTTTTCAGAATGGAAATTTCTTTGGAGGAAAAAACTGTACGGTAGACTGAAGCGGTCAACCAATATTAGGGTGTGGCATTCAACGATTTGAATTAAGACAAGCACCTAGACTGAGGTGCAGACCGAAGAGCATGTGCTCATCTTTACCTGCAGGTCTAAGATCATGATGAAGTAATCATAAACACCTCACTCCATGATGATGAGTTGATGAAGTGTTGTGCCAAGAGCAGATATCAGGTCTAGCTAGTTTGTTTGCCGAAGATAAAAACATGCAAGTAACAGATAGCGGAAGCGGAACATGTAACTCTAAGGAAAAGATTGACTCCTACTGTTGCAGAGGGAATATAGGATGCTCCCTCCGATCCATATTACTTGTTGTTAAAATAGATGTATCTAACACTAAAACATATCTAAATACATTCATTTTAGTGACAAGTATTATGGATCAGAGGGAGTAGTTATTTACCTTCCTCACAAGAAAAAGGCATTTCTGGCTCCATCGTCCATGCTTCCAAGTTCCAAGTTCTTCCATGGTATTTTACTTGGTCAAATGTGACATGATGATGAAGAGAGGATTCAGTCTGCAGTGTGCACATGATAGGAATGGACCGATGGAAGCAATTTTTCCGGTTGATCGTGCATATGCATGTAAGTTTGACCCAGAACTTGTAATACTGGGATCCAACCGCGCGCCGATGCTGAATCTTCATTCACTAGTTTGCCATTTTCTTTTACTACCATTTTCTATTAAAAAGGGTATCATAGTTTACTCCACTAATCGATATTGTCATAGACAGCCGGCCGTGTTGATCTTAATCTTAAGTCTCCACGACTGGGCAGTCATTGTGGGTGTGTACATAGGATGGTGTACTTGTATTGTACTTTATATGTCTATAAAGTCAGCATTGACTCTGGCATCCCAACTCCGATCCAACGTGGACAGCTGAAATAAAGTAAACTCTAAGTCACTTGACTCAGAAACCAAACCCATCTAGAATCATAGAACTATGCATTATTTAATCATCTGCTTCCGCAATTCAACACTTGACGAGGTTTAATCTCGTCAATGCCCATTGTTATGGACTTGGGTTTTGGAGAAGATG
Organism: Avena insularis; assembly: GCA_023614405.1. NCBI lineage: Eukaryota > Viridiplantae > Streptophyta > Magnoliopsida > Poales > Poaceae > Avena > Avena insularis. The sequence continues at coordinate 349,332,423 of CM042691.1, forward strand.
GGGATGCTGGAGATCGTGGCACGGTTAACAGACAAGCAACCAGGGGACACGAGATTTACCCAGGTTCAGGCCCCCGGAGGGAAAACCCTACTCCTGCTTGTCTGCTCTTTGATTACGGCGGAACCGGAGGTTACAGGGTGCGCAGATTCGATCTGGCGTGGATGCGTGTGCGAAAGTATGAGTCGAGTTGCCCTAGGACGTGCCCTCCTGGCCTTTATATAGACTTAGGCAGGTCCCGGGCGTAGTCCTAGTCGGTTACAAGTTCTAGGGTTTTACCCCTTTGAATTTCCTATCTCCTCTAGTCTTGCTCTCCAAGGATCCGAAGACGTCATGGGCCTTGGTCACCCGAAAATCTTCATGGGCCAGCGTATGTCTGTCGTGGGCCTTCCTTGGGCTGGACTAGGTATGCTGAAGTTACGTACCCGTAGGGTATAACCATGTCAGTAGCCCCCGAGTGATCAGTCGAATCGTAGATTCGGCTGAGGACTCTTCCATCCTTCGGGAGCAGCTATATGTTAATAGCATATGTGTGTAGGGATTGTTGATGCGTGTGCCTGACTCACCTGACGGATCAGGGTCAGTTAACTGTCTTAGGACGAAACAACACGATCTTCTTCAGGTTCGGGTCCCTTAACCCGGGCCTGGAACATATGCTGGCGTAATTCGACTCAGGCCGCGGAGGACTTATAGGAGTGGAATTCCAGTGATTTTAATTGGTGTACCCAACGCGTCCGTCGGGATTTTTCATCGTACCTGCTGGTACGGATTCATACTAGCAGAGCGCAGTCAGGTGCGTTGCCAGGCCATCAGATGATATCTGTAGGTCTTATCTTTGCGTCGCAGACGCAGCATCCGAACATTTATCACCTCGGAGGTGTTTCGGGTGGCCAAGAAGATTGTCGCTCACTCAGCGTTTTGTTGGGGCAGAGTTGCCAAAAAAGTTTTTGCATGCAGATCCGGAAGATCGCAGTCGAAGATTTCATAGGGTGCGCGACCAGCGCTCCCTATGGGAGTAGCCCCCAAGTGTCTGTTCGAGTCGTAGACTCGAACGGAGACTTTCAGTTCAAGCATTGTTTCAATCATTAGGTCCGCAGGACTCGAAAATTTTCGAATGCTTAAATCCATCCTCCCTATGGGAGTAGCCCCCAAGTCCGTAGTGGAGTCGTAAACTCGACGTAGGACTCAGAGAAATAATTTTGTCCTCATTTGTATGCATTGCGCGGCCAGCGCCCGATAGGAGTAGCCCCCAAGTATTTAGTCGAATCGTAGATTCGAGTGAGTACTTTTAGCTGTGGAGCCGAAGTGGTGCTAGTATAGCTTTTGATGACGTCAGTGCTTACGATCGATGACCTCAAGCGTCTGCTACGCCAGAGATGACTTGACTGGACGAAGCGTGGGTCCCACTTGCTGACTTTGAATTGACCGGTCACGCACGACGTGGAGATGATTACGGCGTCTCCTCGATTTCCGCACGTAGTGGACGGCGTGGTAACGACGGTTCGTTTTGGTGCTGACATGTGTACGGCCAGATCTACCGTTGGCGTTAGGTCTTCTCGATGGACGGCCAGCGTGCGTCGTCTTCGCTGTTGTAATCCCTGGTAAAATCGTGGTTTGTTTTTCATCGCAGCAGTTCATCTATTCACTGCCCCCTCGTTCTTGAGCTATTCTTGCTGCGCGCTGAGAGTTTCCTCCATATTTCCTTTGTCTTTTCTTCGTTGGCAACGCCACCACCGTCGTAGCGCCATGGGGAAAACAAATAAGTCCTCATCTGCAGTTGGGACCAGCGCCGCCGGAGGCAAGAAGGGCACCGCCACTGCTCGCGTCACCGACGGTGGCTGGCGGCGATCAGAAACGCGGGAGAGCGATCTCCGCAAACTGCGCGAGCGGAGCCTGATCCCGCAAGACACGACGGCCGTGAGACTCCCCGGCAATGAGGTAATCCCCCGTCCCCCATCTGGGTATCGGGTTATGTTTGTTGCCTTCATGATTCGCGGGTTTTCTTTTCCGGTCCATGACTTCCTTCGTGGACTGCTCTTTTTCTATGGGGTTCAACTCCATCATCTGTCTCCCAACTCCCTCCTCCACATTGCGTGTTTTATCACGCTTTGCGAGTGTTGGCTTGGCATTGAGCCGCACTTTGGCCTCTTCCGGAAGCTTTATTCCGTGAAGAGGCAGTCTGGTTCGGATGGTGTGTATCCCATTGGGGGTTTCATCATCTCCCTCAGTCCCAATGTGCAATTCTTTTCCTTTTCCATGTCCGAATCTGTCCAGTACTGGCGGAGGAAATGGTTTTACATCCGTGACTCCATACTGTCCGGGCAAGATTTTGGTCTCGTTCCTTTTGACCCCTCCCAATTGATTGAGAAGAAAAGATCCTGGAAAAACCAAATCTTAGACAGTGAAGTGGCGGAGATAGAGGCCCTGTACCATCGGGTGGAGGATCTCCAATTGATTCCTGAGAAAGAGGTGAACGGTGTCGACATCATCCGGACGTTTCTTGAGCGTCGGGTGCAGCCTCTCCAAGCGAGGGCGCATCCGATGTTTCTTTACTCTGGGCGCCGTGATCCGACAAGGGTTTCGAGTGAGAAAATCTCTGAGGTGGAACTTGACAAGGCTCTTCGCACGCTGTTGAAGTTCAAGGCCGACGAAGAAATCCCGGGGAAGTCGCTGACTCCTCCCTTTTCTTCGATGTTGGTCGTACCGAAGGTGTAGATTTGCGCACGTAGTGCTCCCCTTTTGTTTTTGTCAGCTGTGTACTTTTTCCTTTGTTTGCTAACAAAGTTCCTTTTCCTTTTGCAGAGCTTCAAAGTGCCGGGCATGGCACCACCGTTGCCCGAGAGGTATCCGAATGCCCCGGATAATGAAGTGGTGGATTCCGTGTCCGAGCTACCGTCAGCGCGATCCCTAGCGGAGGATGCCGACGAATCGAGTGAGGACCTTTCGCGCAAGCGATCACGAAGCTCTAACGAGTCGTCAGATGCCTCGACTCCTCCGACTCCCAGAAATCCTCTGGGCCTTGAGCGTCATGATGATGTTCATGGGGGTTCTTCCTCTCCCCTTCCTGCCATTCCTGTGCGGGTTGTTGCTCCGCACCCGCCAGCAAAGCGGAAGAAGGAAGAAAAGAAGGAGGAGAAGAAAGAAGAAAAGAAGGAGGAGAAGAGGGCCCGAAGGGCTTATCCTATCTTCGACCTGAGCGCGTTGGGCTCGTAAGTTTTCTTGTTTCCACTGTTGTCCTTTGTTCCCTTGTTATTTTTGCACCTGTGTTGATTGGTTCGTATGCAGGCAATCCTCCGACGGCTCCAGTGATGGTGCGCGCGAGATGATGGGGAGTCGAACATTGCGCCGCCTCCTCCTCGGGCGGTGGCGACTTACGTGATCTTGCGCCGTTCCTCTGTCTGAGGAGGCTGGTGGTTGCGCCTCGAGAATTTCGCAGCGGGCTCGCGGTTATGCCGAACGTAAGTTTTTCGCTTGATGTTACAGGGAGCCCCGAGTGTCTTCGTATGCTGATGTTGTTGATGCTTCTTTGTGTTGGGCGTAGCCCCAAGTCCCTCTTACTACTATTGCACATTGCTGCAGCCGTTTGTCCAAGAGGCCAAGCGGTGGTGGAGGAAACGCCTGGAGGCCGCTGGCAGCTTCAAGGTATTCATCGCCTTGTAGTACTTCTCTTGCTTATCCTGGTCCTGTTCTTTAACACTTGCTTGTTGTAAATCAGAGGAGCATAACGACTCTCTCCGTGAGGTCGATGCTCGAAGAAGAGCCTTGTGCAATCGAGAAGGTAAAACCGCACTGGGCGAGAGGCGCTTTGAGCTGGAGCTGACGAAGGCAGCTGCGAAGAGCGTCTGCAGCAGAGGTCATGAACGTGAGCAGCTGGCCATCGTTATGCTGCTCGTGAAAAAGGGGTGGCGAGAAGCTCATGGCTGCTGCCAAGGCTATTTCGGGTGAGCGCTAGCTTTGTACTTGCTTCTTTTCTGGATCTTCTTCTATGTTGCCTTTCTTCATGTTTTCTTCTTATTTGTCTCGGATGCATGAGCATCGAGTTTGTTCCATGGTGCTCGGAGCACGGAGTGCTCTAGATGATGCCACTATGGCGGTCGAAGACCGTCGTCAACTCCCTTGCCAAGGCGAAGAGGTCCTTGGTCGCTTACCAGAGCTCTTCGAAGGGCGCATCCTTGAAGACGTGGGTGCCTGGCAGAGGCTCTGTCAAAGCGCTGCAGCGGCATAAGCGCAGCGAAGGGCATCGGGCGTCCGTCTGGCTGGCGATAGCCATGGCGGGGCGAGCTAGACCTGCCCCAGTTACTTCTGCCGATGCTGCAGATGGATCCGAGGTAGCTTTCGCCGCCTACTCCGCTTCGCAGATTTATATGAGCCCAAGCTCATTGACTTGCTATCTGAGTACGCATTGCGGCACGGCGAGGCCAAAGCTAGGCGATGCAGTTACGGCGACTCAGTGCCCTCCGCCTTAGGCATAGTAGACGTAGGGTAGTTTGTAGTCTATTTTTGTTGTAAATATCTTTTGTAGTACCATTCTTGTGCCACGTAGTGGCCTTATATATTTTAATGAATTCCTCCGAGTTGTGCTCTATCCTTGGCTGAATGTCTGTGTGCCTTCTTTTTTCTGCTGCTATAGGTTCCTTCGGGTGCTGACCCAGTTGATACTTCATCCGAAAGGCCCTTGCGAGCATCATTGGATGATTCCTCGCAGCTCGCTTTTCTTCGAGATCGCGTTCGCAGCTTGGAGAGAGATTTGCTTGGGTTACGTGGTCGCGCTGACGTTTGGAAATCCAAAGCAGACCGTGGTGCAGCCAGAGAGGAATATCTGATGGCGGAGCTGGGTCGGCTGTCCGAGCAGCTGCTATGTAAGTTGATCCTTCTTTCGGGCTACAGCTCAGTTCTTCGGGTGAGCCTGCCGGTCTTACTCTTGTTTTGTGCGGTTGTCGCAGGTGCCAATCTTGCTCCGAGGGAAGAAAAGGAGCGTATTGCTGTTCGAGTCAATTGTTTGACTCAACAGGACATGGAGGCCGGCGGCTTCTTTTGGATGGATCGTGATCGTGCCATAGTTCTGGCGACGGTGCAGGATCATGTCTACCAGGTTTCGCGGGTGCTCCACCAGGTGCAGACATCGCTTTCCTCGGTGCTGCACGTCATGTTTCCGTTGGATGCCGTGCCAACGACCCTTGCAGGTCTTGGCGAAGTTTGGTGCCAGCAATGTCAAGGAGCTGGTGCGGCAGCAGCTCGTCGCAGGTGTGAAGGCTGCCTTGTCTCTTGTGAGGGTGCACCGCCCTGACGTAGATTTGGCTGCTGTGGCGACTGAGCCACCTCCTCGACCAGATGGTGGCGAGTGGAATATGCGTCCGCATTACGCGGCTGTAAGACAGTATGCCGAACAGGTTGTAGATTTGTTTGAGCAGCGTGCTCAGGTTATTCTTTAGAATAGGTAGGACCTGAAAATAAACAGATAGATGTAAAATTTGAATATTGCGGCTGGGCGTGTATGTGCCCTTTGTTGTAAAGGTTTGCTTGTTTGCGAGCACGCAGTGCTTTGATTTAGTACGTGCCCTTTTCGTTTGCCTGACGTGGTCAGCTACTCAGGTGTACACGTTTTGTCCTCAGTCGATGAAATCGTGAGGTGGGGGGAGCCCCCGAGTGCGTATGTAGCATGTAGTAAAGTTGCAGAAAATAGTCAACCGAGGGTTGGGGGCGAGGTACTTAGCTTTATTTATATCGTAGTGGAGGAGGTACATGATTCGGCTGAGTAGCCTTGGCTGGAAGCCTTATTAAAAGTAAAAAGGGGGGGTAGGTTGCTACGGGTAGAATCGTCGCAGGTGCGAGACGTTCCAGGGGTTGGAGTATGCGACTCCAGACTCCACGTGCTTGAGGCGATAGGCGCCACCTGGGATGACTTCGGTGATGACATAGGGTCCTTCCCATGGTGAATCGAGTTTGTTCGGTCGCTTTTGCTTGAGTCGCAAGACGAGGTCTCCTTCGACGAAGGACCTTGGGCGCAGCCGGCGGCTATGATAGTTGCGGAGACTCTGCTGGTACACCGCTGATCGAGCGGCTGCTATATCCCGTGCTTCATCGAGTGTGTCGACGGCGTCTTCGAGTGCAGCCATGGATTCGGCTTCGCTGTACGCGACGACTCGTGGAGCCTGATGGCGTACTTCGGCTGGTAGCACTGCCTCGGCTCCGTGTACCATGAAGAACGGTGTGTAGCCGGTGGAGCTGTTTGGCGTAGTCCGTAGGCTCCACAGGACAGACGGTAGCTCTTTCGTCCAGTTTCCAGCTTTGTGCTCGAGTGAGCTCATGAGGCGCTTCTTGATGCCGACGCCGATTAGGCCGTTGACCTTTTCCACTTGCCCGTTTGTTTGCTGGGTGTGCCACTGAGGCATACGTGATATTGATCCCGAGGCCTTCGCAGAAGTCCTAGAATTCTTCGGAGATAAAGTTCGATCCGTTATCGGTGATGATGCTGTGCGGTACACCAAACCTGTAGACAATGGATTCGAAGAACTTGACGGCGGTTTTGCCCTTCTGGTTGGTGACCGGCGTGGCTTCGATCCACTTGGTGAATTTGTCGACTGCGACCAGGAGGAAGACGTGTCCTCCCTTCGAGGATTTTGGCAGTTTGCCGATCATGTCGAGGCCCCATTGGGCAAAAGGCCAGGCTATGGGTATGGGTGAGTTCGGACCCAGTGCGTGCGGTTTGTCGGCGAACCGTTGGCACCGTTGCATCTTCGGACGATGTCCTTGCGTCGCTCATGGCGTTGGCCAGTAGAATCCTGCTCGCAGAGCTTTGGCGACGAGGGAGCGGCTACCTGCGTGGTGGCCGCAGATGCCCTCGTGGATATCTTGGAGTATGGCCTTGCCGTCATTGATGGTGACGCACCGTTGTAGTGCGCCCGTAATGCTGCGTTTGTACAGCTCGCCGTTGATGATGGTGAAGGCTTTTGACCGACGAGATACGCGCCGGGCATCTGTCGGGTGTCTGGCAATTCTCCGTTTATCAGGAACTGGAGGTATGGACGTGTCCAAGTTTCTTCGACTGCCATGACCTGCATCAGGTTGACCATGGCAACTTCGGTATCCAACTTTTCGGGTCCTTCATGACCTTTGGGTAGCGTAGCCCCCGAGTGTTCTGCTTCTTCGGGTGATCCCTTGGGGAATTTCTGCTTGATGGATGGCACGCAGATCTGTTCGAGGAACACACCTGGTGGTACCTTTGCACAAGTGGAGCCGATGTTGGCGAGTCTATCGGCCTCCTTGTTGCTCTCTCTTCCAACGTGCCGAAGTTCGCAGCCGTCGAATTCTCCTTCGAGCGCGTTGTATAGCGCGCGGTACGCGATCATGTTTTCGGTGTGTGCGTGGCACTCATTCATCGTCTGCTGTACGACAAGGTTGGAGTCACCGTAGATGACCAGGCGCGTTGCGCCACATATTTTTGCCATCTTCATGCCATGGATGAGGGCTTCGTATTCGGCCTCGTTGTTGGAGGCTCTGAATTTTATCCGAAGGACGTACTTCATCTTGTCACCTTGCGGGGAGGTCAGTATGACTCCTGCCCCTGCTCCGGCTTCGCATTTGGAGCCGTCAAAATGCATTGTCCAGGACTGCGACATGTCTGGGGTGTCAGGCAGCTGCAGCTCCGTCCAGTGCACCAGGAAGTTCGGAAGGACTTGAGATTTGATTGCGTGTCGCTTCTCGTAGATGATGTCCAGGGGTGATAGTTCAATGCCCCACAGGGCCACGCGTCCTGTGGCCTCTGGGTTATTCAGGATGCTGTTTAGGGGTGCCTCGTTGACGACCATCACCTGATGCTCCTGGAAGTAGTGGCTCAGTCATCGAGCCGTCATGAACACGCCTTAGGCCAGCTTCTAGTAGTGCGGGTACCGCTGTTTTGTTGAAGTGAGAACCTCGCTGAGGTAGTAAATTGGGCGCTGTACCCCGTGGGTCTTGCCTTCTTCGTGTCGTTCGACCACGAGTACTGTGCTGACCACCTGGTGTGTGGCTGCTATGTGCAGCAACAGAGGCTCGCGCTCTTTTGGCGTGACCAAAACGGGCGAGGTGGAGAGGAGCCGCTTGAGGCTTTCGAATGCGTCGTTGGCTTCTGGTGTCCACTTGAACTTGTCTGCCTTGCGCAGCAGCTGGTAAAATGGTAGGGCCTTCTCGCCCATGCGGCTGATGAACCTGCTTAGTGCCGCTACTTCTGCTGCTGAAACGCCCTTGAGGTTTTTCGGCTTCTCCATTGTCATGATACCTTTGATTTTCTTCGGGTTCGCTTCGATCCCTCGTTGAGAGATGAAGTACCCGAGCAGCTGACCCGAGGGGACGCCGAAGGCGCACTTTTCTGGATTGATCTTGATCCTGTAGCGATCAAGGTTGTCGAACGTCTCGCGGAGATCATCGATAAGTGTTCTTGCCTCCTTGGTTTTTATGACTATGTCGTCGACATAGACTTGGACGTTGCGACCGATCTGGTCCTTGAGGCAGGCCTGCATGTATCGCTGGTACGTGGCACCCGCGTTCTTTAGCCCGAAGGGCATTGTGTTGTAGCAGTATACTCCGAACGGTGTGATGAACGCCGTTTTCTCTTGATCTTCGACCTTGAGTCGAATCTAGTTATAGCCTGAGTGGGCGTCGAGGAAGGAGAGTTTCTCACAACCTGCAGTCGAATCGATGATCTGGTCGATCCGAGGAAGAGGGAAGTGGTCCTTAGGGAAGTGTTTATTTAGTGACGTGAAGTCAACGCACATCCGCAGGATGTCCGTGTCCTTCTTCGGGACCATCACCGTGTTTGCCAGCCACTCGCTTTTCTTGATTTCCCGGATGAAGTCTGCTGCGAGTAATCTGTTGATCTCCTTGCCGATAGCTTCGTGGCTCCGGCGTCTTGGATGGACCTTGGCGGCTTGGTGTCCGGAAAGACATTGAGTGCGTGCTCGGCGAATTCCACAGGAACTCTGGCATGTCCGCAGACACCGGGGAAGATTTCCAGCGCTCACGGAGGAATTGACGAGCGCCTTCCTATCTTGAGGTCGTTGGCGATCAGCGCCGTCTTGAGGCATCCGTTGGATGGACCTGCACTTTCTTGGTGTGGATGGTGGAGTCGAAAGACATGTCGGTGCGTTACGCTTTGTGGATCGGGTAGCCATTGTCCGTCACCTCGGAGCCTTACAAGCTCGTCTTGCATGCCGAAAGACTGGGAGATCTTGTTGAAATCCCTGTCGCATTGGTCCGATCGGGTGAAGCTCCCGTGGACTGTGATGACGCCCCTCGGTCCTGGCATCTTGAGTAGTAGGTATGCGTAGTGTGAGACGGCCAGGAACCTTGCGAATGCTACACGTCGAGATGGCATGGTATTGCGACGGCGATCCACCACTCAATTCTAGGCGCTCCTGCCGAAAGTTGTCCGGCTTCCCGAAGATGACATCGAGCCCTATTTTGCCCAGGGGGAAGATTACCTTCCCTGGGACAATGTCGTGGAACGTTGTGTCTGATTGTTCCAGGCTGCATTGCGGGATCCGCATAGCTGCTAGAGTGCTTGCGAACATTAGGTTGATGCCGCTGCCGCCGTCCATGAAGACGCGACTCATCTCGAAGCCTCCGATCTGCGCCTCCAGCAGTGGCAGCATGACACGGGCGAGGATCTGGCAAGGTGATCCGCGAGTGAATGTGATGCAGGACTCCGATCCGCTGAGGTACTCGAGGATTGCGGCGGAGTTGCCACGGCCAAGTTGATTTGTCGGGTGATTTTCTTACGCACCTGTTGGTGGGGAGTCCTTACGGATCATATTTAGTGCTCCTTTGGTGGGGTATGCGACCCGGCGTTGTTTTTGCTGGTACGACCGGTTGATTTGGGCCTCAATAGGCGGCGGTGGAGGAGCTCCGTGTGCTATTTCACTGGCGCGGTCGTTTCGAATGCAGGAATTGGAGCTTGTTGCCTCATCGCACCATGCCTTCGCTGAGTTTCGGAACTCGCGGCGTCTTGAGTATGTGGCTAGCTTTCTTTTGCCATCTTGTTTGTCGATGTAGAAGTGGATGGTGCATGGACCCGAAAGTTTGTCGAATGCTGAGGGTCCGTTGTCACGGCGTGGCGTTACCCGCAGCTATCGTTGGTCATCCGTTGTCGCGGAAGTTTCCGCTGCGGTATCCTCCGCTGTTGCGGCTGTTGTCGTTATGGCGGTCGGTGTAGCCGGCTGCGACCATGTCAGGTCCGTCGCGGTCCTCGTAGACGCGCGATCTCCTCTTGCTGCGGCGTTCGCGTCTTCGGTCATAGTCGTCCTCTTCATCTGATTGCGCCCGCTGGATGCAATCTTCGCCGTCTATCAGCATTGGCGATTTCCATGAGGTGGTCGAGTGTCTTGGGCTTTACACGCTCAAGTTCCTCCTTGAAGTCTGGGCGCTTGACGCCGTCCCGGAAGGCATCGATGGCCCTTTCTTCGGAGATGTGTGCTGCGGAGTTCTTGGTTGTAGACCAGCGTAGTATGTCTGGCCGGATAGATTCACCCGTTCTCGAGTGCGGCTCACAACTCTTGATTGAGGCGGTCTTGCTGGTGCCTTTGAAATTTCGGATGAAGCTATAAGCGAGCTCCTCCCAGCCGGATGGATCGATGATAGGCTGCTAAGCCAAACCAGCGCGCGCTGTCATTGCGGTGAAGGCATTGCATGGCGGTTTCTTTGTTGCCTCCGTGAAGCTTGACGGATGACAGATGATCACTGAGCCAGGACTTTGGATTTTGCGTGCCGTTGAACTTCGGAGTATCCGAAGGAAGCTTGAAGTTGCGTGGCATCTGTGTTCGCCGAACGGATCTGCTGAAGCATCGAGCCCCGCAGAGTTCTCCTTCGTCTTCATCCATCTCAGATTCAGACGAGCATGTGCGTTTAGCGCGTGCTTTGTCGATCTTGCGCTGTGTAAGCTTGTCTCTGGCGTCGTAGTCGCGTTTATGGCGGTGCAAGCTCTTCTTCCTTCGAGGAAGATCGTGTTCCTCTTCATCTTCGGATGAGGGAGTGGGGCTCGATCGCCTGGCCGGAGCTTTCTTCTTCGGCTCCGTAGGAGCGTCTTCGTGGAGCGCAGCTCCGATTAGTCCTAGTATGGTGAGTGCGGACCTATGCATGGCCCTTTTCGGGTCCCCCTCCGGAGGTGGGTGAGCCGCGAGATACGCAGTGGCTGCCATGATCGCAGCTTGTGGCGTCTTCGGGATGATGTTGCCGTCGGCGTCCATATCCATGAACGATGTATGGAGAGTTCGGGTCACGTCACGCCGCTCCTTCGGGTCCATGTTTTCCACCCGAGAGCGGTGCTTGTTTCCCTGGTTTCCGTTTGTGCTAGAGCCGGGTGCCATGGCGGAGAGCGCAGCTCGTCGCGCGCTGGACTCGGAGGCTGCTTGCTTGCGTTTGTCGAGCGTCTCCTGCATCTTGACTTGTTTCTTGTGCTCCTCGATGAGGAGGTAGTGGTATGCCATCAGTAGGTCACATGAGGAGTCCAGAGGTAGGACTATTTCGCCTGCGACGGCGAGGTGTGCTTCGACCCATCCTTCTTTGCTAAGTTGGATGAGGTGGCCCCTGTTTTCCCCGTTTTCGCCGTTTCCACCGTTTTCGCCGTTTCCGTCCTGCGGGTTGGGGTTGGGCGGCGGGTTAGGCGTTTCCTCGTCGGTTTGGATGACTGCGGCGCACAGATATCGCCTGCAGATTGGTTGGCTGCTGCCGCAGCTTTCGGATCCGGAACCGTAGGTCCCTTCATCCGAAGGTGGATCGCACAGATCGGAGTTGCAGCAGCTGCTGCTGTAGAACTCATCTGTTGATGGTGACGTCGAGCACGGGTGTGGAGCCCGAAGCGGGCCTGATTGATGACACGGGCACCGCTTCGAGGCGGAGGGTGCCGGTTGTCCCACTCGGCGAAGCTCGAACAAGATTTCGAGTCCGCCTCACGGGCTCGAAATCCTTCATGGTGGCCGGCGAGTGGGCGGTGAAGTCAGCGCCAAGAGGAGGTGATTCTCCGTCGCCGCGGAGTTGTAGATCGATCGGGTCGGAACCGTCACGACCGTACAATCAGCAGCCCAGTTCCCACGACGGGCGCCAATTGACGAGGTTTAATCTCGTCAATGCCCATTGTTATGGACGTGGGTTTTGGAGAAGATGGGGATGCTGGAGATCGTGGCACGGTTAACGGACAAGCAACGAGGACACGAGATTTACCGTGTTCAGGTCCCGGAGGAAAAACCCTACTCTGCTTCCGCTCTTTGATTCTGGCGGAACCGGAGGTTCTGGTGCAGATTCAATCTGGCGTGGATGCGTGTGCGAAAGTATGAGTCGAGTTGCCCTAGGACGTGCCCTCCTGGCCTTTATATAGACTTAGGCAGGTCCCGGGCGTAGTCCTAGTCGGTTACAAGTTCTAGGGTTTTACCCCTTTGAATTTCCTATCTCCTCTAGTCTTCCTCTCTAAGGATTCGAAGACGTCATAGGCCTTGGTCACCCGAAAATCTTTATGGACCAGCATATATCTGCCGTGGGCCTTCCTTAGGCTGGACTAGGTATGCTGAAGTTACGTACCCGTAGAGTATAACCATGTCAACACTCGTGGATGCTGCATGCTGCGTTTGTGGAGGCATTTTTTACTTGTACACCAAGGTTCGATGGATGCAAGTACCTGCTCCAATAGAGCGGCATCAATATATAGCTAGCATCTACCTATAGTTAGAACCTAGCTAGTACTACTAGTATTTTGGCCTGACTCATCGATGAATTCCCCATCACTCGCATGCTTTATTGCGGCCATGATCATTCTATTCGTGCCACATATCACATCTAATGACCGGCTTGTCCCTGGCAAGCCGCTATCCCTCGGCAACACCATCATCTCCGACGGTGGAGCGTTCGCCTTAGGATTCTTCAACCTTTCCAATTCCACTCCTGCAAAGTTGTACCTTGGCATATGGTACAACAACATTCCCGAGCTTACTGTTGTGTGGGTCGCCAATCGAGAAACCCCAGCCACCAACACTACTTCGTCGACACCGATGCTCTCCCTCACCAATACCTCCAATCTCGTTATTTCTAACGGTGATGGTGAAGGAGACGTCCTTTGGACAACAACAACCAACATGGCCGCCGATGGCCTAGGCTTGCCAGCTACCCCAACAGCTGTGCTTTTGAACTCCGGTAACCTCATTATCCGGTACTCAAATGGCAGCACGTTTTGGCAGAGTTTTGACCACCCCACAGACACATTCCTTCCTGGCATGAAGCTCCTGCTCAAGTACAAAACACACAACATGGACGAGCGTCTGGTATCCTGGAAGGGCCCTAGCGACCCCTCACGGGGGCGCTTCTCCTACGGCAGCAACCCAGACGCACCCCTCCAAATGTTCCTTTGGGAAGGGGAGCGCTTGGTGGCCCGTGGCAGCCCATGGACAGGGATCCCAGTGACGAGCCTACGCCAACACATCCCAGCGTGGCCAGCAAACGTTAGTGATGTTATCATTTACCGGGTTTTCGTTGAACAGGATGAAGAGATATACGTAAGCTATAACCTCCCCGATGGCACCCCACACACCAGGTTCGTGCTGGCTTATTCTGGCGAGTATCAGCTTCAAAGTTGGAGCATCAATTTGTTGTCATGGACTGTCCTATGGAAGTGGCCATCCACAGAATGCAGCCACTATGGCTACTGTGGCCCATATGGTTACTGCGATGAGACAGCGTCGCCAGTTCCAACGTGCAAGTGCCTAGATGGATTTGAGCCGACAAACTTTGAGGAGTGGACCGGTGGCAGGTTCTTGGCGGGGTGTCGGCGGAAGGAGCAGTTGCATGAGTGTGGCGGCAACTTCTTGGCTTTACCAGGGATGAAGCCACCCGACAAGTTCTCCCTCGTGGGAGGCGGCAGAAGCACGTTCGAGGAGTGCACAACTGAGTGCAATCGCAACTGCTCATGCGTGGGGTATTTGTATGGCAACCCCAGCAGTGGCAGGTCCGACGAAGACGTGACGCCGTGCTTTTCGTGGGTTGGGGATTTGGTTGACACTGGAAAGTTAGGGGTAGAGGCCGGTGGCGAGACATTGTATCTCCGACTTGCAGGCATCGATGCAGAAGGTGGTAACAAACATCATTTCGGCTAGTTCTACCGCTGATTTTCACTTTGCTAACATACTTCTAATTTATGGTATTTGTATGTATGGCACAGGTAAAAGGATAAAGAGTAATGTTGTCAGGATTGTGTTACCTGTTCTAGGCAGTGGTGTTCTGGTTCTTATATGCATCTCCATTGCATGGTTAAAATTCAAAGGTACGTTTTATTGACTCTTAGTGTAAGGTCAAATTTGACCGCCTTATGAGAATGTAATGAGAGCGTATACGTTTCACCACACCGAACTTGGAGTCGGTCGTCACATTACAAAATATTTTATACCCCCGGCCCTGAATGCGCATAGGCAGAGCACCGTTGGATTTAGGGATCAAATGCATGCAACCTCTAGATGGAAGTGGGGTGGAACATGGATGAGCTAACGGTGTTAGTTTGTGCATGCATGCAAGAATCTAGGGTTTGGCATGGGTTCCAAATTAACACACTATTTTAGCTATAAAAATTTTAGCATCTAAAATGAGAAGGGATTGAGAACAAGGATTAAATAAGTTAGGGTTTCTCAGCATGTTGTCTGTTAGGGTTTGCCTCACCTAAACGAAATTAGATAAGCTTTGTTTTGCATGTTGCTCGTTAGGGTTTGCCTCATGCAAACGAAATTAGACAAGCTTTGTTTTGCTAGGGCTTCATGCATGTAGTATATTAGGGTTAGGGTTTACCTCATGTTGTATATTAGGGTTTGCCTAACCAAAACGAAATTAGATAAGTTTTGTTTTGTTACGGCTTCATGCATGTAGTATATTACGGTTTACCGTTTAGTATATTTGGTTTAGTGTTTACCGCATGTTGGTCGTTAGGGTTTGCCTCATACAAACAAAATTAGATAAGGTTTGTTTTGCTAGAGCTTCATGCATGCATGCCAAATAAACACTAACGGCGTTAGTTTTTAGACAAATCCTGGGTCTGGATACATGTGCTCCCCATATCAAAAGAGGATAAAATCAATGGTGGATAGGCTATGCGCAGCTATGCCCGTGTTTAGCAGGCTATTTCCCATATATATATATATATAAATAATACGCCACATAAATTTTGTCTTACTCCGTAAGTCGAGAAGAACATAATAAAATTTAGAAATGACATATATTTTTTTGTTTCCTTGCCATATAAAATTATGATGTAAAATACGTATTTTTTGGTGTTTTTACACTTAATGACTGATAAACTTTATTTTTGTGTTGAAATTTTTGGTTGTGGTGAATATATGAACATAATTATTCATATACAAAACATAATTTTTTTAATCTAACAACATAAAAATATGTTGGATGCAAAATAAATATTCTACATCCTCGGTGCTGAATAGGGTTTCTATAGGGTAGCGCTATTCTACACCCACCCTCTATCATTAGAACCGTATATTATTTTTACGTCATGTAAATTTTGTATTACTTCGGAAGTCGAGAAGAACATAATAAAATTTAGAAATGATATAATTTTTTTTGTTTACATCCCGTAAAAAAATTTGACGTAAAATACATATTTTTGGTGTTTTTACACTATAATGACTCATAAATACATTCTTCTGAACTCTCGAGGTAAAAAATGATATAAATTTTTTTGTCATTTTTTATACTCTCAAGAGTTGAGAAATACACTATGTCATAATTTTTTTATTTACATGCCGTATAAAAATACGACGTAAAATGCATATTTTCAGTATTTTTTACACTATAATTACTCATAAATTATTTTTTATGTCATTTTTTTGCGTTGTGGATGAATATGAATATAATTATTTGTTTACAAAACATTAATTTCTAAATGTGATAACATAAAGTTATGTGGGGGTGCAAAATAACTATTCTGCACCCTGGGTGTCGAATAGGGTTTCTATATATATATATATATATATATATATATATATATATAGACAAAACTCTTCGTATGTATATCCTCGCTAGAGGAAGCATCTCACGCCGTTGGTTGTTTGGAGATCCGTGCACCTTGAGTGAATATCCTTCCATTTGAGTTTTATCAAACACACAACCGATATACTAAAGAGGTATTTTCTCCCCAATCTTTCCATCTGACCACTGTGACTCTGGACCGCCTCTTACACCTGCCACCGCTCAGTCTGAGCTGCCCCTGGCCATGGTCAGGAGAGCTCACGGGCCTCCGCTCGCCGCAGGGAGCCGTTGCCAACTCCATTATATAGCACACGGCTCACCGATCTAGATTCTTCTCCGGCAAATTTCCTCCCGTCACACACCACAGCCTCCGCCACCTTACCCCAGGCCGACTAGTCGCCTCCCCAGCCCAGAGTCCCACCTCCGCCTCACAACACCCATGACCACCCCCTCTCTGCCCGCGGTGGGTCCTCTCCGCCTGCAGGATCCACACTCCCCCAGGCCACGCGGGATCAACCAGCGCGACCGCCCCTCCTGCCGAAGGACCGACCGGTGGCGGCCGCCCCTCGGCCGACAGGATCGACCGGCGGCAGCCCGCTGCCAGCGATTGAAGGCGGCCCGACCCTCAACAACGTCGGTCCTGCTCCCCGGCGCCGCCGCCTAGAGGTCGAGCCGACCCTCACTGCACGGGCCCGCCGTCGGGAGGCCGCCCGACCCGTTCTCCACCCGCTGTCGCCATCAGAGATGGCGGAGCACGCATCCGAGTCGCGCCGACGCCAACCCGAACTGCCACCACCATGTCTGCTCACCCACAACCTCGATGTCTCGCTGCTGCCCATCTGCACTCGGACCTCCCTTCGCGAAATCCTCCGCTCTGCGAACCAGGTCCCCGCCTCCGACAGGACCCCCATCGCCGTTCCTAGAGCAGCGATGCCTCGAGCGCCCTCCGCTCTCCCTCGTCGCCCAGCTGCCGAGAAGAGTGTGCAGCTCAGTCCCCATACAAGGGGTAGTGATTCAATGGCCTCATTCATCATGTGAGGTCTCATACTGATGAATTTGCAATGGCAAAATTTCTCTCAAGTCCCACTGATGTCAATAAATGTCCAGTTTAGTATAGAGAAATTTTCCTTTGATTCAGATTCTTATAATCTGCACTCTGCTTTTTAGTGAATTTTTTTTAGTATATCAAACTACAAAGTGGTTGTGTGTTGGTGACTGAAAAATGGACGTGCACATTCAGTTAGTTAAGTACTTGGATGCTTGACCAAATTCATCATCAGTGATCTAAGTTGAGCCGTACATTCAGTTCAATCTGTTATACAGATCAGTTTTGCCACTGTGTCAATCTTCCCTGCATCTCATCTTTAGTCTGGAATCAGATGGGATTAATGCTTAGTTTTTCCTACTTACCAGGTCTTTGATCCCCAAGTATCGGTTGTCCTTTTCGACAGATTTAGGGAAACCTATATTTCTTGGAAATATTTATTGTTGGTGGTTTGCATGGGCAAGCACCAAGTTTTCATGGGCAACCTGCATCTGCACGAGTAAATTTTTAGATACTTAACAAGTTCAACCAAGGCGCAGAATATATGTTCATTCAAATTTGTGACAGAAGTTGCTCTAAAGATTTTCATTCCAATTTGTTTCTTCAAGAATTGTCTGCTTGTTCTTGATGTGTGGTGGTTGTTGGCTAAAATATTAACCACCTTATGGCCAGAATACCGTGTCAAAGGAGTAATCACCTTACTACTAGCTACCTGTGTACGTAAACTGGATTAGGTACTTGATCTTCTAATTCTTAGTGCCAATTGAATGGCCTCTTTTGCCAATTGACTTTCAAGGTAATAGTTTGGTGTCCAAATATTGAATATTATGTGATTAGTCATCGTATTTGGCCAGGTACCTAACTGTAGTTACTTGACTATAGTTAGTGAAAGTACCTGGATGCAAAGTACATGTGGTTTCAGTTGATGGTTATTTTTCAATCTGAAATCTTAGTTCTCTTGCTTCTAGTATAGCAGATGTTTGTTCTAATTCATTGCAAGATACTCTGAGGTTCTTAACAAGTTCACCTAAGTGCGGAATCATATGGGTTATTAACGAGTTTCTCTAAGGTGCTGATGAGTGCTTAACAAGTTTATCTAAAGTGTGGAATCAAATGGTGCTTAATGGATTAAACTGTGGTGCCGAGTAAGTTAAAGGAGGGTGCCGACTAATAGTCACAAAAATCACGCTGACGAGATTCTTGGTATGTTGGACATGTCGTTTTGAAAGTTTGATTATTTTTCTCCATCTACTTCTAAATACTTAAAGATTTCAACCGGGGTCCCGAATGTGTTCTTCCTAGGGTGCTTGACAAGTTACGCATTGGTACCGAGTCCAATTAATTGTGTCTCTGTTGTTGATATGAGCTGGTATGTAGCATTCTGTAGCTTGGTACCTATTGCATACTGTAGTATGGTGCTTGATAATCCAACTCTTATTTTTTCAGTTTTTCCAGGTACTTAATCTTCATGGATTGAATGTGCGTCTTGTTGATGCCTACTTTTGGATTGAATGTTTTAGTAATCTTTTCAACCCGGGTGCCGAATGTATTTTTAAAGGGTGCTTGACAAGTTAATCTTTGGTGCTGGGTAATCTTTGACCTGTAAAAGGAGTTACGAACACCGGACATGTTGTGTCTATTTATTAAGTACTTAACAATTACCGCATGGGTGCCAAATGCATTCTGCAGGAGGGTGCTTGACAAGTTAATTTGTGGCGCCGAATAGTATTCTGCAGCAGGAGCACATATGCAGAAGGGACTATTGATGCTGCCATGTTTCTCCGTAAAAAGATCAGTATTGTTAATACATGGTTGCTTGGAAATAAAATCTGTCTAGTGCTTTGCTCGAGAATGAACTATCGTTGACTGCTTAATTGGCTACAATGTTCAGCACTGCATATTTCACTTTGCACTGGAGAAGCCCTTCACAGCCCGCACGCAGGAGGCACGGCCCTCATATAGCTTCGCACATTGTCGACGAGCAGCTGTGGAAACTGAGGTCGATGTTAAGGTCCCTCGCCCCTGCCTTGTTCTTCCCACCATCATAGAAGTGCCGGGCGGGAGCGATGCTAGTCACTATTTTCTAAACTTGAGTGCCTGGGTACTGAGTCGTTACAATGAGGCACTTAACATTTCCCATCAGGGTGCAGAACGTGCCATATCATGGGTGCTTAGTGCTTGAACACCAGGTACTGATTATGAAATACTCTAGTTTCTTACCGAGTAGCACCACAACCAATTTGTGGAGGGTGCTTAAAAAGGTAAGCCACTATGCTGAATCATATTGTTTAACCTTTAGTATTAATATACCAAAGTGGATATGCTAGCAAAATGGCTGGTGAGACTTGCATTTCCTTTTTGTATAGCAGTAGCTGGGGAGACTTGCATTTCCTGTGGACAAGATGGTTTTACTTCTAGTGGTGCAGCTTCTTCTAGGTACTGAACAACTACCTTGCGTAGTTGGTAATCAAAATTTGAAGTGTACTTAACAGGTGCATTGTAGATCCCTGCAGAATCATGAATAATTTTTTAAGATCGTCATGCTTATATGTTAAAAAATAACATATGGCCTGGTACTCCTACGATGTGGTACCATGACATGTGATTGGAAGCTTGGAAAACGGCCCATGTGACGCTAAGTTAGGTACCTGGTGGATGACATCCCACGCTTTGGTACCAGGCATTTGAATTTCAAACCCGGGCCTGTACTCCTAAAGTTGCATGCAGACCTGTCAGTGGGCTGACAAGGAGCCAGTTAACCCACTGTGCCTAGCGGCAGTGTTTTGCCTTTTTTGGCCTGATTTTTAAACCAAGATTCAAACTAAGGCTGCGAATAAAATAAAAATAGGACTGCAAAACTATGACAAGTTTCCTCATTTACTTGTGTTTGTCATGTGCTAGGTGAGAGAAACTATATTCACAAATAGGTGATGTAAATACGAAAAGGAAAAGGAAGTCATTAGCTACACATCTCAAAGCACGTGTGTGTGGTGATAGATGCTTTCTCTAGGGAGGATGGACATACCATATCCGCTTCCTATATATATATATATATAGGAAAAATACTTCTTACTCCCGGGTGTAACTACACCCACGTCTTATATACTACCTTACGGAAGTATTTGTAATACTTTATCTGTTTGAGTATGTTCATATACTATATCTAAGATACTTCCAAACAAGTTAGGTGAAAAAATTGCAAATACATCCATAGTTTACACTATATATGTAAAATACCGTCATATTTGTATGTACAAAAGGAGTATGTGAATAAAAATTACATACTACCAAAAAAGTAGTATATATACTGCCTAAATATTCGTATATACTTCATACTACCCATATATAGTCTCCAGTATGATAGATACTGTCTAAATAATGTGAAACACACGTGGGTGTAACTACACCCGGGTGTAGTATGAATATGTCCTATATATATATATATATATATATATATATATATATATATATATATATATATATATATATATATATATATATATATATCGACGCGGATTTGGTAAACACAGGCGTAGCTATGCATAGGCTTAGGTCCATTGGATAAAGAGATCACATGCAATGCTAGTTTAGATGGTAGTGGCTGGCTCTTGGAAGGACTAACGATTTCTAACGGCGTTTGCACCACACCGACTGTGTACATGCATGCAATGCCTAGGAGCTCGAGCAAACCCTAATTTTTTTAGCTCGCTGTTTGGCAAAGAAACTTTTAGCATCTAAAATAGAAAGATAAAGTGAACAAGGCTTAAAATGAGTTCTGCATGCAAACGTTTCGTGCCATGCATCACGTGACTCTTAGCGTAGCCAAGGATTACGAGGGTACCAGAAAATTATTTCACAAATATTTATTGGACTGTGCTATCCGTGAAGACATAAGAGAAGGCATTCTACTTAC
Organism: Avena insularis; assembly: GCA_023614405.1. Lineage (NCBI taxonomy): Eukaryota > Viridiplantae > Streptophyta > Magnoliopsida > Poales > Poaceae > Avena > Avena insularis. The sequence continues at coordinate 349,353,362 of CM042691.1, forward strand.
CGATAGATAAGTGACTTGAGACACAGGATGATCAACAACTGGGCAGATCAGGAATCGTGTAGTATAATAAAATATGATGGAATGTCGTGCCTTCTGCATTGCATACTTCACACTGCAGTTTAACTTATCTGTATTTTTGTGTTTTCTATAGAACAGCTTTATTTGCTTTTAAAGGATTCTAGTAAAATATCAGTTCCTCGGGTTTGAAGCTTTATTTGTCTTACATGCAATAGCTATCTAAAGCAACAGGCATGCAAAATCTAAGAAGCTTAGTTGGTTTAGGATTTTTTGCATGTCTTTGACTATGACACATTGGGTTCAGCGCAATGGAATAAGGCATGCATGCAATGCCTAGGGTTTCTCACGTCTGAGAAGCTTACTTTGTTTAGGGTTTTTTGCATTACACATTGGGTTCAGCGCAATGAAATAAGGCTTAGTTTGGTTAGGGTTTAGCGCATGTAGTATATTAGGGTTTGCCTCACTGAAATGAAATTTGATAAGCTTAGTTTTGCTAGGATTTCATGCATGCATCAAAGGAACACTAACGGCGTTACTATCCTCAAGTATTGAGCCAACGTCCTGGGTCTGGGAACATGTGCTCCCTATATCAAAAGGGGAGATAATTAACGGTGGATATGCTATGCACACATATTCCCGTGTGTAGCTGGCTATTTCCCATATATATATATATGCAAAATAGCCAGCTACACACAGGCATAGCTGCGCATAGCCTATCCATCGTTGATTCTCTCCCCTTTTGATATAGGGAGCACACATTTTCATACCCAAAACGGTGGGTTCCCATTTGAGGCTATTAACGTCGTTAGCTGATGGAGAAGTGAAACCCAAGTTGACTAGCTGGCCATTTTTAATGCAAACCCTAATATCCTAGGTACCATGGCATGCATAAAACTTTTTCTCTGCCATATTTATTATCCCCTTTATATTAGATGAGAAGCCCGACGGCACCTTGATACTGTAAAGGACTTCAAAAAAGATTTCCTTCTCTGCTTTGGTAAGAGCATAGCTGGCACGACTTAAGTGACGCCCTTTATCCGTCTTGTTATGTGTATGCATGTTCTTTGGGTCTTTCATAATTTGTTGGTCCTCCCGTGCTTCTGGTGTATCTTTTGTCTTCCGTTACGCCTAGGAATCCTAGCAGGTTCACGCAGAGATTCTTCGTCACGTGCATCACGTCGATTGAAGAGCGGACACGCAGGACTTTCCAATATGGCAGCTCCCAAAATATAGATTTCTTCTTCCACATGGGTGCCTGTCCTATAGCGACGTCGTTCAGAACTGATTGACCGCCGGGACCCTTTCCAAAGATTACTTCTATGTCCTTGACCATACCAAATACATCATCACCAGCAGGGAGTTCAGGCTTCTTCCGGTGATCTGCCTCACCTTTGAAATGCTTGCCTTTCTTTCTTACGGGATGATTGGTCGGAAGAAATCGTCGATTCGCCAGGTACACAACCTTCTTGCATTTATGCAAATATGTACCTTCGGTCTTATCTAAACAGTGGGTGCATGCCTTATATCCCTTGTTTGTCTGTCCTGAAAGGTTACTAAGAGCAGGCCAATCATTGATGGTTACGAATAACAACCCTCGTAGATCAAATGGCTCCTGTTTGTTCTCATCCCACGCACATACCTGGTTTGCCCCACAACTGTAAGAGTTCTTCAACTAATGGCCTAAGGTACACATCAATGTCGTTGCCCGGTTGCTTCGGGCCTTGGATGAGCACTGGCATCATAATGAACTTACGCTTCATGCACAACCAAGGAGGAAGGTTGTAGATACATAGAGTCACGGGCCAGGTGCTGTGAATGCAGCTCTGCTCCCCAAAAGGATTCATGCCATCCGTACTTAGACCAAACCATAAGTTCCTTGCGTCACCTGCAAAGTCTGGGAAGTCTCTCGATTTTTCTCCACTGTGACCCATCAGAGGTGTCTCAACTTCCCGTCTTTCTTACGGTCTTCTTTGTGCCATCGCAACAACTTTGGCATGCTCTTTGTTTCCGAACATGCGTTTCAACCTTGGTATTATAGGAGCATACCACATAACCTTAGAAGGAACCCTCTTCGGAGGGCTCTCCCTCAACATCACCGGGGGTCATTTAAATGCGATCTTATACATAGCGTTGCATACCGGGCATTTATCTAAATTCTCATACTCCTTACTACGGTAGAGGATGCGATCATTAATGCATGCATGTATCTTTTGCACATCTAATCCCGGAGAGGATGAGAGTCTTCTTTGCTTCGTAGGTACTCTCGGGAAGTTCGTTATGTTTTGGAAACTTGACTTCATTATTTTCAGCATCTTTTCAAATGAGGAGTCAGTTAGACCACACTCGCCTTCCATCGCAACAATTCCAAAGGTGGTACCGAGCTTTGTGCTTCCATCTTCACAATTTGGGTACAACAATTTCTTGTGATCTTCTAACATGCCCTCTAACTTCAACTTCTCATTTTCTGTTTCATAGTCTCGCTTTGCATCGAAATGACCCTACCAAGTTCATCACCGCTCATCGATGCCCGTTCTTCACCTCTTTCCTCTCCATTGTCTTCCATTGCGGTATCAGTATTCAGGAAACATATGATGATAGTTGTTATCATCATCTTCTTCACCATCTTCCATCATAACCCCTCTTTCCCGTGCTTGGTCCAGCAATTATAGTTGGGCATGAAACCTTTCATAATCGGTGGCGCGAATGATTTTCGAGGAAGAATACTCCTTGTTGTTCGACATTGAACACATGGACAACGTATAAATCCATTCTCTTTGTTTGTAGCCACATCAATAAATTTATCCACGCCTTTGATATACCCGCCACGCCGGTCACCGTACATCCATTCCCGACCGTTCATCTGCATCATATAAGTAAGTTTATCAAAAAACAGGACATCATAAATAGTGAAATAACCAATTCACATTGACACATGAATTGTATCAATGACCTAGAAAAGATAAGATAGCTAACCTCGATCGAGGGAAATAAAGAGGAGAAAGCTCAAGTGCGTCTCGGACACCTTCTATATTTTTGTTCTATGAGAAATTCAACGGGATTATTCACTCAAACATTTCAACAAACACCTTCAATGCATGCATGAGAAAAAACTAGCACACCCCCTCACACCTTCCACCATTCGAAAAAACAGAGTGGAGGCAGAGGGGGCTGGGGCGTTGCATTTATAGAGGGCAGGGGGTCTTTAGTCCCGGTTGGAGCCAGCAACCGGGACTAAAGGTGCGTGCCACGCCACGTGGCTGTGGCCAAACCTTTAGTCCCGGTTGGTGGCTCCAACCGGGACGTATTCCCTCTTACCAACCGGGACGCATTCCCCCTGGCCCCGTGCCCGCTCCAACCGGGACGTGTGCCAGCATTAGTCCCAGTTGGTGGCGCAACCGGGACAAATGCTCTGAGGGGTCGCGAACGGATAGCCCTTTTTCCACTAGTGTGATGACATACCTTGTAGATCAAAAGCATTTAATGTTCATGATAAACGTGGATTGTGTAGTCGTACTTATAACCGACCACAAGGTCGCGTTGATCCTCACACGATGACCAGGTTCCACAACTGGCAGTACCTCCATGGTTTTGCACACGTATAAGCAATGACTCCCGGTTTCTCTGATCTAGCCGAGATTATGGAAGTAGATCTTTTAGATCGGGAATCCATCAGCATGGCAGCGTGCCGAAGGTGAAGTCATCTCCCACATGCATATTTTTTCTTGGAACCATGAGCACGAGAGCCAATAAGAGAGAGAGAGAAACCATAGAGGAAATGTGCCTCGGGCCTTAGGTTTGGTGTGCCTTACCTCCTCCACGTGCCCCTCCTTATATAGGGGGAAGGGAGGGCGCCTTAGGGCTTGGAGGCGGCAGCGGCCAGGTGGAGGCAACGGCGGCTGGGTGGGGCCTACTCCGTGGGGTTGGTGGTGACGAAGACATATTTAGTGGGCACCCTGACCGTGAAGACCGGGTACGAGGCATTTTTATCTTTTAGAAGTTCCCGCTCCAGATACAGAATAGACTCATGCATGCTCCTCATGTCCGTCGTTAGCGTCTTGACAATGTGTTCCGGCAGGATCGGTTCACCAAGGTAATGCATCGTCCTCCACGGGGTCGGCAGCCTGTCGAGAACCACTTTCTTGCTTGCTTCATCATTTTCCCTAGCCTCTTCTTCCTCTTCCTGATGCCCTTCTTATTGCACGAGGAGTGCCGATTTTTTTCATCGCCTCCATGGTCACACCAACGAGTGTCCTCGGGGTAACCTAAGCTTGCGTCGGAGCGGTAAAGGCGGTAACGTCTTCCTGGTCGGGCGTTTCTTAAGAGGGAAGAGCTTCTTATTCAGGGTATCACATGCAAGTGCCTCGGAAAAAAGAACGTCGGCCTTCAAATTAGCGATGAAAGAATCGATGGGAGCCATACCAATGTCCAACATGTTGTCGTGCTCATGTGTCTCGGGCTCGGGCGGATCATCATCCGGTGGAGGAGTGACCCTGTCTTGGCTTGCCGTAGGCACAAACGCTGGAGTGATCCTGGCTTGGCTCGGCGCCCCCGGTGCAACCTCAAGAGTGACCCTTCCATGGCTTGCCTCCGACCCCTGGCGGTGTTTAGCCGAATTAGGGATTTCGGCCATAGAAAGGATATGATTCTTGAGTTGTCCGACCTTCAGCATGCTAGAGGAATCCGCGGGTTGAGAAGGAGGATCCAAGTCTCCGCATCTCGGTAACGACCGATCCACTTGATCCCGGTGCACGCTATCGTCCATAGGCTTAAAGTGGTACGACCGGTTGAGTGGAATGATGACGTTTCCCTTCGCAACATCCTTCAACTCGTTGTCCACATTCAGGAGCAAGGTGCAAGCAGTCGTTTGCTCCTGTGAAAACATGTAGGTTAGAGAAGATGAAGTAATTAATTTGCAGAGGCTTTGAGAGGCTCAACTAATTAACATAAGGACGTCGAGCTTGGCTCGTGTCAAGGGACCGGGGCAGGGCATTAATACAACCCAAATGTATCTACTTTTCTAAGTACTTTGCTCGATGATTTGATCCGAAATCTTTCCGTACTTGGATAATACCGCTGAATCTAACACTATTTATAGAAAAAGTCTTCTTTCTATCAGTTCCCACAGAAAATAAAATCGATGAAAAATACCATGTTAGTTTTTTACCAAATAATGAAGTCTAGAACCTTGGAATCAAGCGAGTGGGGCAACGAGGCCCAAAAGAGACCAAGTGGCGCGCCCAGTAAGGGTGGGCGTTCCACCTAGGCCCTTTTGGCCGTGGAGCATTATGTCGGCCTCTCCTTTGGCCATCATCATCAACATCATCACCAACGACCATGAGTTCATTCCCATCATCATGTGTGAGTGATTCCCTATGGAAATGTGAGGTGGATGGGGATTGGATGAGATCCATCATGTAATCATCCATATGTATCAAGATTATTTGAGGTATTTATCTTATAGACATTATTGTATGAGTGTTGGTATACTTTTTCTATGTTTAATGTTCGTTGCTAGGGCCGAGTGACATGATTTCAGTACTAAACTTTTATTGCTCTACCATATATTTGAGTTCGGTATGTATTTGCAAAGTGTATTACCTGTGATAGAAGAGGCTTAACAGGGACTCTGTTTTATTTATTTATTCACACGTGTATTTAGTTTCCAATACATACACTTATAGTATAGAAAATAAATAATATCATGAATAAGAAAATATGAACACAATCAATTTTATTATTGCTTCTAAGACATATTTCTTACACGTTTAAGGTTATCCAACCCACCGTATACGCCAACAGCAAACAAGCATACGTCGATGCCGTATTAGGCCAACGACGGCAGCCGTCAGCATAGGCTGACGTCGGGTAGTGACAGATTCCTGTAGTGGTTAGGGATAAATTAAAGGTATTTTTATTATTATTGTTTGGATTCAACAATTCCGCCATTTGACCAGCTGAGTTCACACGATGATGATACAGCGACGTGGACCATTGAAATGTCAGCTACACGTACGACACTGTCAGATCACACCAGAATTCAAAGCTTTACATTTTTCAATCATCGCTTTCGCTATGTATCCTACGTGAATGCTGGAATATAATAGTTCATTGATTAGTCGGACATTAAGAAACTGTCAAACACTACATCATTAATTGTTGCTTGTACGACCAAATACAACATTCCAGGGATGTACCCGGCCGTAATCAACGGCGTGTCACCAACTCATCATCCGCAACAAATTACAACAGCGAAGTACGGCTCTTTCCTCTGCCCCAAAGACTTTGGCCTAAATCGATCATGGGTTGGCTGGCCGTCACCTTTTACACCGCGGCGCTGATCCTTCTATTCCTGCCGTTGCACGCATCCCAAGACCGGCTTGTCCCTGGCAAGCCGCTCTCCCCTGGCGCCACCATCGTCTCCGACGACGGTTCCTTCGCGTTGGGCTTCTTCAACCTCTCCAACTTGTCCGGTACGCCCAACAGGCTTTACCTCGGCATATGGTACAATGACATCCCTGAGCTCACGGTGGTGTGGGTCGCCAACCGGGAAACCCCTGCCACCGTGGGCCTTTCCTCTGCACCATCACTCTTCCTCACCAATACTTCAAATCTCGTTCTCTCCGACGGTGACAACAGTTCTGTCCTTTGGACGACTGGTGTGGACACTTCAACAAGCTCTTCGCAAACCACGGCAGTGCTTCTAAGCACCGGCAACCTCGTCATACAGTCCCCGAATGGTACCATGTTGTGGCAGAGCTTCAACCACATGACTGACACCTTCCTTCCCGGCATGAAGATCCGAATCAAGTATGGCGCAAGCACCAACGGTGACCGCCTCGTGTCTTGGAAGGGCCCCGAGGACCCCTCTTCGGGGCCCTTCTCTTATGGCGGTGACCCAAACACGCTCCTCCAGATATTCCTCTGGAACGGGACGCGCCCGGTTGCCCGCACCGCTACGTGGACAGGGTATATGGTGAAGAGCGAGCGCAGATATCAGCAGGATACCACGGGTGCGGCCATCATCGTCTACCTGTCCGTTGTCGACGGCGACGAGGAGATCTACGTCACCTACACAGTCTCCGACGATGCCCCCCACACCAGGTATGTGGTAACGTACTCGGGTGATTACCATCTCCAGAGCTGGAGCAATAGCTCGTCGGTGTGGTTAGTCCTGGCGAAGTGGCCATCCCCAGAATGCAACAGATATGGCTATTGTGGTCCATACGGCTACTGTGATGTGGCAGTGCAAACGTGCAAGTGCCTCGACGGTTTTGATCCGGCGAGCATGGAGGAGTGGAACCAGGGTAGGTTCTCAGCGGGGTGTCGGCGGAAGGAGCCGCTGCACGGGTGTGTCGATGGCTTCTTGCCCTTGCAGGGTATGAAGACGCCAGACGGGTTTGTGCTTGTCGGCGGCGACAAGGGTACATTGGAGGAGTGTGCGTCAGAGTGCGGCCGCAACTGCTCCTGCATGGCGTACGCGTATGCCAACCTAGGCGGCGACAAGTCGGGCGGAAACGTGTCAAGGTGCTTAGTGTGGACGGGCGAGTTGGTTGATACGGCAAAGATAGGCGAAGAGCTCGGAAGCGACACGCTCTATCTGCGGCTTGCAGGCTTGGATATGGCGGCTGGTACAAAATTTCTCTCCCACTACTCTGATTTTGTCTCAAGGATTTGCTAGTTCTTATGCGTCTGAGAACTTTTTATGTCTTAGCCACGTCTCTCATCATTGGATTTATCTCGTGATTCGTGTAATATGGGAGTTACAACTGATCGAGTTGCAACTAGGTTATCACTGAGAATTTAATGAGTTACAACAAGGTTATAACTGAAAATTAGTACACATTTTATAAGTTGTAACTAGGTGGTAAAGAATTAGCACAAATAGTAGGATGAGGCCTGATCTAAGTGCTCCCTTTGTCTTATATGACATATATTATTCCTTTACCTATTGTTGCATATGCATGCATTGTACAGGTAACAGAAGAAAGATGAGCGCAGTGAAGATTGTGCTGCTAGTTTTAGGATGTGGTGTTCTTGTACTCATATGCATCTCACTGGCATGGTTAAAGTTCAAAGGTATGTTCAGTTTAGCTGACTCTCTACGTGACCACTGAACTGGTAGTTAAATTATGTACCCTCGACTAGGAACTCTCGAAACACCTTGTATATGTAAAAACTAGAGGAAATAACTCGTTTGGTGGTGCTCCACATCCATGATGAAGTTAGCCCTGCTCTAGAAATACTCTAACATCGATGTTCCGAAAACTAGAGAAACACCTCGCCAAATGGTTGGACAAGGGTCCAGATATCACCACACCTCCAAAAGGTGCAGCAAATACCACACACCTGGGTCCAATGGGTAGCCTTATGGATTTACATGGTGGCAGAAGTGCCTCGTAGGTTATTTTCTCTAGTTCATTGAGTTCGTAGAGGGAATACTATATAAAACGTTCTGGACGTCATAGATGACCTACTATTTCTTATGCCTACGATATGCCCATTAGATGATAAATGAATAAAACATTGTGGGAGCAGGAAAGGATGGAAAATGGAGAAGGCATAAAAATATGCGACTGGATGGTGTAAGTACTATGAATGATCGTGGGGAAGAAAAGCTTCCCTATGATCATGAATTTCCATTTGTAAGATTAGAGGAAATTGTCCTTGCAACCCAAAATTTCTCGGAAATCTACATGATTGGACAAGGTGGTTTTGGCAAAGTTTACAAGGTAAGACGTTTAGTATGCAATGTTCTAATTAATATTACTTCTAAATCAATAGGATGTGGTTGTTCATATATCAAACCCAATATAATATTTCAGTTAAATATCAATAGGGAAAGTTAGCTGGTCAAGAAGTTGCAATCAAGAGGCTAAGCCGGGATTCTCAACAAGGAACAAAAGAATTTATGAATGAAGTAATTCTAATTGCAAAATTACAGCACAAGAACTTGGTTCGCCTTCTTGGATGTTGTGGCGAGGGAGATGAGAAGCTCCTAATATATGAGTACCTTCCTAACAAGAGTTTAGATGCTACCCTTTTTGGTACATATTGAAATAACACATCGTAATTTCCGAAGACAACTCAAAATTACTTTTGCTAACACTTGTTTATATAGATGATTCAAGAAGAGTATTGTTGGACTGGGCCACAAGGCTTTGTATAATAAAAGGTGTTGCAAGGGGACTTATGTATCTTCATGAAGACTCGAGGTTGACCATAATTCATAGGGATCTCAAAGCTGGAAATATTCTGCTAGATGGAAATATGAGAGCAAAGATAGCGGATTTCGGCATGGCAAGAATCTTTGGCGATAACCAGCAAAATGCAAATACCCAACGTGTTGTTGGAACATAGTAAGTAACCTTGTGAACAATTTTATAGTCTTAGCTTTGATCAGATTCAACTCTCATGTGATAACTCTTGCAAGTGAAATGATGAAGCAGTGGTTACATGGCCCCTGAGTACGCAATGGAAGGTGTGTTCTCTACCAAATCTGACGTCTACAGCTTTGGAGTGCTACTACTAGAGATTGTAACCGGTATACGGAGAAGCTCCAGTAGCGAGACCAAGGGTTTTCCTAGCCTAATTGTTTATGTGAGTACACACAAAACTTCTTTAAAATTTCGAATTTAGAAGTATATCAGATGTTCGATTGCTTTCAACAACCTAACTGAAAACAAAATTGTATGACTTTTCTGGTTTTCTAGTCATGGAGTATGTGGAATGAAGGGAAGACGGAGGATTTGGTAGACTCGTCTATAATGGATACTTGTTCACCCGAAGAGGCCTTGCTTTGCATACATGTGGGACTCCTATGTGTCCAAGAAAACCCCAATGACAGGCCACTAATGTCTGCTGTTGTCTTCGTCCTGGAAAACGGAAGCACCACACTTGCAGCTCCCAATCGCCCTGCCTACTTTGCTCGACACAATATAGAGTTGGAGCAACTCAGAGATGATATTCAAAACTCCATCAACGGTATCACCCTTACGGACATACAAGGACGATAAAGTACTTTTGCTACATTTAGAAACATTGTGTGACAAAGAAACACAATGGTCATGCATTATGGCCTTATTTTCTGCAAGATTTAAGTGACATGAATAGGGAAGACTGTAACTGTAACGTCTTACCAACTGAAACCCAAGCTTGCACACATGTTTGTTGGATATGATTGCACCATACAAAAAATAATTGTATGTGAGTGGTTTGAGCGGATGAAAATGTTCCTACGAACATATAGACGTAAAAGATTTGTTAAGACAAGATCCTATATGGTCCAATCCTTTCAATCAACAATCCACATCGATGGAACTAGTCAGTCCAGCCCGGCATACGGTCAGGAGGACGTGGGCAGCTGAGATGTCAACCCCATCATCCCATCAACTACTCCCAAGCTTAATCTACCGGAGCTCCGCAACTTCGCATTATTCAATCCGAGATGACTTCAAGGTGGTCGACCCGAGTGTCACAGTCGAAACCTACCTTGTGTCTCATACTTGCACGGGTTTACCATGTTCACACACCCATTATCTCTCTTGTCTGGTCACCTTACCTCTCTCTCTCTCTCTCTCTCTCTCTCTCTCTCTCTCTCAGTGATGCCGCTACCGCATCCCTCGGGCTTCTCCTTCCTCATCCGCTGAATTAGGCCGCTTTCCTAGCCCGTGATAGAGTTAGCTAGAGCAGCGCGCTACAAAAATATGACATCGTCTATTAATGAGGATTGGATTGTTGTATCACAACATTACAAACTGGACATAACTCAACAAAGTTAAAAAAGTTCCCAATTGTTCCCAAGCTAACCAACCAAACCAAGAAACTTTGTGTTATTCAATCCCTGATGACTTAATGGTGGAAGCGCATGCCATTATCAAAACCAACCTTGTGTTGCACGCAACACATGGGTCCCCCATGTTCCCACACGCCGTTATCTCTCGGGCTTCTTTTTTTTGACCTGTTATCTCTCGGGCTTCTTGGCCTGCAGAACTTGTAAAAGACCAAATAGATTGCCCAGGATGCTCTTCTACACGAATAGCAGTAATAAATTCACTAAAACAACGTGAATATCCAATTATTCTGAAACGATGATCATTTTGTTCCGATAAAGAGCTCTTTTATTAAACTCATTATGTCACATCAAGGCGATACAAGAACAACAAGTGCATACCCTCCCCTTGCATATCCGCCATGCACAACGACACACATAAACACATTACACTTGCACACAAAAGAAGGCAAAAAAAAAAAATACTACCAATGTTCCAGGCGGTGTAGAGTAGACCACGAATGTAGTCGATGCGTACACTAATAAATAACCTACAAGGGAGTCCACGGTGGAACAATTTTTGTACTTTTATTATCCCAATTTATTATTTTGTCTGAAATTCCAGGAGGGTAATATATGGGATAATAAAAGTACTAAAAAATTATCACTATTTTTTTTCTGTTTTAACACATTTTTTTAACAATGTGCATACATTTATATTTTTTTCTATTGATGAGGAGGACGTGCTCCTCGCCGGGCCTTTGAATTTCCAAATATTTCACTCGTTGGTTTGAATAGTCATGGTGATGGTGTCATCCAATTCCGACGTGGACAGCTGAGATGTCAACTCTAACGAACTCTCAAGTCTGAAACCATGCACTCTGCCGGAATTCAGAAACTCTGCATTAGCCAATCATCTGGTTCCGGATGCTAGAACGAGTCATTAGTCAAAACCCTTTTTAGCATGTAGACAAAGGCCCGTTGCATTGCAAGTACATCCAAGTTTTCCAACATCACTAACCACCTGGTCTTGTTGGCCATGGGTTGGCCGGCTCTCACCTGCTACACCGCAGCGCTCATCCTCGTCTTCCTGCCGGTGCGTGCGTCCGACGACCGCCTTGTTCCCAACGAGCCGCTCTCTCCTGGCACCACCATCGTCTCTGACGACGGTGAGTTCGCCTTTGGATTCTTCTCTCTTAACTCCACTACTCCGGCGAGACTGTACCTGGGTATCTGGTACAACGGCATCCCCGACCTCACGGTCGTCTGGGTTGCCAACCGAGAAACCCCGGCCACAAATAGTACCACACCGACGCTCTCCCTTACCAACACCTCCAATCTTGTTCTCTCCGACGGTGATGGCAGCGGCCATGTCGTTTGGACGACTGACGTCCCGATCGCCTCCTTATCTGAGGCGGTTCTTCTAAACACCGGCAACCTCGTCATCCGCTCACCCAACGGCACCACGTTGTGGCAGAGCTTCGACCACCTGTCTGATACACTCCTCGCTGGCATGAAGCTCGGGATCAAGTATGATGAGCTTGAAACCGGCGGCAATCGCCTGGTGTCATGGAAGGACCCCGGTGACCCCTCCCCCGGACGCTTCTCGTACGGTGTCGACCCAAACACACTCCTCCAAATATTCATTTGGGACGGGGCACGGCCAGTGGCCCGCATCGGCCCATGGACGGGATCCATGTTCAAGGGTGAGCAAGAGTACCATCAGCCAAATGGCAGCAACGTCGTTATCTACATAGCCGTTGTTGGCAACGACAACGAGGTATATACGACCTACAGTGTCCCCGATGGCACCCGAACAACCAGGGACGTGCTGACCTACTCCGGCAAGATCGAACTCCAGACCTGGAACAACAGGACAAGGGCATGGGCGGTCCTTGACCAGTGGCCGTCCATCCAGTGCAACACCTATGGCTACTGCGGCCCTTTTGGGTACTGCGACGAGGTCGCGGTGCCCGTCCCGACGTGCAAGTGCCTAGATGGATTTGAGCCAACATACAGGGAAGAATGGGACAATGGCAAGTTCTCCGCAGGGTGTCGGCGAAAGGTGGCGCTGCGAGGGTGCGGCGGTGGCTTCTTGGCCTTGCCGGAGATGAAGCCGCCGGACGAGTTCGTGTTTGTGGCGAACAGGACGTCGGAGGAGTGTGCAGAAGAGTGCAGCCGCAACTGCTCCTGTGTGGCGTACGCATATGCTGTCCTTGGTAGCGGTAGGTTCGGGGGAGACGTGCAAAGGTGCTTATTGTGGTTCGGGCAGTTGATTGATTCAGGTAAAATTGGCACATATGCTGGAACCGATACGCTATATCTCCGGATTGCAGGCTTGGGTGCATCATCCGGTACCAAATCTCTCTCCCAACCTTTTCTTTTTATTGCAAAAAAAAGTCTCTCCCTCTTTATACCATCTTTAATTTATTCTCTCACTACTTTTTTTTATACCCTGCGTTCTGAATTTAATCAAAGTCAAACTTTGTAAAGTTTGCCCAAGTGTATACTAAAAATATCAATATCTATAATACCAAAGGAATATAATATAAAATATGTTTTATGATGTTCAAATAACATCTATCTTAGATATTATATGACGATATTTTTTCATATGTATTTAATTTAAACTTTATAAAATTTCACTTTGACTAAACTTAAGATTCTGCCTATACTGAAATTGACTAAGATTTACTTTTGTATTGCTATGTATGTATTGCACAGGTAAAAGAACAAAGAGTAACATGGCAAGGATTGTGACCACATTAAACCCCTACAAACTAACTAGAGTGCAATGGTCAAGTAGTGGCTATATGGCTCCTGAGTATGCAATGGAAGGAATCTTCTCCACTAAGTCCGACGTCTACAGCTTTGGTGTCTTACTACTCGAGGTCATAACTGGCTTAAGGAGAAGCTCTAATAGTCACACCATGGGCTTCCCTAGCCTTATAGCTTTTGTGAGTATATGCAGGTCTTCTCTGGATTTTATAATTAACAATAGAATAAGTGTTTGAATATTTCTAATACGTTTTTAATTGTTCAAGTCATGGAATATGTGGGTGGAAGGGAAGACCAAGGAATTGGTAGACTCTTCTATCACGGGAACTTGCTCAGGAGACGAAGTTTTGCTTTGCACCCATATAGCACTCTTATGTGTCCAAGACAACCCAGATGACAGGCCACACATGTCATCAATTGTTTATATCTTGGAATGGAGGCCATTCACTTTCAGCACCCAATTGTCCCAACTACTTTACACGGAGGAACATTGAAATGGAGCAAATAGTCAGTGATGATCATCATAACTCTGTGAACAATTTAACACTTACTAATATACATGGGCGATAAAAACATTGTAATTTAGTTGTAGGAGTGAGAATTGAACATTTGGAAATGATGAAATAAACAAAATGGTCACACGTGAATTGTTTGGAAGTCATTGTCGCTCCATTCACTTTCAGCACCCAATTGTCCCAACTACTTTACACGGAGGAACATTGAAATGGAGCAAATAGTCAGTGATGATCATCATAACTCTGTGAACAATTTAACACTTACTAATATACATGGGCGATAAAAACATTGTAATTTAGTTGTAGGAGTGAGAATTGAACATTTGGAAATGATGAAATAAACAAAATGGTCACACGTGAATTGTTTGGAAGTCATTGTCGCTCAAAGTTTTTTCTATTTCCTTTTTTTTTGCATTGTCTGCGGTGGTCTGAGTCTGCAAGATAGCATTGTACTCCCTCCGTTTCAAAATATAAGATGTTTTAGGTTTGTCAAGAAAATATATCTAGACTTCTTTTAGTGTGTAGATTCATTCCAAACTTGAGTGAACCTAGATGTTTTAGCAGCTAGTTCGCCGTCGCCACAGACTCAAATCACCATCGCCGCTCTCATATTTATGTTTTTCTGACATTCTCCGCATTTGACTTCATCATGGCTCGGTAGATGGCACTTGGTGGGAACAAATAGCAGAGCTTCGCAACGTACCCGCTGAAACCAAACGGTCAGAAAAATAAAGTACGCACGACCGAATACCTTCCGATCCAGCAATCTCCAGGCCTGATGCACCCATGGGAGTTCGCCGGCGGAGCCTTCCGGAACCCGCCTCTGCAAGTCAGATCAACGTGTGCAAGCAAAAAAAGCAGATCTTTGTCTTCACGCCAACGGAACCCTAGGACCGACCGCCATTATTGGACAGAAAAACAGGACCCCACGCCGCCGTCCGCCGCCCGCCCCCTCCAGCGAAAGAGACAAGCCTGCAATAACCACGCGCCCTTGCCAGCCCGTCGGCCTGCGATGACCCAGCATACCACTGCATGATGTAGTACACTATAGTCGTTGACATAACACCAATGAAACACCGTTCACTAGTATTACATCCCTCAGAGTAGTACAATAGAAACACAGCCGGTCCAAGACATGACTATAGACTACAACTCAACTCTTTACATAAGATCCAGAGAACACTCTAGGTTAAAGAGAGAAAAAGAAACTTCTTACAAAGAAGAATCAGAAATAAACAACTCAAAAACTATCATACTAATAAGACTAGTATCTGAACTATTGGTCCGGCATTGCTGCTATTGCAATACACTATATAAATAGGTTCTATGGCTAGAGATTATATTCCTACCTAATCAGTAAGTTCGTCTTCACTTGAGTTGATGTATATGTTGACTTTCTTGACTTTATTGAAGAGCTTTAGCTTTTGATGATGATTCCTGGAGCATAACTTGATGTAGACATCGTCTGTACTGGCTTTAGAACCTAGCAAGGGTTAAGAAGATAGGTTGAGTACGAGCGTACTCAGCAAGTTTACTAGAAAAGGAGTGTTTGATGCACTATATCTACAGCCACAGACCGTAGGTCATAGGCAATGCAAGTTTTCGTAAATATTTCTTCAAAGGTTGCTTTTATTCTGAAAAGCTATGTCCGTCAGCCTTTATGGGTTTACCAGAACTTTCATGGAGTTCCTTTCGCTGCTGTCAACTCCTTCCCGAATGAGTAACAAGTTACAATTTTTACACTCTACAGAGGTGCGTTACTTTACCCATGAGAGATCTTAGCTTTGTTGCATATCCGAATTACAGGTTCGTTCACACTTCCTTGGTGTGAGGCCCAGACTAAGATCCAAGCCAATCACTGCCTTCTCCGCGACCCCGCATGTCTCCTTGGTGTACACTAGCCCACATATTGAATTACGGCAATTGGCAATACAGACCGTTCAGATGCCGGAACTATCGTGGGACGTTGAGGGATCCCACCCATATGCTGCATATCCTCTACGAATTACCATATAATATGCACTCTACGAGTGATAACAGCCACGACCCGCACATACGGCTCCATGCGAGAGGGAAAAGATACAGCTGACTTCTCCGTCCCATTCCAAATCTCATGGTCAACGCGTAATATACGGCGCAAGAATCACTGGCGACATTGGTTGTTAAGTCCTAGATAATATATTCCTTTATCACCGGAACTCTTATAGTAGGTTATTACCTCATGGTAAATAACCTATAATCACATTATTATGAAAATAGTGTTTTCTGTCCTTTTTCAAATGCAGGTGATGACAACACTGGATTTGCAAAATACTTTACAGAAAATAATCAAAGGACATGAGCAAGTGTGAACTTGCCTTTTGTGATTGCAAGATTATGCACTCACGGTCTTCAAGACAATATAAAAGATCCAATATCTGAAATCAGCATCATTGGTCTGGTAAGGACTAATGTTTAAAGAAGCAAGATGCTTTTATGCATAAGCAATGTAATGCAAGTTGATAAACGCGAATCCCGAGAATAACTTTGTTCTAGGTTTTGGATACTGGAAAGGGTTTCTGTTAGAATGTGTTGCCCTTTTAGATTAAGTTTCACACATGTGCTTATTATTAAGGCTCGTGAGTGTGTGTGACAATCATGTAAACATAATGGTGTACAACAACAAGATATACACACATGGAGTGCTACTCAAGATTGTTTACACTATAATTGTTTATCTTCAACTTTTACTTTACAAGTAGTGTCACTTGTAACGAACTTAAGTGTTACCAATCCTAAGTATATATATAAGTAAAGTATAAAGTAATGTTATTACGCTTAATTGTTACTTGTTGGCTGAAGTGGCAAAAAGAATAACATTTGAAGAAAAGATTTCTTTTCTAAGGTCTAAACAACCCTTGCGATTAGTTGAGTCTGGTTGATATTATTTGTGCTTGCTTGAATAGTTTGGGCTTGAGATGCTTTATGACTTAACTATATCAGACCAAAGTTAACTATAAAACACATAACAAGGTTTTGGTATTATATTGAAAGTCTTGTAGACTAAGGTTAACTTTAAAATATAGATGGACTTTAGGTGTGGTTAAGGTTTATAATTGTATAGAGGGATTTACCTCCTTATAAGGGTGTGGTTAAGGTTTATAAATAAGTAAACAATGTTATTCACTACTTGTGAACTCACTTATAGTGTTTTGATTTGTTTATAAACTTGTGGTTAATATAAAGGAATGGGTTTTATTTTATTACAATTATTCTTGTAGATTTTAGATTGGATAAGGATCCTTTTATAAAATAATCTACATTAATGGTTGAGAGGTAATTTAATAAAATTGTATTTAAAGTGTGTTAAACCATTTTGAATGCACACTACCAATATTTAGGACTAATACTATTTATTAGACTCAATTGACTAATTTTTTAGAATTAGTAACAAATTTTATTTACCTTTATATAAATTATTAATTAAGGAAATAGGTTTAAATTCAAGTTATGAAAGCGTTTAACTTTTTATTTACCTCCAAAGTGTAATATCATATTTTTAACATGTAGGTATTATTCTTGTGATCATTTTGGTATATTACATTTATTTTTGTGATTTATAAATATTAAGATATGATTTTAATAAGGTTTATTACTTTATAAACACTTAATAAACAATAAATATTTTATTAAGTGTAGTAAGAATGTATGATTAAAGTTTTAAAGTATTTTTTTTATTTTTCTAACATTTTTGGTATTTTATTTATATTTTTAGTATTTATCAAAATTAAAATATGAATTATCAAAGTATTAAAACTTATAAAGTATTTATTAAATAATATTGATTTAAATTGTTGGCATAAAAATGTTTGATAATAGTTTAATATTATAGAGTTTATGTTTCTGAAAATTTTCATATATTATACATATTTTTCTGAATTATAAAACAAAAGATATTAATTAAACAATATTTAATCATTTTATTATATTGAAATTATTATTGTTCTATTTAATTCCTAAACAGTAAATACTTTTCTTACTTAGACAAGATATACCCCAAGTCACAGACAGGTGGGGCCTAGGGCCACGTTGGTGTGCCACGCTGGCGTGGACCAGTCAACAGGGTGGACTTGGTCAAGGATGACCTCACCTTGTCGTCGCGATGACGTCACCTCGCCGGATTTGCCCCCAGTCGAGCACGGACACGGTGAGCTAGCGCGCGCGAGGCTGCCTGGATACGCGCATAAGATGCAGGGGCGTGCACTGGACGATAAATAGGCGGCGCCGCTCGATCTTGACCACCGGAGCATGGCCGACAACGACGAACGACAACGGCAGCGACAGGTGCACGCGGGGACAGCAGCATAGCAAGCGAACAGCAAATCGGAGAAGACCAATAGAGTCAATAACTCACCAGGAGAGCGTATGTGCTGGTGGCGACACGCGGCGGAGCGTAGATCGACGGCGGGAAGGAGTTCCTGCCGGCGGACGGCGGTCTCGATTCAGGCGTCTAGAAGCGTGCGTGCGAACGAGAGAGGGCTAGGATGAACAAGTCGAGCGAGTGGAGTCGGACGGTGGTCCTGGCTTGACCCGGAACAGCCGGAGACGACGGGGACAGAGAGGTCTGGCGAGCTAGGGTTTCGGATCAGAGGAAATTGGAGAAAGAAAAGAAGATAGGGTTCATCGCTGCGCAAGAGGGAGTCTTGTAGACAACGTCTAGGACGGTAGCACGCATCTCCTTGCAGCGGCATCACGACGGGATGGATCGCGGCGGCGGACCAAGCACGCCTTCGGCGGGCGCATACCTTCCGGCCGCCAAGAAAGAAAGAAAGAAAAGCGGGTAAGGGGGGTATGGTATAGAATGGGAATGAAGGAGAGAAGCGCGAGCGATCACGCCTTTTGCGGCGGGAGCGACGTTTAGTCCCGTGAGGAAATGGGCCGTGGGCCGGAATTGATGCTTCTTCTGTTTTTTCCTGGTTCTATTTCTTTTTCCATTTTCTGTTTTGTTTTTAGCTTTGAATTTAAGCAATGACTTCGACTTATCTTTATGGAATTTTATTTGCTGAACATTTGCAGCAACAATGAAGTTATTAAAAATCAGTTTGTGAACTTTTATTATATATTGTGATATTTTCTTTATTTCCTTTATATATATATATACTTTTTTCTATTATTATTTGTTAGGGCCCTTAATATGAACTTAATTTGACAAAAATTCATAAACTTATTATAGAATGTATTACTACTAACTAATGAGATTTTATTCTCATTAATATATAATATTAAGGCAACTTTTATATTTAATGATCTTTCATAATTACTTATTATATAAAGTTCTAAGTACTAATAGGTTTTGAAATTATTCTTATGAATTTAAGAAATAGCAATGGATATATTTTATTATAACTAACTTAAAAGTTAAAGGTTTGAGGTTATAAATGTCTACCATGAATTATGAGAGTTTCAATATTTTTATATCCTTTGATAATTGTGAATAAGGTAAATGGTTAAACCATATTATTTTTATGTTTATGATCATGAATCACATCCTCATTTAAAGTAAAATAGTGGGATTTTTTTCTAAGCTAACTTATGAGAAAGAATTGATAAAGATGGTTCCTAAGCACCTATGATGATGATGGTTGAAAATGACAAAGATGTGCTCAGGTGATTTGATATAGTAAATATCCCTACAGAAGGATTTATCCATCAAATGAGATGGATGTTAAGCTTGATTATACATTGAGGGTTTAGGGTTTACCAAGGATTCCTATCTCCCATACTTCAGAATTCTGGACTTCTGATTAAGGAATTCCTTTCCTAGATATATTACTTCTCTATGTCCATCATCATGTGCTAACATGATGAGCTTTGCTTTACAGAATATTCTTATCCACCTTTTATTCTCCTAAATTCATTTGTAAACCCAATAAGCTTTACACTAAAGCTTTTCATAATCTTCACTTATCCAGACTTGGTTATATCAACTTCTCTACTGCTGATAATGTCCCAATCCAACAAGTGGTTACTTCTAACTCCAATCATACTCTTCCTTAATCATCCTTCACTAATATCACTTCAATAGATGTATACATCAAATCCTACTTCACCTCAAGTGCTTAGTATTTCCAAAGAGAAAACTACTACTTCTATAATCCAATGTTACTCTAGCATCATCTTATTCATATTATCTTTTCTCTTCTTAACTCCAGTATCTAACATTCCAACCTCACATTATATTAATGTGGCTTGTAATGACTAATCTAGGATAATATATCTATACTATGGTTCAATCATGCTTTATCCACCAATGTCACTTACACATGGTATAAGCATTCAATATTGGTGAGTAAGGCATGATCATTATAATCTTTTGATCCTTTATGATTTAGGTTTCTAGTTGGCTAAACAAGGCTTCCATCCATACAATATTACAGTTGTATTCTAATTATCTTATGTTTAGCTCTATTGGATTAAGATATATAATTCATTGACTATACCTACTTGATCCAATAGGACTACCCTTGGTAACTTATCTTCAGACTTCATCCTTGTAATCTTCTTTGTTACCATAATGATTTGATTTCCTTCAATCACTCCCATCCTATAGATGACATCTAAAACTAGCATAATTATTTACCTTTTCTTACTTCTTTCTTTATAAGCCTTAAGTGAATGCTATAATAAGGACAAGAGTTGATAGGTCAAGAATTGATAGATTAAGAATTGGTGAATCAATAATTGATTACTCAACATTGATGAACAACAGATATTGGAATATGATTCCAATAGGAATGGTAAAGATGGCAGAAAGGTATATGGTGAATGATCTTGACTTGGTTTCCTTCTTACTCAACCTCACTAAAGAGTTAAGGTTACATATTACCATGATACTCATGGTATAAGTAGATGAGATTTAGATAGATCAAGATTTAGTTGTTGCATTCCTATTACTTATATTATGGTTATAACTTGGTATTCATGATTGATTATAATGAATACAATGATATGATTACCTAAGGATCAAATATAATTCATTAAGTAATGTATTAGGTTTAATTTTATTACATTTGATCTACCCTTAGATCAAATCATGTTTACCCAAAATAAGGTTTTAGAAAAGGTCATATTGAAACTTATCGCAGTCAACTTGATGATCTACTTCAATTCCATCAAGTTGAGAGAAGCTTCAATCACTTTGACAAGTTTTGTTCAAAAGCGCGAAAATTATTCGGATTTTCTATGCATGAATGCAATGCACGCTTCTGTGTTCAACTTATTTCTAAGCTCTAATGTTGGGATGTTACACGGCCCGAGCAAGAAACATCGTACCGCCTCCCCACGCACCTTCAGACAACCAAAAGGCCACGCCGATGGCGGACATAGGCGGAAGCCTAGACCTATGACAACAGCCACCACACCTTGCGCCGATACCCGATGGGTAAGCCGCCGTCGCAACGATCCGCGCATCGGCCCAGTCTCCGCAAGCAGCCGACCTCCACGATCGGATCTCACGCCCAGGGAGCAGCCACCGCCGCCACACAACCAGGGGTGTTGCCTTGGTCGTCGCGCGCACCTGAAGCACCAGGCCGACCCTAGCCGTTGCGATATGCTCTCCCCGGCCCTTTCGGTGCCGGGCCCACCGCTACCTTGGCCGACACTGGCGGCAGCGGCAGAAGGGTGGTAGATTGGAGAGGGGGAGGATTGGCGGCGGGATCAGGGACCCCCCGGCGGTGCCCTAGGGTGCGCCACGGGAGGGGGTGCATAAACAACTATAAAGGTGTATTTAATAGAACAAGGATACAGTTTTATCTTTGACTTGTTGATTATTGTTTTAACTTGACTTCAGTTTTCCCATTTTGTCTTATGTCTTTTTTCATAATTCTCACTCGGCGAAGTCTCAAACCGATTGTATGGGTCACAACTTTCAGTTTTCTAATTGCAAGTTGGATTGCGACTGATATTTTTTAGTTGCAACTAGGGTCATAGCTGTTATTTTTTTTGTTCCAATTGAAAGTGCAACTATTTTTTTATTGCAAATAGGGTTGCAACTAAGCTTTTTTGGTTGTATTTGGTACCTTTTTGGCCCCAAGTGGAGTCGCAATTATGTTTTGTTTTGTAGGTAGGGTTGCAACCGTGTTTTTTTGAGTTGAAACTGAGTTATTTTCAATGGCAAGTGGGATTGTAAGTGAATATTTTTTGTTGCTGGTTGCAACTGTATTTTAAAGAATTGTCTCTTGTTCCCTAGTATCATTTGATGGCATTTATTGAAAAAATAATAATATACTAGAAACTACAACCTGCAGCTATATATGCAAATGAAAGGAAAATAAAAAAGGCCATAAACTACAAAGTCCCAACAAGCAAACCAGAAAACAAAAATAGCTGAAGTGAGAGCAGCCCACGTGAAAGCCTTGGTCGTTTTCACCAAGCGGCAAATAACATACGGCTGAGTCATATGAAGTTAAGCACTAGGCATATAAAGTTTATAGCTCACGGGTTTTATTACAGTGCTAGATAAATTTCGAGGTCATCAGGTGAGCAAATGGACTATCTCGATCGTAGGGGATAACACCGGATGTACCTTTGAATTTGACCCATGCCAAGGATATGCATATGAGTACCAGAACAACCCCTAAAATTGGCAGCACAATCCTCGCTGCAATTCTCTTTGTTCTATTACCTGTGCAAACATACATGACATATAGATAGATGAGTTAATTTTTTATTTAGAAATGGGCGCTTTATTACTTAACAGTAAGTTTACACCCGGTCTCTGCATAACTAGGATGCACACAGCTGATCAACCACACAGTCTTAGACCAAAGCAATAAAAAACGGAATTATAAAATAATGTAAATCAAAACACAGTTCTCCAAAGTAGCTAAGGAAGATCTATCTGCAGCGCTTGCTTCCATCCATGTCGGGAGAAGATATCTCGCGCCGTATCCTCCAACCGCATACAGCCCTCCGCAAACAAGTCGTGGAACTCCATACGTTGTAGAGAAGTTCATGATCGGAGGACAGCCGTGGATCGGTAGATAACCTACAAGGGAGAAGATACAATGTTATTGAAAATCTTGTCATTTCTACATAGCCAAAGCGACCAAATAATGGCAAACGCTCCCACCCTAAATAAAGTCTCATATTTATCCTCAATCCTATTCATCCAGTTGCCAAATACGTTGACTACCGATCGAGGAGGAGATAAACCAGAGGCTATTTGGATGATTGACCATACAGCACGAGCAAACTTACAGTGGAAGAATAAATGGCGTATTGTATCATTATGGTGACAAAATACGCATTCAGTGCTACCATGCCAATTCCTCCTAACAAGATTATCTTTCGTGAGAATCACCCCTTTACGGAGATACCAAGCGAATATTTTCGTTTTAAGGGGTATCCTCATCTTCCAAATTTTACTATTGTCATCCACTGGAATATTAGGTTGGATCAAAGCTCTATAAAATGAATCAACAGAAAATTTACCACTGTGTAGTAATTTCCATTTGAATTCGTCCATGCTCTCAGATAGTTGTATCCTGGATAATCTTACTAAAAGATTATTTCAAGACACCAGTCTAGGACCTAAGAGACTTCTAAAAGACACATTAGGAGGATTTGTTTCCATTACCTCAGCGAGAGTATCCTCTTTGTGCCTAACGGTCGAATATAGAGCTGGATATTGTTCACGAAGAGAAGTTTGGCCAAGCCATTTATCTTCCTAGAACCTAATCTGTGAACCATCCCTAATATTAAAAATGCCAAACCGGAAGAAATTCTTTTTGGAAGCCATTAGCCCAGCCCAAAAGTGCGAATCACTTGGTTTCCAAACCAGTTTAGACACCGCTTTTGAGCCAACATATTTCCTCCATAGAATGGTTTGCCAGACCCATTCTTCGGTAAGAAGTTTGAATAACCATTTACCCAGTAATGCGGTATTTTTGACTTTTAAATCATGTATGCCCAATCCACCATATTCTTTGGGTCGGCAAACGACATTCCATTTGGCCAGTCGATATTTCTTTTTTTCACTATCCCCCTGCCGAAAGAATCTTGAGCGGAAATAGTCCACTTTTGACAAGAAACCTTTTGGTAACTGGAAGAATGAGATCATATACAGTACCATATTGGTGAGTACTGAATTAATGAGTACCAGTCTTCCACCGAGGGATAGCAATTTACCTTTCCAACTATTAAGACATTTCTGAAGTCTTTCCTCAACGAGTTTCCATTCAGCAATCGTGAGACTCTGATAATGTAATGGTATTCCCAGATAATTGATTAGAAATTGCCCCAGACCACAGCCAAAGAGACCGGCATACAGGTGGGCCTCGTCTTTAGCCTCGCCAAAACAATACAAGTCACTCTTATGAAAGTTTATTTTCAATCCAGATAGCTGCTCAAATGCTAAAAGTATTAACTTCAGATTCTTGGTTTTCTCCAGATCATGTTCCATAAATAGTATTGTTTCATCGGCCTATTAAAGAATAGATAGTCCACCATCAACAAGATGTGGAACTAATCCCTCAATTTGGCCATCGGGCTTTGCTCTCTCAGTAAGGATAGCCAGCATATCTGCCACTATATTAAATAGTATAGGCGATAGCGGATCCCCTTGTCGCAGCCCTTTTTTGGTCTGGAAGAAATTACCTGTGTCATCATTGATATTTATGGCAACATTTCCACCAGACACAAAAGACTGTATGAGAGCACACCACTCTTTTGAAAAACCTTTCATACGGAGTGTTTGCTGTAGGAAAGACCAATTAACTTTATCATAAGCCTTCTCAAAATCAATCTTGAACAATACACCATTTAGTTTTTTGAGTGCAGTTCATGTATCGTTTCATGCAGGATTACAACGCCGTCTAAGATGTTTCTCCCTTGCATGAAAGCAGTTTGAGAAGGGCGAACAACATGATCAGCCACTAAATTCAGTCTATCGTACCAACCTTTGTAAAAAAATTAAAACTAACGTTAAGTAGGCAGATTGGACAATACTGTTGTATACATTCTGCATTGTTAACCTTAGGTGGTAAAATTATGTTGCCAAAATTTAACCTGAAGAGGTCCAGATGACCAACTTGCAAAAACTCAAACAAGCGCATCAGGTCCACCTTGATAACTTTCTAGAACTTTTGATAAAACTCTGCTGGAAAGCCATGAGGCGCTGGCGCTTTGTTATGTTCCATTTTGAAGACAACCTTCTTAACCTCCTTCTCAGTATAAGGAGCAGTTAGAAAATTATTTTCCTCAATAGAAACCTGAGGAATATCCTCCGTCCGGGACTCATCTAACGAAAAAGAATTTTTTGTTGATGCCCCAAACAAGGATTTATAGTAGTTGGTAATATAAGATTTAAGATGTTGTTGTCCTTCAATCGTCCCTTCATCCTCAATTAGAGAATGAATAAGTTTCTTCTTATGCTTGCCATTTGCAACAGCATGAAAGTATCTTGTATTCGCGTCTCCTACAAGGATAAATTTAGCTTTAGAACGTTGGTACCACTTGAGTTCTTCCTCACGCAGAAGTCTGGCAATTTCTGCATTCGATTGGTTTTTAAGCTCAATCTCTTGTACAG
The DNA here is from genome assembly GCA_023614405.1 of Avena insularis. Classification (NCBI taxonomy): domain Eukaryota; kingdom Viridiplantae; phylum Streptophyta; class Magnoliopsida; order Poales; family Poaceae; genus Avena; species Avena insularis. Next base: position 349,379,007 of record CM042691.1, read on the forward strand.
TCAATAACCTAACCTCCGTTGAAGCCTCCAAGTCATTAATAATAGCAGAAAGCCGTATTTTTTCTTTTTAAGAATACCAGCAGTATGTCTAGCCCAACCACGGAGGAATTTGCGCAAGGCGCGCATTTTGTTGTTCCAACGTTGTATAGGTGTGCGACCACTAACTGGTTTTTCCCAAATAGCCTTCACCAGATTATAAAAAAACATCCCGGTCAATCCATCCCAGTTCAAACTTGAAGCTGTTTTTGGTTTTTTGTGGTGGTGTTCCGACAGATAACAATAATAGAGCATGATACGATAAAGCCTCAATACGCTCTAGAGCGCGAACAGTTATCATAGGAAATTTTTCTTCCCATTCGGTATCCATAAGCACCCTGTCTAATTTTTCGTATGTAGGCTCCGGAAGACTATTAGCTTAAGTAAATTGTCTTCCTAACATTGTAAACTCTCTTAAGTCCAAGCTGTCGATAACAGCATTAAACATGAAAGACCAATGTTTATCAAACCGGCCCCGACTTTTCTCATGAGGGAATCTTAGCAAATTAAAATCCCCACCTATAAGGATAGGATAGGGATTGTCCTTAGCTAGATTTACCACCTCACGTAAAAATTCAGCTTTGTAAACATCCTGGACAGCCTCGTATACATCGACTAGAGACCAAACAAAATCATCAGCCTTGTTTCGGATATAGAGTTTAATAAAAAAAATCTCCAACCGAACTTGCTAAGATTTTCATAGTCTCATCTCTGATGCCTAACAGGATTCCCCCGGATCTCTCCCGCGGTGGACGTGATAGCCATGTAAAATCCACTCCACCAGAAAGGCGATTGAGTTGAATTTGTGAGAAATCACGTCTACCAGTCTCAGAAATACCCAAAAAGTCCAACTTATAATCTCTCACACAATCGGCAAAGAACAAATGTTTAGCCAAGTCACGAAGACCTCTCTATTTGAGCCATTCATTGAGAAACAATTGAAGATTTGGATACACGTGACCTCTTACGGGACCTTTGGCTCTTTGCTATTTTGGATGAGTTAAAAATATGAAAGTAAAATGTAAGACAAACCATGGACTAGGAACAAGTTTGGTACCATGTTCAACTACTTCTGCATCCAAGCCCGCAATGCGGAGGTAGAGCATCTCGCCCCTCTCTTGACCTATCTTCCCGGTGTCAATCAACTCCCCGGCCCATACCAAGCACCTCGTCACGTCTCCTCTGGACCTTCTGCTGCTCAGGTTGGCATATGCGTACGCCAAGCAGGAACAGTTGCGGTTGCACTGGCCTGCACACTCATCGAATGTACTCTTGCCCCCTCCAACGAGAGTGAACCTGTCAAGTTTGTAGAAACCGTATAAATTTTTTCGTAATATATAAGTTAAAGACAGTAGATATTTACCGTGTGAAACATCTGCAGGATAAGTAAAAGTGTGAGAGAAGAGTAATACCCATCGTTATCGGAAGATTGGTGCGTGGGAACACTTCTTGACGATGCCACCAGAACATTGTGCGTGGGAACCTGCCAAGTTTGTAGAAACCGTATAAAAAATTTCGTAGTATATAAGTTAAAGACAGTAGATATTTACCGTGTGAAACATCTGCAGGATAAGTAAAAGTGTGAGAGAAGAGTAATACCCATCGTTATCGGAAATAATAAGATTGGAGGTGTTGGTGAGGGAAAGCATCGTGAAGAGGAAGTGTTGTTCATGACCGGGGTTTCTCGGTTGGCCACCCACACCACGGTGAGCGTGGGGGTGCCATTGTACCATATGCCCAAGTATAAGCTGCCCTGTGTAGAGTTGGATGGGTTAAAGAAACCCAAAACAAAGGCACCGTCGTCGGAGACGATGGTGGCGCTAGGATAGAGTGGCTTGCCGGGGACAAGCTGGTCGTCCGACGTGCTCAACGGCAGGAATATCAGAAGGGACAACACTGCAGTGTAGCAGGCATGAGCCGGCCAATCCATTGATCGATCTAGCCAAAATCTTACTAGTACTTAGCTAGTCTATTAACATGCTGGTATGTAGGAGCTAAATCGAGCCTTGGTCTACCAGCAAAAGCAGTAGTATATGCTTCATAACGGACGAAAATGATTCGTTCCAGCATTGGCATCATCCACACATGTTCCAATTGAGGTACCAGATGATTGGTTAATGTAAGGTTATTATTTAATTCGGGTAGATTGGTTCAGGACCATGACCGTACGTGCTGGAGGTTTTGACATTTCAGTTATCCGCGTCAGAGTTGCGTAGCAATATAATTACCATGATGCTGAAAATAATGCTGTAAATTAGTATGTTTCGGCATCACTCTGAATAAAATGGAAAATGTTGAAATCATGTTAATAAAAAAAGTCTTTGACAGGTAAAGATGAAGGGTCAGCACTGGCACTGGAAGCATCCAGCCATGTTCCATGATTGTCTCGCTCGTACGTGTTGGAGGGTTGACATTTTAGCTGTCCGCGGCAGAGTTACATTATGACCATCATCTCAATGTTGGAAATAATCTTTGATTAGCTTAATAGTATTAGTATGTTTCCGTATGAGGCAGAATAAAATTGGCAGGTGTTAGTTTACTAATGCAGTCCAATAGCCCTACTCCTTTTAACAGGCACACACGCAGTTTAAGGAAAACTATGACAGCCAATTTTTTCAAATAAATATGATATATATGTCGTAATGTCTATAATAGTGTATTCGTATTCAAAATAAGTTTGCAATAGTAGTATAATTTTTGTGACATACATTTCGGATTTTGTTAACAAAATCGTTGGTCAAAGTTTTTCTTAAACTATGTTAAACAGAAACGAAGGGAGTAGGAATAGATGTGACTACTAGTAAGGCTGACTTCTTTTTAGCTTGTGATTCTAGCGAATCTAGCTTTTGGCAGATTGTGGGGAGAAGCTGTGGTGGGGAGAATCTCATAGAATCTGGTTCCTTCTATTCTTTTTAGCTTCTAGACATTTGCTTGTTTGAGATGTTGATGATAGGGCAATTACAATTAGAGTAACCTTTTAGGATAACAAAATTTTATGATACCTCACATGCATTTGTTGGATTATTAGGCATAATTTCCACGATTAATTCCAGAATATAAATCATGACAAAACCAGCTACTAGCTCATGCAACTCGAACATACTAGATGTACTAAACAACAGGATGATCGGAAATAAACAGCAGCTTAACATGTACTCGCAGAACATGATGAATAACCAAACAGGATCACGTAGCACGTATCGTTCGGTTGTCGTAGTAGAAACTTTGGGAAAGAGTGATCGCAGCAGATGGCGACGAAGACAGCGGTAGGCAGCACCGCCTGACTTGGATGGAAGACGACCCGTGATGGAGAACTCGAGCAGTCGCGCAGAGCGCTTCCCAAAAACCTTATTCGCCCTCTCCCGTACAGGATCACAAGGGCGAGTGGTCGTCCGCCGGCAAGATTGGTTTTTGGTCGTATTGTGGCGGTAGCCGGTCGGTTACAGTAGCCCATGATCCGGGAGCGACCCGAATAAGCTAACCGTTTGACACATCTGTCAATTTTCCTAAGCAGCAAAATAAAGCTCGGCTCGTGAGATTCCATAACCAGCGTCGTCAGCGACGAGGCGATGCGTCTTGGCAAGGCGTCGGAGGAGGAGGAGCGCGCGTGTGTATCTCTCTTATTGCCACTCACTTACAAAGTGGTGCAATACTCCACCTTATAAGGTGGTGCAACTCTTCTCTAACTTTCCATGTGGGACTAAACTTTAGCTCCCACTCCACTGCCATGTGAGCTGCCACAAACATGGGCCCAAACACATATGGGTTGCCACAAATTTGGGCTTTGAGATTGGAAAATCTGAAATACACATGGGCCTAAATGGATTAGCCCCATTATTTCTAACAATCTCCCACCAGATCTCAAATGCCCATTTGAAGATTTGCCAATCCTTGCTACTTGTTTATATACCAGTGTTTCAGCAGAGACTGTTAAGTTGAACTTCCGCCTAGAATCTTGAACTACGTCTATCAACAACTTGAACAATGGACGAACCTTGAATTGCAAGTTTGGTGCCAATAGATTTCGCTCAAAATCATAACTAGTACTTGGCTGTCGGTAGCCCACCCCGCGGGTTGGAGCATATGTGTCATACTCCCTGGTCTCTTCATGAGTTTACTAGAGATTACCCAAATCTCATAGACCGCGACGTTTACAGTCGAGCTCATATAAGTGTGTTCTTTCAAGAATGCCCTGTAGGACGGCATCTTTGCTAATTAAAGCCAACAGAAACACATTAAGCCATGTTGCCAACCTGCCTTACAGATTATGAGAGTCATGCATCTTCACATAGATAGGGTTACAAAATACTCTCCTCAGTCAAACCACTAGCTTGTTCTTCCCAGGTCCTAATTCACGGGATCTCCGATCACATAGGTTGGGTTACCACTAAGGTGTGACATCCATGGGTCTCAACCCCATCTCCCTCGATGCACTTTCTATCACATTTCGTGATAGTCCCTTTGTAAAGGGATCTGCCAGGTTTTTGTCTGTTTGAATATACGTAACAGTTATTACTCCGGAATTTCTCAATTTCTTGACAGATTTCAAACGTCTCTTCACGTGTCTTGATGACTTCGCGTTATCCTTAGACTTGTTCACTTTGACAATAACAGTTTGGTTGTCACAATTCAAAAGGATTGCCGGCACAGGTTTCTCAACCACAGGCAAGTCCATCAAGAGCTCACGCAGCCATTCTGACTCAACAGTTGGTGTCTAGCATAAGTTCTGCTTCCATAGTTGACCTCGTCAATATGGTTTGTCTACGAGACCTCCATGACACTGCGCCACCTCCAAGGGTAAACACATACCCTCTCGTGGCGTAGAGTTCATCAACGTCAGAGATCCAATTTTGAATCACTATTTCCTTCAAGAACAGCAGGATTCCCTGAATAGTGAATCCCATAGCTCATTGTACCACATAGATAGCGCATGACCCTTTCAAGTGAATGCCAATGATCAATACCCGGGTTAGACATGAAACTACTCAACTTGCTCATAGCAAAAGAGATATCGGGTCTTGTAGCGCTTGCTAAGTACATGAGAGAACCAACAACTTGTGAATATTTCAGCTGATCTGTTGGTTCCTTCTTATTCTTTCGTAATGTCAAACTGGGATCATAAGGTGTTGGAGAAGTCTTGCCATCATTAAAGCCAAATCGGCTCAAGACCTTCTCAACATGATGAGATTGCGTTAAAGTAATCCCATTCTCGTTCTTAATAAGCTTGATGTTCAGAATGACATCAGCCTCTCCCAGATCTTTCATATCAAAACTCTTTGACAGGAAAGACTTGACTTCATTTATCACTTTCATGTTTGTACCACAGATCAGAATGTCATCCACGTACAAACATAATATAACGCTATCGCCCCCACCATTGCGATAGTAAACACACCTATCAGCCTCATTAATGACAAAGCCAGCAGAAAGTAGAGTTCTGTCAAACTTCTCATGTCATTGCTTAGGTGCTTGTTTCAGGCCATATAAAGATTTCAATAACTTACACACCTTTGTCTCTTCACCTTTTACCACAAACCCATCCGGCTGATCCATATAGATCTCCTCTTCCAACTCTCCATTAAGGAAAGCTGTCTTCACGTCCATTTGATGAATGAGAAGACCATAAGAGGCATCCAGGGATAGTAGTACTCGAATGGTGGTCAGTCTAGCGACAGGTGAATAGGTTTCGAAGTAATCTTCGCCTTCTTTCTGTGTGTAGCCCTTAGCTACAAGACACGCCTTGTACTTCTCAATAGTACCATCAGGCCTTAGCTTCTTCTTGAACACCCACTTACATCCCATAGGTTTACAACCATAGGGTCGTTCTGATAATTCCCAAGTTCCATTAGAAAGAATCGAGTCCATCTCATTTTGGACAGCTTCTTTCCAATCATCTGCATCAGGAGATGCATATGCCTCGATAATGGATGGGAGTATCATCCACAAGGTACACGATGAAGTCATTACCAAAGGATTTTGCAACCCTCTGTCTCTTACTCCTCGTGAGAGGTTCATCGTCATCCTTCTCAAGAAATTCCTCATGTGGTTGTTCAGAATTCTCAATAGATGCACTAGATTCAGGAAGTATTTCAGAAGAAATCCTACCAATGCTATGCATATCTTTCATAGGAAAAATATTTTCAAACAATGTTGCAGCACGAGATTCCATTATAGTATCAACATGCATATCAGGTACCTCAGATTTAACCACTAGAAATCTATAGCCTACACTCCGTGGAGCATATCCTAGAAAGATACAATCCACTGTCTTGGGTCCGAGCTTGCGTTTCTTGGGAATCGGTATGTTGACCTTCGCCAAACACCCCCAAGTGCGCAGATACGAAAGTGATGGTTTTCTCCCAACCCACCCCTTATAAGGGGTCTTTCCTTTATTCTTGTTAGGAACTCTATTCAGGACATGACATGAAGTCAACAAAGCCTCCCCCCACCATGCCTTTGATAAACCAGCAGTGGCTAACATGGAATTCACCAAGTTAGTTAGCGTGTGGTTTTTCCTCTCGGCAACCCCGTTTGATTGGGGCGAGTAGGGAGGCGTCCTCTCATGAATAATTCCGTGTTCCTGACAGAATTCGTCAAATATTTTGGGAAAATACTCACCACCACGATCCGACCTAAGACGCTTGATCTTTCTCTCTAGTTGATTTTCAACTTCGGCCTTATAGATTTTAAAGTAGTCTAAAGCCTCATCTTTAGTTTGCAACAAGTAAACATAGTAGAATTTAGTAGCATCATCTATCAATGTCATGAAATATCTCTTTTCACCTTTTGTCAACACACCATTCATCTCGCATAGATCAGAATATATGAGTTCTAGAGGTGCCAAGTTTCTCTCCTCGGCAGCCTTGTGAGGCTTTCGAGGTTGCTTTGATTGCACACAACTATGGCACTTAGAACCTTTGGCAATAGTGAAATTCAGAATTAAACTCATGTTGGACATCCGAGATATCAAACCAAAATTAATGTGACACAAACGAGAATGCCAAATACTGGTATCATCATTAACACCACCACAAATATGATTCACGGATTTATTACAAAACTCTGAAAGTGAAAATCGGAACAAGCCTCCGAACTCATAACCTTTACCAATAAATTGTCCATGTTTCGAAACAACGACTTTATTGGACTCTAAGACAACCTTAAACCCATCTCTGCAAAGAAGGGAGCCACTAACGAGATTCTTGTTCATAGTAGGGACATGTTGCACGTTCCTCAGCTGCACGATCTTTCCGGAAGTAAACTTCAGATCCACCGTGCCAACACCACGAACAGAAGCATGTGATCCATTCCCCATTAGGACGGATGGATCCCGAGCGACCTGATAAGAAGTGAACATAAAGATGTCAACACACACATGAACATTAGCACCCGTATCAAGCCACCAACACGGTGATTGAAATACTGAAAGAACAGTAAATAAATTACCATACCCATCAGTATTGCTAGCGGTCACGACATCGACAGTCTTGGCCTTTTTCCCTCTGCGGTCTGCGCGTTCTGGACAGTCCTTGGAAAAGTGGTCGGGCTCTCCACAAGTGTAACAAGACAGTTCACTCTTGTCCCTGTTCGTCTTCTTCTTCTTGAAGGTTGTAGTCTTTACAGGCTTGTTAAAGGAGGGTTTGAAGTTCCCTTTGTTCTTGCCTACAGATTTGCCTTTCCGCACAAAGTTGGCAGTAGCATGACTCTCTCCTTTCTCAGTAGTGTCCTTAGCCCGAGCCTTCTCCTCAACATCAAGGGACGCTATCAGATTTTCAACTGATATCTCCTGTCTCTTGTGTTTGAGAGTTGTGGCAAAGTTCCTCCATGAAGGGGGCAACTTAGCAATAATGCATCCCGCCACAAACTTGTCGGGTAAGGTACACTTAAGGAGTTCGAGCTCCTTGGCAATGCACTGTATCTCATGAGCTTGTTGAACCACAGGAAGGTCCTTAGTCATCTTAAAATCATGAAAGCTCTCCATGATATACAGTTCACTGCCAGCATCTGCAACACCAAACTTTGCATCCAGTGCATCCCAGAGCTCCTTCCAGTCTTTTATGTGCATAAACACATCACACAGACGGTTAGCAAGAATGCTCAGAATACATCCCACAAAGACAGTATTAGCATCCTTGAACTTCTTCTGATCCTCGTCAGATATAGTTTCCTCAGGTTTGCCTTTACTGATGTGGAACACTTTCATCGTGGTCAGCCAAAGCTCAGCCTTGTACTGCCACCTCTTAAAGTGCACACCGGTAAACTTATCCGGCCTCAGTGCATCGGTAAAACCAGCCATTGTTAATTCAGAAAATTGCCTACAATAAGGTTTTTGGATTGTTGGATTATTAGGCATAATTTCCATGATTAATTCCAGAATATAAATCATGACAAAACCAGCTACTAGCTCATGCAACTCGAACATACTAGATGTACTAAACAACAGGATGATCGAAAACAAACAGCAGCTTAACATGTACTCGCAGAACATGATGAATAACCAAACAGGATCACATAGCACGTACCGTTCGATTGTCGTAGTAGAAACTTTGAGGAAGAGTGATCGCAACAGATGGCGACAAAGACGGCGGTAGGCAGCACCGCCTGACTTGGATGGAAGACGACCCGTGATGGAGAACTCGAGCAGTCGCGCAGAGCGCTTCCCAAAAACCTTATTCGCCCTCTCCCGTATAGGATCACAAGGGCGAGTGGTTCCGGAGACCTGCTCTCCCGTCCGCCGGCAAGCGGGATGGAGTAGACTACGGTGACGACGCAAGTAGAGAGGATGGTAAAACCCTAGATTGGTTTTCGGTCGTATTGTGGCGGTAGCCGCGCAGGACTTCAGCTCAGGAAACCCTAACGGAGGCGAACGTGGGCCGAGTCCACGTTACGCACGTTTGGTCCGGGAGCGACCCGAATAAGCTAACCGTTTGACACGTCTATCAATTTTCCTAAGCAGCAAAATAAAGCTCGGCTCGGCGAGATTCCCGCAACCCGCAACCCGCAACGCGCGCGTCGTGACGAGCGTGCGAGCGGCGGCGTCGGAGGAGGAGCGCGCGTGTGTATCTCTCTTATTCCCACTCACTTACAAAGTGGTGCAACACTCCACCTTATAAGGTGGTGCAACTCTCCTCCAACTTTCCATGTGAGACTAAACTTTAGCTCCCACTCCACTGCCATGTGAGCTGCCACAAACATGGGTCCAAACACATATGGGCTGCCACAAATTTGGGCTTTGAGATTTAGGAAAAATCTGAAATACACATGGGCCTAAATGGATTAGCCCCATTATTTCTAACAGCATCCACCGTTAACTACACACATAAACTTCATCAAAGATGGAATATTAAAGATGATTATACCAAGAAAGAGACTTCCATAATTTTGTGAATAATAAATCACAATGCATGGTTGTTGCCTGCATATTTCTTTATTGTTTGGCATCCACAAATTAAGGCTCATGCTTGGCGTCCATACAAAATTACTCTGAACACCCCAATACTCTGTGACTCCATCGATGGTATATACAGATCCTCAAATCCAATGCATTGCTACCTGAGATTCCCTAGAGCTTAAGTGTAATCTATAGGTCAGACTGTGAGACTATAAAATCCCGAATCATGGAAAATAAATTCAGTGGTGAGAGAAAGAGAGTGAGGGAGAAAGCGTTCCAAATCTTGTTGGATACTTCGTTTGAGTAATTCGTACCACAATTCGAACTGAAGCAATAATGTATACAACAACGAATTACAAAGTACTCCCTCCGTCCAACAAAGGATGTCGCAGCCCCTCCCCCAGCTAGTACAAATTTAGTTTTGCAAAAAAATCCCTAATACACTTAAATCCTTTTAAATTTGGCCTTCAAACATGAGTTTCAAACTGAAGTCTTGTCTCCATCGTCCCTGCCGTCCGCCGCTCCCCCGCAGTCCACCGCCGCTACTCCGTCGCTCCTAGCTAGAACAATCGCGACCGATCCCAGCAAGGCCCTATGCCCAGCTAGCTCAATCCTGCTAGATCCCTAGCTCAATCGCCATACATCGCGATCAATCCCAGCTTGCTCGCCTGCGATGCGCCGCCGCCTGCGTTGCACCTGCTCCATCCTCCACCTGCGCTGCACCTGCTCACGATCCCAGCTCGCAATCCTCCACCTGCGCTGCGCCGCAGCCGCCGCGCTCAACTTACGCTGCGCTGCCACCGAGGAAACGCGCTCCGCTGTCGAGGACGTTCTTCTTCACCCAAACAGATCGCCATGCTCCTCCGGCCCAGCAGCTCCTCTGCCCCCAGACACCAGCGAGCTCCCGGCACGGCGTCGCCGTAGCCGAGTGCGACGCACTCTGCACTGCGCTGCCACTGAGGACGTTCTCCTTCACCTCAGCAGGTCGCCATGCTCCTCCGGCCCACAGCTCCTCTGCTCCAGCACGCCGCGGACACCCGCGAGCTCCCGGCACGGCGCCGACGCAGCCGAGTACGACGCGCTCTGTGCTGCGCTGCCACCAAGGACGTTCTCCTTCACCTCAGCAGGTCGCCATGCTCCTCCAGCCTGCAGCTCCTCTGCCCCAGCACGCCGTGGACACCCGCAAGCTCCTGGCACGGCGCCGACACAGCCGAGGGCGACGCGCTCTGCGCTGCGCTGCCACCGAGTACGTTCTCCTTCAATGCAGGGGGTCACCATGCTCCTCCGGCCCACAGCTCATTTGCCCCAGCACGCCTGGACACCCGCGAGCTCCCGGCACGCCTGGACACCCGCGAGCTCCCGGCACGGCGCTGCCGCCCCTCTGCGCAACGCGTTGCAGCTCGCCCTGGTGAACCTGTGCAAGATCCTGCATGTAATATTGCACACAAGACAGAGTGATACAACTCATGGATCATGGCTCACTACTCCAAACAACACCAAGGCTGATGTATGATACAACTGAAAAACTGTATCATGACACATATAATTATTTGTATCTTTTCAACATAACCAGAACTGAATCAATGATCATGCATGTACAATATACATGCTCTGCTCAAGACATTGAGTAGAGCTTCAACCTTAAACTGTAAGTATTGGTATTAGTAGACAGATAGAGAGGGATATCTGATGCCAAAATTGAGAGGGATATCTGATTCCAAAATTAGAAACAACGAGCACAAAAAAATTAGAAACCACTGCGACGCTGACGCTGAAGCAGAACGTGTAGAGCGCCAGTACCAGCAGGTCCACAGGGTGCTTCTACCTTCCGCACATCCTTGTATACATACACCTTTTGTGAAAATACAGTACTCACAGTCATGGAACAGAGCACATGTGTTCTAGCAAGCATGATGTTAAGTGGCAATGTATCAGTGGATGTTTTTGTCCAATAGGTACATATAAATATGATTAAGGAAGTTTTTGCAACAAAAAACATCAATGTTCAGAGGATAAACTTCAGGATGAGCCAACATAGAGAATTTTTTTTGCAACAGAAAACATCAATGTTTTATAATGTCACCATTGAAATCTAATGCTAGCACTAGATGTACTCAACTCAAACTTTGGACATGGTCCAGGAGATGAGAAGCACCCCTATCATGACTACGGCAGAGAGCTCATGGCCATGCAATGATTTATCCATATTTTTATGAAAAATGTCATTAGCAATATTCTTGAAGGAAAATTTTGACAAGCTTTTCCAGCAATTTAAGAGGCTCTCTCTTATAGCAGTTTGGTTCAGTCAAACTTACCCAGATTGGTTCAACAGTTTGATATTGTGCATGGTGGTGCTTAGTCATACATGGCCATCAGGTTTAATTACCGTACTAGTACTGTCTTTAGGTACTGAACTAGATCCCTTAATTAACAGATTTAGTTTGTCAGTTCAGTATGGAACATGTGTGCATATTGTCTTTCTGATCAATCATGGATAGCTGATTAACTACTGTATGCAACGCCTACTGTCGATCTAAGCGAGTCACACTCTCCTTATACAAATTCAGTTGGAAATCCTATATAGGAGTGAAGATCATATACTGATGCCAATACACTGAAGGCTTGGATCGACTCACCAGGCTGATCAGAGGAGGAGCAACAACTGTAGGTAGAGGAGAATAGCGGCGGCAGCGGCGGACGCCATGGAACCCCTCATGCGACCTCACTCCCACCGAGGCAAGCAAAGTAGGTGCCTTAAATCGAAATCGAAGGGATCCGCAACGGGATTGAAATCGAAGGGATCCTCGTCCTGTGGGGGAAGCAAGGCGGTGTCTTGGACAGAAAAATCCGACCTTAGGGCATTGCGGCGGCGTGGGGCGGGGAGAGGAGGGAAAGAGGAGGCGTGGGGGCGGGTTGGGGGGAGCAGTGGCATGGGGAAAGCGATGGGCGGGTGTGTGGAGCAGCGACGTGGAGCGGCGAGCTGAGGGGAGCACCGGCGTGGGGCGGCGAGCTGAGCGGAGCAAGCGAGGGAGGGAGGAAGACGACCAAGCGTGGACCTGATTTTTGTCGGAAAATTTTAAGGTTTTTTTTGCAAATTGACCCGTCCGACATCCTTTTTGTGGACGGAGGGAGTATTAGGAATTACTAGCAGAACATCTTACTGTAATTAGCATACACTGAAAATGAAAGTGAATCAACCTGGTACGGCTGGGAGCGGCTGGGAGGAAGCCATGGGGAGGACGAGGTCGAGCTCGCCGGTTGGGGGCAGGGGGAACGAGCTCTCGTGGGTGGCGTCAGCGAAATGGCGGCTGTGCTGGGCGGTATGCTGGGCAAGGTGGCTGCAAGGCGGCGGGCAGATGGTGGACTCGAGCACGAGCGTAAAGTTCCAGTGTGGGGCTGCTTCATTTTTCTTTTTTTCTTTTCTCTAGCCTTTTGCTGGCGGTGGCAATTCTCTATAAATACAACCAAGCACAGGGGTAGCTGGTGTTACCGCTTCATTCCATCACGCAGAAGCTCGGGAATCTGGGCAGAAGCAGGTCACCGGCCGATTCTGGGTTTGTACATGGTTTGCGATTCGCGGTGAAAAAAATCTGCCCAAAAGCTAGACCCTTCTTTTAAGCTTTAGCTGTTGTAGACCACGAATTGGCTGTAGAAGCCGAAAAAAAGCCGGCCTAAGACTAATGAGTGAAACATTAAAATATATGCCTGTTTAATGAGTGAAACATTAAATTAGTCAGACCTACATACAAATACATCAAGAAAGCACATTCTACTGCTTCAAATAAAATTTTAAATGCTATTGTGTGTAGTTCTAAATTTTATACCTTGTGAGGTTCGCTAGAAAAATTGAATGGGAATGATCTTTCAAACTGAATTTGAAGTTCCAAAAGGTATATTAGAAGATCAAATGGTCTTTTCTACAATACAAACCAGCTAATGAAAAGATTTTCAGAAGTGTGGCATGGAGTGAATCCATAATTTCATCAACAACTGTAGTGTGCCTTAAAGTCAGTGAGCCACTCAGAAGTCATATCACTATATGAAGCATCACCAGAGTGTGCATCACTTCTACTGATGATTTGCCACATTCAGCAGGCGTGCGTGCTAAAAAACGGATAAGCCCCCACCATTATCTATAAGGATAATACATTTTATGTTTCACAGGTGCAGACATGATATTTGAAAAGTAATCTCACAAGCATATCAACCTCAAGATTTTCCATTAGCATGATATGTAAACAATGAACGAGGTGGAGGGAACAGGTCGAAGGACACAACAAGTTCATGCGCAGCTATTTCAATGGAAATCCAGTATTCCCCGAAAACTACTTTCGTCGGCATTTTCGGATGAAACAGGAGCAACTGTACAAGGAACGGACAATGTGCTTCAATTCTAATTTCTAAATGTCATTATGTTTAGTTTTTAAATTTCTCTGTCTCATCTTGTCATAGCTTACCAGATAAGCAGCATGAATAGCAAGAAAATCGAGTTAGAACCTTGAGTAATAAAGCTAGGATGTAATTTACCTTGATAACAGATGATGACCCACAAGTATAGGAGATCGCAATAGTCTTCGAGGGTAGTATTATCCAATTTATTGATTCAACACAAGGAGAGCCAAAGAATACTTGCAAGCCTTAAAAACTGAGTTGTCAATTCAGCTGCACCTAGAAATAGTTCTTGCTCACAGAAATTTATCCGTAGCAACAGTTTGTAGTAGCAACAAGAAGCAGGAAACAGAGCAACAAGAATGAGGGAAACAAGAGGTGAGTGCGATAGGCATAGGGATGGATGAACGGGCGTTGCATGTATAAGTCTAAACATATAACTTTAAGATCTAGGACAATTGCAGATAAATAAGAATAAGCATCCAAGTACTAAACAATCATAGACATGTGCTCCATATGTAGTTATGCGTGCTCGCAATGAGAACTTGCACAACATATTTTGTCCTGCCAGCCCGTGGCAACAGGACCTCAAGGGAACTACTGGTAATTAAGGTGCTCTTTTAATAGAGCACCGGAGCAAAGCATTAACACTCCGTGAACACATGTGATCCTCACATCACAGCCATCCCCTCCGGTTGTTCCAATTTCTGTCACTTCGGGGACTTTGGATCCGGACAATGATATGTGTACACAACTTGCAGATAAGATCACAAACAATACTATCATAATAATTCAATAATAAGTTCAGATCTGAGATCATGGCACTTGAGCCCTAGTGACAAGCATTAAGCACAACAAGTTACAACAAAGTCAAATAGCACTAATAAAGATACTAGGCACCATGCCCTAACAATCTTATTCGATTACATGATAGAACTCATCTAATCCCTACCATCCCCATAGCCTACAATAGGGGATTACTCACTCATAGATGAGGGAAACATTGATGGTTGATAGAGAGGCATTGGTGATGACGATGGTGATGATCCTCCCCAAATTCTCCGTCCCGGCAGGGTGCCAGAACGGAGTTTCTGGTTTCGAATCGCGGTTTATGATGGTGGCGGCGCAACAGAACTCTTTCTGGAAAAACGTCGAACCCCCTTTGGTTTTTAGGTCAAGAAGCATCTTATAGGCGAAGAGGGAGCCCGAGGGGGTGCCTGGGCTGGCCACACCCCCTCCAGGCGCGGGCTGGGGCCACTCGCACGGCAGGGGGTATGGGCCCCCCAGGGCTCCACTTCGTCTCGTATTCTGGCTCCGTGGATATTCTAGTGAAATAGGATTTTTGGCATATTTTTCGGAATTTTTCCTAATAGTTGATTTTCTGCACAAAACTAGACACCAAGGTAATTCTGCGGAAAATAGCATCAGTCCGTGTTAGTTGTATCCAAATCACACAAGTTTAGAGAAGAAACAATAGCAAAAATGTTCGAAAAAGTAGATACGTTTTGGACGTATCAACCTACCAATTATGCATCTATCTTATCTGAGTGCAGTATGCCTTTTCATGTCTGGAAAATGAAAACCTGACCTCTGTCCCATTTAGAACCGTAAGAGTCAGGTTGTTCTCTCATATGTCCTTGAGAGTGCTTCCTTGAGCCGTTGCCGAACCCAACGTGGTCATGCTCCCCGTGTCGGAGATCAGCCAGCTGGGGAGGAAGCCTCTGCGGTGCCTGTCAGGGTTCTAGCTCGTCGACGTCCAGTCCTTCTGATAATCTTGCTACTTATTAATCCATACTAAAAACAATGCTAAATTAGCAAGCAACAATACAATAATCAGAACAACTCTCAATCATAATTAGTGATGTTTCCAAGTACACTTAACTACAAAAACTACTTTGCATTTGCTATGTTCTCTAAAGAGAGACCATGAGGAGATCCCTAACCAGGCTAATTAAGTCTCCTTGAAGGCCCCTACCTCGTTTCCTCCCAGTAACCACTCCATTGACAGGTCTTTTGTGGTTATCTCTCAGTTAAAAATCTTTAATGTTAACAATTTTTTCTTGCAGCTTGAGACACTATACAATGACAATAAGAGAAACATAATAGAAAATAATAATGATAATGACTTCCAAACATGATGTATGACCAGTTTGTTTCTTTATTAGGTAATGTTCTTCTCATACACCTAAGACTAACTTGCAACTAGCATGGTATGTGCACTTCACCACGCCAGAGAGTATACTTTTTTACAGTTCACTTTCTTCCGTGATGAAAGCTCGGTAGTTTATTGTATTTGTTGGTTCAGTGGGCTGGTTAAATCACCGTTGTTCGAAATCAAGTGGAGGATGTTTCATTAGCATGAATAACGCTCTCAGCACGTATGATTAACAATCAACCTGTATAATGAATTTTATTACTCCCTCCGATCCAAACTAATTGACTCAACTTTTTCTAGATACACGAATCTAGACAAAGTTAAGTCAATTAATATGGATCCGAGGGAGTATTTTATCAATGGTGCATGATGACACCAGTAAGAAAGTACCACACTCAAGACAATATCAAGAAAATTATATGGGCAAGTTATACTGTAAGCAACATAGCAACAACCAAAAAAGGAGATATCATTGTGGCAATATATCGAGCATCCTTCTAGTTTCCATCCAAATTTGTGTGATCATACAGCGTATAAACAATACAAATATAGTTGTATATAAGGAGGGAGCTTCCTTCCTTCCAGATATCGCACACATATAAGAACAAACATGCTACCTAGTGAAGGCTACTGGCATAGACTGACACTGTACAAATATAGTTTTTCATTTCAATGGCATCAAGAGTATAGTTGTACCAGAAAACCTGGTACAAACAATTCATGATTCATAATGCGTTTTAGCAGCAATCATTCAAGTAATTATCATCATATTGTTTTCACAGCACGTACCATATATGCAGTAACAACAGTTCAAAAGAAACAAAGTGCATTGTCAAAAAAATTACTAGATTTAGTAACTGATGAGCTAATAATTTTTGCAAGTAAATAAAGATCAAAATAACTCTACTGTAAGTGAACAGTTGGGTAAGTTAAGTAGCACAAAACAAATCGATAGACACCACCAAACCATTTGATCATAACACAAGAAAATCAGTATACTGGCATTGCCGTCCCTTTAGATCTACAAAGTTATGGCCTGATGGCGATGTCCTGGCCGTATTAGACAAATCAAAACTACATCTTGACAACCATGTAATGGATAGAACTAGATATCAACAATATAACATAACAAAATAGAGAATACAATATGAGCAACTTAGATGATACCTAATGCATGGAGCGAACAAAAAAAAGCAAAGAGCCTTCCCAAACACAACCAGTGTGGCCATACTTCCACTTCAGAAGCACCCTGGCTTCTTCATCCAATGGACTCCCAGAACCATAACCATATTTGAGCATAAGCAGATCGCTAGATAAAATCCATCAAAAGTCACTGAACGGAGGGTAGTATGTTATAGCACGTGCTTGCAATTTTTCGATATTTCGTCAACACGTGAAATTTTAGGTTCTGCATTTCAACAACACGTGGTCCTCGCCGTGCTTCTGAAATTGCGGATATTGCCGGTAGCTAGCTGGTCTGACTAGTCGTGCGCGATGACGGTGGCATCCTATAATTAACTCGGCCGTGGACAGCAAGACTGCAACTTCGTTTGACCCTCAAATCTGAAACCAATCTAGAAAATCCAAAAACTCTGCATTAGGCAATCATCTGGTCGATCTGGTAATCCTAATTTTGTGATACCACTAACCACCTGGTCGATCTGGTCGGACATGGCCATGGTGGGTTGGCCGGCTCTCACCTGCTGTACCGCGGCGCTAATCCTCGTCTTCCTGCCGTTGGGTGCGTCCGACGACGACCGGCTTGTTCCTGGCAAGCAGCTCACTCCGGGTACCACCATCGTCTCCGACGACGGTGAGTTTGCCTTTGGGTTCTTCTCCCCTTCCAACGCCACTACTCCAGCCAGACTGTACCTTGGCATCTGGTACAATGCCATCCCGGAGCTCACCATGGTGTGGGTCGCCAACCGAGAAACACCAGCCACAAATAGCACTACACTGCTGCTCTCCCTCACCAACACCTCTAATCTTGTTCTCTCTGACGGCAATGGCGACGTTGGTGCCATTTGGACGACCGACGTGGCTTCTGCCCCAACAATCTCCTCTTCTTTGTCCGAGGCGGTGCTTCTGAACACCGGCAACCTCGTCATCCGGTCCACAAACGGCACCGTGTTGTGGCAGAGCTTCGACCACCACACAAACACATACCTTCCTGGCATGAAGCTCCGAATCAAGTATAACATGGACGGAGGCGGAGGCGGAGGCGGCGAGGAGCGCCTGACATCATGGAAGAGCCATGACGACCCCTCGCCAGGGCGCTTCTCCTACGGCTTTGACCCAGTCACGTTCCTCCAAACCTTCCTGTGGGACGGGACGCAGCCGGTAGTCCGTGGCGCACCATGGAGCGGAGACCTGGTGTTCAGCGACCGGCAAAGCCACGAAGCGAGCGACACCAGCATGGAGGTCATCATCTACATAGCCGTTGTGGACAACCACGAGGGCATCTACGTCACCTACAGCCTCTCCGACGGCGCCCCGTCCACAATGTACGTGTTGACCTACTCCGGCGAGCTCCGTGTCCAGAGCTGGAGCAGCAGGGCATCGGCATGGGTAGTCCTCGCCAAGTGGCCGGCCCACGAATGCAACCGCTATGGCTACTGCGGCGTGAACGGCTACTGTGACGAGACGGCGGAGCCCATGCCTACATGCAAGTGCCTTGATGGCTTCGAGCCGGCGAGCCAGGAGGAGTGGACCGGCGGCAAGTTCTCGGGAGGGTGCCGGCGGAAAGAGCCGCTGCGAGGGTGTGGCGATGGCTTCTTCGCCTTGCAGGCAATGAAGGTGCCAGATAGGTTTGTGCGGGTCATCGGCAGGGACGACAAGAGTAGTACATTCGAGGAGTGTGAAGCTGCGTGCAGCCACAACTGCTCCTGCGTGGCTTTCGCTCACGCCAACCTGAGCAGCGGAAGCTCTGGAGAAGAAGATGACGTGACGATGTGCTTAGCATGGGGCGGGGAGTTGGTAGACACCGGGAAGGTGACCGCACAACTCGGCAGCACCTACACGCTCTATCTTCGTCTTGCTGCAGGCTCGGATGCTGCAGCATATGGTACCGAATATATATCTCCCTAGCTAGCCAGTCAGTCTTTTTGCTCAAGTACTTCCATGATTTGATTTATCCATGCTATGTGTGTGTGAACAGGTAATAATGGAACAACAAGGGGAAACGCAACAAGGATTGTGCTGCCAATTCTAGGAAGCAGTACTGTTTTCCTACTCGTATGCATTTCCTTGGCGTGGGTCAAATTCAAAGGTACATCTGCTTGTTTCCACTACGTACGAGATATACAGTCCTTTTGATTAGTTATGGACCATTAGGGTACCATACGACTCTCTCTACTTCAACCAAATGAACAAATTTCCAAAAACATACTCTCTCCGATCCACAATAAGTATCGCTCGTCTAGTACAAAATGAGCACTTATTATGGATCGATCGGAGGTAGTACCATTTTGAAAAAGTGAGTTCATTTCGAATTTTCGATGAACTAGAGGGAAGTTTTCAGAGGGTACCATAATGGTCCAGAACACGCATCCTACTTTTGATCAGCTTGCAGTTTATTTAGTACCATGCATGTTGTACCCTTGGGTTATAAAATTTTCAATCCCAAGCAAAACTAGAACAAAATAACCCCTTATGTGAGTGAAACCTTGGTTTAGCCACTACATATAGCAACCAATCTAATGACAATAACATCCTCTGAATTAATAAAAAACTGCTGTCGGAAATTCTCCCCCTATTTCACCTCAAAAGTAGAAGGGGGAGTGGGGATATGGCTGAGAAGCGCAAGACGACCGTGGAAGATCCTTTTTTTTTCACATTAAGTTTATCTTATGTTCCAAGTAATTTATATAAATATTTGGATCTGTGATCTACCTAGATGAAGAACAATTGCCACGTGACTTGTTTGCTCTTGTTTTCTAAGTTCAATACGGAATATCAACAATTCGAATGCTAACCTATAGCCTTTAATTTTTTAAATTTTAATATGCCTATTGGATAAGAAATGGTTATAACATTGTGGCAGCATACAAAAAGAAAAGGAGGAGAAAACACAATAATGCAATACTGGACGGCATGAGTACCTTCTTTGAACTTGGTGGAGAAAACTCTCCACGCGATCATGAATTTTCATTTGCGAGACTTGAGGAGATAGTCCTAGCAACATATGATTTCTCCGAAGCATGTATGATTGGACAAGGAGGCTTTGGAAAAGTTTACAAGGTATGTGACTTGTTCGGTAATTTTCAAATATTCATCATAAAATGAATAAAGTTCAGTTGTTTGTGTGAAAAACATACAGCAAGGTTTAACCTTAAGATTCTCTAGGGAATGTTAAGTGGCCAGGAAGTTGCGGTCAAGAGGCTATGTAAGGATTCTCATCAAGGGACAAAAGAATTCAAGAATGAAGTAATTTTAATAGCAAAACTGCAGCATAAAAACTTGGTTCGACTTCTCGGATGTTGTGTGGAAGAAGATGAAAAAATATTGATTTACGAGTACATGCCTAACGGAAGCTTAGATGCTACCCTTTTTGGTATGTATTGTAGAAACACAGTATATTTCCCTTATAAACAACTAAAGCACATTTTTCTTAAATTCCTTCTATTCTACAGATGATTCAAAGAAGTTGTCGTTGGATTGGGCAACACGATTTAATATAATTAAAGGGGTTGCTAGGGGACTTCTCTACCTCCACCAAGATTCAAGACTGACTATAATTCATCGAGATGTAAAAGCTGGAAATATTTTGCTAGATGCAGAGATGAAACCCAAGATTGCAGATTTTGGTATGGCGAGGATCTTCGGTGAAAACCAACAAAATGCAAACACCCAACGCGTTGTTGGAACATAGTAAGTATCCATATGAGGCGAGGTTCATATTAACTTCTGATTATATTCAACTAATATTACATAACTTTACAATTGAAATGATCACGAAGTGGCTACATGGCTCCTGAGTATGCAATGAAAGGCATCTTCTCTACCAAGTCCGACGTCTATAGCTTTGGTGTGTTGTTACTCGAGGTTGTAACTGGTATAAGAGAACACTGCAATAGTCAAAGCTTGAGCTTTCCTAGCCTCACCGTCTACGTGAGTACAACAAATACTTCTATCAAGTTTCAATTCTAAAGATGGATCAAATTTCTAAACAATTCTTGGTTGTTTCAGTCATGGAGTATGTGGAAGGAAGGAAAGACCGAGAAATTGCCAGACTCATCTATCCTGCAGACTTGTTCACCGGATGAAGTTCTGCTCTGCGTCCATGTAGCACTCTTGTGTGTCCAGGAAAACCCAGCTGACAGGCCACTCATATCTTCTGTTGTGTTTGTCCTAGAGAATGGAGTTACCAAGCTTCCAGCTCCAGACTGCCCAGCCTATTTTGTGCGACGAGGCACTGAAATGGAGCAGAACAGTAATGATACTCAAAATTCCTTGAACAATTGCACACATACCGAGATAGAGGGGAGATGAAATAATTATTCTTTGATTTGGTGTATTGAATTCTCTTGAAAAAACTGGGGAAATGAATGTCTAGCTTAACAAAATATCGATGTTTCAGGTCTTTGAATGTGTTTTCTTTGAAGTTTCTGGTCCTGAATTCTTGGTATAAGTCCGAGTTGAAAATATAACAATATATTGAGATAGTAACAAAAAATCAGGGACTCAAAGAAAGAACAACTTAATGATGGTGATTTTAGATTACATGCAGATGATAAATTATGTGGTGGTGTTCTTTTCAGCCGTTCTTGCTGTGGGAGTTTTGAGTTTACAATCTTAGAAAATGGCAGGACGGTCGGACCAGGTTATGGTACGACATGGTGTGTGCGTAATATAAGGACACATTTAACTATTGTGAGAAGCATCCATTGCTTTCAAGATTAAAGAAAAAAGCTGATGCTTTGAAGTCTAAACTGCAAGTCATGAAAATGGCCATGCACAAGCGGTGAATTTCCATCCAATAACCAAAGGGCATCTCAGCGTCTCTGAACACCTCCTATGTATGTGTTTTTCACCTGTTCTGATCATGGTGTCTGTCATCGCAAGCCAACTTTACTTCTAGTCTTTTGAGGGGACGCATAGTAGCTGGATGAGATATTCACTCATTTTCCAGACATAAAAGGACATCCTGTTCTCAGATAAGATAGATGCATAAGTAGAGCTAGGATCCAACAAAACCCCAGGCCAAAATTGAACTAAATGTTGCGATTAGACTAAATAAGCTATTTCTACAAATATGCATGTTGCCCAGTATGTAGCTCAGCCCCTGGATGGTTGTGAAGGTACGATCTATCTCCAGCTCCATTATTCATGTGGCCAACTTGGCAAGATGTGACAATGATGAGGTAGATAAACCAACTTGGCAACGTTTCACTCACACGTCAGCATATATATAGCTTAATGATTCAGTCGCTAGTCTGAATAGTCAAGCAATGATGTATGGCAACTCCCACGCGGATACCCTAAGTCCAGAAAGAAAACAAAAACCACGCGTACAGCTGAAATGTCAAACTCCAGCAAAGTCTAAGCAGATGTCCAAAACTCTATGTACATTATTTATCCGTGAGAGAATTTTTTGGCTTGTAGACTAAAATCTCGATGCGATGCAAGTACACCCACTTACCAGCTACTTAATGCTGAGAGTTTGGCCAGATCGATAGATGGATTGGCCACCTCTCGCATGCTGCACAGCAGTGCTCATCCTTCTGACCTTTCTGCCGTTGAGCACGTCCGAGGACCGGCTTGTCCCCGGCCAGCCCCTCTCCTTCGGCACCACTATCGTCTCTGACGGAGGTGCCTTCGCCTTGGGATTTTTCAACCCCTCCAACACCACCACTCCGAGCAGGCTGTACCTCGCCATATGGTACAACGGCATCCCCGAGATCACCACCGTGTGGGTTGCCACCCGGGAAAACCCAGCCACCAACAACGCTTCCTCTGCACCGATTCTCTCCCTCACCAACACTTCTAATCTTGTTATATCCGACGGTAGTGGTGGCAAACGTGTCCTTTGGACAACTAATGTCGCCGCTGAGCTGAGCTCGTCGCCCTCGATGGCTGTGCTTATGAACACCGGTAACCTCGTAATCCGGTTGTCAAACGGCACCATGCTATGGCAGAGCTTCGACCACCACACCGACACGTTGCTTCCTGGCATGAATCTCCGGATGAAGTACAGCCCGCGGGCAGGTGGGCGGCTTGTATCCTGGAAGGGCCCCGGTGACCCCACGTCGGGGCGGTTCTCTTATGGGATCGACGCAAAAACTTTACTGCAAGTATACCTTTGGGACGGACTGCGCCCTGTGGCCCGCATCGGCCCATGGACAGGTTACGTGGTGAAGAGCGAGCGCCGATACCACCTGGCAAATGCCAGCGCCAACATCATCATATACATGGCTGTCGTTGCTAACGACTATGAGATATATATTACCTACAGCCTCTCTGACGGTGCCCCACGCACCAGGTGCGTTCTGACATACTCTAGCGAGTTTTAGCTGGAGCAGCATGTCAACTGCGTGGACGGTCCTCGAGACGTGGGTACTGTGATGAGATGACAACACCCGTTCCAACATGCAGATGCTTGGATGGCTTTGATCCGAGAGCATGAAGGAGTGGACCAGTGGTAGGTTCTCAACAGGTTGCAGGCAAAAGGAGGCGCTACGTGGGTGCGGCCACGACTTCTTGGCCTTGCCAGGGATGAAGTCACCTGACGGGTTCATGATCATTGGCAGGAATAGTAGCACAATGGTGGAGTGCTCAGCAGAGTGCGGGCGAAACTGCTCATGGCCAACCTAGGCTACAGCAGGTCTAGGGGAGACATAGCAAGGTGCTTGGTGTGGACAGGGGAGTTGGTTGACACGGTGAAGATAGGAGCTGATCCCGGCACCGACACGCTCTATCTCCGGATTGCAGGTTTAGACACAGCAGATGGTAATTGGCACCAAATCTCTCCCTCCATGTCTATGTTTTTGTGTGACTATAGTTAAATCACATTCTGAATAGCTATTTTTTAGTTGACACTGGTAGCTGTTCAATCGAGGTCTTTCACTCTATCGTATTTGCACAAATTTATATGGTCATATCGTACAGTTCATGATGTTAACTTAGGACAGGAGTAGTTATTTCTCAATCGGCATAGTAATAGAAATTCCGTTTTTCACACTAAAGTAATTCTAAATTACCTATAACATAATCCATACTATTTATCAATTGCACAGGTCAAAGGACGAAGAGCAATGTGGCAAGGATTGTATTGCCGATTTTAGGAAGTAGTGTTGTGGTACTCATCTGCATTTCCTTCGCATGGTTAAGATTCAAAGGTACACATTGTGTTTCTCCCCTAGAAGATCATCCATATAATCACCCAATCTTGGAATTCGTTTGCTGGTGTACCACACTTTTGGGCTAAAAACTCTTGAAACCCTCAGAACATGCAAAACAGGAGCGAATAAACCTTCACTTGAGTTTTAAGCTTTGTATATAACGAGCCAGATAATCAAATAGCAAATAATATGGGAGTTCAAGAGCTTGTTTTAAGTATCATGCATGGCAAGAAATGCAACGACAATGGAAAACCAAAATCTGAGTTACGGGCAATGTGATGGAGCGGCGATGTATATGTGTGCATGCTTGCTTCCGTGTGTGGGTGTATGTTCATGCGGGCACACCCTCCTGGATGTTGGAACAGGGGAAAATAGGGATAATAGGTGTTTTACGGTTTAGGTTAGGTTTAAGGGTTTGAGTGTGAACATAATTGATATGTCAAGTCGTTGCCATATGATGTTAGGTCTATCACCATACAAAAGTATCTTCTAGGTTATTTGGCCTGGTTTTAGTATTCATAAAACTAACATCAACAGTCCTAGGGACGAAATATAACCTTTAATATTTTTATGTCTATGATACCCTTACTAGAGAAGAAATTGTTGTAATAATGTCGGAACAGGCAAGAACAAAAGAAGGAGAAAGAACAACATTGCAACATGGAACTGCATGAGTACCTTATGTGGACTCGGGGAAGGGAACCTTGCCCACGATCATGACTTTTTATTTGCAAAATTTGAAGAAGTTAGCCTAGTAACAGACAACTTCTCTGAGAAATGTATGATTGGACAAGGAGGCTTTGGCAAAGTTTACAAGGTAACTGATTATATAGTTTCCTGTAGTTTATTCTAATATCAAAAGAATCAAGCGGTTAATCTGGCATACTTAAATGAAAGGTTTTACCTTATAATTCTACAGGGAATGTTAGGTGGTCAAGAAGTTGCAGTCAAGAGGCTAAGTAAGGATTCACAACAAGGAACAAATGAGTTCAGGAATGAAGTAATACTAATTGCGAGATTGCATCACAGAAACTTGGTTCGACTTCGCGGATGTTGCGGGGAGGGGGATGAAAAGTTGTTGATTTACGAGTATCTTCCTAACAAAAGCCTAGATGCCACCCTTTTTGGTATATGTATTATATTAAAACCAACTAATTTCCTAAAACAACTCAAAATCAAGTTTTCTTACATTATTTTATTATTATATAGATGATGCGAGGAAATTATTGTTGGATTGGCCAACACGGTTTAACATAATCAAAGGGGTCGCAAGGGGACTCATGTATCTCCACCAAGATTCAAGACTAACCATAATTCATAGGGATCTAAAAGCCGGAAATGTTTTGCTAGATGAGGAGATGAAGCCCAAGATAGAGGATTTTGGTATGGCAAGGATCTTTGGTCATGACCAACAAAATGCAAATACCCAACGAGTTGTTGGAACATAGTGAGTAACCCTTTGAGCTTATATATAGACCTTGTAATCTCATGATCAAGTTCAACTCCTACATACTAACTATACTGCAATTGTCATGCAGTGGCTACATGGCTCCCCAGTATGCAATGGAAGGCATCTTCTCTACTAAGACCGATGTCTATAGCTTTGGCGTATTATTACTTGAGGTTGTAACTAGTATAAAGAGAAGCGGACGCACAATGGGCTTCCCTAGCCTTATAGTCTACGTGAGTACAAAAAAACAATTTTCCAGAGTAACGAATTTAACAATCGATTAAGTATTTGAAGAATTTGTTTTTATATATCTCTTTACTCTTTCAGTCATGGAATACGTGGAGGGAAGGGAAAGCGGAGGAGTTGGCAGACTCATCTTTCAAGGAGACATGTCCACGAGATGAAGTTTTGCTTTGCATCCACGTAGCACTCCTGTGTGTCCAGGATAACCCAGACGACAGACCACCCATGTCATCCATCGTGTCCATCCTGGAGAACGGAAGCACCTCACTTCCAGCACCCAATCTCCAAGCCTACTTTACACGGCAGAACATAGAAACGGAGGGATTATTTAGGGATGATAATCAGAACTCCGTGAACAATGTAACTCTTACCGAAATAGAGGGTCGATGAAATAATTTTAAGGGAGTCTTAGCTATAGTTGTATGAAAAGAACATTGGGATGTCGTTGTTGCTCAATATTTTACTCAGAAGATAACCAGTTAAAATCTCAATGAACTTATCATTACATGGAGATATTCGTGTTAATGTTTTCACCATTCTCAGAATGGAACCTGTATGCTTTTACTTGAAGGAAAAATAATGTTGGGATGACAAGTCCGGTGATGTTCAAAGAAGACTATATATCAGGAAGACACGTTGTGTCACGGCCATTCAGTTGCTGACAATTTATTGGACATACAAACCTAACTAATCAATCAGTCATACAGTTGCAAACTGAGTTTGGAAAATTGGAGGTTGGACAGCTTACAGGAACGGAGCATTGCCGTGTTGGAGGATTGGAGCACTTGCAGGACGCCCGCAACAGGCAGGAATGGGGTGCCGCCGGCGCCGGAATGCCGAGGCGAGCGTGGGGGCGTCCTCCCTGCTCTCGGCTAGGTCTAGGGGGAACCGGGGAGGCGGGGAGGGTCGCAACCGGAGTGGACGTGGGGGGACGGAGAGCGGCGCGGTGGTGGAGGGGTTTGTCGCAGGGACAGGCGGCTCCGGCGAGTCTAGCTGACGGAGAGTCGCCGGCGACTGGAGGACAGGACTGCCGGACTGGACGGGTGAAAGGCTCATGTCGAACAGAAGCAAAGACAGCTGGGCCTAGTTTTGCAACTATGGTATTATGGGCCGAGGCAAAATTCCAGGGTGATCCACGACCCAGCCGGCAATTCATATTTATCGCTCAACGCTGTTCCTCAAACTTTGCAGGCGACTCATGTCCAAGGGCATAGAAAGGGAGTGTTTCAAAGGAGTCTTTTTTTTGTGCGGGTGTACCAAAGGAGTCGCACACACTAACCAGTCACAAACATCAAACCCATATGGCCTCGGGGTAGGAGAAAAGGAATCGATCACTGTTGATACTATAAAATTGCATATATTGGGATGCACCTTATAGATGCGTAAAGTAAAGAAGACACAATATATTTTATGAGTATATATAGGAGGACAAGTGGTAGGTGGATGTGGGCCAATAACAGGAAAAACCCCCACACCAAGAAAGGGTGGGACGTACTAGTATATTGCTATCAGTCCGTCCCGCAGGCGACGGTTAGGTGGTCCATAATTTCTAGGGGCGATTAGGAGGCGATCAGATCTAATTTTGCCTTCGGTGATCCCTCGTTCTGGTTCTGATTCCAATTGCTAGGATTTTCTTGCAGTGTTCCTCTTGATCGCTCCTCCCCTTGAACCTCCTCCTCCACCAAAATCCTTCTGTGTGATCTAGGCATCGGTCATAATACACCGGTTTCGTCCTAGTTTTCTGGAGTGGCTCTTGGGAGAAGTTCGCGATCACCAAGGAAGATGGTGGTATAGAAAGTGGAGGGCCTGATGAAGAATTTGAATTTGTCTACAACGGAGAATAAAGGCTTGTGCATCGGGGGAAGGGAGGCGGTAGTCGCGGAGCTTCCGATCCACATGCCATGGGTAGATTGTTTTCGAAGAAACCTCCATACGTGGATGGCATGGCTAGAGCTCTGGGTGGAAACTGGTGTCCACTACGTGGGATTAAAGTGAATGAGGTGGGGGATAACATTTTCTTGATCACGTTCCTAAGGCGTCTGGGAAGAAAAAGGCACTAGAGGAGGGACCTTGGATGTTTAACAAGGAGCTTTTGATCCTGTAGGATTTTGATCCATGAAAGACACTGGAGGACTACGAATTCAATATGATGCCCATATGGGCGAGAGTGTTTAAACTGCCTTTGGGAGCAATTCATAGGGCGACTGGGGAGCAGATTGGAGTAGAGAACGGTGAATTCTTGGAAGTGGATATAGGAGAGGATGACATGGTTGATGGCGAGTACCGTCGTGTCCGTGTCTGACTAGACATCAGGGAGCCTATTATGCGATTAGGAGGTGATCAGATCTGGTTTTGCCTTCGGTGATCCCTCATTCTAGTTTCGATCCCAATTGATGGGATATGCTTGGAGTGTTGCTCTTGATCTCTCCTCCCCTCGAATCTCCTCCTCCACCAAAAGCCTTCCGTGTGATCTAGGCATACGGTCGTAATACACTGGCTTCGCCCTAGTTTTCTGGAGTGGATCTTGGGAGAAGTTCGCGATCACCAAGGAAGATGGCGGTATAGAAAGTGGAGGGCCTGATGAAGAAGTTGATTTTTTCTACAATGGAGAATAAAGGCTTGTGCATCGGGGAAGGGATGCAGTAGCCACGGAGCTTCTGATCCACAGGCCATGAGTAGATTGTTTTTGGAGAAACCTCCATACGTGGATGGCACGGATAGAGATCTGGGTGGAATCTGGTGTCCACTACGTGGGATTAGAGTGAAGGAGATGGAGGATAACATTTTCTTGATCACGTTCCTGAGGCGTCCGGGAAGAAAATGACACTAGAGGATGGACCTTGACTGTTTAACAAGGAGCTTTTGATCATGTAGGATTTTGATCCATGAAAGACACCGGAGGACTACGAATTCAATATGATGCCCATATGAGTTTGAGTGTTTAAACTGCCTTTGGGAGCAATGCATAGGGCGACAGGTGGACAGATTGGAGCAGAGACTTGTGAATTCTTGGAAGTGAATGTGGGAGAGGATGGCATGGCTATTTCCTGTTTTGGCGAGTACCTTCATGTCCATGTCCGACTAGACAACAAGGAGCCTATT
This sequence comes from Avena insularis, assembly GCA_023614405.1. Taxonomy (NCBI): domain Eukaryota; kingdom Viridiplantae; phylum Streptophyta; class Magnoliopsida; order Poales; family Poaceae; genus Avena; species Avena insularis. The sequence continues at coordinate 349,408,112 of CM042691.1, forward strand.
ATGCTTGGAATCACACTGCAGTTTGGTGAAAACATGGAACCCAAGTGGTGCCCTTTTGTGTACGAATTCCTACCGGATTTATGCTTCACTTGTGGGATCATTGGTCATGGGGACAGAGTGTGTGCAACAAAGTTGGGGAGGGGTGATAAGAACCAGCTTGGTAAATGGCTAAGGGCGGTGATCCCAAGGAAGTTCATTGATTCAGCTCCACAACGTTGGTCAGAAGGTCGTGGGAGTGAGGATAGTGCAGGGGGATCAAGCTTCGGTTTGGGAGGGAGAGGAAGACAATCTACAGGCGATAGTGAATCCTGGAGGAAGGATGTCTCGGATGATGCCCGTGCTGGTAAAAACAATAATATTCATGAGGCCATGAGCCCCCTTAAGCTCCCTCCACAGAAATCTTCGATGGAGGATACCTAGAGGAAGTTGGAGTTAAGTATAGAGGGGAAGGGGAAGGAGAAGAGAAGAAGAACGATGGGGAAATCTAGTTCCAGTTGGGTCGAAGGAGGCTGAGGGAGTCGGGGCAAGGATTGGGCCGAGCGGAGGCGTGGCCCAACATGGTGTTGCCTCTTCGATCTAGAGATACATCGACTGACATGGTTATACCCTACGGGTACCTGACTTCAGCATACCTGGTCCAGCCCAAGGAAGGCCCACAGCAGACATATGCTGGCCCATGAAGATTTTCGGGTGGCCAAGGCCCATGACGTCTTCGGATCCTTGGAGAGCAAGACTAGCGTAGATAGGAAATTCAAAGGGGTAAAACCCTAGAACTTGTAACCGACTAGGACTATGCCCGGGACCTGCCTAAGTCTATATAAAGGCCAGGAGGGCACGTCCTAGATCTCTCGACTCATACTTTCGCACACGCACCTTCACGCCAGATCGAATCTGTGCACCCTATAACCTTCGGTTCCGCCGTAATCAAGAGCAGACAAGCAGGAGTAGGGTTTTCCCTCTGGGGCCTGAACCTGGGTAAATCTCGTGTCCCCTGGTTGCTTGTCTGTTAACCGTTCAACGATCTCCAGCATCCCCATCTTCTCCAAAACCCAAGTCCATAACAATAGGCATTGACGAGTCGAAACCTCGTCAATTGGCGCCGTCTGTGGGAATCGGGGCTGCTGATTGTGCGATCGTGACGGTCCCGACCCGATCGATCTACAACTCCGCGGCGACGGAGAATCACCTCCTGTTCGGCACTTTCTACTTCACCGCCCACTCGCCGGCCACCATGAAGGATTTCGAGCCCGTAGGCGACAGACTCGAAATTTTGTTCGGGAGCTTCTGCTTCCAGGTGGGACAAACTGGTACCCTCCGCCTTCCTGAGCGGGTGCCCGTGCCATCAATCAGGCCCGCCTCGTGGGCTCCACATCCCGTGCTACGCACATCACCATCGACAGATGAGTTCTACAATAGCAGCAGCTGCAACTCCGATCTATGCGATCCGCCATCGGATGAAGGGACCTACGGTTCCGGATCTGAAAGCTGCGGCAGCAGCGAACCGATCTACGAGCGCTACCAATGCGTCGTAGTCATCCAGGAGCAGCAAACGCCTAACCCGCCGCCCAACACGAACCCCAACCCGCAGGATAGAAACGGCGGGAAATGTAAAGCCATCCCCCACCCGAAGAAAACAACGCCACGCGTCATCCAACTTAGCAAAGAAGGATGGGTCCAGAGCCGCGCCCGTCGCCCGCGACATAGTCCTACCTGTGGACTCCCCACGTGACCTACTGATGGCATACCACTACCTCCTCATCGAGGAGCACAAGAAGCAAGTCAAGATGCAGGAGACGCCCGACAAACGCAAGCAAGCAGCCTCTAAGTCCAGCGCGCGACGAGCTGCGCTCTCCGCCATGGCACCCGGCTCTAGCACGAACGGAAACCAGGGAAACAAGCACCGCTCGCGGGTGGAGAACATGGATCCCAAGGAACGCCGTGATGTGACCCGAACTCTCCACACATCGTTCATGGATATGGATGCCGACGGCAACATCATCCCGAAGACACCGCAAGCTGCGATCATGGCAGCCACTGCGTATCTCGCGGCCCACCAACCTCCGGAAGGGGACCCGAAAAGATCCATGCATAAGTCCGCACTCACCGGACTCGGACTCGTCGGAGCTGCGCTCCTGCGGAGCCGAAGAAGAAAGCTCCGGTCAGGCGCGACCGGAGCCCCACCCCTTCATCCGAAGAGGAGGAGGAGCACGACCTTCCTCGAAGGAAGAAGAGCTCGCATCGCCACAAACGTGACTACGACGCCAGAGACGCGCTTACACAGCGTAAAATCGACAAACCGCGAGCCAAACGCGCATGTTCATCCGAGTCCGAGATGGATGAAGATGAAGGAGAACTCTGCGGAGCTCGATGCTTCAGCAGATCTGTCCGGCAAACACAGATGCCACGCAATTTCAAGCTTCCTTCGGATACTCCGAAGTTCAACGGCACGCAAGATCCAAAATCTTGGCTCAACGACCATCTGTCATCCGTCAAGCTGCACGGCGGTAACAAAGAAACCGCCATGCAATGCCTTCAGCTGCAGTTGACAGGCGCGGAGCGGGTCTGGCTCAGCAGCCTATCATCAGGATCCATCCGAAGTTGGGAGGAGCTAGCTTACAGCTTCATCCGAAATTTCAAGGGCACTAGCAAGAGGCCCGCCTCAATCGAAGAGTTGCGAGCCTGCACTCAGAGAACGGGCGAATCTATTCGCTCGTACATATTACGCTGGTCTACCACCAAGAACTCTGTAGCACATATCTCCGAGGAGAGGGCCATCGACGCCTTCAGAGACGGCGTCAAACGCCAAGATTTTAAGGAGGAACTTGGGCGCGTCAAGCCCAAGACACTCGACCACCTCATGGAAATTGCCAACAGTTGGGCGGACGGAGAAGATTGCATTCAGCGAGCGCAATCAGATGAAGATGACGACTACGGCCGAAGGCGAGAACGTCGTAGCAAGAGGAGATCGCGTGTCTACGAGGACCGCGACGGACCCGACATGGTCGCGGCTGGCTACGCCGACCGCCGCAACGACAACAGCCGTAACAGCGGAGGAAATTTCCGCGACAATGACGATCAAGACAACAGTGCAGTAACGCCGCGATCATAACGGACCCTCAAAGATTCGACAAACTTTCAGGTCCATGCACCATCCACTTCTACATCGACAAACAAGATGGCAAGAAGAAAGCCAGTCACATGCTCAAGGACTACCGCGAGTTCCAGAAACTCAGCGAAAGCATGGTGCAGATGAGGCAACAAGCCCCAACCCTTGCGTTCGGAAACGCACCCGTGCCAGGAGAAATAGCACACGGAGCTCCTCCACCGCCACCTATTGGAGGCCCAAACCAACCAGTCGCACCAGCGCAAAACAACGCCGGGGCCGGGTACCCCCCACCAAAGGGAGCACTAAATATGATCCAGAAGGGACGCCCCACAAACACAGTGCAGAAGAAAATCACCCGACAAATCAACTTGGCCGTGGCAACTCCGCCTGCAATCCCTGAGTACCTCAGCGGATCGGAGTCCTGCATCACATTCACTCGCACGGATCACTCTTGCCAGATCCCTCGCCCAGGTCATGTTGCCCTGGTGCTGGAGGCGCAGATCGGAGGCTTCGAGATGAGTCGCGTCTTCATGGACGGCGGCAGCGGCATCAACCTAATGTTCGCAAGCACTCTAGCAGCAATGCGGATCCCGCAATGCAGCCTGGAACAATCAGACACAACGTTCCACGGCATCGTCCCAGGGAAAGGCATATTCCCCCTGGGCAAAATAGGGCTCGACGTCATCTTCAGGAAGCCGGACACCTTTCGGCAGGAGCGCCTTGAATTGAAGTGGTGGGTAGCGTCGCAATACCACGCCATCCTGGGGCGCGTAGCATTCGCAAGGTTCCTGGCCGTCCCACACTACGCATACCTACTACTCAAGATGCCAGGACCAAGGGGCGTCATCACAGTCCACGGGAGCTTCACCTGATCGGACCAATGCGACAGGGATTTCAACAAAATCTCCCAGTCTTTCGGCATGCAAGACGAGCTTGTAAGGCTCCGCGAGACAATGGACAATGGGGTACCCCCAGTCACAAGGCAGAATGCACCTGACATGTCCTTCGACTCCACCGTCAACACCAAGAAAGTACAGGTCCATCCGACGGACGCCTCCAAGACGTCCTTGATTGCCAACGACCTCAGCACCGCATAGGAAGGCGCGCTCGTCGAATTCCTCCGTGAGCGCTGGGAAATCTTCGCCTGGTGTCCTGCGGACATGCCAGGAGTTCCCAGGGAATTCGCCGAGCATGCACTCAATGTCTTTCCAGACACCAAGCCAGTTAAGCAGTCCATCCGAAGACTGTCGGAACCACGAGCCGAAGCTATCGGCAAGGAAATCAATAGACTACTCGCTGCAGACTTCATCCGGGAAATCAAAGAAAGCGAGTGGCTTGCAAACACGGTGATGGTCCCAAAGAAGGACACGGACATCCTACGGATGTGCGTGGACTTCACGTCACTAAACAAGCATTGCCCAAAGGACCACTTCCCTCTTCCACGGATCGACCAGATCATCGATTCGACTGCAGGTTGCGAGAAACTCTCCTTCCTCGACGCCTACTCAGGCTATAACCAGATTCGGCTCAAGGTCGAAGATCAGGAGAAAACGGCGTTTATCACACCGTTCGGAGTATTCTGTTACAACACAATGCCCTTCGGGCTAAAGAACGCAGGTGCCACGTACCAGCGATGCATGCAGGCCTGCCTCAAGGACCAGATCGGTCGCAATGTCCAAGTCTATGTCGACGACATAGTAATAAAAACTAAGGAGGCAAGGACACTTATCGACGATCTCCGCGAGACGTTCGACAATCTTGATCGCTACAGGATCAAGCTCAATCCCGAAAAGTGTGCCTTCGGCGTCCCATCGGGCCAGCTACTCGGATACTTCATCTCTCAACGAGGGATCGAGGCGAACCCGAAGAAAATCAGAGCCATCATGACGATGGAGAAGCCGAAAAACCTCAAGGGCATCCAGCAGCTCGCAGGACGAATAGCGGCGCTAGGCAGATTCATCAGCCGCATGGGCGAGAAGGCCCTACCATTCTACCAGCTGCTGCGTAAGGCAGACAAGTTCGAGTGGACACTAGAAGCCAACGACTCATTCGAAAGCCTCAAGCGGCTCCTCTCCACCTCGCCCGTTTTGGTCACGCCAAAGGAGCGCGAGCCCCTGCTGCTGTACATAGCAGCCACACAGTGGTCGACCGTACTAGTGGTCGAACGACCGAAGAAGGCAAGACCCACGGGTCCGGTGCCCAATTACTACCTCGGTAGGTCGGCACCAACAAAGCAGAGGTACCCTCACTACCAGAAGCTAGCCTACGGCGTGTTCATGACGGCTGGACGGCTGAGCCATTACTTTCAGGAGCACCAAGTGATGGTCGTCAACGAGGCACCCCTGAACAGCATCCTGAATAATCCATAGGCCACAAGACGGGTGGCCCTGTGGGGCATCGAACTGTCACCTTTGGACATCGTCTACGAGAAGCGACACACAATCAAATCTCAAGTCCTTCCGGACTTCCTGGTACATTGGATGGAGCTGCAGCTGCCAGACACCCCAGACATGTCGCAGTCGTGGACAATGCACTTCGACGGCTCCAAGCGTGAAGCCGGAGCAGGGTCAGGGGTCATACTTACCTCCCCGCAAGGCGACAAGATGAAGTATGTTCTTCGGATGAAATTCAGAGCCTCCAACAACGAGGCCGAATACGAAGCCCTCATCCATGGCATGAGGATGGCAAAGATATGCGGCGCAACGCGCCTGGTCATCTACGGTGACTCCAACCTCGTCGTCCAGCAGACGATGAATGAGTACGACGCACACGCCGAAAACATGATCGCGTACCGCGCGCTCTACAACGCACTCGAAGGAGAATTTGACGGCTGCGAACTTCGGCACGTTGGAAGAGAGAGCAACAAGGAAGCCGATAGACTCGCCAACATCGGCTCCACTTGCGCAAAGGTGCCACCAGGTGTGTTCCTCGAACAAATCTGCGTGCCATCCATCAAGCGAAAATTCCCCAAGGGATCACCCGAAGAAGCAGAACACTCAGGAGCTACGCTACCCGAAGGACACGAAGGACCCAAAAAACTGGACACAGAGGTAGCCATGGTCAACCTAATGCAGGTCATGGCAGTCGAAGAAACTTGGACGCGACCATACCTCCAGTTCTTGATAAACGGAGAACTGCCTGATAGCCCAACAGACGCCCGGCGCATATCTCGCCGGTCAAAAGCCTTCACCATCATCAACGGCGAGCTGTACAAACGCAGCATCACGGGTGTCCTACAACGGTGCGTCACCATCGACGACGGCAAAGCCATACTCCAAGACATCCATGAGGGCATCGTCGGCCACCACGCAGGCAGCCGCTCCCTTGTCGCCAAAGCTCTACGAGCAGGATTCTACTGGCCAACAGCCATGAGCGACGCAAAGGACATCGTCCGAAGATGCAACGGATGCCAACGGTTCGCCGACAAACCGCACGCACCTGGGTCCGAGCTCAGACCCATACCCATAGCCTGGCCTTTTGCTCAATGGGGTCTCGACATGATCGGCAAACTACCAAAATCCTCGAAAGGGGGACACGTCTTCGTCCTGGTTGCAGTCGACAAATTCACCAAGTGGATCGAGGCCATGTCGGTTACCAACCAGAAAGGCAAAACTGCCATCAAGTTCTTCGAGTCCATTGTCTACAGGTTCGGCGTACCGCACAGCATCATCACCGACAACGGATCGAATTTCATCTCCGAGGAATTCCAGGACTTCTGCGAAGGCCTTGGGATCAACATCACGTACGCCTCAGTGGCACACCCACAAACGAACGGGCAAGTGGAAAAGGCCAACAGCCTAATCGGCGCTGGCATCAAGAAGCGCCTCATGAGTTCACTAGAACAAAAAGCTGGAAACTGGACGAAGGAGCTGCCATCTGTCCTGTGGAGCTTACGGACTACGCCAAACAGCTCCACCGGCTACACGCCGTTCTTCATGGTACACGGAGCCGAGGCCGTGCTACTAGCCGAAGTACGCCACCAGGCCCCACGAGTCGTCGCTTACAGCGAAGCCGAATCCACGGCTGCACTCGAAGATGCCGTCGACACACTCGACGAAGCACGAGATATAGCAGCAGCTCGATCAGCGGTGTACCAGCAGAGTCTCCGGAACTACCACAGCCGCCGGCTGCGCCCAAGGTCCTTCGTCGAAGGAGTCCTCGTCTTGCGACTCAAGCAAAAGCGACCGAATAAATTCGAGTCACCATGGGAAGGACCCTACGTCATCACCGAAGTCATCCCAGGTGGCGCCTATCGCCTCAAGCACGTGGAGTCTGGAGTCGTGTACTCCAACCCATGGAACATCGCGCACCTGCGACGATTCTATCCGTAGCAACCTACCCCCTTTTTACTTTCAATAAGGCTTTCAGCCAAGGCTACTCAGCCGAACAATGTACCTCCTCCATTACGATATAAATAAAGCTAAGTGTCTCGCCCCAAAACTTCAGTTCGCTATTTTCACAACTTTACTACATGCTACATACGCACTCGGGGGCTCCCCCCACCTCACGATTTCATCGACTGAGGATCAAACGTGTACACCTGAGTAGCTGACAACGTCAGGCAAACGAAAAGGACACGTACTCAATCAAAGCACTGCGTGCTAACAACAAACAAACCTTTACAACAAAGGGCACAACACGCCCAGCCGAAATATACAAATTTTACATCTATCTGTTTATTTTCAGGTCCTACCTATTCTGAAGAATAACCCGAGCACGCTGCTCAAACAAATCTACGACCTGTTCGGCATACTGTCTTACAACTGCGTAATGCGGGCGCATGTCCCACTCACCACCGTCCGGCCGAGGAGGTGACCCAGCTGCCACAACAGCCAAATCTACGTCAGGACGGTGCACCCTCACAAGAGACAAAGCAGCCTTCACTCCCGCGACGAGCTGCTGCCGCACCAACTCCTTGACATTGCTCGCACTCCGAAACTTCGACAGAAGACCCGCAAGGCTTGTAGGTACGGCATCTAAAGGGAACATGACGTGCAGCACCGAGGCAAGCGATGTCTGCACTTGGCGAAGCACCCGAGAAACCTGGTGTACACGATCCTGCACCGTCGCCAGAGCTATGGCACGGTCACGATCCATCTAGAAGAAGCCACCAGCTTCCATGTCCTGTTGAGTCAAGCAATTGACCCGAACAGCAACACGCTCCTTCTCTTCCCTCGGAGCAAGATTCGCACCTGCGACAATGGAAGAAATAAGAGCAAAGGCCAACAGGCTCACCCGAATAACTGAGCTACAGCTCGAAACAAGGAACAACTTACATTGAAGTTGCTCAGCCAGTCGAACAAGTTCCGCCATCAAGTACTCCTCCCTGGCTACACCATGCTCCGCCTTAGACTTCCAAACATCGGCACGTCCTCGCAAACCGAGCAACTCCCTCTCCAGGCTACGCACGCGATCCCGAAGAAAAGCGAGTTGAGAGGAAGCATCCAAAGATGGTCGCAACGGCATTGCGGAGGAGGTGTCAATAGGGTCAGCACCCAAAGGAACCTAGAGAAGCAGGAAAAGAAAGGGACATACACATTCAGACAATGATAGAGCACAACTCAGAAGAATTCATTAAACATATAAGGCCACTACGTGGCACAAGGAGGGTGTTTTTCTTCAAGATATTTACAACAAAAGCAGACTACAAAACTACCCTACATCTACAAAACCTAAGATGCGGCACCCTGAGTCGCCTCAGAGCCGGACTGCCTAGCTTTAGCCCCGCCCTGCTGCCGCAGGGCATACTCCGACAGCAAATCAATGAGCTTGGGCCCATATAAACTGCAGCGAAGCGAGTAGGCAAAGGCTACCTCGGATCCATCCGCATCGTCGGCATCCGAGAGGTGATCTGGCAGATCCAGCTCGCTCCGGCCGCCATGGCCATCGCCACCGGACGACGCGCAATGCCCTTTCGCTTGCGCTTATACGCCGCAGCGCTTTGGTGAGCCTCACCGAGCATCCACATCATCAAGGGCTGCGCCCTTAGGGACAAGCTCCTTGTAGAAGCGACCAAGGACCTCTTTCGCCTTGGCAAGGGAGCCAACGACGGTGCTGCAGCGGTCTTCGACCGCCACAGTAGCATCATCTAGAGCACTCCCGTGCTCTAGAGCACCGCGGTCAAACTCGATGCCTGCGGCATCTGAGACAAAAAATAAGAAGGAAGACATGAAGAAAAGCAGCACAAAAGAAGACACGAGGCATGAAGAAACAAGCACAAATCTAGCACTCACCCGAAAGAGCCTTGGCAGCAACCATGAGCTTCGTTGCTACCTCTTTTTCACGAGCAGCTGCAACAGTGGACATCTGCTCCTCACGATCCGCGGCCTCCTGCTGCAGACGCTCTTTCGCTTCGGCTGCCTTAGTCAGCTCCAGCTCAAGGCGTTCCTTCGCACCAACGGCGGCCTCGGCCTTCTGCTCCGATTGACCAAGGCTCTTCTTGAGAGCGTCGACCTCACGGAGGGAAGTGTTATGCTCCTCTACATTCAAGACAAGCAAGTGTTAAAGAACAGGACCAGGATAAAAAGGAGAGGCATTAAAAGTCATATAGATACCTTGAAGCTGCCGAAGGTTCGCCTCCAGCACCAAGCGCTCCTGCACCAGCCGTGTGGCCTACTGCACAAAAGGCTAAGAACAAAGCAATAGCAGTAAGAAAAGGACTTGGGGGCTACGCCCAACACAAAGGAGTAAAAACAAATTCGCACACGAAGACACTTGGGGGCTCCCCCCTGACATAAAATAAAGGAAAAAGGAGGAATCATGGGAGGAATGCCTGCGTACGAATCAATCAGTACAAGCGCAAAAATCACGAAGGAAAAAGGACAATAGTACAACAAGAAAACTTACGAGCCAAGCGAGCTCAGGTCGAAGACAGGAGGAGTCCTTCGGACTCTCTTCTCCTCTTTCTTCTCTTCCTTCTTCTCCTCCTTCTTTTCTTCCTTCTTCCGCTTCGTTGGCGGGTGCTGCGCTACAGCCCGCACAGGAATGGCAGGAATGGGAGAGGAAGAACCTCCATGATCATCACTATGACGCTCAAGGCCCAGAGGGTTCCTGGGAGTCGGAGGAGTTGAAGCATCCGAAGACTCGCTGGAGCTCCGTGCTCGCTTGCGCGTATGATCCTCACTCGACTCGTCGGCATCCTCCGCCGGAGATCGCGCCGACGGTAGCTCGGACACGGACTCAACCACTTCATTATCCGGGGCAGCCGGAAATAATTCGGGCAATGGAGGTACCATGCCCGGCACTTTGAAGCTCTGCAAAATAAGAAGGAACTTTGTTAGCAAACAAAGGAAATAAATATGCAGCCTACAAAAAGCACTACGTGCACAAATCTACACCTGCGGTACGGCCAACGTCGAAGAAAATGGAGAAGTTAGTGACTTCCTCGGGATTTCTTCTCCGGCCTTGAACTTCAGCAGCGCACGAAGGGCCCTGTCAAGATCCCCCTCAGAGATTTTCTCAGCCGAAACCCTCGTCGGATCACGGCGCCCAGAATAAAGAAACATCGGGTGCGCCCTCGCTTGGAGAGGTTGCACCCGACGCTCAAGAAAAGTACGGATGATGTCCACGCTGTTCACCTCCTTCTCCGGAATCAGCTGGAGATCCTCCACCCGACGATAAAGGGAATCTATCTCCGCCTTCTCACCGTCCAAGATTTGGTTTTTCCAAGACCTTTTCGGCTCAATCATTTGGGAGGGGTCAAAGGGAACAAGACCAAAATCTTGCCCGGACACTACGGAGTCGCGGATATAAAACCATCGCCTCCGCCAGTACTGGACAGATTCGGACATGGAAAAAAAAAGAACAGAAGATTGGGACTAAGGGAAATGATGCAACCCCCAATGGGATACACACCATCCGAACCAGATTTCCTCTTCACGAAATAGAGCTTCCGGAAGAGGCCGAAGTACGGCTCAATGCCAAGCCAGCACTCGCAAAAAGTGACAAAACACGCAATGTGGAGAAGAGAATTGGGAGACAGATGATGAAGCTGAATCCCATAAAAGAAGAGCAGCCCATGGAGGAAATTGTGGACTAGAAAAGAGAACCCACGCATAACGAATGCGAGAAACATAACCCGATACCCAGATGGGGGACGGGGTATTACCTCATTGCCGGGAAGTTTCACGACCTCCCTATCTTGCGGGATCAGGCCCCGCTCGCGAAGCTTGCGGAGATCGCTCTCCCGCGTCTTTGATGGCCGCCAGCCACCATCGGTGACACGAGTAGCGGCGGTGCCTTTCTGTCCTCCGGCGGCGCTGGTCCCAACGGCAGACGAAGACTTCTTCGACTTTCCCATGGCGCTTCTGGCGGCGTTAAGCAGTGAAACAACGACGGAAATGTGGAAGGAAATCCCAGCGCGCAGCAAGAATCGCTAGAGCACAAGGAAGCAGTGAAAACAAGAACTGGTGCGGTGAAAACAAATCGCTGCTCTTCTCAATGATTATAACAGCGAAGACGACGCACGACAGCCGTCCATCCAGAAGACCTAACGCCAACGGCAGATCTGACCGTACACGTGTCAGCATCACAACGAACCTTCGTTACCACGCCGTCCACTACGCGCGGAAATCGAGGAGCCGCCGTAATTATCTCCACGTCGCGCGTGACCGGTCAATTCAAAGTCAGCAAGTGAGACCCACGCTTCGTCCAGTCAAGTCATCTCTGGCGTAGCAGACGCTTGAGGTCATCGATCGTCATCACTGATGTCATCAAAAGCTATACTAGCACCAACTACAATTCTTCGGCTCCACATCTAAGAGTACTCACTCGAATCTTCGATTCGACTAAATACTCGGGGGCTACTCCTATCAGGAGCGCTGGCCGCGCACCCGGAAGATGAATAAAGACAAAGTATTTCTTCGAGTCCTACGTCGAGTCTACGACTCCACTACGGACTCGGGGGCTACTCCCATAGGGAGGATAAATTTAAGCATCCGAAAATTTTCGTGTTTTACGGACTTAACAACTGAACAATGCTTGATCTAAAGTCTCTGCTCGAGTCTACGACTCGAACAGACACTCGGGGGCTACTCCCATTAGGGAGCGCTGGTCGCGCACCCTATGAAATCTTCGACTGCGATCTTTCGGATCAGCACGCAAAAACTTTTTGGCAACTTTGCCCCAACAAAACGCCGAGTGAGCGATAATCTCCTAGGCCACCCGAAGCACCTCCGTGGTGATAAATGTTCGGATGCTGCGTCTGCGACGCAAAGATAAGACCTGCAGATATCATCTGATGGCCTGGCAACGCACATGACTGCGCTCTGCTAGTATAAATCCATGCCAACAGGCGTGATGAAAAATCCCGACGGACGCGTTGGGTACATCAATTAAAAACACTGGAATTCCACTCCTGTAAGTCCTCCGCGGCCTGAGTCGAATTACGCCAGCATATGTTCCGGGTTCAAGTTAAGGGACTCGAACCTGATGAAGATCGTGTTGTTTCGTCCTAAGACAGTTAACTGGCCCTGATCCGTCGGGTGAGTCAGGCACGCACATCAACAAATCCCTACACACAAATACTGTTACTACTTAGTTGCACCCGAAGGATTTAAGAGTCCTCAGCCGAATCTACGATTCATTGATCCGATCACTCTTGACATGGTTATACCCTACGAATGACTTCAGCATACCTGGTCCAGCCCAAGGAAGGCCCACAGCAGACATACGCTGGCCCATGAAGATTTTCGGGTGGCCAAGGCCCATGACGTCTTCGGATCCTTGGAGAGCAAGACTAGCGTAGATAGGAAATTCAAAGGGGTAAAACCCTAGAACTTGTAACCGACTAGGACTATGCCCGGGACCTGCCTAAGTCTATATAAAGGCCAGGAGGGCACGTCCTAGATCTCTCGACTCATACTTTCGCACACGCACCTTCACGCCAGATCGAATCTGCGCACCTGTAACCTTCGGTTCCGCCGTAATCAAGAGCAGACAAGCAGGAGTAGGGTTTTCCCTCCGGGGGCCTGAACCTGGGTAAATCTCGTGTCCCCTGGTTGCTTGTCTATTAACCGTTCCACGATCTTCAGCATCCCCATCTTCTCCAAAACCCAAGTCCATAACAATGGGCATTGACGAGTCGAAACCTCGTCATCGACGGTTTAGGTGCATGAGGTTTGTTCAGAGCACATCACCAGCAACTTCTTGTATGTCAATCTCCATCCAGCTGTGGTACTTCTCCCAAAGGTGAACGATTGGAGTGAAGGCGTTTACTCAATGCCAGCTCGTTTCTTTTCTCTTGGTCGTCGTGCTGAAAAGGAGGCAATGCGTCTTTGGTGGGCTTCTGAGACCACGTCTTCCGATGAAAACTGGAGCCGATGACACATCGATATGGTCGACCTAAGTGGTGTTGTCCCTGAATTTGTCAATCTCGGTTCCTTCATGGAGATGGAGATGCCAAGAGGAAAAAAATGACTAAATAGCATTCTAGATCTATCTATTGGGGTCCTTTTTGTAAAAAGTTCTAGACCAGGGTGTAATTCCCCCTTTTTATGGGTTCTTCTACATATTGTACAATGGATAAGATCAATGGATGAGCATCTCTAGGTCCTACGATGCCCTTCTTTATTCCAAAAAAAATACATCCTTTATTCAGACTAGGAACAAGCCGTGGCGACACGTCGCGCCCGGGACCGTCAAATAGTTGGTTAGAAGTACCGCCGAAGATCATCCGGTATGTAATTTAGTTTAAATTGTTGTCTCATGTTACCAATGGAGAAATGCGGCATAGAAATTACTTGTAGTCAAACAATAACATGCGGGTAGCTACAGAAATTATGTCTGCGAGAGTATGTCGAAAAGTTATCGCAGAAGAATAACTGCTGGTGAATTACAGTAAGAGAATCACCGATTGTCGAGGAGTTATGTTCGGAATAAATAAAGACGTGGAATTACGATTGAGAGAATGTGTCCACAGTTATTGCGAAAGAATAGAATAGAAATCGACAAAAATAAATTACTGCAAAAGAATTGCAGTGGGAGAAGTACTCTCCGTCGAAGTATGAAAAAGCAAAAAAAAAAACACCATAGTGAAGACTGTGAAAATTATTGGCACAAATAATATGTACGTCTCGAAATTACGGTGAAGGGTTTAGGTCAGAAAATTACTTTTGGAAATTAATGCTCGTGCATTGTTGAGGAAAGGTCGTCAAAGAGTTACCGGCGATAAATTAACCATCAATAAATTGCTGCTATGTAAGTTGCTCGAATTGTAGTCATTGGAATTATGGTGTAAAATTATACTAGTCCAAAAAGTTACAGCAGTGTGTCGTGAGGCAATTGGCCAAAAGTAGAATCTACATAACCTAAAGTGGACCGTTGGATCAAAAATAGACGACCGGATGTGTAAAATTATAGTCCAAAAAATTACAGCAGTCGATGTGTTATAAGACAATTGGCCAAAAGTAGAATCTACGAAACCTAATGTGGACCGTTGAATAAAAAATAGACGGCCAGGTGAGTAGCTAGCACTATTCATGGGTGCAATGAACATTGTCGCACGACCTTGGCGCACTGAGCGGCTGGGAAAGCCACGCGCTTTAAATTATAGTTATTATATTATTATTATAAGATACTCCTTCTCTGGAAAAATACACCAATGTGAGAGGCGAGCGAGAAGAGACGGTTCTCCGTAGGCACACCAAACATATCCTTTATACAAATAAGATAGATACAAAACTGGAAGGCTACGAAGGTGCATGCCCTCTCTTTATTCATGTTGGTAACTTAGGAGGATCGAGAAGGTTTTTTATAAAAAATATATTAATATCGTCTGTACAAACAGATGTCCAAAGACATCAAAAGATAAACACATCCAAAAAAAGAGAAGCACCGCAAAAAATACAGTTCATCTGGTTGTCATCCGCTCTTTCCAAGACTGCTGCCATAAGTCACCTAACATCCAACAAACAGGAAGAGCATGTGCAGTATAGTCTTCATCGCAACCAATACACCTCTCTACCATAACTTCAAAGCCTGACATTAAGAAATTAGAACGAGAGGTACATGGACATTGATGTTTGCTGGTACATTTGTATGTAGAGTAGGCAGTTGAATAGTTAAAGTTTCATTCACAGTTCCGTCACTAGTAGAAAATAGTCTTTCCGTCCCCGTACCCCGTCCCGTACCCCCCCCCCCCCCTCCTCCCCGAGCCATCAGTCCCGGTTCTCTCATGAACCAGGACTGGGACTCACACAGTCCTAGTTCATAAGGCCAGGACGGCGCACGGGGCAGGGCAACGATTTTTTTTTGACTCATGCTGGATCTTTAGTCCCGGTTCAGGACAAGAACCGAGACTAAACGTGTCTGGCCACACGTGGCCGCTGGCGCAGATCTTTATTCCCGGGTTTTTTAAGAACCGGAACTAAAGATAGCACCCAGCTCCACATGCTTGTGTGAGCTGATTTGTTTTTCTCCTCTCATGCCCAAGTGATGTATGTTGCATAGTTTTTCCCCTCTATGCACAAGAGGTGCTTGATGAAATGCACAAGTGCATGAGCCACACTTAAGCTTTCTCCTCTTTCTTTCCTTCTCGATCGAGGTTAACATGTAACTTAATCCTTTTATCTATCATTGATATAATGCATGTGTCGATATACAGTGGTCATTTCTCTAGATTTTATGTGATTTTTTAATAAAATTAATTATATAATATAGATGAGTCGACAATGGATGTACGGTGACCGACGCTCTGGCGAGTTCATTGCGGGCCTTTATAATTTTATCGGTATGGCTGAGGCAAACAGAAGTAATAGTTTTATGTGTTGTCCATGTGCTAAATATCGAAATCAGAGGGTTACTCTTCCTCGAGAACCCTTCACACCCACCTGCTTGAGCACGGTTTCATGCCCAGCTACAATTATTGGACCAAGCAACATGGAATCTAGTTTTAAAGACCTCAGCATGAGGATCTCAAATGTAAAAACTGTTCGTAATTTGGAAAAACGGTTCTCAAGATTTTTTTTAAATCATCGTAAATAAAAGGAAAAATATGTACTCTTGCCCTGTGTATGTCCCTCTGTCTCATGCTAATCCCATATCGCTTCTCGTTGTGACATTTGGTAAGCATGTAGAGCCCTACTATTCGGACCGTGTGAAGGAGAAGACATCACTTGACGCGACGACGACGTGCGTGATAGACATAGAATTTAGAACTGAGAATTGAGATTTTAAGTTGACTTCAGCGTGGATGATGTCTGCCTTGAGAGGTCAGTTCAGTAGTAACTGAGTGTTCAAGTTGTGTGAACACTTAACAACATCTCTAACAGATACCGCAAAAATGGTTAAACCCGCAAAAAATAACTGTTATTTACAGTTTTGACGCAGCCAGCAGATACTGTAAAAGTGGTCAAACCCACAATTTTTTTTGCAGTTTATGAACCCCATGTATCTCATATATCTAGTTTCTGTGTCCATTTTTTAGGTAAACTGCAAAGCCGTCAATGCTCACTCAGACAGATATTTCACACCCAACTGCTCCCGTCGACGGTCGATTTCACGGTGGCGGAGGTTCAACTTCGGCATCCAATTTCAATTCTCGCTGCTAGTGATTCCCACAGTCAGTTTTTTATTTCGCCGGACTATCCTCGTCAGCAAGAGGGAGACGAGAAACAGCCTGAGGCATCCATGCACAAATGGAGAAGATCATGGCGCCGCCGGCCGTCCGTGCCGCTGGCCACCCATAGATAACCCGTCTCTTGAAGTCTGGAATCATAAAGTGTTTTCTTTTAAAGTCTGGAACCACAAAGTGTTTATACCCATCTGCGATCCATCAAAAACAAATTTCAAAATGTCAAAAAAAAAAATTGCATGAACATCCAGACAGTCTATATTCACACACAAGTTTTCAAGAGAATTTTTTTATATTTCTTGTATAAAAAGACAGAAAAATAAATTCGTGAATAGTTAACGATCGTCAAAAATTGTCTTTTTACATGGGCACAAAATGTTCTTTTTCCTGAAAACTTGACTTTTCAAAATACGTTTTAAAATAATAGGTTCATTTGCATCCGTGGGCCGAATTGGATTTCCGATCTATATATTACTCCCTCCACCTCGAAATAGATGCCACATATTTGTGAAAATTTGGATGAATCAAATCTACGACGTCTATTTTGAGTATCTATTCTATTTTTGAATGTAGACCTTATTACAAAAAAATAGATGCATGTAGATAATGGATACAACTATATAAGTGTGTTTCGACGACTACTTGAGGCCGACCAAAACATTTTGTTGACTTCTCCCGGGTCGTTCCCCTCCCGTGGGATAGCCCCAAAACCCTAAAAGCTCCTCCCTATCGCGGCGCTCCTGGCCACTGCTGTCGCTGGTGCCGCCGGCGGTGGCGGCGCCCACCCTGTTGAAACTAACGGAGGGCTGGAGAGGGTCTCTCTGATGTGTCGCATGGGAGGTGGTGCAGAGTTGATGGGGGATCAGGGCGGCTCGACCTTGTGGCTGGTGCCTGAGGTCCAGCGGAGCAACGATGAGGAGGTGGCGGTGCGAGGTCGTGGTGGCTGCCGGTTCCCGCCGGGTGTAGCCCACGGCGCACGATCTGGGGTGCTGCTGGGACGTGATCTAGACCTCAGGAGCACAGATATGATCCGGTGGCGTCCAGATTGGGATTCTGGTTCAGGGGTCTTCGATCCTCAACTGAGCCTTCCTGCTACTGCCTTGTCTGCTGCTTTCATTCTGGATGATGACTAGTGGCGTGGGGGTCTGCTCGTCTGCTAAGAATAATGGCGGCGGTCCTAGAATTCCTCTCACGCCAAGATGAAGATCAACTTGTTGCTTGTCCTATTTGATCTGGTCGGAGTAGCGAGTTCCAGAAGGCTTCGACGGTGAACTCTCATGGGCGAAAAATGCCTGAAGATTGCCGGATTGGAGGTACTCTGTCGTGCGCACCCATGTTTTAATTTGACTGTTTGGGTTCAGAGGGAGCACTTCGAATCTCTCTTGGATGTTAATATCATGGGGCAAGTTCTCGTTCCATGGTGCTGAGGGAGAATGTCATGGAAACCATGATCTGAGGACCGACAATGGTGGTTCAAGTCTGGATGGTGATAAGGAATTGACTTGGTGACTTGTGACTTGGAGCAGTGGGATGCAAGTGGGGACGACTGCACAGGACAGGTTCACAGTCCTACCTTTCAGGGTGAAAACCCAGGGTCTGGCCTTAATTAGTTGTGCCCGGCAATGACATTGTTGAATGTATTGTTTGGAGAGCCTAGACTTTATTCAGGGTGAAATCCTAAGATCTATGATCATGTGATGATGGTGTTTGTGCACTATTTCCTTTTTAAAGGCGTCGCTTTTGGAGAAGATGCACTTCTGATGTTGTCTTGGTGGTGGTTGTACCACTGTTTCGACTTGATTACTAAATCTATGACATAAGACACAAAGATGGACACGATCTACGACGCTGACAAGCTCTTCGTCCGCATCATAGTACGAGTTAATGGGCCAAAAGTCATATCATTAATCTAGTACTATCTTTGTTGTATAATATAAGTCTTTTCAGCAAGCTGTTTTAGCTTGCTAAAAAAGTCTTATATTATAGAACGAAGAGGGTGTACAAGTTATTGTCTCTTGATCTCATAATTAATGATATGTTTGATGATGTATCCGATGATATCGATTTGATTATATATACTAGATGTTAATGCTTTTTTTACATCGATTGACTATGAAAAAATTATTGGATTTCGTTTTAGGAATGAAGATAGTATTTGGTATGGTACTATGGTAGTTATCCAAACAAAACAAGGTCTCGGTCTCTTGATATGTGTCGTGAAAGCATTGAAAAAGCATTTGAAAACAAGCATGCACCAACTTGAATTTTACATGTACATATCAAATTTGAAATAATTCACACATAACATCAACACCTTGGCATTATATGTGTGGTGCTTATTTGATCACACACAACGTACGGAATGCCATCCACAGACTAGAACAAGCGCAAGATACGCCATGCATGGCACACTTTCAACAGGAAATGTATATGAAGTTGAACTGATCATTTGCCGATTATTTCATTGATCCTGCTATCAAGAAGAGAAAACAAAATTAAATATGGATCTTCTTTGCTAGTACATGAATGAATAAATGATCAATCTGCGGTTACCTCCGGTAAGTTCCAGCCTGACAGCAACAACTTCCTTTCTAGTATCAGCAATTTTCTCCCCGGTGTGTTGCACATCGTCCTTCCTGATATCAGCAATTTTTGTACTGGTATGGGCAACTTGCTCCCTAGTATCAGCAACTTGACCCTTGACTGCTGAGCAACTTCCTCAATTGTCTTTCCAGCAGCTTTCTTCCTAACCTGATGAGCAACTTTCTTACTGGTCTGAGCAACTTCCTTATTAGTTTGAGCAACTTGTTCCTTGGTCTAGGCAACTTCCCTCTGGTCCGATGACCAATTTTTCACTGGGATGAGCAACTTGCTTTCTTGCTTGAGCAACTTGTTCTGTAGTCTGGGCAAGTTCTTTCCTAGTCTGTTCAACATCGCCATCGGCTGCCCTCTTCCTCCCCCAACCCCCGACCTTGCAGCCGACCTTGTATCCCTTTTATCAACATAGTACTGAATCTGTGCAACTATCATCCATGCTCTTATCATCGTCACTAGCATCATCTTTGTCTACTCCTCCATTGGCAGATGCTATGTTCCTAGCGCCATCATCGTCATCATCATAATCGTTGCTGATGTTATCCCCCTCCTCATCCTCATCACCCTTTGTCCAGACGTTCGTACTTCCACGCCGAATTTCACACTGACATCGCCTCATTCTCGATGATCCTTCGCCCACGTCCTCCTTGGTTCCACCTCGATGGCCGCGCCAAACCCTCGGGGGCCTCCAGTCCCTGCACCTGGTGTCGCTCCAGGCCGCGCCAATAGACCGACGTCGCCCAGGGCCAACAGGCCAGCACCTACCACTGCACCTGTCCACGCTCCTGCTTTCCAGGGACCGACGAACGGGGCTCGGCCTTCCTTCGTCGCCCTTCTTCCTATGGGTGTTGGCGCCAAGCCTGGTTCCTTTGGCCATGGGCCACCACCTTACTCTAGGCCGCCGAGGATGCCCCGCCCCAACCTTTTCACCAAGGGATGGTGGCGGGTGCCCTGCCTCGGTGCAGTCTCCGACAATCACTTCGGTCGCTGGAAGTGTTCTTGGATCGCCTGACGATGGAATATTAGATGAAAACAGGCAACGACAGGCATGATCACAGCGGCGAGATGAACAAGCCCAATCATGAGTAGGTGCCGTGCAAACATAGTACGAGTGAACGGGCAGAAAGTCGGTACCATTAATCTAGTACTACCTCTGTTTTACAATATAAGCCTTTTCAGCAAGTTGTTTTAGCTTGCTAAAAAGTCTTAAATTATGGAACAGAGGGGGTACAAGTCATTGTTTCTTTAGCTCATAATAATGATTTGTTTGATGATGTATCTGATGATATCGATTTGATGATACTAGATGTTAATGCTTTTTTTTACATCGATTGACTATGAAAAAATTATTGGCTTTCATTTTAGGAATGAAGATAGTATTTTTTATGGTACTATGTTTGTATGCCATGAAGGCATTGAAAAAGCATTTGAAAACAAGCGTCACGGTTATGCACCAACTTGAATTTTACAAGTACATATCAAATTTGAAATAATTCACACATACAAACATCAACACCTTGGCATTTATATGTGTGGTGCTTATTTGATCACACACAAGGTACGGAATGCCGTCCACATACTAGAAGAAGCGCAAGATACGCCATGGCACACTTTCAATATAGGAAATATATATGAAGTTGAACTGATCATTTGTCGGTTATTTCATCGGTGCTGCTATCAAGAAGAGAAAACAAAATTAAATATGGATCTTCTTTGCTACACGAATGAATAAATGATCAATCTGCGGTTACCTCATGCTGCTGCTAACCCGGTGGATGGGACCAATTAAAGTGGAGTTGCTGGAGGGAAAGCGAAGGCGTTATCTATGAACCCGGATTGGGGATCAGTATTGGAAAGTAGAATCCTCCTTTTCTGGGAATCCCCAATTTCCTTGAGAGCCATGATCACCCAGACGAAGGTGATGAGCTCCCCTCCTCCACTGCTCAGCTCTGCCACGTGCACCTCCGGCCTCGATTTGCCTGCAGCGTAAATAAGGAGCCTTGCCCAGATGTAAACTATCTCCCGCACTACCTCTTTGGTTGGCTGGAGTTCGTTCCCATATATGTTTAAAATCTCAATCTCTCTGGGATTCTGACTAGTCTCCACCAGATCTTTCACACTAAAATTGAGTGGCAGCATAGAAGGGTGGGTGACCAAAAGGTACATCATGTAATTGGATAGTTTCCGGCATACCTTTATCATGTCCCAAGTATTTGCTTCCACGTCAGTACAATGGGGATACTTACTCAAGTGTTTCTCGGTCGGCAAATGAAGCATCACAATACCATAACCAACATCAGCAAGTAGAAAGTGGTGAACAAGTCCCAGCACATTTGGCCACTCTCTCCGACTATTAGAGAGGGATTCTTCATCCAGGACACTAATTTCATGTGCAACACACTCCATGATCATCATATCCACATCCACGTATTCAGTGTCTAAT
Source organism: Avena insularis (assembly GCA_023614405.1). Classification (NCBI taxonomy): domain Eukaryota; kingdom Viridiplantae; phylum Streptophyta; class Magnoliopsida; order Poales; family Poaceae; genus Avena; species Avena insularis. The sequence continues at coordinate 349,429,826 of CM042691.1, forward strand.
AGCTTGCTAATCCAAAATATCTTCTTCCTTTTGATACATACCAAATCCGCAAACCATTTGACCATGGCCATCACACGTTGATTCCATGTTCTCACTTGGCCACTGTTAGTCACCCAGCTTAACCAAATGTACTGTCCCATTGCCTTTGGCCGCGATTGCTTCTCCTCCGGCCATCCAATATGACTGGAAAAAATATACCAGGACAACCTCGCAAGCCTATTGCATTTTTTATGCTTTAACCATGCCCATGTCCATGGTGACATCATGGAAATAAACACTGCGCATAGTTCTAGGAAAAATCCTCCAGTAAAAAGTGCATAAGTGATTGCAATGTCAACTTTGCTATACCTCTGTTTTTCATTTGTATGGAAGAGTGCAAAAGCAACAACAATGGACATCTGAGATATACATCTGAGTATGATGCCTTTCTGTGTTCTGACAACAAGAGCCTTAGTGTAGAGATCAGCGTACATCACATTAAGAACAATACTGGCTATCTTGATCATCTTTTTGGCTTCTAGGCACGGATCCACAATAGAAAAATCCGTGCTTCGTCCTGAAAAGAGATCATGAATAAACGGCACTGAATGCAGAGCTATAAAAACAATGCCATCATAGCCATCTCTAATGCCCTCTTCAATATCATGCACCCGATCCATATCAATGCCATCTGCCTTCTTGTACCTATGTCCAGCTGAGCTCTCGAGGCTTTTAAAGCTTCCGCAATAGAGGGACCATGTTCTTTCCCAATACTTTATAATTCCGACAACAAACACAAATATACCAGACACTAGAAGCTCCAGGTTGTGTGTTCCAATGGACTTCCAGAAAACATATGTCGCTAGGACAACTTGCACCACTAGATTCAGCAAATGCCTCGACCACAAGTTATTGTCCTCCATGGCAAAGGCTGTAATTGTATCCTGCCCACCAAGATGGATCAGAAGAAATGGTGCCCAAAAGAAAGCTAGTGCTTGTGTTTCCCCTGGTATGTGCCTTTCAATACTGGTATCATCATGTCTTGAGACAAGGCCAATGGTATAAACTGCTACAAAGTCAGCCCCTAGATAAGCTGACCAAATACAGAGCCTTACGAATAAGCTGGTGCTACGTTGTCGACGGCTGCCACTAAAGAACAAGAAAACTTGTAGTGTGAAGCTTAGAAGCACAAGCAGCTGGATTTCCCACATATTAAATAGTTTGATCAAATTCCCCATAGCAGGAATGCTCGTTTTTGTACTTCAGAGACTACCTGCTTGACAATAATAATATAAGTTATAAAAGTCAGTGAATTTTAGCACATAACGTAGTCTTCCAAACTGATTGCTTTTGAACAAATTGTCCACTCTTAATTACACGTTATATCCTATCTGCACAAGATGCAGGTTTACTAGAAACCCTAAGCTAATATTATACTATGCTATAGAAATTTCATTTTGTACTACACTATAGAGATCCTCAAACATTTTGTAGCTCAAATCCCTACACAAATTAGCCTCCAAACATATACAAGAAAAATAAACAAATATTCTAACTCATCAATCAGATAGGGTACCTCGTTGTAAATTTTTAATGGCTTTGTCTAAATAAACAATACGAGTTTGATACAATTTGTATGTTAGATTACAGGAATTAAAATATTTATATAACCAAATTTGTGTTCCAGTTGCCCTTCCTTGTGGGGCAAGGCAACCCTAGTGTGGTGTTGGCTGAACTGCACTTGGAGTTGGACTCCTGCTTGGGCTCTAATTAAAGGAGTAATCCGATCGGATCGGATTGGATTTTGTTGCTACCAGACCCCATACCATATTTTCTCGACGGATTCGGAGAGGATCAGATATTGAACGGTTCGGGATTTGAATACCGATATACGAGGCCACAACTTCGGAACGGAAACGGTGCGGACTGGGGCGGAAACAAATTAATCCCATATGTGCACGCATAAGTATCTCAGAAAACTATACAACAGAATAAATGTTAAAACAAGCTTAAAATACTCATAAAGTAAATATTTTAGCAGTGGAGGAAATGGTGTGCTCTCCTTCTTGGGGCGCTGGAAGGACTGATGGCCCCACGGCGGTTTGGGAGGCCTTATGGTCTGGAAGGAAATGTTGTCCCACATCGCAAATCCTTCTCGGGACACGGTGGTGTGGGAAAGACCCGTCGTCGCCTCTTGATGAAGTGGCGGTGCTATCCTCCGGAACCAGCGAGGTCGGTGCGCACATACAACTAAGCTGACGGCTTTACCGGTGTTGTGTTGCTTCCATAGTTTGCCTGTCTGTCGGATCCGATGTGGTGCCGTGTAGCAACACTATCACGCCGATCACTGTGGGTTGGGGCTGGTGTCAGTGTGTCGACCATTTTATTGGGCTATGTCGGGAAAACTTAAGCTATTGGCAGGCCAACTAGAAGTCATTTAGTGCCCAACACCCTAATAGCCTTAATGGTAGGGCTATTGGGAGGCCCAGTGGAGATGCTCTTACTACTAGGAAAACCTCTACCGCTGGTGCACCAAATACCCCAACGCCGGCGCACGGCCGCACGGGGTCACACCGATGGTAGTGGCTTACCGCTGGCGCATCACCTTATGCGCGGGGGTAGACATAATACCGTGCGTCGGTGGTAAGTGACAAAAATGTTTTTCCAATTTTTTTCCAAAATTTAAAAATATTTGAATTGTTTGACAGTTTAATTGCACAAAGAACGTCCTTAACTCTATGCACTCTTAATCTTAGGTCAAAATGCTCACTCATGGTCAAACGTTCCGGTTGGTCACCCATCCTTAGAATGCTCCAATCCCAGCACGCTTAATTTCTTCGTTCCTTCCGATTGAGCTTCCGAGAAAAAAGTTATATCTCGTTGATAAAAATATCCTATCAATCCTAGTAACCCTTAGGCCATTATGTCACACGCCTTTATTTTTTGAATTCCAAACAAATATTTAAATAAAAACAATGAATAAGTTATAATTATCTTGAATTAAAATAACAATAAAATGAATTTTACTTCTCTTTTTCCCTTTTTCCATTTAATAATAATTCATATCTATAAATCTGTAAATCAGAATTCCACAAATAATATTTCTAAATTGATCATAAAAATGAGAGGAATCCAAATATTATCCATATCATATTTTGCATCATGCACCATATCTTTTTAATACCGTACTACAAAGTTTTTCAAACAAAAATAATTTAATAGTGTCAAAATCTTCAAAAATCATATAAAAAATTTATTTTGGATTTAAGGATTCTAAAAAATCGGTAAAAGACCATAGGTCATTGAAATTGGATGTAACTTTTGATGTAGATGAATTTTCATATAAACCGTTTTGATCTGAGGTCGTATACAAAAGTTATGGCCGTTTTAAACATAACTACATATCAAAGGATTTTCAAATTTTAAGTTTTTATCATTTTTTTTGTTTTATCTAAAATTGAAAAAGGCGATCGTGGGGTGTGAGACTAAACTTACCGCCGGCGTACTAACATTTTAGTGCGTCGGCGCTGCAGATCCCTTACCGCCGGCGAATGCATATAGTGGTATGCAAGAGGTGTTTGAGGGCGGCGCACCAAAATCGTGGTGCACCGGAGGTATGCAGCCAGCATATGGAGCATATGGTGCGCTGGCGGTAAGTAGCACTAGCGCATGCAAAATGTTGTGCATTGGTGGTAAGCCGTGCGGCTATAAGCCTTTTCCTTCTAGTTTCTAACTACTCCTAAATTTTCATAAGAGGTTGGTTTCCTCTTCAGAATTTAGTGCTTCCTGTGATGTGTGTATGCAATGATGCAAAGTCCCATGCTTAGTCTTATTTTTTGATGCTAAAGAAATATAAAACTGTATCTAACAGGTGTGTATAATAACTAAAGTCACTCTCGAACTTATTTAGTATTTGCCTATGATATATAATTAAATATATATAATCAAACAAAACCAAGAAATACATAACAAGCTGAAATCATACTAAATATACTAAAAATGATTTGGTTATCTTTTAAAATAATTCACAGTTAATGTAAACAAAATATAACTTGGACCCCAGACCAAATACATTTTTAATTGTAAGATAGATTTATATATTGGACCTTTTTCCACTTCTATATGAATATCAATCTATACATATTTTGTAAGTGGCCTAATTGTTCAACTTTAGGATGCACATGCCCATAATTAATCTCATTTCTTGATGCTAAATAAATGTACACTGAGTATCTAAAAATGTGTATAATAACTATGTTCAGTGATGAATTTATTTTAGTGTTTGCCTGTGAAATATAAATAAATATAGAATAACAATAAAAAATAAATACATATCAAGCTGAAATCATACGAAATATACAAAAAATACTTTTTATTTTAAAGTAATTAAAATTTATGCAAACAAAATAGAACTTGGAATTCAAATAAAATATATTTTTAATTGAAAAATAATTATATATAGGATCTTTTTAGTCTTCTAGATGAATATCAATCAAGGAAAACTAATATATCTTGGGTCAACTAAATCCACAAAAAAAATCATAAGATATAGTACATCATTGCCTACTTGCTCGTGTATGGCCCGTTCTGTTGGTCGTCCTTGGATTATTTTAGATGTGCTTGATTATGCTAGTCGATAAGTTGACAACCAATGTCATATGAAGCATGCCTGGACCGGAAAAATGGTGGGTAACTCATTAGGTTACTTGGTGCTCGTCAATTTTTAGTGTTGATTTATAATTATGTGCCATAAATAAGCAAAATTTCAATCAAGGTTATTCGTGTATAGAACCCTATTTCCTTGACACCATTGGGCCTGCAGTGAGGTCTCGGAGGTATGACTAAAGAGGTCTACAAGCGGACACGTCCATATAACAGTCTCAGAGGTATAGAACCCTATTTCCTTGACACCATTGGTCCCGCGGCAAGGTAACATTTTATTCCAACTGTGACCGGGCAATATGTGAATAGAACAGTCTAAGAGGTATGACTCGACAAGATTACACATGGACATGAAGGGGGCTACGAATTTTTTAATTGAATTATAAAAACTAGGACTTGAACCCCAGACCTTAGACTCTAAAACCATATCAAGCTTCATGCACTAGTCAACAAAGCCAATAGTCCAAACTAATAAGAAGGTCTCGTACTATCCACATATAGCAATATCTAGATACTAAAGTAATATATGTCATTGAAATTTAGAAGCTAAATCTACTGAAAAAGGGAGTGCAAAGTGAACATAAGCTAAAATAAGGAGTGCAATCTAGGGACAAGTCATGTGGCAGATATTAAACAATCAAATGTATGGGGGCTTACCATAGACCCGTTGGACTACTTTCGGTTAGATGTCACAGCAAATGTGTGTTATCTAACAAGTTGGGTCATGCTAAGCCGGCCGCGTTATATGATATATATCCGGATGATCTGCATCTATTCCTTTCTTGTAAGAGCAGAGGCGTGATGAGGCTCACGGTGGCGCTGTGTCCTTTGATACATTTCTTGCAAGGAGAGCAAAGTATAAAGACAGATGCTTTTCTTGCGTACATTTTTCCAAAAGAGATTGAGCAGATGCGTATTATTAAATCGAAAGGCTAGAGCCTGATTTACTCCAAAATTTCGTGCGGACGTTTGGCAATTAGGTGCAATTCAATAGCACTTTGGAGCGCGCAATTAAAATAAAATGAAATAGTAGTAAATTATTTTGAACTGTGAACACGTAAAACTGGTTTACATGACACCAAAAATCTGGTGATGCTCCTGATCTTCCCTGGCTTCTTCAGCAATAACTACCGTTGCTGCAGCGATTCCTACATCTATGCGCCTGCATGCAGGATTGTGCCCGGCCTGCCACGGACGACGACGAGCCCATCTTTCGGGGCCCTCTCTTCCAGCACCGTTGGGACTCCGTAAAGGACCACTGCAGCGGCCCCCTACTGAGAAAAACTTAGGTGACTAGTTCTATTGCGTGTGCAACCCGGTAACAATACGACGTGCCGCCCTTGGCAATTTGGATGAATTGCAACAACAAAGGGATACACTAGTAAAAAACAGCCTTTCCGTCCATTCCCTGAACCATCAGTCCCGGTTGCCTCACGAAGCCGGGACTAAGGCTCACATTAGTCCTGGTTCGTAAGGCCGGGACGGCCACTAGTGCACACACATGCCTCTAACACCGGTTCGGACCAGCCTCTAATAGCGGTTGTAGAACCGCTGTTGGCGGTTCGGTGTTAGAGGCCTCCTCCCTCCTTTAACAACGGTTTTTATATGAAATCGCTGTTAAAGGGTGGCGCACGTGGGGCTGTCACAGCGCTTAGGTCCCCCCTTTAACACCGGTTCGTAACACAAACCGGTGTTAAATGTTCTCTGCCGCGGCAGAAAAAGGGCATAAATCTCTGCCGCCGCCGAGTTCCGTTCTAGGCGTATTTCTGCGGCGCGGCGGGGACGGGGAGGGGGAAGGGGGAATCGATCGAGAGAGGTATACACATACATCGTCGGTATATACGAGTACATGAATAATTAAGCAACTATTATTATACACAAATATCGTCATTGTGGTATTCTCCGTAAACGTTGAAGCATCAAGTACAAGACAAACACGTTCAAGCATATATACAATATAACATTTTCGTACACGTTCATTTTGGTGGATATCTAAAGAGTTCTCCGCCAGGCGTGATGACCTCATCAAGTATAAACCCCGCCAATTCCTCTTGAATGGCTCGTATGCGGTCAAATGGTAGGAGTTGGTCCCGCATCCGTTCGATCTAAATATATATAAAGAATGGGATCAATATATATATAAGAATAAAACTCAACAAATTGATGGTAATAAAATAATATTGTGTACTTTGTTTACTTACTCTAAGTTGTTCTAGTGCGGCTTGGCTCATCGCACATATCGTATTGCGAATGAACTCGCAAACATAGTATCCACATAAGTTATTGCTGGGTCTCTGATGCGCGCACTTTACGAGAATAGAGAGTTCAATCAAAATAATAATCAATAAAGCATGATATAATGGAACTGGAAGCAGAATCAAAGAGATACGCAGACCTAGCTAGCTAGTATTACTTACATTTTCGTCTACAAATTTTAGTTCTTCTGACCATTCACCCACGGCCCTGCCCGTGAACCTTTTCCAAACCCTGTCCGGCAAAGAAAATGGATAAATGAGTAATTAATTATTTGTTGTCACAAAAGTTGCCAATCTAGTGCGATAATATGATTGAAATTACCTCTGGAGCATCTCTTTAAAGTCTGCCCATAGCTCTTGGTCTTTTCGTAACGAGTCCATGACAAGGAATTTTCCTGAATCAACTTGAATGACTAGTAGAATAAAGTGGAACTTGTGCAAGCATAACACATCATAAGTTACACTTAACATCGAGTAAGCCGAAACAAAATGTGTACAAGAGAGGGTAACACTCACAAGAAGTTGTAAGGTGATAGTATTTCCCTTTTGGTTTGTTGTCTCAGTAAAGACGTTAGCAAGAAATCTTCTTTTTGCCCGGATTTGAGTTTTACCACTTGTTCATGAACTCTATTTGGGTCAACGAACCCAATATCAAAAGGGCCTCCTTTCATGCATTCCATAACCTTTTTCCTGCATAATAGTATATACATATATGGTGAGCATATATATACATGCAATTAATGAATTGAATGAGATGAGATAGAAATTACAGAAATAGTACTTACACACAATAAAGGTTGATGGCAGCTTTGTCGAGTTCCTTCTGATTGAATAGAAAATGCAAGTCTTGAATGTTAAAGCTGATCTCGTCGTCTCCGCACAAGAAAATCTGATCTCTTATATGCGTCGTGATTCATTCTTCCTTTCTCGTCTTGCAGAAATCAAGGTACCACTTATGCAATCTTCGCATCTTTTTGGTAGATTCTTGAGCTCCTATTTCTTGACGAGATTCTTCCCATACTTCCATGGCTGTATGGGCTTGGCATCGCCTTTGGGCAAGTTGTCTCCCATGATGTTCAAGTATGCAATGTAAGTCATCCCCATCTCATTGGCCTTTCTTTGTAGCTTTGCCTCGTAATCCTTTACAGGAGGAGCGTTCCATGTGTCGAACACTTGGAGCGGGGCGCATGATTGGGTTTCCTGCTCTCCGAGAATGGGAACTGTTTTCTGGGGTGTCGCACGACTGCTACTTTCAGACTCCCTCCGCCTTGCATCCCCCTTCATAATCCGACGCTCGTAGTCCGGCACAAGTGGGGTTTCAGGTTTCAAAAGATTATTGTAAAACTTCTCCACCATCGCCGGATCTAGTTTCTCCTTTGGCTCGGCCTGTCTAGGTGCAAAGAATTTCTTGACCTCTTCTTCCGAGATCCTCTTGGTCTCCTCGTTGCTGCGATTCCACGGTAATACCTGCAATGGCTTGGCGGAAGGCTGCGGGACGTAGTTTCTTGAACTCTTTGGCGTACGGTTTCCTACGGATTTCTTCGTGGCAGTGCTAGTGGTGCTCTTCGTGGCAGTGCTCTTCTGCTTATGCGCAGAAGATGGCTGAAGCACCGGAGATGGCTGACGCGCAGGAGATGGCTGGTGCGTAGGAGATGGCTGGCGCACCGGAGATGGCTGCCGCGCAGGAGATGGCTGAAGCGCCAGAGACGACAGGGGAGTATTCTGATGACTTGGAGACGGCTGAGGCGGCTCAGACTGCTGACACTGCGGAGACGGCAGGGGTGCCAGTGGCCTCCAATTAGTAAGCACGATGTGTTCCTTCTTCCAAAGAATGGTTGTTTTCACTGCAAATTTAAGTTGAGTTTCCCCTTCACCTGTAGCATGCTCAAGCTGTGCTTCCTCATATTCCTTCACAACCTCATCCACCCCGACAATAGCATAGCCATCTGGAATCGGTCGGCAGTGGTAAGTTCCACCAGCTACAGGAGGTAAGGCATAGCCGACCGCCACCTTAATGGATAAGCCCATTAATCTACATGTAGCTCAGCGTGTTTGCTCTCTGTGATCTCATCCATGGGGTACCGAGGACCCATCATTTCAAGCGTGGGCTGCACGTTCTCCGTGGAAGCCATGCTGCTTTCCCGCGCAGAGTCTAGGCCGCCGGCAGCTTCCAATGCAGGCTCTTCGTTCCGCTGAGATGGGTCGGTAGCTTGCTGGATCTTTTGTGCATTCACTTGCGCCTGCAGTGCCACAAGTGCATGTTCTATCTGTGTCATTCGGTCTGTACGCTCTTTTTCTTTTCTGTCGCGCCATCTGTAAGAGTCGTCCCACTCGGCAAACCCATCCTTCCACGTCATACCCCATGTGCCTCGTGCAAGTCCAGGGTGTTCTTTTTTACTGATGGCGCGTGTCAGCTGGTCATTCTCTCTGTCGGGATGGAAGGTCCTGGCGGCTGTTTCCTCGTATGCCGTGATGAGTTCAGTGGCTGGTTTGGCAAGGAGGGTTGGAAAGATACACAATCCTGTTTCTGGGTCCAACCTTGCCCCGATTCCGTAGAACCAAGTCTATGCACGTAGGTCCCACCCATGTGTCTGGGGTGTGATCCCTCTATCGCGCAGGGCCTTCTCAGCTTCCTCCCACTTAGGCCTCTAAGATATGTAGCCACCTGACCCCGTCCTCTGGTGATATTCCTTCTTCTGGGCATTTAGCGTATTGTTTTCTGACCTCTTTGTAGCTATAGCACCTTTCTTGTACGCCACAAATTCGGTCCAGTGAGGTCTTATCTTCGCATAATATGCGTCTTCGAAATCTGGAGTCTCGCGAGTTTTGACAAATTTGTTCAATTTTGTCTTCTAGTTGCGAAAAGCGTTAGCCATCTTCTTTAGAGTCCACTCTTTGACCTTTTCCTTTATAACCGGTTTATTTTCATCCTCCTCTAGCGGTAGGGTGAAATTTACCAACAGCGAATTCTAAAGCGTTTCTTTGGATCTTTCATCGACAAAGGTACTGTCGCCCTTCTTTGGCTTATTTCAATATTCAAGTATGATTGGGATTTGGTCCCTAATAAGAACTCCAGCCCGACGTATAAATTGTCTGCGGCCTTCTTGGGCTCCATCGGTCTGCCATCAAGACGGATTGCTTCGATCGTGAACTTTGCACGATCTTTCAACTGATGGCTCGCGTCTCGCTTGCTCTTTTTCGTAGAAGAAGATTGTTGCTGGCTGGTCGATCCGGAGGGCTAAAAGAAGAAAGAAGTGTTAATATATACAAATCAATCGGTGCAAGTCAGCAGAGGCTTAATACATGCATATATATACCTCGACGGACTTTGTAATCACTAAAGTGCGTTCACCGGAGTCGTCATCTTCTCCATGACTACTTGAGCTGTCATCATGTCTCTTCAAGTTCAGATATTTTGAGGTGTTCTCGTGGATCATGTTCTCCATTATTCCTTTCTCTTCAAGGTTTCTATTGAGTGGATCCATAATTCCTAAAACAATAATATTATCTAGAGTAAGAGAGTAAACATTCAAGTGGACTTGGATTCATACACAAATATACATATTATTCATACAAAAATACAAAAATATTATCTAGAGTAAGAGAGCGACCTAGGGCGCGCAAGCAAGCACGTTCGACTCAGCGCGATGCGGCCTACCTAAAACGGGCGGCGCCGCTACCTAGGGGTCACCGGAGCGATGACAACGACGACGGCCAGCGGCGGCGCTTGTAGAGCAGCGAGGCGTCGACGGCTCCGAGCGAGAGGAAGCGAGCAGAGGGCCGGGTGAGCACCGCTTTACTTCTATAATGTTAAAAGATTTTGACTTCTATACCTTTATCTTCAAGATATTTTGATGGTCCATATTGGTACTAATCATTGGTATTTTCAAATCATGTATGCTAGACCATTGTGTTTTGCTCCCTCGATGACATCCATCGATGGTAACCATATAGTGACAATTTCAGGTTTTGCGGTTTGTGTTTCCCGTTCTTAAACTCTATAATCTTAAATTTTCCCAAGTGTAATGTAATAACCAACAAGAGATTTTCAAAGGTATAGTCCTATAGCTTATCCTATTTATATTTCAACATTAGTTAATAATTGAATATTTTTTCACATAACCCATATCTCTATTGTATTGATTTGGAATCACTAGCCCGTGCGGGTGCACGGGTTAACGACTAGTATAATTAATTAGTTATTAATTTTTTAATATTTATTCACTTTCTGGATTTATTTAAATCATTTAAAATCATTTAATGTGTCACTATAACATCAGCACACGCCCTAAAACATTTTACACATAGGGCTGGGCTAGCCACAGTGGCTGACCGGTGGGCCTCAAAGCCTCATCGGCCTCCACGTGGACAGGTGGGACCCGAGGGAGTTTGACCAGGAGCTGAACCACGGGCTGGCGTCATGATGACGCTAGCGTGACGTCACGTCGCCGGCCACCAGCAGATGGTCATCGGCGCCAACGTTTACGAGAACGCGCGTGCGAGCTAAGCATGTGGTTCGAACCGGGGCTGCAAGGCGAGCTAGCTAGTGGTGGCGCCGCCTGTGGATGGTCATCGGAGCAAGGCGTACGACGGCGAGCAGCGGAGGCGCTCGGCAAGCTATGGCCCGGTCGGGACACAGAGAGAGAGAGAGAGAGAGAGAGAGAGAGAGAGAGAGAGAGAGGATTCGGATGGGTGCCTCAGCACTGTATGCTCACCCTGGAGCGATTGATGGTGACAGCGAGGCGAGGCGGTGACCAGAGCGACGGCAAGGCGAGCGGCGGAGCACGTCGGTGACGGGGAAGAAGCGGGCGATGCGGTCGATTGGCAGCGCCCGGGCTCGATTCCGTTGGCGAGGAAGACCGGCATGGCGAGGCGAAGCTCTTGGTGGCCTCAGAGGGACCTAGGGTGGCCAGAAACGGCGAGGCACCGACGAGGCGATCGCGGCTCCTCTACTCCTCTGCTCGATCGAATTCTGGCTGGGGGGAAGAGGAAGAGGAAGGCGCGCGCTGCGTTATAACCTCCCCTTTAACACCGCTTCCAGCCACGAACCGGTGTTAAAGGGGTGGATTGTTACAGCAGATTCTCTTTAACACCGTTCGTATCTGGAACCGTGTTAAAGGGGGTGACGAAACGAATAATGTTCCCACTTTAACATCGGTTCGTGGCTGGAACCGGTGTTAAAGGGGGTGGTCATTTATTTCGTACATTAAATAGGTGGGGGCTTTTTTAATTCAAAAAATAGGATAGAATTAAGAAAATTCATATCTTTTTCATTGTAACTCAGAAAAATATGAATAATATATCATAATTTTCAGAAAAATAAGATATATCCATTCATATAAAAACATTTTATAGTTACTGTAGATGAAATTTTTCAAAATGATTAAAACACTTATATATAAATTTTGATTATTCAATTAAGACAAAATTAAAATAGTCAAACCCTAAAACTTTAAACTTAAGAAATATTAAGCATCTGAAAAGGAATGTAACCATATTTTATTAGAGAAAATCATATTTTATTTTGTATTAACATTTTTGAATTGTTTGGATATTTAAATTTAGCATCTTTTGTACACTTTGGAATCTGACAAAACTTTCAATATGAAATTTTTTGTATTTGAATAATTAATCCTAAAACATTTTTTGTTTTTAAAAAATAAAATTCTAACTATTCAAACTAGTAACATATGAGAAAGGGCGGGTAGAATGCGCTGGAGGAAAATGGAGGGAAGAAAATTTTATTACGATAAAACTGGAATTAAAGTACATAACACAACTAACAAAGCACGACTGAAAATTAAGATACATAGAAGAACTGAAAATTAAGATACATCCAGATTAAGTCACAATCAGCCGAACTTGTTTTGAAATGTTGGAGTGATTCGGTCATGCTCCTACCTACACCTGTAATACTCGCCATCAGAGTCGCCAGATCGCCGTGCTGCCACCGCTGCCGCCGGGTCGCCATAGTTGAACCTTGAAGGCTGAGTACGCGTGGGTTAGACTTGAGGGTAGCGCCGACGGGGGTTAGAGTCAGCGGCGGTGTCGTAGGCCATGACACTCTGGAGAGTCCGACCGCGCCACCACAGTCGACGGCCGGCCTCGTTGAAGTTCGGAGGATGTGGGCCGTCCTCCTCATGCCTGGCGAGCGCCCTCTCACGCCGATCCCCGAAGAAGGCTTCCCAAGTTGGGAAATAGTCAGGATGCTATCTGGGATTCCTCCGCTGCTCCGGCGTGAGCTCGAAGTAGTAGTGGTTCGTGATGGCCATCTGGCGCGTCACACCTAGAGGGACAAGAGGAACTGCACGCCCGACGCCAAAGATCCACCGACGGGGACGCAGAGTTCGGGCGGCAGAGGTAGTTCGAGGCGCAAAGCGCCTCCTCCTCCCTGGGGGTTAGTGGTACAGTGGAAGCCATGGGAAAGAGTGATGAGGTTGCAGATATGAGTCTAGAGATGTGCAATGACAATGGAGGCCAACCCTACATATATATATAGTGAGAAATGGCAGGAAGATAACTGGAGGGAAGAACTGGCGGGAAGAAATGGCGGGAAGAAAAATGGCTCATTTAATACATATAGTGTTAACAGGAGAAATATGACATTGATTTCCATGTTGAGATACATATGTGTGACAAAAATGGCTCAATTAATACATATAGTCAATCTTAACTTCGCGTCGGCCGTAACCATGGAGTATCAGCACCGTTTAACAGGATGGTTGGGTCAATCTTCACTCTGAAGGGCGGAATTTCATCAAACTTATTATAATCTTCTGACATGTCTGTCTTGTCCTCCACTCCCACGATGTTTCTTTTCCCTGAAAAAACTATGTGACGCTTTGGCTCATCATGTGATGTATCTGTTTGCTTATTTTTTCTTTTTTTTCGGTTTGGTAGACATGTCCTTCACATAGAAAACCTGAGCCACATCATTGGCTAAGACGAATGGTTCATCTAAGTTCTTGTCTATCTTCATAAGATTGTTGAGATCCACTGTTGTTATTCCGTACTTCTTGTGTACCTTAACCCCTCCTCCTGTTAGCTTGACCCATTTGCACCGAAACAAGGGGACCTTAAAATTAGGTCCGTAGTTAAGTTCCCACATCTCCTCTATGAACCCATAATACGTGGTCTTTTGCCCATTGTCTTCTGCTGCATCAAAGCAGACACCACTATTTTGGTTGGTGCTCTTTTTATCTTGGCCTATCGTGTAAAATGTATTCCTATTTATCTCGTACCCTTGGAAAGTACATACAGTCGAAGATGGTGTCCTGGCCAACAAGTACAGCTGATCTCCAACAGTGGTGTTATTCGTGAGAAGTCTTTGCAGCCAGCCGCCAAAACTCGCCATGTGTTCACTTACAAATCCATTCATCAGACTGTCCCGGGTGTTTGAGGCATATAAAAGTCTTGTGTTCATTGATATACGGGGCAACCAAGATAGATCTTTGTAAAACCGTGTAGTGTGCTTGATTGAGAGAATGCCCGTCCCTACATATCATTGCTTTACATCCTAGGGTGCCTTTTCCACGCAGTCTCCCCTCATGTCGTGATTCTGGAACACCAATCGCCTTAAGGTCAGGAATAAAATCAACACAGAACTCAATGACCTCCTCTGTTACATAGCCCTTGGATATGCTTCCTTCTAGCCTAGCACGGTTATGAACATATTTCTTTAAGACTACCATGTACCTCTCAAAGGGGAACATATTGTGTAGAAATACATGACCGAGAATGGCAATCTCTTCTACTAGGTGAACCAGGAGATGCGTCATAATATTGAAGAAGGATGGTGGGAACACCAACTCAAAGATGACAAGACATTGGGTCACATCTGTCTGTAACCCTGGTAGGCTTTCTGGATCGATTACCTTCTGAGATATTGCATTGAGGAATGTACATAGCTTCACAATGGGTACTCGAACATTTTCAGGTAGAAGCCCCCTCAATGCAATCGGAAGCAATTGCGTCATAATCACGTGGCAGTCAAGAGACTTCAGGTTTTGGAATTTTTTATCTCCCATATTTATTATTCCCTTTATATTCGAGGAGAAGCCAGACGGGACCTTGATACTGCTCAGGAATTTAAAAAGATTTCCTTCTCTGCTTTGGTAAGAGCGTAGCTAGCAGGAGTTAAGTGGTATCGTTTACCCTTCTCGTTCTCAGGATGCATAGGCTCTTCAGGGTCTTTCATACGTTGCTGGTCCTGCCGTGCTTTCGGTGTATCTTATGTCTTCCCATACACTACTAGGAAGCCTAGCAGGTTCACGCAAACATTCTTTGTCACGTGCATCACGTTGATTGAAGAGCGGAACTCTAGGACTTTCCAATAGGGTAGGTCCCAAAATATAGATTGCTTCTTCCACATGGGCGCGTGTCCGGCATCGTCATTCGGAACGGATAGACTGCCAGGACCTTTTTCAAAGATTACTTCTAGGTCCTTGACCATACCAAATACCTCCTCACCGGTACGGAGGACAGGCTTCCTCCGGGATTCTGCCAGACGTTTAAAATGCTTGCCTTTCTTTCTTACGGGATGTAGGTTCGGAAGAAATCGGCGATACCCCAGGTACACAACCTTCTTACATTTATCCAAATATACACTTTCAGTCTCATCTAAACAGTGTGTGCATGCATTGTATCCCTTGTTTGTCTGCCCTGAAATGTTACTAAGAGCAGGCCAATCATTGATGGTTACGAAAAGCAATGCTCGTAGGTCAAATGGCTCCCCTTTGTTCTCATCCCACATACGTACACCTGGTTTGGCCCACAGCTGTAAAAGTTCTTCAACTAATGGCCTTAGGTACACATCAATGTCGTTGTCGGGTTGCCTCGGCCCTTGGATGAGCACTGACATCATAATGAACTTCCTCTTCATGCACAACCAAGGAGGAAGGTTATAGATACATAGAGTCACAGGCCAGGTGCTGTGACTGCAGCTCTGCTCACCAAAAGGATTCATGCCATCTATACTTAGACCAAACCTTAACTTCCTTGCGTCACGTGCGAAGTCCGGGTACTCTCGCTCGACTTTTCTCCATTGTGACCGATCAGCGGGGTGTCTCAACATCGCGTCTTTCTTACGATCTTCCATATGCCATCACAACAACTTGGCATGCTCTTTATTTCTAAAGAGACGTTTTTGAAGGGTTTCGCAGCATAGTAAATCAAAATTTTCTACGGAAGCGAACAGAGGGAAAGCCAAGATCTAATCTAGGAGATGCAAACAACGAGAGAGATTGGATTATCTCTTCATACCCTTGAAGATTCAAGACAATGAACGCTCTCGGAACGTGGGTGATGTAGTCGTACTCGCTTCTCCTCCTCGCGATCCGATCCGATCTAGCACCACAAGTGGCGGTGCCTCCGTGAGATGCACACGTGCGGCACCTCGACGTCTCCTTCTTCCTCGGACCAGCAAGTATGGTGGAGAGATAGATTGGATCTACAGCACGACGGCGTGGTGTATATGGTGGAGAATTTCTGCTGCAGGGCTTCGCCTACAAACAGTCGGGAGGGAGAGAGGAAGGCAGCAGGGCTACTAGGGTTTGGAGGAAGGTGTGTGTGGGGGGTGGAGGGGGCGCACCAGCCCTCTATATATAGAGGGGGTGGTGGCGGCCAGCCCTAGCCCCTCCTCCAAGCCTATCTCTAGTTTAAACGATTTTAAACTTATCCCTTATCTAGAAACCCTATCTCTAGTTTAAACGAGTTTAAACTTATCTAGGATCGGCTGGGCCCTATGGGGCCTTGTGCCCCTGGCCCAATGCGGCCAGGACACTCCCTCATAGGCCCATGCCCCCTCCCGGAAGGTGGGACCACGTTGGCCCCCTTCCGAAGGTTCTAGAAGCTTCCGACAATACCGATTAATCCTAACAATTCCGAACTCCAAAAACTGCACTACCTTATATGAATCTTATTCTCCGGACCATTCCGGAACCTCTCGTGATATCCCGGATCCCATCCGAGACTCCGAACACAAATTCATAAACCAATTATCCAATCTATCCTAGCGTCGAGACACGTTAAGTGTGTGACCCTGCGGGTTCGAGAATATGCGCATATGATCTTCTATCAATAATCAACGGTGGGTCTGGGCACCCATATTGACTACACATTCATCGATGATCATATCGGATGAACCACGATGCCAGGATTCAATCAATCCCATATATATATTACCTTCGTCTCGCGATATTTTACTTGCCCGAGATTCGATCGTCGGTATCGTCATACCTAGTTCAATCTCGTTCTCAGCAAGTACTTTACTCGTTCAGTAATCCGTATCACTTTGTGATTAACTCCTTAACCACATGCTTGCAAGCGTGTTGATATCGACACCGAGTGGGCCCAAGTATATCTCTCGACTTGGGAGGGACAAATCCCATCTCGATACATACAACCCAACAGATACTTTCTGATCACCGAGAGACACCTTTATGATCACCCTCTCATAGGATGACGCTTGATGACCTCAAAGCTTTCTTCCGATACTGTGGAGTTGTATTATCTGATGGTCTAAGGAATACAATATTTGACATAGGAAAAGCTTCGCAAAGATGAACACAATGACACGATCTAATTGCTTCGCTTAGTTTGGGTCTGTCCACCATATCATTCTCCCAATGATATGATCTCATTATCAATTGACAACTCATGTCTATGGTTAGGAAACCTTAACCATCATTGATCAATGAGCTAGTCCATAGAGGCGCATTAGGGACACGGTGTTGTTCACAAACCACACAAGTATTAAAGTTTCCGCTTAATACAATTCTAGCATGGTATATAAACATTATCATGAACAAGAATTATAATAATAACATCTTTATTATTGCCTCTAGGGCATAATTCCAACAGTCTCCCACTTGCACTAGAGTCAATAATCTAGTTTACATTTGGCAACAATCTCACACCCATGTCACTGAGGTGCTATCATGTTTTACACTTGGAAGAGGTTTAGTCAATGGATCTGCGACATTCAGATCTGTATGTAATTTGCTGATCTTCAGATCTCCATCTGCTATATAATCTCTGATTATATGAAACTTATGTTGATATGCTTGGTCTTTGGATGATATCTTGGTTCCTTAGCGAAAAGTGGCGCCGTGTTGTCACACAATATCTCCAGTGGGTCCAATGCACTTGAACCACGCCAAGCTCAATGATGAAGTTTCGATCCAAACTCCTTCACTTGACGCTTCTGCAGCAGCCATGTATTCCGCTTTCATCAGAGATCCCGCGATCACGCTTTGCTTGCGCTTCTCCAGCTCACAGCTCCTTCATTCAAAATATACACGTATCCGTCTGAGATTTATGATCATCCTTGTCGGTCTAAACTAGCATCGACGTAACCTTTACGACGAGCTGTTCATCACCCCCATAGACTAAGAACATTTCTTTAGTCCTATTTAGGTACCTTAGGATGTTCTTCACGGCTGTCCAAAGGTTCCACTCGGATCACTTTGATATCTCGTCAAACTAAGAGCATTGGACACATCCGTCTAGTACACAAGATGGCATACATGATGGAACCTATGGCCGAGGCATAAGGCACTTTGCTCATAGCTTCCCTATCATTTATCAGAATGGACACCGAGCCTTGCTCAATATCTTACTCGCAACATAGGCAATCGAACCTTTCAATGCCTTATCCATTCGAACCTTTTCGTAACTTTGTCTAGGTATGTACCGCTTAAAGCTATCAGCGCCTTTTGTCTATCTCTATAGATTTTGATGCCCAATATATAAGCAGCTTCACCTAGGTCTTTCATTGAAAAACACTTGTTCAAATAACTCTTCACATCGTTAAGCATGTTGATGTCATTTCCAATAATCAATATGTCATCCACATATAGTGTAAACGCCACCGAGCTCCCACTCACTTTCTTGTAGATGCAAGCTTCGTAGCAATTTGGAACAAATCCAAAGCTCTTGATCACTTGATCAAAACGAAGGTTCCAACTCCGAGATGCTTGCTTCAGTCCATAAATGGAACGCTGAAGTTTGCATACTTTATCAGCATCCTTAGGATCGACAAAACCTTCGGGTTGCATCATATACAACTCTTCATCAATGTTGCCATTGAGGAAAGCAGTCTTGACATCCATCTGCCATATTTCATAATCATGAAACGCAGCAATTGCTAATAAAATCCGAATGGACTTAAACATCGCTACGGGAGAGAAAGTCTCATTGTAGTCACCACCTTGAACTTGTTGAAAACCTTTCGCAACAAGCCGTGCTTTATAGACGGTAACATTACCATCCGCGTCCGTTTTCTTCTTGAAGATCCATTTGCACTCAATGGCCTTCGGTCGCTAGGAGGGTCCACCAAAGTCCATACTTGGTTTTCGCCATGGATCCCAATTGGATTTTGTGGCTTCTAGCCATTTCTCGTAGTCCGGCTCATCATCGCTTCCTCATAGTTCGTAGGTTCACCGCCTTCTACTAACAAGACAGTCAAGACAGGTTGCCGTACCACTCAGAGGGGCACGCGACCTTGTCGACCTGCGACGCTCAAGAGCAGATCGTCCAAGCTTCATGATCCTTGTCATTAGCTTCCTCTATTGTTGGTGCAAAGTGCACCTTGGAACAATTTCAGGTGCCGCGCTACTCCAATTCAAGAGAAGGTTCTATAACCTCGTCTAGCTCTACTTTCCTCCCACTCACTTCTTTCGAGAGAAACTCCTTCTCAAGAAAGGAACCGTTCTTATGCGACAAACACTTTGCCTTCGGTTCTCGTGATAGAAGGTATACCCAATAGTTTCCTTAGGGTATCCTATGAAGACGCATTTCTCCGCTTTGGGTTCGAGCTTGTCCGCATCAACTTCTGACGAAGCTTCAGATCCCCAAACTTTAAGAAACGACAACTTAGGTTTAGCACCAAACCACAGTTCATACGGTGTCGCCTCAACGGATTTAGATGGAGCCCTATTTAAAGTGAATGCAGCGTTTCTAATGCATAACCCCAAAATGATAACGGCAAATCAAGAAGAGACATCATCGATCGGACCATATCTAATAGGGTTCGATTCCGTGCTCAGACACACCATTGCTACTGTGGTGTTCCGGTATGGAGTTGTGAAACGATTCCACTTGCTTTGAGATGCGTGATAAAATCATAACTCAAATATTCGCCTCACGATCGGATCGTAGAAACTTAATCTTTCTGTTACGATGGTTCTCCACTTCATTCTGAAATTCCTTGAACTTTTCAAATGTTTCAGATTTATGTTTCATTAAATAGATATACCCATATCTACTTAAGTCATTGGTAAAAGTGAGAAAATAGCGATATCCACCGCCAAGGTTAAACACTCATCGGTCCGCATACATCGGTATGTATGATTTCCAACAAGTCCGCTGTTCGCTCCATCATACCGAGAACGGAGTTTTGATCATCTTGCCCATGAGGCATGGTTCTATGTGTCAAATGATTCAAAATCAAGAGACTCCAAAAGTCCATCGAATGGAGTTTCTTCATGCGCTTTACACCAATATGACCTAGACGACAAAGCCACAAATAAGTAGTATTATCACTATCTACTTTGCATCTCTTAGCCTCAATGTTATGGATGTGTGTTTCATCCCTTTCGAGATTTAGAAGAAATAAACCACTCACAAGAGGTGCATGACCATAAAAGATGTTACTCATATAAATGGAACAACCATTATTCTCCGATTTAAATGAATAACCGCCTTGCAATAAACACGATCCAGAATAATGTTCATGCTCAACGCAGGCACATAATAACATTTATTAAGGTTTAAAACTAATCAAGGTAAAACTAAGGAGAGCGCGACGGCCATCACATCAACTCTTGATCCGTTGCCAACGCGCATCGTCACCTCATCCTCGCAGTCGCCTATTCCGTAGCTCCTGCTTCGAGTTACAAATATTAGCAACCGAACCGATCAAATACCTGTGCACTACAACGAGGGCTAGTAAGGAAAACATCAATAACATGTATATCAAATATACCTTTGATGGTGCCAGCCTTCTTGTCCGCTAAGTACTTCGGACACTATGCCCCAAAGGACCCTTGTCCTTGCAATGGAAGCACTCAAGGTCCGCTTAGGACCAGACTTGAGCTTCTTCTCAGCAGGGCAACGACTTGCCGCCTTTCTTGAAGGGCTTCTTTGCACCTTTACCTTTCTTAAAGGAGGGCTTGTTGACCATCAACACATGATTATCCTTCTTGATGTCCACCTCCGCAGCCTTCACTTTGCGAAGAGCTCGGTGATTGTATCAAGGAACCAATCTGATTATGAGTCACTACAAAACTTTTGTAGCTGGAGGAGTGATTGCAGAACCTGTCAATCTTGAGCTCCTCCGGAATCTTGATCCAGCTTGCTCAAGGCGTTGAGTGTAGCCCGGCATCTTAATGGCGTGCTCACTAACTAACTCCCTTCCTCCATCTTGCGCTTAAAGAACTTCTCGAGATCTCATATCTCTCGAACGCCCTGAGTCTCAAACATGGTTTTCAGCTCTCGAGAATCTCAAAGGGCCCGGATAGTTTTCAAAACGATTTTGAAGTTCGGTTCCATAGCAAACAACATGGTGCTCTTAATCACACCATAATCATCTTTGCCGACCGATAGACTTTTCATCACCGCGCAGCTTGCGTTAGGGGTTACCTAACGCTTTCTCAAGGACATAGTCCTTTTGTCCGCTGCATGTAATGATTCTTAGATTGCGGAACCAGTTGGTGAAGTTAGACCCATTGTTTCTAAGCTTTTCTTTCTCAGCAAAAACGTTGAAGTTGAAGTTGGACTTGGCCATGTGATCTATGAGATTTGCAAGTACAATTTAGACTATGTTCATGATAAATAGTTCAACTTAATCAAATTACTAGATGAACTCCCACTAAATTCAACATCCCTCAAGTTGTTTAGTGAACCCGATCCAAATTCACCACACCTAATCCGATCATCACGAGAAGAGATGTGGTTTCAATGGTGGACAACGGTGTCGATCATATCATTCATATGACTCATGCTTAACCTTTCGGTTCTTGTGTTCCGAGGCCATGTCTGTACATGCTAGGCTCGCAAGTTAGACCCAAGTATTTCCGCTGCAGTAAACTGGCTTGCACCCGTTGTATGTGAGCGAGAGTCTATAGCACCCGATCATCACGTGATGCTTGGACACGATTTAACTTTCGCAACGGTGCATACTTGGGGAGAACACAGTTTTATCTTGATCTTTAGTGAGGAATCATCTTATAATGCTACCGTCATGATCTAAGCATAATAAGATACATAAAAGGATAAACATCACATGCATATAACTTTATGTGACATGGTATAGCCAATCTTCGCAAGAATGATCTCCATCTTGTGCGTCCGCATGATCTCCATCACTCCACCATGATTGCCTCCACCACGAATAGCAACTACAACTATTGCTAACCACTTAGCGATAAAGTAAAGCTATTACATGGCGATAAGAAGTTGACTCGCAGGTCATACACAATTATAAAGACAACCATATTCTGCCGTTGTGTACTCATCGACATGCAAGTCGTGAAACATTACAAAAACATGATCATCGATACAATATACACATCACATCTTGGGCCATACCATATCACGAAAACACTCCTGCAAAAACAAGTTAGACGCCTACTTTGTTGTTGCATGTTTTACGTGGCTCATGGGAGTAGATGCTAAGAACGATTCTTACCTACGGAAAGCCACAACGGTGATATTATGGTTGCCAAACTCCGTGTTAATCCCATGATAACTATAGTGAGAAATCGACATCCACCAGCCGCATGTGTGGTACAAGCCACACGTCAAGTGCGGAGCCGGTCTCGCGAACGACGTCGCGTAAGGTTGGCCTGGACCGCTTCAATCTCACTATCCCGCGTCATAAGAAGAACACAAACAAGAGGCTTGCAACAGAAAACATCAACGCTCGCAACAACCATGTTGCGTTCTACTCGTGAATCACATCTACGCATAGATCTAGCTCTGATACCACTGAAGGGTTTCAGCATAGTAAATCAAAATTTTCTCTGAGCGAACAGAGGAAAGCCAAGATCTAATCTAGGAGATGCAAACAACAAGAGAGATTGGATTAGATCTTCATACCCTTGAAGATTCGACAGCGGAACGCTCGGAACGTGGGTGATGTAGTCGTACTCGCTTCTCCTCCTCGCGATCCGATCCGATCTAGCACCACAAGTGGCGGTGCCTCCGTGAGATTCACACGTGCGGCACCTCGACGTCTCCTCCTTCCTCGGACCAGCAAGTATGGTGGAGAGATAGATTGGATCTACAACACGACGGCGTGGTGTATATGGTGGAGAATTTCTGCTGCAGGGCTTCGCCTACAAACAGTCGGGAGGGAGAGAGGAAGGCAGCAGGGCTACTAGGGTTTGGAGGAAGGTGTGTGGGGGGGGGGAGGGGGCGCACCAGCCCTCTATATATAGAGGGGGTGGTGGCGGCCAGCCCTAGCCCCTCCTCCAAGCCTATCTCTAGTTTAAACGATTTTAAACTTATCCCTTATCTAGAAACCCTATCTCTAGTTTAAACGAGTTTAAACTTATCTAGGATCGGCTGGGCCCTATGGGGCCTTGTGCCCCTGGCCCAATGCGGCCAGGACACTCCCTCATAGGCCCATGCCCCCTCCCGGAAGGTGGGACCACGTTGGCCCCCTTCCGGAAGGTTCTAGAAGCTTCCGGTACAATACCGATTAATCCGGAACAATTCCGAACTCCAAAAACTGCACTGCCTTATATGAATCTTATTCTCCGGACCATTCCGGAACCTCTCGTGATATCCCGGATCCCATCCGAGACTCCGAAAACAAATTCATAAACCAATTATCCAATCTATCCTAGCGTCAAGACACGTTAAGTGTGTGACCTGCGGGTTCGAGAATATGCAGACATGATCTTCTATCAATAATCAACAGCGGGGTCTGGGCACCCATATTGACTCCCACACATTCATCGATGATCATATCGGATGAACCACGATTCCAGGATTCAATCAATCCCATATATATATTCCCTTCGTCTCGCGATATTTTACTTGCCCGAGATTCGATCGTCGGTATCGTCATACCTAGTTCAATCTCGTTCTCAGCAAGTACTTTACTCGTTCCGTAATCCGATATCACTTTGTGATTAACTCCTTAACCACATGCTTGCAAGCGGTGTTGATATCGACACGAAAGGGCCCAAGTATATCTCTCCGACTTGGGAGGGACAAATCCCATCTCGATACATACAACCCAATGATACTTTCTCGATCACCGAGACACCTTTATGATCACCCTCTCATAGGATGACGTTTGATGACCTCAAAGCTTTCTTCCGATACCAGGGAGTTGTATTATCTCATGGTCTAAGGAATACAATATTTGACATAGGAAAAGCTTCGCAAAGATGAACACAATGACACGATCTAATTGCTTCGCTTAGTTTGGGTCTGTCCACCATATCATTCTCCCAATGATATGATCTCATTATCAATTGACAACTCATGTCTATGGTTAGGAAACCTTAACCATCATTGATCAATGAGCTAGTCCATAGAGGCGTACTAGGGACACGGTGTTGTTCACAAACCACACAAGTATTAAAGTTTCCGCTTAATACAATTCTAGCATGGTATATAAACATTATCATGAACAAGAATTATAATAATAACATCTTTATTATTGCCTCTAGGGCATAATTCCAACAGTTTTAACCGTGGTATTATAGGAGCATACCACATAACCTTGGTAGGAACCTTCTTCCTAGGGGCATCGCCCTCAACATCGCCAGGTTCGTCTCGTCTGATCTTATACCGCAGTGCAGTGCATACCGGGCATGCATCCAAATTCTCGTACTTCTCACCACGGTAGAGGATGCAGTCATTAATGCAGGCATGTATCTTCTGCACGTCTAATCCTAGAGGGCAGACAACCTTTTTTGCTTGGTATGTACTGTCAGGCAACTCATTATTTCTTGGAAGCAGATTCTTCATTTTTACCAACAACTTTGAAAATGCGCTGTCAGTCACACCGTTCTCTGCCTTCCATTGCAGCAAATCTAGTGTGGTACCTAGCTTTTTGTGGCCATCTTCGCAAGTTGGGTACAACAATGTTTTGTGATCCTTTAACGTCTGCTCCAGCTTCTCCTTCTCCTTTTCAGTTTCACATTCTTCCTTTGCATCAGTAATGGCCCGACCAAGATCGTCAGCAGCGGGCCCATCTGTTGCCTCTTGATCTTCATTATCTACCCCCGTTGTAGTATCATCGTATTCAGGATATATACTATGATAGTTGTCATCATCCTCTTCTTCTTCGTTGTCTTCCATCACAACCCCTTTTTCTCCATGCTTGGTCCAACAATTATAGCTGGGCATGAAACCGGATCGAAGCAGGTGGGCGTGAATGGTTCTGGTATTTGAGTAGTCTTTCTTGTTCTGACAGTGAACACACGGATAGCACATAAAACCATTGTGACGACGGTTTGAATTAGCCACAACGATGAAAATTTTAAGGCCCGTAATGTACTCAAAAGTGCGTCAGTCACCGTACATCCATTGCCGGTTCATTTGCATTAATATATAGTATATCAAAAATTAATAGGGACATGACCATATATATAGTACATCAATGACACATGAAAAGATAAAGTTGCCGACCTCGACTGAGAAGGAAAGAGCAACGAGAAAACTTATTTCGAGCTCTCGGGCATTTCACCGAACACCTCTTGTGCATAGGAAAAAAAACACAAACTAGCACACCTCTCACCCTCTTGCTATGCTCCAAAATGAGAGAGTGAAAAATGAAAGAGAGGAGTGTTGGCTGCAGTGTGTTACATAGGCGCACCCCCTTTAACACCGGTTCAAGCCACGAACCGGTGTTAAAGGGGGGGCTGCGCGGGCCACTGGTGTAGGGCCTTTAACACCGGTTCGTGGCTCGAACCGGTGTTAAAGGGGGTGCTCCTTTTTACTTTCTGGACCACGCTGGTACGGGCGCCCCCTTTAACACTGGTTCGTAGGAGAACCGGTATTAAAGAACATTTCCGACCTCAACCAAAGGCCTCATTTCCACTAGTGGGCGCATAGGGTAGGACGACGATTTATCCTGATTCATGCTAGACCTTTAGTCCAGGTTCGGGGCAAGAACCGGGACTAAACGTGTCTGGCCATACGTGTCCGCTGACGCAGATCTTTAGTCTCTTTTTTGAGGAACCAGAACTAAAGATCCATGTTGTATATATATAGCACCTCAGCTCCACATGCCTGTGTGAGCTGGTTTGTTTTTCCCCTCTCATGTCCAAGTGGTGTATGTTTCATAGTTTTTCCCCTCTATGCACAAGAGGTGCTTGATGAAATGCACAAGTGCATGAGCCACACTTAAGCTTTCTCCTCTTTCTTTCCACCTCGATCGAGGTTAGCATGCAACTTAATCCTTTTATCTTTCATTGATACAATGCATGTGTCGATATATAGTGGTCATTTCTCTAGATGTTATGTGATTTTTTAATAAAATTAATTATATAATGCAGATGAGACGATAATGGATGTACGGTGCCCGACGCACTAGCGAGTTCATTGTGGGCCTTTATAATTTTATCGGTGTGGCTGAGGCAAAACGAAATAATGGTTTTATGTATTGTCCATGTGTTAAATTGTCAGAATCAGAGGGATTACTCTTCCTCGAGAACCCTTCACACCCACCTGCTTGAGCACAGTTTCATGCCTAGCTACAATTGTTGGACCAAGCAACATGGAATATAGTTTTAAAGACCTCGGCATGAGGATCTCAAACGTAAAAATCGTTCGTGATTTGGAAAAACGGTTCTCAAGATTTTTTTTAAATCATCGAATTTAAAAAATAAAAGGAAAAATATGTACTCTTACCCTCCATATGTCCCTCTCTCTCATGCTAATCCCATATTGCTTCTCGTTGCGACACTTGGCAATATTGTAGAGCCCCACTATTAGGACCACGTGAAGGAGAAGACGTCACTTGACGCGACGACGACGTGCAGGAAAGACCTTTAAGAAGGTTGGCCTTTTTTTTAGGAATTCCGAGAACTGGGATAGAGTTTAGAACTGAGAACTAAGATTTTAAGTTGACTTCAGTGTGGATGATGTCTGCCTTGAGAGGTCAGTTCAGTAGTAATTGAGTGTTCAAGTTGTGTGAACACTTAACAACATCTCTAGCAGATACCGCAAAATGGTTAAAGCCGCAAAAATAACTTTCATTTGCAGTTTTGGTCAAAAAAATGCAGCCAGCAGATACCGTAAAAGTGGTCAAACCCGCAATTTTTTTGCAGTTTATGAACCCCATGTATCTCATATATCTAGTTTCTGTGTCCATTTTTTAGGTGAACTACAAAGCGGTCAACGCTCGCTCGGACAGAAATTTCACACCCAACTCCTCCCGTCGAGAATTTAGATAAATGTCCGGTATGCATTGCACTGCGGTATAAGATCAGGCGAGATGACCGTGATGATGTTGAGGGCGAGCAACCTAGGAAGAGGGTTCCTGCCAAGGTTATGTGGTATGCTTCTATAATACCACGGTTAAAACGTTTATCAGAAATAAGGAGCATGCGAAATTGTTGCGATAGCATAAAGGAGACTGCAAAAAAGACTCGATGTTGAGACACCCTGCTGATGGGTCGCAGTGGAGAAAAATCGAGAGATAGTAGCCGGGCTTTGCAGATGATCCATGAAACTTAACGTTTGGTCTAAGTACAAATGACATGAATCCTTTTGGGGAGCAGAGCTCCAGTCATTGCACGTGGCCTATAACTCTATGTATCTATAACATTTCTCCTTGGTTGTGCATATAGCGTAAGTTTATTATGATGCCAGTTCTCATCCAAGGCCTGAAGCAACTCGGCAAGGATATTGATGTGTAACTAAGGACATTAATTGAAGAACTTTTATACTTGTGGCATGAAACCGACGTACGTGCTTGGGATGGGCACAAGCAGGAGGAATTTGATCTACGAGCGTTGCTTTTTGTTACAATCAATGATTGGTCTGCTCTTAGTAACCTATCAGGATAGACAAACTAGGGATACAATGCATGGATGCATTGTTTAGATGATACTGATTGTATATTTGGATAAATATAATAAGGTTGTGTACCTGGGGTCTCATTGATTTCTTGTGACCAATCATCCCGTAGAAAGAAAAGCAAGTATTTCAAAGGCGAGACAAATCGCTGGAAGAAGCCTGTCCACCGTACTGGTGATGATATATAGGTATGGTCAAGGATCCAGAAGTAATATATGGAAAGGGTCCTGGTGGTCAATCTGTTCCGAATGACGCTGCTGGACACGTGCCCATGTGGAAGAAAAAATCTATATTTTGAGATCTACCCTATTGAAAAGTCCTAGAGGTCGGATCTTCAATCGACGTTGATACACGTGATGAAGAATCTTTGCGTGAACCTCCTAGGCTTCTTGGGAGTGTATGGAAGATAAAATATACACCGGAAGCATGACAAGACAAACAACATATGAAAGATCCACACAACATGCATCGAGAGAATGAGACAGATAAAGGATGTCGTC